>CM066143.1:12410000-13610000 GCA_033617975.1 Populus alba x Populus glandulosa | reverse complement strand
ACTCCCTAACTCAGAAAACCCTCAAAATCCATTACAAACGAAGGAGAAATCGACGGGAAGCTCAACCAACTTGTTAGCGTCAGCTGAACTGGCAACTTCATGGCGCCAGGCTGGAGGGCACAAAAGGAAAGCGAATCCCATGTTTCATCATTTTATTTTGGACTTTACTTAATATATTAAAAGTTTTTACAGAATAATAATATGCTATATTTTAAAAAGATTTGAATTAATAATATGGTATAATCTTGTTGTGATTTTAAAACGTAATATTTATTAAATATATTTATTTTTAAGTAAAATAAGATAGTTATTATGTTTTAGAATAATAATATTTAAATATATCACACTTTCTAAAGCATGACAATTGATAATTGGTTGGCCAATTAAATACATTAATATAATCCATCCATCATTTCATATAAAAACCATAATTTTATGAAGTTGTTCTTTTAAATATGTTTTATGAATAAAAATGTATATCTTTGTTTAATTTATAAACTACAAAATAAATTTTAATTAAATTTTTTTAAAAAATATTATTTATATAGTAGTTCTTGTGGGTAATTCTGAATAATCAGGTATGAGTTTGCTATAATCAAATAAAAATTTATTTTGAATAAATTATATAAATAACCTAATAAAAATATTTATGGACTAATAAAATAAATTGAGGGTAAGGAGAAGGTCTCATTTCTTTATTTGTTTGTATTTTGCATACTAATTGCCTAATATATCCTTTTATTTTCCAGGCGTCAGTCAATGTCAATCTTTTTTTTTTTTCCAAGAGTTTCTTCAAGGAATCCGTATTACGCATTCTATCTGGATTCGACATTTTTATCCAAATGCTTGTGAATAATGGAATTATTCAAAGAAAATCTCATTTCTGAATAATAACAATATTCTTGATATATTTATTTATTGTCTGGTGGCTATTGGCACCAGCAAGTTTCTAAAAATTATAGGACCTTGATGGGTTAACGTGGCTCCAACACTGGCAGTTGCAGCGATGCAGTGCTCGAAACAATGACATCCAATTCCAAACAACATGCACAAAAAAGAAAAAAAAAAGAAAAAAAGAGAGACAGAAAATTGCGTAAAAGGCAGGAGAGAGGCGCAGGCCCGAGATGATGGCACCAGAAAAACACACGTGGCGAAGTATCTAGGAACGCACGCATGGGTACAGCTAGCCAGTTGTATCCAGATCGACAGATACAGAGACATAACCCTTGAGCTTTTGAGCTTTTGAGCTTTTGGGGAATCGAGAACACGTTTTTCTACCTCCGAACAAAGAGAAGATCCTGGCGGCGTTTTTGCTCTCCTTGCCACGTAATACTCCGCCAACCTGCATGGTTGACTCTTGACTCGTGATTCAGCTACCAAGCCAAAGTTTACAGGGAAAAAAAGAGGAGGAAATACCGCAAAAATTGCAGTGATCACTGAAGTTTTTCGATATCGAATTAAAATTAGATACATTATTTTTTTATATAAAAAATAGAAAAACAAGAAGTGTTCCCACAATTCTTGCAATTTGGTTACTATAAATAAAGAACTCAGTATCAAAAAGGGTTTTCAAAAATCTTATTTCAAACGGTTTGCTCTTCTGTGGAGTAATTAGAATCCTTGTCGTACTGTTGATAGAAATGGATGTCTTCATGGTAAAAGTTACAGGATCGATGGATCAAAACGAGGTGATGGATGCCGGGTTGGCTCTACCTGCGCAGAAGAAGCCACTCTTGATATGCAGCCAACATCTTATAACTGGTTGCCAGCTGGTTAGCATTTTGCATGACTGAGTTGACCGTCCTCTACTGCCATGCCAGCTCGTCCTTGGGAGCTGCACACGCACATCTTCTCTCGAGGTGGCCCTTACAATAAAGAAGAAGAAACAAATTGTAATTGAGTACTGAAACAGGCTTTCATTTGCAAGTAAACTTTGCTGCTACTGCTAATTAATTAATGAGCTCCATTATGCAGTAAAAATTGAGATTTCACTCACTCCAGTAAACTTGGTGGTGTTATATTATGCTGCCATGGTGCATGTACTAAGAAAGAAATCTCTTTTAATGGATCCCAAAATGATTCTTTTCTCGTGAGTCTATATAAAACAATTAACAGTTCCAACTTCCAACATAACTCGAACACCTATGAAATCAAACGTCGGCCAAGAATCCGAGCAGAATGAAAATACCTGCAAGTGAACACAGCCATTTTTTTAACTTTCCGATTCCCAATCTGGCACGGCCGAGCATGTATGGATATGATAAGTAGTTGAGCAATAGCCACAAAAAGATTCAAGAAATCTACCAGCTGACAGCTGCATAATCGCTTTTCTGCGGGTTCACGCTATTAAACTTCTAAAGAGCGAGCTAGCTAATCATGAATTAGTGGTGAGAAAAAAACTGATAATTAAATCAGAAAAACAAAAAAAAAATTGAAAAAACCAAATTGAAAAAAAAAAAAAAATTAACCGATTAAAAAATCACAAAAAAATTCTGGTTCGGTTTAGTTTTGGTTTCTAAAATCCGAAATCTATTGAACCGAACCGAACCGGTATAACCATAACAACACTTTTAAAAAAAACAAGTATAAATAGAAAAAACCCTAGACCTAAACTAACTTTTAGCAGACGCCGCCCCCGATCCCGCCTCTCATTATCTTCTCACTGCCCCACTTTCTCCCCCCTCTCATCATCTTCTCACAGCCCCCTTTTCTCTCCCTCTCATCATCCCCCTCTCTTTTCTCTGCCTCTCATCATCTTCTCACAATCCCCCCTCTTTTTTCTCTTATTTTCTCAACGCTTCTCATCTCTCCCCGTAGCCCCCTTTTTCTCTCTATCTCTCATCTTTTTAAGTTCACCCCTGCATCAACATTTACTTTAATCAAACTACATGGGCAAATTGACAGATAAAAAAAAAAGATGGCCTTTTGATGATTAAGATTCTAACTCCATTTCAAGTTTATCTCTGCATCTTGTGGGTTTTTTTTTTAATTATTATGTTATAATTTGCCTGGGAGTTTGTGGGCATATATGTTTTCTTGAACAACAAAAATTGAGATTTGCTTGTAATTTGTGGGCACTGGACATCGAGATTTACTTGTAGTTTGTGGGTACTGAGAAGATCTGTTTTCCTGAACAACAGAAACCGAGATTTGCTTGTAGTTTGTGGGCACTGGACACTGAGATTTGCTTTCGGTTTTACCGGTTTTTGAACAACAAAAACCAAACCAAACCAAACCAAACCAAAACCAGTCTGTTCGAACCGGTTTTGGTTTTAAAATTTTAAAATTAATAATGTTGGTTTGGTTAATTTTTTTATGTAAAATCCGAACCGAACTGAAACCAGTCTATTTGAACCGGTTTCGGTTTTAAAATTTTAAAATTAATAATATCAGTTTGGTTAATTTTTTTATGTAAACACCAAACCAAACCGAAAATGATCATGAATCGAATGTTCAATTGCTACTCTACTAAGGGGAACTGAACTTATATTAAAGTAAGGAAAAATCCCAAACGATGCTATTTTCCCATATCTAATCTCCAGGGCCTTGTTAAGTCATGATGCTGTGTTTTTTTTTTTTTTTAATAATCTTCAATGTACCTAAATAGCAGGTCCAACAGGTAGGCGCCATTCAGATAAGAAACATAAGATGGTCCACATTGTGCAGCAAATTTGGGGATCAGGTCTTCAATATCAAATTTAATAGCAGCAGCAAGATAACATAGTGAGAAGGTGAGATTGGCAAAATATCATTGCCTTTATGGAAAAATCTGACCGATGGGATAAAATTAACCTTCTTCCAGTAACATTAATTTGATCCCATTTTAATTTTGGGAACTATGATCAGTAGTGCCTGCGGATTGGAGAAGATTTAAAGAGCTTCAACAAACACATAGTAAATGAGAAAGGGAATTGTGGAAAAACGTTTTGCATCGTCACTGTCAGCTCTTATTGAATAATGTACAAAGCATTGCTCAAACTAAATAATACACCATCCATCCCTGGAACACTATTTAATCACAACAACCACTATAGATTCCAACTTTACACAAAGCTTTTTATAGGCATTTCATTTTTTTGCTTCTCACGTCCACCTTCCTATGTGCCAAGCAATAAACATTTCAATGGACATTATTGAGTTCAATGCCAAAAGCAAAAAAGTGAAATGCGAATATGAACTAAACTTGTACGAACAAAACCCAAAACCTCGGACTTTTTAAACCCTCTTAAGGTTTAATTGTTAATCCTGGTTCAAGGTTTCCCATAATGATGCACACTGCCTCCTTGCAAACCCAACCCTTTTATTCTCCAAATCATAAACCACTTCAAACCCCTGTTGCTGGTAATTCCCCAACGTGGCCCCCGGTCCGCCACTCAACTCAGCCTCGTCACCACCGTTCATCAGCATCAAACACCCAACCTTTCTTTTCTTCCCCTTCCCATCACCACCATCCAAAAATTCATAAAAATAGTTCCTCCTAGGAAGCACCACTCTGGATCCATTCCCCACAAAATGCAGCACGACACTTGGCACATTCACCACGTTATTGTCAAAATAATAACAAGGACTCAATCCAGTATCTTCCTCAATAACTCTAGCTCGCTCATTAACTCGCCCAACTCGGTTCTCAAACTCTGCCACAATCGAGCCATACAAACTCGCCGGCAACATAGTAAAAGTAGTCCCTGAATCCACCACCAACCCACCACTCCCCTCTCCATCAACCTTCCTCAAAAACCCTGGAGCCGGGATTTTCTTTCTACCAATAGAAATACCCTCAAGTCCAACACAATAAAAATAAGGGTGCTCTGGATTATCGAGCATAGAAGTATATACAAAACGAGGCTTATTAACACCGTTTACCCTTCTCTCTTTCTCATCATGATCATACCTTCCTAAGATGAGCGGACTTGGTCGACTAAGTCGGTCTGAATCAAAGGAATGAGACACCAAACAATAAGAGAATTGGTTCCCAAGTTGGGGAGATAATGTGGCAAGTTGAGCAGGCAAAGAAAGGACTCCCCGGCCAAACCCGGCAACTCCAATAGGCTCGGCTAGCGCGGTGTGGGCACAGCCAAACGTGAAATTATTGACTATCAAGTTTGTTGGGTTGCTTAACGGTAGACTAATAGAGTCGCGGTATAGGCGAGCTATCAGGCTGCCATCGCCATAAGCATAATAGAATTGCGGGCAAGAATGTTTTTGACAATCAGATGTTTCGATGGATTCTAACGGGCAGTTGGAAATAGCACAAAGGTCGGAGCTTGGGATATTGGAGTGTGCAGCCGAACATGCAGATGATTTGCAAGATACTGGGCTGGCGGTTTTGGAGAGTTTAGGTGGTGGAGTGGAAGCTAGAGAAGTGTTTTCAGCTTTGCCTTCACAAAGAATGCATTCAAAAGGCTGGCATGGGAACCAAACAAGGTCACTTCCTGTGTCAAGATAAAGAGAGATGGGTTGGGAGTCGAGAGTGAAGGAGAGAGTGTAGTCACTGCCGGGGGAGAGAGGGAGGGAGACTTGACGATGGTTGTGGGTGTTCTTCTGGTGGCGGAGGCGGCGGAAGCGGGTGATGGAACTGGTGGAGGTGGATTTGATGAGGTGGTGGGTGGAGGTGAATTGGGTTTTGGAGAGGGAGTGAGTTAAAGGCAGAAAAAGAGTTCGTGAAGTAGTGATAAAAATGTGGGAGAAACAGAGTGAGAAACAGAGCAACAAAGCGTAAGAGGTTGCCATGAGCCAGCAAGCACTTTGCGTAATTTTTAATTCTTTTTTAAGAAGAGAGAAGGAGCATAGGGAGAGAATGGTGTTGAAATTTGATTTTGATTTAGGAGAGAATGCTTAAAGGGGAGTTTTGAAGAGGTGAGGAGGAAGGTTCTGGGAGGAATGGAGTCTATGTTGTTGCTAGCAGGCAGGCAAGCTTCAATATATATATATATATATATATATGCAATTGTACAGGAGAGCTACAATCATTGGCGATTTAAGTAATGGAAACGTGGAGGAATATATGTGGAGTTGGAGTACTTGCTCTAATTGTCCGATGGCGCAAGATTTTAAGTGACTTTACCTACTTGAAGCAAGCAAAGTATTAACAGGTCTTGTCTGGGCCTGGAGTTATCCAAGTTAGGACAGCCACCATTAATTTCTTAATTAAAACGATCACCTAATCTGATACAGAGGACATGGTAAAGAAACATATTAGAAGTCAAAAGCTAATCGAAGCCCCTGGAAGGCTGGAAGGGGATAAATAAAATAATAATAATAATAATAATCAAAGTCCAGTTCACTATTCAAAGCGAAGTCAACCCAAGACACTGAACTGGGTCGACCTAGAGTAAAATTTAAGTGCTCTACTAAGGGGCAAAATAAAAATATAGCTAGTAAGATCCTTCTGCTTTTAAGAGTTCTGGTTATTTGGGATGGTAATAATAATAATTTTGAAAGTGTTTTTTAGTTAGAAATAAAATAAAATAATATATATATTTTTATTTTTTAAAATTTATTTTTAATATTAGTACATTAAAATAATTAAAAAATATAAAAAATATTTTAAAACAAATTATTTTTTAAAATTTCATGAAATTCTGGTTGTGTCATTTGCCAAAACAGGGTCTACAACTTTTAAATCATTTTCTTTTCTTTGGATAACTATAAATCAGCAACCAGCCTATATAGTCATTAACGAATCAGTCCCCGATCTTCAAGATATTGCTAATTTCTCCCCAAGCCTTCTCTATCGTAGCATGTTCTATCCGTCTCTATGGCCATAACCTTATAAAAACTGATTACAAGACATGGTTTGAGATTGAATTTAGTATCATATTTCAAAAACCAATTTTTTTTATAAAAAAGATATGTACATTTATTACATAAATTGAAATAACATAAGAGAACTTTTTAGGAAGCGAAATATAAACAATGTAATAAAGTAAAGATTCGCACTTATATTCACAAAGTAAAATGAGAAATTCGTACTTTTTCTAAATGGTGTACTGGAAATATAATTCTAGTATTTCATTCACAGTGATGAATTTGATAAATTCAATTACGTAGCATGGAAACTCAATTACACGGGATGGACCAGTTAGATTGAAGAAAGTATAGGGAGAGTTTAGAGAGAGCTAGAAGGTCTGGTACTAATCTGTTAAGGAGTGTATAAGATGGGGAATAATATGCTTATATATTATCACAATTTCCTATTTTTCTCTTTCTTCTTCGCTTGCTCGCAATTGTTTCAGGCTTCGACAGCCACAGTTATTGCAAGTCTGTAACAATCATATCAAGGAACTCACATAGAGATGAGCAATCACTGCTATTTCTTTCAAACAGAGCACTAAACCAAGCTGTGTCAGTGAATTGGAGTAGCAGAAAGATATATCCTTCCAAAGTTCTTCCAAGCATGTATGTTTCAGCCCAGTGTACACTGTACACTATAGGAATGGGCCCCTCAATTTGGATAAAGCTGCTAACTTTTGTCCTAGAAGTTTGGATAAAGCTGCTAACTCTTGTCCTAGAATCCATGCGACATTTGTGCATGTACCTTGTACGTAGCTACCAGTACAATGAATCCATCCACTGATCCACCTGATATTGTCCTTGATTTTACGTGTCTCGGTTGAAAATCCTTGGATACATGAGATCTACACTACACACTCGAGAGCAAAACGTGGACAACATACAAGATTTTTAAGATATCATATATGTCTTGTGTTTTTACAAAGGACATGAAACGAACCCACACACAACCAAACAACAGTAGAAGGGAAAGCAGAGGCCAAGCAACCAAAAATCACAAACCAAACGCAAAGAAGCAGATGCAAAGAAACTAAAAAAATCCACAAATCAAACCCTTACACCCAAATCAATGTCCAATCCAATAGAGAAATAACAGGTAAGGAACTAAAAATCCACAAACCAAATCCCCACACCCAAATCAACGTACAATCCAACAAAACAATAACAGGTCCTCTCGAAATCTTGAATGAGAAATGACAAATATAATTGCACCTTGCATTTAATGCACGATAATAACTAATGCACGATAATAACTGCGCACCATCCCCTGCAAGACAAGCCTCATATCACTCAACAAGCCCCAAAACAAACCATGACAAAAGCAAGAAATGCAACCGCCGTGGAGACGAAAAGGCGTGAGCACCAAGCTTGCATGCCTATAGAAAGCCCTGACTCACAGTAGAACAAAATGGTTGACGCTTCCTTGCCTCACTTTGCCTCTAACAAAGAAAGCAACCAAAAACCATGACAGCCCCTGCCTAACAACACCCAGTAATGAATTCACCAAGGGCAAAACTGGCAGCACACTACCACAATCCATAGTCAAAATGTCTCAGCATCCACAATGAAGCAAACAGTAAAAGAGCAACACATTTTATATTTTTGTTAATTTATTTATGATTCTTAACTTTTGTATATTAGGAATTTAGGAATTAGAGATATAGTAGTGGTCTAAAAAATATTTTGATTTGGCATTTCCCGCAAGTGAACATTGTTAACCATCTATTGACACTGCTAGCACTGCCAACAATTATGAGAGTCAATGGAAAAATAAGGATACACGAGATTCTTGGAGAAAAAAAGGTGAAGACTCTCACAATCTAGCCTCAATTACCAGAGAGATGTTGAGTGATCTTGGAGTTCTAACGGCAATATGTTCAAACCAAGATGACATTCCAATCAAGCTTATAAATTCGAGAAGTTCAAACTTACAGGAACTCTGCATGGTAGTTTAGCAAACTTATATGGATTCTCTGCTATCAAATTATCTATTATCAAGCTGTCATCGTAATAAACTTCTCTGCCATGAAGCTGTCATCACAATAAATCAGCATTGTCATTAACCAGATTTAATGGGATCCTTTCCTTTTATTTTACATCTGAATCATTGTATCTAATTAGTTTAAATACTTCACTTGTACAGTCTAGTTGTTCACGTTGAAAAAAAAAAAGAATAAAAACTGAATATTCATTTGAGAAAAACACTATGTGAACTCAGTTTATTTTTTCTTTAAACATACTTTCACAGAGCAAGAAATTAATTCCATTTAGTTTTTTCGAAGGTTGTGGAGTCTACCCCTCCCCGTATTTCATCAAAGCCTACTTCTAATGAGTCAGCACCTTCCATGTAATAGTCCCACCAGTCATAATCGTTTGCATCCATCAAACAGTAAAGAAAATCATTACATCTTAGAACGAAAAAAGGCTTATAATTTTTTTTTTTAATTTCAAAGAGTCCTCACTGAAAAAAGCTTTTAATCTCTCTTGTATAAAGCATATCCACAATGCCAAGTTTTATAGTTGCCTTTTGTCAATTTAAGATATCAAAGTGAGAAGTTTGGATTGGCTACGTTGAATAATCAAATCTAAATTATGATATCACTTGTTAGAAGAATGATATATGTAGTAAAAGATCAAAAAATAATAATGTAATGTCAAGAACTCAAGAATAAAAAGAACATTGAGAGAAATATATATTTTTATTAAGTGTTTTAATTTCTTTAAGCTTTCTTAGTTGTTATTTTTTTTATGCTTATCAATAATGCTAAATTGCAAGATTTTTATAGGTATAAAGTCCTAGACAATTAAGAAATTGAATAAATATAAAAAAATCCTAATCTAAACATGAATTAAAATCTATCAACTAAATGGTCGATCATTTTTGAATTTTTCAAAATCTAAAATCTAGTATATTTTCATGACCATCACCTGTAAAATCGCCAAATATTTTTGAGCACATCTCAAAGTATGATGTGTGAAATACGGCCAGGACCACCAAAATAGTTTGTATTCAAATACTAACAAGACACCATGGCTTTTTGACAACCATATAAAAGACAAACCATTCACTATACACACTATAAGACTATGCCGGTGAATTCACATATAAGAGGAAATGTTATGCAGAGTACTATTTTAATTCAATAAATATCAATGAACTGATTAATTTGCCAATTAAGGTATCTGCAAGATGCCCAAGAAGTACGGTTAAAGTCAAAGCACTCTGAAATAACTGTAACAGGATTACCTATGAAGGATTTGTAGATTCTGCAGTTAGAACCTGAGGCAAGACCCTGCATCCACGGTCCACATGCAACACTGAAAATCATACAACAGCTTTAGATAAAAAAAAAAAAAAATTCTAGAGTAGGGCGTACCAATCATCTAGTTTAAACTAGTATAAATCACACAAATAAGCAATAACAAATCGTCTAATAATTTTAAATGATAAAAATATAGTTTAAAACTAATGTTATTAGCTTGCTCAAAATTAGTTTTAATTACCAATACATAATTTGCAATTAGGTGATCCATACATATTCAATCAGATTTCTTATCCTCAACCCTATACTTTAATAATTATCTATCTAATTCCACGCTCTCATTTGGAGCATAAAAATGTTTAAAAACTCTTTCAAATTGATTTAAACCTTGAACATGATGAAATTAGTTGGTATAAATGTTATTTTTATCTTATATTGATACTTTTTAGTCATGTTTTTATTTTTCTATAAAAAAAATCACTTTCTATCTTCAAGGATTAAAGCAACTTATTTTTATTATTCTTATCAAAAATATATTTTGATACTCTTAATTAATTTGTTTTAAAGTAAGGCCATATATAAAATCTAGAAAATCAGGGAGGCCAAACAGACTATAGATCCTGAATATCAGAACGAGAAAAGTATTGCATGTGAATGGTATGGGAAAGAATATAAAGATCCTTAACATACGCTCTGATAAACTCCATATCGGTGAGGATATTCCTTCACGAGCAGATGTTCTTCCAAGTATAGTAATTGGTATTCCTTGTCGAATAGTTGTTTCTTCGCGGGTGTTTTTCTTGCTTAGATGGTAAAGTTTTTCTTCCAAGTATAGTCAATGTTTTGAAATGGGGTTCTAAAGTCGTAGATTGTGTTTGGTGAGTTGCTGGTAGTTGAAGGTTATGCAAATGCGTACTTATGAAGTTTGTTTCTGATTCAATTGCAGGTTAGTGAGATTCTGGACTCGGAGTTATTGGGCGAAGGGTTAATATATACCGATTCAACAACATGCTCATGATATGCTGCTGGTGGACAATGCACTTGACTGTGCCATATCTAGCTACGACTTAATTATGGCCAGGTGTTTGAATAGACTATCTACTGTTCCTTCTCTTTTTCCTTGTTCTGTAAGTATTTTTTTGCAATCTTATTTCTTCTTTGAAAATGGTAGATTACATCTCGATTGTTGGTTTTGGCATCCAATCCTCATATTCTCGTATATATGTATGTATGTATATATATCTGTTTATGTGGCTATGCTTTTTTCACATACAGTGGAGGACGTAGAGTATAAAACTCAATGTTCCTGCAAAGGGTGCTGAGTAGTAATTGACACTAAATCTGTTGTGTGGTGTTATTCCTCGGCAACTATGTTTGTGTAGCTAGGATTATAACAAACAAAGGCTTCAGAAATTCGTATTCATTGGCAACTTTGAAAACTCAACAGAAATCAGTAACATCATCAGAATGTGAATATGTTTCACTAGGCTGCACTAAAGTCTTGAATAATTTGCTTTAGTTTTTCTATTGACATGCAGGTGGGAGTAATTTCCTCTGTCGCAGACTAATTCATTACACTGGCTCTAATGGAAACTTAAAATCTGGCCAGCTGAATATTGGTACGTGTTCCCTAAAGAAGGATAGATAGAGTAATTAACACAGAGGAAAGATTTCTAGTTAAATTGATGTAGTGTTCCCTCTTCCAACGCAAGTGTTTTTTTCTTTTTCTTACGAGTCCATAAACATGGCTAGTTTATTTTTCAATTGATTCATCTTTTGGTTGAAAAATGATCCTCATTATTATTTAGAGCTCATGCAAATGTATTTATCTATTTATATTTTCAACTTTCCCTCCTCCTTCCTAGGTTGGTTGAAATCACATTCCTGCGGAAGCTGCATGATCTATCTAATAATGAAGCAGTACCGGACAACATTCGTCTAGTTCCAACTGGCTTGGACACAGATTTTTCTTGTCAAAGCACAACAACATCCAATACATTGTGATGCAATATCGAAAGAGATAAATCTGCTAATGACACTGATCATATCTCGAGAGGACAATTGGTTCATTTGTTGCTTGATTTAGGATTCATCCAGCTGTCAGAACCCTTCAAGAATTTTTTATTTGACTTCTGGAAACGTACAGACAGCCAAGGGGACTCAAAACTGCTCATAAAGGCAATCAATGATGGTAGAGTTCATGCTGTAGTATCATGGGAAGCATATCTCTGCTGTTTTCTGTCACATTTTTTGGATAGCTATAACATATGTATATATCTATGTCTATGTCTGTTATGGTGGATTCTTCATCTTGATCCTGGAGGGACAGTCTTTTATTCCACTGCTCCTAGATGGATACTTCAATAACACAAGTCACAGATGCTTTTCCCTTCTTGGGCAATTTTCTTACTCGGTTAGTCTTAATTCTCTCCTCAGCCCGGCTCTATATTGGGCTTGAGTTGGATAGAATTCGAGTCTAAATTTTTTCTAATTGTTAATTATTGTCTCTTGAGTAAAGAGAGAAAAAAACCAAAAAAGATTGTGCAAAATCGAGTCCTAGTCAAATGATAAATCTATTTTTTTTTTTTTACCTCTCAGAATCTTGCAACAAGCCTGTTGAAACAAACCATCTACGCCAATCATGAATAGAGTAAATATAAAACGATCAAATAAAAATATATTTAAGGAGACAAAAAGAAAAAAAAAGGTGCATTGTGCATATCCTAATGTGTCTGCTGTTATAGGAAAATAATAGCTATGTTAAAGAATCATTTCAATTCAATAGTTTAAGTTTTTGGATAAGATTTTAATATATAATTTATATTATTTTTTAACACATTTCCTCAAGTGAAAGTTTTTTGGGCTTAAAACTTACATAGACCTACATTATCTTGTGCTTAATTTTTATCAAGTAAATAAAAAATATGAGATTCGAATTAATGACTACTTAATTATCAAGATTTTGATACCATATCAAATAGCTATTTCAATTTAATAATTTTAATTTTTAAATAAAACTCCAAATATAATTTATATTAATCACCAAGGCGCTTTAGTTTTTCTTAATAATCAATAGTTTACTGTGAAAAAGAAAATCGTAGAAAAAACGGTGGAGATATCCCATATGTTATTTTGTCAATTGACTAACGGATAGGGAATGTTTGGATCTTTAGGAGTTTGCAGTTAAAGTCCCGTCTAGAGTAAGGACAAGGTCCGGAAAGTTAGTTAGGTTAATCCAGTTTTTTTTTTTTTTTTAATTTCTTTTATTAAAACAATTTCATTTATTTTTTTAAAAAATAACTGACTCAATCTGTATTTTTAACTGACTCAATTCCTTCTCTCTCTCTCTCTCTGTTTTTTTTTCTTTGAACTTATAGCTACTTGTCTAAATCTCGGGTCAACATTGTGCCCAGTCTTAGCCTCCTAGTTCTAGGTTAACATGATGGAAAGCTAGCTGTGGGTCAAGCACCAGAAGTCATGGCATTTCATTCTTTCCTTTGAAATTTTGAGATTCAACTAATTCGAAAGCAGCTGCATGCAAGTTTCACACAGGATTCCCTAACGACTAATCAAGGCTATTTGACTTACACTAGTTAATCAAAGTAGTCTGGTGGATATTTTGGTACAAAAATTTTATTTATTTATTTATTTTTAAGTTGAAAAAGAAAGAGAAAAACATAGAAAAGAAATGAAAAAAAAATTTGATCAGTTATATTCTAATCATAAAAATAATAATTTTAATATTAATGTATTTATCTTAAAAATAAAAGTTCAATGAAGATTATTTGGGCTTTTAATCATGATAGAAAAAGTAGATAAAAATCCTCAAAATCCATTTTAATTCAATTTAATTTTGTGTTTTGAAACTAGTCAGGTTGTATTTTTAGATGAAAATATATTAAAATTTAGATTTTAAAGTTCAAATTTCTTAATTTTCAAACCACTAAAATAGTCAAAAATTTATTGTGACATGTAATCCATCCATAAGTTTGTTAACTAAAAAAAACTTAGGTGAATGATGTATTGTACTCTTGAGTTATGAAAACAAAAAAAAGAAAAAAAAAAAGATGCATCTGAGATTTTTATAAAAGGCCAGATGCGTACCAAACCTTCTAAACCTAAAAGCCTGTATCTTTTTTTACCAGGCCATGCACCCATATTTATCCTTTATCTTTTTTATTTATAGAATTGGATTTTTTACTTTATAATGAATTTCTTTAAAATATTTTTTTAAATGATATGTTAAAAAAATCCGGCTATACCAAAAAAATTTAATAATATTTTTTTTATAATAGTATTAAAAATTATTTTATGAATAATATATATGAAAGTAACATACAAAATATTTAAAATAAATACATATGAATATTTAATGAGAATAGATTATCTATATTGTTATTTTTTTATTATGAATTTTTTATATAGTTTTTTAAATAAATATTTCTTTTCATATAATCATGTAAAAATTATAAAGGCATATTTTTTTTTTATTGAAACTTGCTTTTCATAGTATGATAATTTATTTTTACTTAGAATTATACTTCTAATAAAAAAAATACTTATTTTTATCAAAATAAAAAAATAAAGAAATACATGGAATGAGAGTTTTGTTTAAAGGAATATATATAGCAATGTACAATAGTTACTTTAGAGATTACAACACAAGAACAATAAACCTTTTCTAAATATATACAAGCCTATACTATAATATGCTCTCTCAAACTGACGGTAAAGATTCTATCTGAAGAGTAGTAAAAAAGAAAGAGGAGAGAGGTTTTGTGAGAACATCTGCAAGTTGATCCTTAAAAGAAATAAAACGAATCTGAATGGTTTTTGTAGCAACTCTATCACGAACAAAATAATAATCAACTTCAATATATTCAGTACGAGCATGAAAGATAGGTTTGAAAAATAAGTAACTAGCATCAAGTTATCACACCAAGTCATAGGCACTAAAGAAAGAGTAATCTGTAGATCTTACAATAAATATTGAAGCCATATGACCTTATAAGTGCCATAAGCTAAGGCTTTATACTCAGTCTCGGTAGAAGATCGAGCAACAGTGCGTTGTTTCCTGGACTTCCAGGAAATCGGTGTATGACTAAAAAGAACAAGATAGTCACCCGTAGATTTACAATCATCAACACTACCAGCTTAATCAGTATCTGTAAAACCATGCAAGGAAACATAAGAGCTACGTGATAAGAAGATCAAAGTAGATCGTACCTTTAAGATAACATAGAATGCGTTTAACGACGGCTCAATGTGAATCTGTAGGAGCATGCATATACTAACAGACTTTGTTAACAACAAAATAAATGTTTGGTCTTGTAAAGCTGAGATACTGAAGCGCACCAATAATTTGCCAAAACCATGTAGGATTAAAGAACAAGCAATCTAACACGGAAGTAACCTTTGATGTAGAAATAAGAGTATCAACATGCCTGCAAGAGGACATACTTTCCGATGATAAATGTCGCGGGGTTGCACTCCGCGACGTCGTTTGGTGACGATTGAGGCTTTTATCATGCCTCCCTGATGAGGTGTGATGTGTTGGGAAATGTTTTTAGATTTAATCATAAAATTATGATTAATATTTAGGAGTTGCCACCTAGTATTATAGTCAATAGGAACCTATGGTCTGCGAGAGTCTGGGTAAGGGACTGGTTGTGCAAGGGAAAGACGCATCACCCCCAGTGCACCCTACCTAAGGTAAGCTATATTGTTGTTTGATTGTTTTTTTTTTTTTTTTAAGTCGAGTTTCTATTTGTTGGTCTTTTCTAAGGTTTAAAACAGATCTCTCTTCATGAGAAATTCTCTACTTTATTGGGTTAGATCCTAACTGTTCTAAAGTCTGAATTTTATCATCGTATTTATTTACACCTAGTATCTTTAATACCTAAGGGTGTATCTTATTTTATAATTTTACACCCCATAAATATTAAAGTCTAAATCTAGACCCTAAAAAAAAGATTGGAAAAAGGTTTTTGATATTTTGTTCAAACCCTAATGGATGACCATAAACTGGTAATGATATCCATTTTTTAGATTTTCAAAACATAAGAAAGATGCAATTTTTTAATGAAAATATTCTTCGAAAAATTTTAGGATTTAGTCGTATGCATGAAAATAATTTTTTTAATTTTTGAAAGGGAAAATTAATTTAAAGGTTTTTGAATTTGTTATTTGAAAATGTTTTGAATTTTTTTTTCAAATATTTCAGAGAAAACCAGGTATTTTGATACCAAATTTTTATTTCACAGTGTACGGAGGAGGAAAGGAGAGAAAGACGTTTACGGTGGCTTATTACAGACGTAGTGGTGGTTGGTTAGTGGTCTTGGCAATGCGTGGTGGTGCTGGTTGCTCAAGGCGGAGCTGGAGGAAGAAATGGTGACGGTGTTGGTTTCCTGTGTCAAAGGAAAAAAGAAGAAAATCTGTAGCGGGGAGAGGGAGGACCTTGTGGTGGCTGCCCTTATCGCAAGTGAGGATTTGGGTTCGTGGGGAGGCTGAGCAGCTGCCTATTGGTGGAGGAGAAACGTTTCTGTGGGGTCTTCAACAGCTAAAGACACGGTGGAGAGAGAGAGAAAGAGAGAAGAAATGTGCAGAAACTGAGAAAAGTTGGTTTTTTGGCTGAATTTGGACTCGATTTTCTCCTTCCTCAGGGCATAAAATCCACTTCTATTTATAGTCGATTGATTCAGTTGGGAAGGATCCCAACTGTTGGTTCAAAGTAGGCATCCTGAGTTGTCAAGTCTGCAGGAAAAGGCTGATTGAGTTGGCTACTTTAGGCTGATACCGATGCCGATGGGTTGTCATTCAGCCTGAATAGGCCATATGGGGTTGTAGAGAAATTACATAGGATCATTTACGTGCAAGATCTGTCATTTTTTATGGACGTTAGATACATTAAATACACCTGCAAAGTAGCCTTCCTGAGTTGTCATTTCAGAGAATTAAAAAAGAAGATGAACAATACTCGAGTTCGGTTTTTGGTCAAAGTTCATTTCAGTCCTCCCTCTTTAAATTTGATTTAATGGCACCCATAAGTGACCCTATACTTTTGATTTAGTGCAATTTAACCCCTACTGAACTTGAATTAGAACCTCTAATGTACACACCTTTTGCACTGTGGTTCTTGGTCTCGGTTTTATACAATTTAACCTCTAATTGACACTTAAACTTTCAATTTCTTCAATTTCACCCCTAGTTTTTGTCAATTAAGACCCTATAATTTGGTGCCTTTTACAGATTGATCCTTGACTACGAATTTTGTCAATTTGACCACCCTTAATTGACCAAAAAAATTTAATTTTCTTACAATTTTGCCCTTCATTTCAATCAATTAATATGGAAAAAAAATTAAATTTGGTCTCTTAAAATTTCAATATTCTTAATTAAGCCCAAATTGGGCTCCCAAACTTAATTTTCACCAATTAAACCCCTAATAAAATTAATTTGACCCTTTTAAAGTATAATTAAATCCTTGCACTTAATTAAATCCTTCAATTGGATCCAAATTAATTCTTAAACATAATCAAAATATTATTTGGCCCATGATTAAATCAAATTGACCTATTAAAAATTTAATTATATACTTGAACTTGATTTTTATGCAAATTCATCCACTAATCATTTAATTTGACCTTGAATTTTCATTTTTCTCCATTTTTGGGCACAATAGGGTACAATTAGGCCTTAAAATTTCCTCCAAAATTGCAGCTTGATTTCCTAGCTTGCTTTCTCCACATTGTCGGCCTTTATTTTCTTTTCTTTTCTTTTTATTTTTATTTTGAAAAAAATGTGATTTTTAGGGGATAACCCAGAATGGGGTTATGACAATAAATGTCAAAAACATACTTATCTTACCGTATCATAAGACCCATAAGTGGAGGATGAACCTCAATGCCAAAAAAATAATGAACAACTCCTAAATCCCGAAGCTTAAACTCTGAGCTCAGTATGAATCAATCTGTGAAGTAAGGTTGGGTTGCTTCCAGTTAACAGGATATCATCAACATAGACTATCATATAAAAAAATATCTTCACCCACATATAAAATGAATAATGAGGTGTCAACATTCGAAGCATGAAAGACAATAGAGACGAGATAATCACTAAGTTGAGTGTACCATACCCAAGGAGCTTGTTTCAAGCTATATAAGGATTTATTCAATCAACACACATAAGAAGAGAGAGTAGAGTCAACAAATCCTGAAGGTTGTTGTATGTAGACCTCTTCGAGTGTGTTTGGAAGTGTGGTTGTGGCTGCTTTCAAAATGTTTTTCACTTGGAAATGTATCAAAATAATAATTTTTTTACTTTTTAAAAATTATTTTTAACATCAGCGCATCAAAACAATTTAAAAACACCAAAATAATATTAATTTGAAGCAATGAAAAAAATAAAATAAAAATTCAATTTTTTTAAAAGCGCTTTTGAAATTCAAAAACAAACAAAACTTCATCAAGTGTCCCATTGAGAAAGGCATTATGAATATCAAGTTGATTAATTTTCCAACCACGATACACTGCAACTATGAAAATTAACCGAGCAGTAGCTTGCTTAACAATATGACTGAAAGTCTCAAAGCAATCAATATCTGCTTGTTGACTAAAGCCTTGAGAGCTTTATAGCATTCAATGTTGCCATCAAAATGATACTTGATTTTGTATAACCAATGACAATTAACAACATTCATTGAATGATGAAAAAGAATCAAGGACCAAGAGTCATTGAAATGCAGTGGTTGAATTTCATCCTGCATAACATCGTGTCAGGCATCATACCTATCAACATTAAAGAAGGTGAGTGATTTATAGGCAGGAGATGAAACAACCCAAGAGGCAGGAGTGTTAGTGGTGGAGGAAAAAACAGTCAGATTGGTTGTCTTTAGCTGCCACGGATAAAGAACCATAGGTGGCAATGCATGGAGAGGTGAATGTGAAGGGGGATCCTGCTACAAGGGATAAGAGGACAAGTCAACAACTAAACTTATCCTATCAGTAAAAGTATAGTAGAGCTCGTAATAGAGGCATCACTGGCAGACAATGGGGAAACATCAATAGGACAACCTAGAGAACCAACAATAACAATTTTGATACCCTACAAAGCAGAAGGGGACGAACTTGTACCTACAATATGATTGTTAGATAAACATGCATGTGGTGATAGATAAGGGGAATTGTCGAGCTGTTGTGTGAGAGGTTGAGTGGTAGTAAGTATAGAGAATGAAAAGGTGGGGAGATGAGGAGATTGGGTAGAAGACTAGTTGGGTTGAATGGAGAGTGAGAGGCGAATTGTGCAATCTATTCAGATTTGCAAAAAAAAATATGTTTATGAAAATAGACATGACAAGAGATATAAATGTGTTTAGAAACGATGTCAAGACAACGATAACCAATATGAGAAGAGTTACAGCCTAAAAACACATATGAAGAGGAACAAAAAATTAATTTATAATTATGATAAGGACAAAAAAACAAAAAAACAAAGACACTCAAATGTATGTAAAAAATGATAGTTAGGAAATTGTTGAAAAAGACAATCAGAAGGAGATCTATTGTTTAGGACAAGAGTAGGCATTCAATTGATAAGATAAACTGAGGTTTCAAAAGCGTAATTTCAAAATCTTAATGGTGCTTTCCATTGTCCTAAAAAAGTAAGATCAGTTTCCACAACATGCCTATAACGACGTTAAATTGTTCCATTTTATTCATGAGTACGAGGACCTATCAAATGATGATGAATTCTAATGATCTAAAAGAAAGTGGACAGCTTGCGGTATTCACCACCCTAATCAGTTTGAATAGATTTAAATTTTAGCAAAAATTGACACTCAACAAAAGTTAAGATTAATGAAAAATAGAGAAAACATTAGACTTCGCAACAAGAGGATAATATCATATATTTTTTGTATATGCATAAAAAAAATAACAAAAAATAGCAAAAACCATCATATGAAAAGAGAGGAATGGGACCCCAAACACCACTAAAAATTAATTCAAGTGGAGTAGAAGTTTTGTGACTCATAGGTCTTAAAGACGGACATGACAATTTTCCTCATGGACAAGCTTGACACTAAAAATTAAGGCGTTTAGAGCTACAAGCAATCTTGTTTTTTTATACTAAAAAATTAAAAATATGGGAAGTAGGATGACCTAGTCAACGATGTCATAGATTAACAGAAGCAGATACGCAAGGTAACCAATAAGCTTGAGGAATTGACATCGAAGAAGCATCGAAGAAGGCTCGAAGAAAATACAAAGACCATATTTACTCTGACTGAAAAGGAGCAGTTCCTTGGTATTGAGATCCTTGATATAAAACACAAATGAGTGAAAATCAAAATAAACATTGTTATTAAGACAAAATTTCTAAACAAAAATAAAATGTTTTTGAATATATTGGACATGAAGAATATTATACAAAACAAAGGTATGATGTGGTGTATATAACTTAGTATGACCAATATTGGATATGGAAAATCGCTTATCATCACCAACATGTAAGTGATCATTACCAGGATATGGTTTAGACCCTGTCAGATTTGCAAGATCATGTGTGACATGTTGATCAACACCAGTGTCAGGAAACTAATCGACAGAACTTGTTGAGCAAATATTGCTCAACACAAGATTTGCATTAAGCTGTTGTCTATGGCTTTGATCTTGAACACATTGAGGGGCTCAGTGGCCGAAGACTTGACATAACTAGCACGAGACATTATACCACTTTGAAAAGCCATGATGCCCCCTATTGTGCTGCTAATTTCATTGCCTCTAATCATTGTTGGAAAAGAAGCTGTAAAAATTAGACCGAGAAATAGACCTATGTCCTCTGCCTTTGCCAGCAATGAGACGCCACCCTCCATGAAAGCATCCTTTGCCTTTACCGAAAGAACAAAAAGGCTGACATTGGGAAACAAGTGCTGAAGGGCTGGTTTGGCGTGGGCAGTAAAGGAGCATTGACGACAGCAACACTTATGGATTGAATGGAGGTCTTATGAAGAAACTAATGAGTTAGAAGATAACTATGAAGATCTGCATACGAAAGAGGTTCTGCCTTGGTCACGAGGGTTGTTACCAACTCTTTGAATTCACCTCGAAGACCATAAAACACATACAAATTAAAGTTTTAAAGTGAAACTGACCGGCCACTGCAACTAATTCATCAAATAATACCTTTGCTTTTTACATAAACAAGATGACCGAATCATTACCTAATCGAATATCTTGAAAGGAACCATGAAGTTGTATAATATGAGAATTAGACGGAGAAGCAAGAGTTGGCTCAAGAGTACGCCAAGCAAAGTGTAAGGTTTGGCAATCAACAACAAGATGGAGAACATCCATTGAAAGAGAAGACAGTAATGCACTTAGAATAAAATGGTCTTGTTGTTTCCAATGAAGAAAATAATGATTAACGTGAAGAGAAATAACTTCAGTAGCAATCACATGAGTAGAAGGACATGACAAGGAGTCATCAACAAAATGAAAAACACCTTATTCAAGGAAATATAGCTTCATCTGCATTCGTCAATGCATGTAATTTGTGTTTTTAAGTTTCAAATAAATAACTTGATGAATATTGGAGAGTGGAACAATAGCATCCACGGAAGCAAGATGCACGAAAACAACAATAGAGGAAGTCTACAAATTTGAAACATTCATGGCGGCAAGATTTTAGCCAACAACAACCGGAGAAGAGTGCATAATAGAGAAAGAGAACAAGTTTTGCAAAGACACGATAGGAGCAGGAGCAGCCTCCAAAATAGACCGGAAGGAGGAATATATATATATATATATATATATATATCTCGAGATTACAATACAAGAATAATAAATATTTTTCTAAATATATACTAGCCTATATATTCTACAATAGACTAGATTTCCAATGATTAACCTTTTTAACCTTCAAGCTTCTTCCCTAATAACCAAACACCGAAAATGAACGAAATCTTGGGGGTTTTTTTTCCTAGTATTGCAATACTATTTCCAACTGTTACATGCCCACAATGTTGTAGATCGAATCAAGAAAGACATATTCTGGTACTTTTGTATTAATCTTCTGCAACCCATGTCAGGAATCAATGTAAGAAGTTAGAACTTGTGTCCTTTGGAGCCCTTCAACTTGCCGTTGCTACACATGACATATTGCTGTCGACTTCTCTGGCTAAGATAATTCATGGTCGCTCTACATTAAATTGGATCAAATCAACTCCTTTACTTCCAATCTAAGGTGATTTCAGCCCCTTCATCGATCCCACAATCCGATACTAATTATATAGCTAGATGAATACCGCTTTTTATGATGTAATTGGCTGAAGAGTCTCAAATTAATTGCTTTAATGAATTAGAGGAATAAATTTGATCCAATTCAAAATAGAGTTTGATTAAATAATATGTGCAAAATAGAGGGACCATGCATGGTTTTTATCCCACAGGAAAGCGCCGGTGTAAACTTGGAAAATATATATATATACCAGCTTCGAGTTTCTAAAGGTGCATCATATATGACGCATTCATCTTCACAAGAACAAAACAACACCGATCGGAATCAAATACTGATCTGTGATTTATGATTAAAGCAATAATTAAAATCAAATAATGTAATGGTTCCAAGATTGGATGTGCTGACTTGGTTAAACAATATTAATCAATGAACAAATCAGCTACTATTGGAGCTAAGGCTGGCTCCACAGTTTGAATGGAGAGAAAATTAACAAATCATGACAACGGTTTAAGTTGGTATGTATTCTGATGATAGCTTGCATAATTCCACAAGAACCGCAGTGGAGCCCATGTTGTAGGTTTTAGGGTTGCCCGTGACACTCACATCGACCTAGTAAACTTCACAAGATCGAATAAGCCAACATGGAAGCGTACTCGTTACCAAACTATAGTACATATTCAACAATAATTAACAGGCCAAAAACAACAAACCTCTTTGTTTTGCACTGAAGTTGTTAAAAAAATCCTTAAAAAAAATGATATCCTACACTTCTATAATTCTGAAATTGTATGCATGATTTGGCTGGAATGGACGTTTAATTTCCGGGAAAATTAAGAAGGAAAAGATTTAGCAAAGCTAATTATTCATGGATGAATATGTGCATCAAGTATATTAAGAGTAGAGGATTAAATTGTACAGTTTATAGCCAAGATGAATCTTGAAGGGTGACAGTCGAGTACAAGAAAACAATAATCAAAACCAGCTCGAACTCAGCAATAGGATATCTGGCCTGCAATTTAGAAGGGAGCTGAAAGACATGGATTACCATTCATGAAAAAGAAGGTAGAAGAAAAGGCAGTCTTTACATTACTGGTTAAGTGTTGTCTTAGCAAGTTCTTGCCTCCATCATAGCCGGTATGCATGAGCACATTTAGCAATCAATTTTACATAGTAGAACATGTGGTCAAGGTGGGTTCTCAAATTTGTTTCCTCGTGAGACGTTCAAGCAACCATAACATCTTGATTCTGGGGACGCCCAGGATAACTGGAACTAGTATATATGGTGCAGGGTTTTAATCTTATTGCTGACTAGACAGATACCATGGTAATGATGCTAGGGCCAAGGAACATGGCAATTTGCCAATTAATCCCTACCACACAAGCATCCAAACGTTAGCCAAATATTGCTGCCAGCTATAAATTCCAAGAGCACACATGGCTAAACGAACTTATTCTATTAATTATTTTCCCTCAAGTCTGATTAGCCGACTGAATCTAGCTCCTTGAACCCTATAAAAACCCATCCCTTACAGCACCTCTCCATCACTGAAACAGCTCTCTTCTATAGCTTCAACTACTATAATTCACTAGAACTACTGCTCTCTTCTATGGCTTCCAAAAGCACGACATCACTTGCTCTCTTTCTTGCAGTCAACCTTCTCTTCTTCTCCCTAGTCACCGCCAAGAGTAGCAGTTGCCCCCCTCCTCCTAAACCCAAACCAACACCAACACCAACACCAACACCAACACCAACACCAAACCCTTCCGGTGGAAAGTGCCCAAAGGATGCACTTAAATTAGGTGTGTGTGCTGATTTGCTCGGTTCATTGCTTAATGTCACCGTTGGCACTCCCCCAGTAAAACCTTGCTGTAGTGTCATCCAAGGCCTTCTTGATCTCGAGGCTGCTGTTTGCCTTTGCACTGCCATCAAAGCTAACATCTTGGGCATCAACCTTAATATTCCAGTATCTCTAAGCTTGCTTCTCAATGTCTGTGGAAAGAAGGTCCCCAAAGATTTCCAGTGCGCCTAAAAGTATTTTTATTCCATCATGCATGGTTTGCTTAGTGTGTGATTTTTCATGGTCTGAAGTACTTTGATTTTCTATTAAGAATCATGTGATGTAAGTGTAACAGCTACTTGCTTTGCTTGTTTCAGTGCTTGTCTGTTTACCACGAATAAGTGTAGCTTCCCTTGATAATGTCTCCTCAAGTTTTTTTTTTTTTTTTTTATGTAATGAATGTCGCGGTTGAACTTGATTAAGATGTAATTCCAGCTATAAATCCTTCTTTTTGTTTCTTTTTATTTATAATTATTTGAAGTAAACTTGCAATTCTTGTGTATGATTCTGCATATGACAAATTGTTGCATACTTAAACTCCCCGCCAGTGAGTATTATCCGAGAAAGAAAAAGAAAACGAGTGTTCTTGAGTCCGTTATTAGTACTCTTACCATCCGAAGAAAATTTACGAGAAACTCAAATTCATCTTAGAGAAAACTGGATGAAAAGAATGCATTAAGAAAGAATAAATCTAAATGGTGTCTATTTCTTATCCAATATATTCTAAGCTTACAACAAATCTAATGCTTGTGATTTAATCAAAAGTATTCATCTATTATATAACTTGGAACTCCATATGTTCACCCCATTAATTACTCGTATCATTGTACAATAACTAAAAGAGGAGAGGATGAAGTGTTTAACTGTTTGTAAGCACTGTTTAATGTTTACATAGAGATGCACGGGGTTTGGCTTTAATTTGCTTTTAATTTTACACATATATTGCTGTCTTACTCATAAGACCTCGGTTCACCCATCCATAATAATTATATTTCAGGCAACGCAGAGTTGCCGACACTTTAGAGAAATTCACAGTACAATGGAATCAATGATCAGGTTTCACAAAGAGAGCAAGGAAATGAATAAAATTGCTTTTGCAAATTGAGTTCACGATCCACATATAACATCACATCAAAAGGTTACCTTTCTAGTTGTAGGATCATTTGTAGATCTATTGTTGATGATTAGTTGTTTCAATAAATATGACAGCATCTGTTTCCATATTCCCTGCTGCTTCAAGCCATGGAATTCGAAACACCTTCTCTAGGGAGAAGGAAAAAGATTGCCACTACTAATCATAAAAAGCCTCCTCCAAGAGTACCTTTAAAAGGGAATCCGAAAAAAAGTTCACTGCTAACTATAGTAAGGCTGCTGAGCAGTGTGCTCGGGGAATTCTTTTGTTGCTCCTTTTGGGACTCTTGGTGTTTTCTAGTTACAAACTCGTTTCAGAAATAATTGAATCTTTCGTAAGTCACCGGCCGGTGTTTAATCTTGAATCGATGGCGATATCAATGATATTTCTACAACAGAAATCAGAGCCCAAGGCGTGGATTTCAACATTGAAATCCACGATGAGGTTGCAGTTAATCCAGGTTTACCCTCTGAAAGGAGGATTGGAATTACGGTGGGCATGTAATAACTGTATCAGGCTTGAGTTTGTGGCAGATGGCATGGTTGGGAAAACATCAAATGCTCAGTACTGCTCGTTGGACAAGTACATGTATTTTTTCTTTTCTTTTCTTTTTTTAAGATTATGGTACTGCAGTTGCAGGGTTTATTTTATAAAATAATGTTCTAATAATTATGTCAAATTTATCTGGGAATTTCTCTGCACACTATGAAAACATACCTTGCAACTAGAGACGATAATTTTTTTTTAATTAATTTTGGATATTTAAATTAGCTTGTGTGTGTAACTTGAAAAATCTTATGGATTTTGAAATTAATAACTATGTAAATTTTCAATAACTTTAAAATTTATAAAATTTAAATTAATAATTTTTAAAAAATAAATTTAGAATTAGATCAATTGAACTATAAAGTAAAACCAATAATTTTTATTTTTATTTCTCCAAAGTATTGTCATTAATTAACTTGATGTATGCCTTCTATGCCAAGACCACAAATTTCAATGTCTTGAGATAAATTTTCTTTTTTTCATTTCAGGACTGATTTTCTCGATTTTCATTTGAGGCCAAAACTTTACATCTAATATGATAGTACTTCATCTTAATTTTATTTTTCTGTTGAAGTTTGTGTCTCACTCACGGATCCCTCCATAAGCCAGGTTGTTGTGTTAAGTGCCAAGGGTTGATAGAGGAAATTTAGCAGCATAATATGATAAATATGATAGAAAACAATCGGGCATTGTTAGCATATTTTGCATGTGTTGATTAGCAAATTTAGCATATGAAGATTAATTAGTTGTGTCGGTCAATAGATAGTTAGAAGATTAGTTAATCGTATAAATAATAATTAATGAGAATCATGGAGTCCAAGCAATAAGATTGGTCTTTTTTAGCAGTTAAATTTATCTCTACCTCTCTCTCAATTTCTTCTACTTCTCCCTTATTTTTTTAAAAAAAACTCACTATTTGTTAAAAAAAAATCCTTATATATTATATTTTGATCCTATTACACATTATTCTAATAAAAAATAAAAAATAAATAGATATTCAATATAAAATAAATTATATCAAATATTTAAGTGATAAAAAACAAAACAAATCATTATTGATATTGATTCAGGTCATAAAAAATATCACTATTATTATCAACGAGTTTCATTTAATAAGCAAAATTTTATTTTCAGTTTCTTTGCCATTCCTCTTGCTCAATAGAGTAAATTTGGTCTTGGAAAGTGATTTATGACTGATTTTAAGTTGTTTGAGAATATAAATAGTTTTTTCAAGTATGTAGAATGTTTTTTATGTGATTTTGAGTAAAATAATGATTTAAAAAATAAATTTTTGGAAATGAAAACCTGTACTCTGATTTTTTGGTTACATTGCTGGATTATGGGATGGTTATGTTATTTTTAAAAAATAATGGCAAGCAATGCATTGCACGCTCTTTAATATACACAAATAAAAAGCTTGACATGCAGGACAAGTCTTTTTTTTATTATGCTAGGTGCACGGGCTATAATATACCTAGCTTATTTTGATTTCTTTTTTCCCTTATAATTTGGGATTTGGTTTTTAATTTGAAAATTTATTTTATTGAATTACATTGAAATTTCAAAAAAAATTTATGAAATCATAGATTTTTTTTATTATTATATTATCAAGAGCTTTTTTTAACCATCATTCATTATGTTTTATTTTAAAAAAAATTTCAATCGCTATTTGTTTATTAAATATTGTTCAATCTTTTGTATTTTTAGATTGTTTATAGCATTAGTACTCTTTTTTTAAATAATCCTTCATAATAGTTTTCATTTCTACAATTTTATTCAGTATTGTTGTATAGTTTCATGAAAAAAAAATCTAAGAAAATAAATTATCTAACTCATTCAAACTCGTCACCTAACTCGTTATCTTAATCATAAATTTAACAAGTTAATCTAAATTAATCCAAGTAAATAAAAAACATCATCATTTCAAAAAGCTTAAAACAACACAATATTGAAATTATTTTTTCTCTTGATATCAAATAGGTTTTAACTAGGGCTATGTTGGTTTCTTGAAAAAGTAGTTTCCGGGAAACCACTTTCCAAATTTTCTTGTGTTTGTTTGCTATTAGAAAAGTTGGTCAACAGAAAATACTTTCCAGTCAATGAAAAATTTGGCTTAATTTTCAAGAAAGTATTTTTCTGAAAAATTTGGGCGAAAAACACTTTCCGAATGTTGTGAAAAATTTAGAACATCATATTATTTGCTGGTTATATCAAATTTGATCCTCAAACTTTTGATTGCTATATATATTTTGTTTTGAATATTTATTTTTCAATTCCATCTATTAAAATTTTATTTTTATATTAACTTTGGTCCTCATTTTTATAATTATTATTTGTTTTTCCCTTATCATTTTTTTATTGAATTTTTTTACTTATCAAATTTGATCCTGATTTTTTTGATTGTTACTTATTTTATTTGAAATAATTTATGAAATGTTAATAATTACCCTTATCTTTCATCTTTTTTTTATTTTTTAGATTTGATCTCTATTATTTTTATTATTATTTATTTTATTTGAAATAATTTATGAATATATATATATATATATATATATATTTCGCTCTCATTCAACTTTTTAATTTATAAAATTTCTTCCTCGTTATTTTAATAAACTTGAAAAAAATAAAACATTAATAAGTTATTTTTCAGCTTATTTTCCATGACATAAACAAACACTAGAAAGTGTTTTCTAACTTATTTTCCATTACACTATCAAACATCAAAAAATAACTCACTTTCTCATAATTCACTTTCCTGGAATTCACATTCCAAAAAAAAACTACTTTTCACCTAACAAACGATGCCCTAGATATATCAAATTAGGTTTTAACCAAATAATATTGATCAAGAGTTATCATTAACAACTTTTTTTTAACAATTATGAATGCTTTTAATCCTTCATTTATTTTATTAAATGGACGCTTTAAATTTAAGTTCAAAAGGCATGTGAAGAAGCAAAATTGTGAGAAATAGCTGGTTCTAGATTACACCGCTGTGTGAGGCATTCAGACTCCATGGGATTCTTGGGGTATCAACAACGCTGCATAATCATCAACCTCCACCTGTTAAAAAGAAAATTGTCGAGTTAAAAGGGTAGAACATTCGTCAAGGGACCTTCATTATAACACTAAAATAGAATTGCAGTACCTCAAATCTTTTGCCACCGTAAGTGAATTCCACATGCAACAGCTTAGGTTCACCAGGGCAAGGATCACAAAAGCCCATGATTCCTGACTTCTTTACACCCTCATGAAGCTGCACCAGCATTTTCGACACCAGAATAAGCACAAATGCAAAAAAACATGGAATAAGGAATACAAGTGCCATGAACGCTAAGTGAGATAAAACCATGAACACATTCCTTTGGACAATTATGACTACGCAAAAGCAATTAATGTTGCATGATAGATGGAACACATGGTACCATCACACAAGGATGACCATTAAAACACTTCAGATGCACATTCACAGCATTATCCCCTCAATCACCTGAATGTAGAGATGAAAGCTGCAAACATCTCAAGACTGAATATCCTGCATTTACAGCATTATTTTATGCACATGTATTCTTCTTCAAGGTAGATTACAGAGTCCGGCAAACAAGCACTCAAATAGTAGATCAAGCAGTCAACCTCAAACTAAAACATTTAGCCAACACTCATGTTTGAATTAAAATATAAAGTTTGTTGATCATGCAACTAGTTCTCTCTTAACACACACACATACACGGGTGTTATTTTTTCACATCCATTGATAGAACCACATTTCAATGTATATTTGATAAGAACATGATTTAAAAGAAATATACCTTCAGCTGTCCAGAATCGTTAATTAGGAAATTAAGAGGTATTGTAACATCAAAGACTTCTGAAGCTGATTCTTGGTTTACTTCTCTTGATTCATCTGCTTTCTTCAAAGCTTTACTGCTTCCATACACAGCTTTAGTAATTACAAGTTCATTTGTTTCTAAATGCCTACTTATTTTCCTATTGGCCACAATTTTTAATAATTGTTGTGCCTTTTCTGCTGCAGCTCTTGCCTCTTGAACCTAAACAATGATCCAGAAACAATCTTCAAAATCAATTAATGAAGCTAGATAACGAAGCATGTAGAAAACCATAAAAAAAAAAAAAAAAAAAAAGAGAGAGAGAACAAAGCATGAAAAGGTAAGAACTTCTGTCCAAAATACATGTGACATTGCAGGAAAGTACAGATGCTAAAAATGCTCTGTATTTGCAAATAAGGGGGAAATCCTTTTCATGTAAAGAAGAAATTTTACTAGTAGTAGCACAATTACAACGAGGAGAAGAAAGCCTACTCAAAAGAAAATGACAACCAAGAGAATAAAGCATTCTAATCCCATTGAATATCTTAAGAACCTCCTCTAAAGGTCCTTGCAGTAAAGTGACCAATAAAAATTAAGGAAATCATCTCCATTAAACTACTATAATTGTGAATCAAAACCGAGGATCGGGCATTTTTAAAATTGAATAATTATGATTGGGCATTGACATGTTACAGAGTTCCCATAACAAAAAGCAGGCATAAACCACTGCTTCCTTGGGCAACCTTAGCATCCATACCTGGGCAGAATTTCTCTCTTTATTCTCTAAAGTCTTCTGCTTTTCCCTTTGAAGGTAATAAGGTTTGACTACGAATTTCTGCCATCATAAGGATACATGGTTAAGCAGATAATATACAGATGACATTTCAGTAGTCAAAAAAAATTCTTTTGGCCATTTTGGTCGCACAATTTAATCAACTTATGGAGAGCAATCAAATGTCTCTCCAGCTCGAAAACCATTCAAGGTTTAGATTTGTGAAAGTTTAGGTTTATGTCAGATGTGTAACTGTAAACCAGAGTATTATGAGCCCTTCCTGGTACAGGATTTAATCTAGGTTCTCTGGTGGTTCTTTAGTCACCTGGGGTTCAGTTGAGTGTACAATGTATACATCAGACTGATAGCTTTATTGGACACTAAGAATAAAGACAGTTTATGTTATTTCTGCTGGCCTTCTCATAAATTACAGCTGCTTCACCTTATCAACATGAAACTAAACCTAAAGAAGCATAAGGTGATTAATTGTTTAGCATGCAAGTGAAAACATAAGAGTGGCGTCAGTAATAACCTTGAGTAAGAAGTAAAGAGATGTTGGGATTACAAATGCTCCAGTTGCAAACACTGGATTCAGATGCCTGGAAAGCAACATCTGCACAAGACAATCCATCAGCAGCACGATGATAAAAAAAAAAAAAACAAGAAGCAGACAGGCAATAAACACAGACGTACCAAGTTACCAATGGAATTAGTTCTGCTTGCTTTCTTGCAAGTAAATAGAACCATGCTACGGTGACATATTGTAACAGAGGTCTTCTCCATCCATTAGATACTTTTCATACTTTGCCAAAGTAATGCAAAACAGTGTGAAAAGAAACAATTTTTTTTGTTGAGAAATACGAAACAGAGACTATTTTATTTGCATGCTACCCATCTACTGATTAGAAATACATTTTGAAATTTTGGAGGCGTGTAAATTGTTTCTCACTGGAAATTGAATATGTAAAGAGATGTGATTTTCCACGTGTATTAAAAAACAATGAATACATTCATAATATTATGTAAGGTCTAATTGATATTTTGCCTATATTATAATGTTTTTACGACTTTGTTAGGTTTAATTGATTTATTTTCCCTAATTAAAAGGAAGAAAAAATATCATTATACTTTTATCTTAATTTAATACATTTTCCATTATTCTATGAGTAGGAAAAATTTGCATTCAGAAAACAGAATAACACATCCATCACACTTGACACAGAAATTAGTAGAGAATAATGTCAAGCAAACATGACCTGTCAAAATGAACAGCAGAAAGAATAAGTTTTGCTTACAGGAATAATCAACTTTTGTCCTCCTCGGTGCAATTCAAATTTCCAAAAGATTCCCTGCCAACAGAGAGGAGAAAAAATCTAAGTTGGTGGTGCATTCATTGAGCATCTAAGAGAGGGTTATAAAATGAATGCCTTTGCCTTTTAAATCTACAGAACATTTATATTTTTTTTTCTTTTTTTCCCATTTTAACCTATGACGATTTAAGCGAAAGGTCCCATAGGTCATTGCATCCATGCTTAATAAAATTGCAGAAATTAGTGCAAATGATTTATCCACACTCTGCTATTACAATGCCTTTTAGACATTAGTTTATGTAATTTACATAAAAATTAATTAGCAGAAAAGTTGTGGCTTCTTTATTTTCTCCTTGTAGAATCCAAGAAAGCACAAAAAATAAAAATAAATAAGCCATGCTGCCAAGGTAACACGTGCAGGTTTGAGTTTTGAGAGCAGCTGCTCTGTGAGAGAATGTTGAGGTGCAAACTCTCCCTCATTGGACCCCACACTTGATGGCTTAACTGGATGATATACTGGTATACATCTCCACAGAACTACTTCTATGGTTCATTCTGGTTTCGTAAGAACCAGAATGTTACATGCAAAATGGCAAAATAACATAAAAGCACAATACTTAAATTTGGTCTCTTGTTTTTAGATACCTGAATTCCTATTGTATACAGCATTCGAACTGTGCTGAAATTAGATAATTTCCTTCCCCCACCAACTTCAACCTCCAAATTGGTGCTGCAACAACAATTGATTCACTCTTATGCAAGATATTTTATGAAGCATTCACACATAACATGAGAGAAAAATGAATATATTAAAAGCTATTGCCAACTTCTAGCTATCCAAAGCCCTAGATTTCTCCTGATTGTTGAAATTAACTGTTTGCGTCACATATAAGTTGTGCACTTGTGTCTCAGCAGGCATCACTCCTGTTTTCTGACAGATCTTTCAATAGATTTATAGATGATGTTGCCCCCCCCATCAGTGCAAAAATTACTATAACTCAAATGTTTTGACTTTCTAATCTACAGCATTATTCATTTGTTATTAGTGATGCAAAAACGCCTTAACATAAGTATAAAAGAATATGCACATCAGAAATGGTTGTTAATAAACTGTACTTAAGCGCTGAACTACAAGCGTTTCTCTCTCAATCTTTTTTCTTCTTGGTTAAGACCTCATGAGAGTGATGACTTCTATGATGGAACTTTCCTCTCTCATTCAAATGCGTGCTCCCACTCAACATGTTTCGTCTAAATGCTATGGACATAAGAAATTTTAAAGCATGGGTTCATATCTTTAATGTATGTAAAGCAAACTTGGTCAAATTCATAATCTATATCTTGTAAAATTGAAAACTTTCCAGACACATATACCAGTACAAATGAGAATATGGAAAACTAGTAAATCCAAGGCAGACATCATATAAGCAATATTAGTTACTGCCAAAGAATACTCCTTTATTAAGATTTTGAGCATATACCTTCCAAATCTGCCAGCAATACGACCATGAGATTTTGAAGAAAAGCGATGAGTATAATGAGCTGACGCGGCAAAAGAGCTTGTGCCAATCTGCAGTCAATAAGCAAATGCAAAAAAAAAAAAAAAGGAAGAGATGAGCATGAACTTAGTGTGAGTTTCTAAAAATAGTAATAGCAAGGTAATATGCATGGAATATGAAATAGCTAAAGATAGATAGAGAATGGAACACGATAGAAAAGTAGATTTAAAAGAATGGAGATGGAACAAAAGTAAAGTTAATAGCAAATCAGTTGGTCATGGGCAACTCCAATTTCGATAAACTTATATATAGTTCATGTTGTCTCACAGTTGATTGCAACCAAATAATAAACTTGAGTGCAGAAAGCAAAGATTAAGCATTTGGCTAATCTATGTTGAGCAATAAACTAGTCACTTAACCAAATGATCAAAGCATGCAATTTCAGAACATGATGGCAAAACCCTACTTTACTTGTAGTCACAATATCATTTACTTTTTCTCACTCAAAACTATTTCCCAAGGTTTTGGGGACATTTTTGGCATTGATGTCTTGCTTGAAAAAGCAATTAGATGTACCTTCAGCTCTCCAGAAGCAGACATTTTTTCATGTTTCTTTTGCCATCCAACTGCTATAGATGACTCAGGACCTAATAAAAGCTGTATCTGAAAAATAGAAAGTGCCAAAAAAACAACAATTCAAAGATTTTAGAATAAGAATAGAAGAAATATACAAATGTAACTCTTTTATTTTATTTACTTTTTGACCCTACCCATAATTCCACTAAATCAAATTGGTAATTGATAGTTCAAGTCTCTAATTACACTAGAATGTATTTTATTTTTTTTATTTGACTATATTAAACCCACTATCTGATAGAAAAAGTTCGCTATATTGAAAATCTTGGGATAAATTACATCAGAGCCATTGACCAATTTGATTCAATGCTTGAAATAAACACCCAAATCATATAATCACGCTAAAGGTACAAAGTAGAAGAAAAGAAGATATAAATGTACAAAAGTAATTTACATTTCCATTTGCTGTTTCAGAGAGTTGGCGGGTCCAGGTATTGGAAAGATTAATTGAACCATCCCTCATAGACTTTGCTATGGCAATTGTAGCCGTTGAGTGTAAAGATAGGTTACTGCAAAGTCACATTTGAAAAAAAAAGATATAGAAACACCAATAATTGTGCCAGGTAATCATGTAGGTTCCAAAATCAAATTCCCTACCGTGTTGTTTGCACACCAATAAGTGCTCGTAAACCAGCTGATGCTATGAATTCTATGGATGAAACTGGAGAAAGCTGGTGCCTGAGCACTGTAGAAGCAGCTCCACCACCAGAATTTTCATTAACTTCCAAATTTCCACCAATAGCAATAGCAGTGCGCTTAGATAATTGAGATTGAACTTCGCTAGACATAGCCATTCTGGAAGAAGAAGTCAAAAGATCAGTCAACAAAGAAAGTAAGCACAAGATACAGCACTTATCTGAAGTGTGATAAAGTATTTAGAAACAAAATGAAATCGTAAAGTTCAAGAAACAGACAATTTAACAGTAATGAGCATACCTGTAGACCATCGTGATAATCATAATAAAATGAAAAATCATTTTGATAATAAAAGCAAAATACTGCCTATGCTTACTGGGTGGGCATGCATGTGAGAGAGCACAAAAACTTTTGAACTCCGGTATCATATAAAACCTTGAGCTTTTCAAATACATATGACATGCTTCTAGAAGACCTAAGTTCCATGGAAAAATACGTTGAAAGTTTCTGGTAAGGTTATACAGAGATATCAGCCAACAATACATCAGCCATTTCAGAACTTCCCATCAAATGAACGCTAAACTTTAATATAAAAGGTGGGGTGGGGGTGATGTATACCCTCGCATAATGCCACCACCATCCAGAAACTGTGGCAAGGACAAATGGGAGAGTATTGTGCCAGAAGGTCGAAAATGAGCTAACATCTTCTCTTCTTCCTTCCTCTTTCGCAACCTTTCAAGCTCGGCCTTCAACTCTTCAACTTTATTCAGCTTCGGACCAAGCTCCAAACCAGAATTTATACCTTCCATGCCATAAATGTCATATATTTGCCTTTTATACTCATCCGATAATATTTCATACGCTTGGCATATTCGTTGAAAGTTCTCGGTGGCTATTTGCTGCATCTGAAAACAAGCATTTTCAACCAACCCAAACCAAAAACAAACAAAATCAAAGACCAAATTCCGTTCAAGTAAATCGCAACTTATTGTTTATTATTTTGGACAACCAACAGAATACCATTTTTAAAGAGTGATCCATATTGTCAGAGAATGTTCAGAAGTTTACACTGAATTAAGCTTGTTTAACAAGAAAAACACTCGAATTATGGAGTTTTCAGAGCCAGAACAACTTCTTTAAAGCTAAAAAAATTGAATTACATGAAAATCTTGGTACTTGTCAGGATGATAAACTTGAGCCCAATGTCGATAAGCCTTTCTGATATCTTCATCGGTGGCTTCCGGTGACACTTGGAGAAGTGCGTACAGTTCTCTCTTGGGTTGTCCGGCCTCTTCTCCATCCATTTCTGTTCTTCTTCTCTTTGTCTTTCAATCGATTTAAAAACAAGCAAACATAAACGCAAACACAGAGCTAGTTTTTGTGCCTTCTCTGTTTTTTAGAGTAGGCACCAAGGGGGAGGGGAAGACAAGGCTGGGATTTTAGTTTTAGGGGTTTTGCTTTGCAAAGCGTGGGGGTTCAGTCAGTGACTCGGTCGGTTCATGGCCTTATTATTATTGCCCACGGTTCCGGTTCTTCAGGACGAAACTAACGTCACAACCGAGTACATGGGTTTCTCCAATTACTAGCCGCCATTGTCTGAGGCTAGGGGAAGTTTCATTTCAGTTGCGTCGTCTTTTTAGTTTATCTATGGGCTTTATAGATTTATCCAAGATTCGGTTTGACTTGATGTATGGAATGCAGCCCAGCCCTCAAAATAATACTTGAGAATCTCGCAATTTGGTAGCCCGGCATCAAAAATAAAATGTTTTTAAAGTTTTTTTTTCTTTGTTTAATTTAATTTCTTTTATTAAAATAACTGAAAAGATAGTATTATTTTTCGTATGGTGGATCCGAAAACATGTGGTTGACGATTTTCTAACGTGTCATTTATTAAATAAATGGTGTCATCTATTTAATTTTCAAAAACAAAAAAGTGGCATATGAGACCAGCATAGGCGGGAGGCCCCTTAGCTTCTTTTAAACGGCCAAGCACTCAGGCCTAGTCTTATTATTGTATTTTTTATATTTTAGAATAAAATTATTTTTAATTAATGTTAATACAATAATTTTTTAAAAAAATCATCCAATTATATCATATTTTCAAATAAAATTAGAAATTTTTATAGTAATATTATCAATTAATTTATAAAAACAGTTATATAAATCTAATATGCATAATTTTTTAAAACAATTCTCATGAATATTCAATGAGAATAATCTTTTTATTATTATTATTATTATTTTATGCCACTTTTATATAATCTTTTAAATTAATTATTTTTTATTTTTTTATATTGCCATGTAAGAATTATCATGAAATGATTTTTTTTGTTAGTTAATTGAAATTTGCTTTTTGAATGATGTTAAGTTTTTATTTAAAAGAATCATTTTCATCTGATGAAACATAAATAAAGAATGAGGGTTTTGGTTAAACAAATGTATTTTTTCTCCTTGATTTAAATTAATCAAATAAGATATGAATGTTTATTTTAATTGTGTTAAGGTTTCATTCAAAAAACAATACTGCTTATAAAAAATACATTTTTTCATCCAAACAAAAAGGAAATGCATTGATAAGAAAATAAAATTTTAACTAAAAAATATATTTGTTTCTCTAGAATTTAAATCATTAAAATATATATTCTGATTACAAGAAAATTAAATAAAAATAAGCTTTGAAAATCGTTCAACAATAGTGCATGGGTTTATGGCTAGTTCCAATTTTAAATTGATGTCCAACAAATTCCATATGTTTGTCGAATTATTTTTAGATTTTTTTCGATCAACGTATAATCTTGACAAGTAATGAAGTCATAAAAAAACTAAAAAGGATTTCACAGTTTTCCACGACTAATAATAGATTGTAGGGTAATAGGATTGAACCTTTCTTTATGACCTGTATTGTTCCTAAAACAATAGTTCCATGTTGGAATAGAAGATGTATATGTATGGCTTGGTATGACCTGCCTCCACTTACATGGTGATTGGGTGTAAATTTACCTCATGAAAAAGGAATGCATTTATAGAAATTTAATTCATTGAGTGTTGTGTTTGTCTCTCCATTGACTATATTGGTGGCAACATTTTCCTAAAAAAGTTGTTGTTTACTATGCCATGCACATCATTAGTGAAGTGTGAGTGATGAGCAACATTATAGGTGGTGTATGCTCATATAAAAAGTTTTTTTTTTTATGTAGAGAGAGTTTGTGTGTCATTAATGAAATGAAAAATGTATAGAGATGTGTGTTAGTATAAAAAAGAGAAGGGGAGAGAGGGGAGAAGGTATGTGAGAGGGAAGAATGTGTGTGACAGAAGGAGAAAGTGCAAAAAAAATATGTGTGTGTGTGTGTGTGTGTGTGTGTGTGTGTGTAGAGGGATGGAGGGAGGGAGTGTTTGTGTGTGTGTGTGTAGAGGAGCAAAAGAGTGAGGAGAGAGGGAGTTAATTGTTTGAGCTATTTATGGTCTGAATGACCAGATTGCATGTGTTACGCAAGTGGTTGCGATATCGTCTTTAGGTAGCACATGTGACCCACAATGGCAATTTTTAATGGTCTTTTCATGGTATCTGTGTTATCGAGTTTTTTTATGGCATTGAGGGTATTGTTATCGGAGCTTTAGTGTGACCTCAACAACCCATTCTTTCTTTTTTCTTTCCTTTTTTTCATTTTCTTTCTTCTTCCTTGTCTTTTGTGTCACTTCATTTCATCATATTTTTTTTCTCTTCTCCTCTTTTCCTGCATAACACATATATAGAAATGCAATACAATTCCTAACTATTTGAGCTTATCCTAAACAGGTAGGACTCTTAGCCATTTGAGCTAGGTCAAAATAGTTAGATTTCTTTCTCTTTTAAAATAAAAAAATTGCACTGCATATTTAACATGGTATCATTTATCACATTAAATTTTCTCAAATAACCCAAAGCCTTCATAAATACATGGAGGTTTCACCGCTGTTTTTTTTTTTTTTTGGTATAAGAGGTTTCACTTATGTTTTTTTCATTAATGAAATCTTGCAAAATAAAGCTTTCAAGCCTCAAATCATATTTCTATACAGATTCCTAAACAATGAAATTATGTCTCACACACCTTTCAAAAGTTTTTTAGGCACTTTCAAGGTAAAAAAAAAATACTTAGTTTGAACTCATCTCATTATATGGTATCATTTGACACAAAAATTAATCATTTTGGTGGGTTAGAATTGTCGTTAATGACAACTTTCTCTCTTCATGCTGAAATATGACGATTCCATCTCTCTCCTTATACAAAAGAACTGAAAAATAAAAAAAATAAAATTTAGTATCAAAATTAAAATTTTAAAAATTAAAGGGACTGGTTACCTAAAAATAAAAAAAGATAGGGAATGAAAATAAACTTTTAAGATAAATTTTTAAGCCACCACCTATTTCACCTGTTTTTTCACTTCAATCATCCATCTTACAACACAACCCTTCCTCTAAAAAAAATACAATCAAGTGCTAATTTAAGCTCAAAAGAGATAAATCATACAAAATAAAGTTTGAGAATCAAATTAAAAATTTTAAAAAAAAAAGCATTGCTTCATTTCACAATAATCTATAAAATGGTGAGCAATAATCGTGCTACAAATAAAAGAAAGAGCTCTTTTAGTATGTGCAAACTAGATTTGTTACTCGTGCTAAGCAAAAGTTTTTTTCAACGTACATAAAATGTTAGGTTAAAAGGAATCCAAGTTCCAAGTCATTGGTCTAATTAATAATTTAAATAATATAAAAATAAAAATGCAACAACAATAAATAATATGACAAAAAAACAATGAAAAAAAGGTGAAAAGATTCAATCCTTAGCCTATCCAGATTATCAAACAGCCAAGTACAAACTTGCACAAAAAAACAAAAACAAATCAACTTAAGAAAAAAACCTAACAAACCAGACGAAGCTCCTAAACTTGATTTAATCTTCAAAACTTACATCTCGTTAAATCATAAACCTGGGTTCAATGAAGAAGTTTAACTATTGATCAAATTTGTTTCAAATGATGAAATCGCTAAAAATTATTTATAAAAAAACTTGCAAAAGAAAAAAAAAAACAACAACAAAAATAACACAGATAAAATTTAAGAGAAAAATACCTAAGGAGAATGAAATTTGAAAAGAAAAAAAATTAAAATAATCCCATACAAAATAAATAATTAAAAGAATGACTATCAAATTTGAAAGATTAAAAAATCACATGGGGTGAAATTGAAAAATATTTGTAATTTAATAGATTATTTATAGATTAAAAAATGACAGGGGGGGTGACATTGAAAATAATTTTAGAGGGCTAACCTAATAGAATAACATTGCCAAAAAAAACCTAAAAAGGATACAAAATAAGAAAACATCAACTTAAAAAAGGAATAAAAAAAAACAAACAAACTTGGACGAATCTTTTAAATTTTGTTTAATCTCTAAAACTCATAACCCGTGAAATCCTAGACCCGAGTTCAATTAAGAAGCTCAATTATCAACAAATTTATTCTTGAATGATGAAATTATATATAAAAAAAGTTGAAAAAAAACAACAAAAAGAATAATGATAAATGAAATTTGAAAAACAAATCACAAACAAAATAAATAACAACTAACAATATGAGGACTAGATATGAAAGATTAAAAAATCATAGGAGGTGAAATTAAAAAATATTTGTAATTTGATAGATTATTTAGATTAAAAAATAATAGAGGTGAAACTGAAAAAAAAAATATAGAGGGTTAACACAATTGAATAAAATTGCAAAAAAAAAAATATAATAAAATGCTGAAAAAAGATAAAGAAGAAGAAGAAGAAGAAGAAGAAGAAAACAACAGCTTAAAAAAAAACATGCAAACCTGGATGAACTTCTTAAACCTGATTTAATCTCTAAAACTCAAAACCCATGAAATTTTAGACCCAAATTCAATCAATAAGCTTTTTCAAAAATGAAAAGGGGTTAAATCGAAAAAAAAACTGTAAGGGGCCAACTCAACAAAAAACAAACCATAAAAAATAACAAAACAAAAATTAGAAAAAAGAAAAGAAAAGAAAAAAAGAATCATCTTAAGAAAACACAAAATAGACAAACCTCCTAACCCTTATCTAATTTCTAAAAGTCACAATTCTTGAAATCTCAGACCTATATTAAATCAAGAAGCTCAATTATCAATTAATTTAATTTTGAAGGATGAAATCAGTATAAATATACTATTAAAAAAAGTTTGGATAGAATTTAATAGAAAAAACCCCAAGAAAAATGAAATTTAAAAATAAACACAAAGAAAATAAATAGCAAATAAAAAATGAGAACCAATTTATATATAAAAAAATGATAAGGGTGAAATTTAAAAAAATATATATAATTTTATGGATCATTCAAGGATTAAAAAATGACAAGGAATGAAATTAAAAAACAATAATAAACTAACTGTAAAAAAATATAAAAATATAAAACATCACATTAAAAAAAATATATATAAAACAAGTGAATCTGAGCAAACTTGTTAAACTTAATTTAACCTTTAAAACTTACAATTTATGAAATTTTAAATCTGAGTTCCATTAAAAATTTTAATTCTCAACAAAAAAAATTTTAAAAGATAAAATTAATAAAAAAATATTAATAAAAAATAAAAACAAACTTTAAATTTATAGCAAAACCATTATAACCGAAATTAATCAGACAAAGAATCACATCGATTCTGTACTGTATACGTCCTATTCATCATTGGATTGATGCTTGTTTGGATTATGGACATTATTACTTCACAAAAGTCCGAACTGGGAGAAATTTCCTTGAACCTTCCTCGTAGGCCCCACGATCCTCACTATTCCCTCCATATCGACTTCCTCATATACATGTATATGAACATTTACAGGACGTTTCTGTAAAGTCATGTGCATGTCCTCACTTCATGCGATAAAAACCCAAACTTGTTATCGTGTCCATTTGGCCGTTTGCCATCTTTCAATCTTAAGCAAAATCCAACTTCTCTTTCCCAGATTCCTTGGCATATAAGCGAACATGGGGATACCCATGGTGGCATTAGCCAAGCTCAACCTCCTCTTGTCCAAATCCCACACTGGAACATCCTTGATTACTTGCTTGCTGTGCCCTTATGTACTTAAACTCACCTTCAGTGTCAGGCTTGTTCGCCAAGCTTACACTGATCTGCTCTACTCATCGAGGCTCTTCTTATTTCAGCTGAGTCAAATCGCCTTTGATGCTGATCAACCTGCAGCTCCGGCTGGACATAGCACCAGACTGGGAAGAGCTCTAAGGTTAGTTTATCAGAGGGTAACAAGCGCAAGAAGGTCTCCAACTGCACAAGACGATGAGGATAATTTCCATGCTCTCTCCATGTTTTCACTTTAATTACAAATGATGGTGAGAAACGGGTAATGATGATGATTTTACACCACCAATGAAATCCCATCTTAGTTATTGTATGGCTCTCGTTTGTTTTATGTCTTTTCGTTTGCATGATTTTGTCTCCGCAGCTGGTCCTAATTGAGGGCCTTGGCCTGTACGTACGTAATATATGATGTTCTATTTCATTCGTTTTTCTTTCTAAACTTAATTGAAGAAACATTCGCTTAGCTTTTTTTCTTCCCTTTTATTTTGATTTTCAAACTATTTTATTCAGCAAATAGCATCCATTTTTTTTTTTGGAAACAGTAATTTGTATTAAGAAGGAGAGAATAAACAAAATACGAGAGGCATACCTCTCGGAATACACAGAAGAAAGAAAAACAAGAAAAGAAACTAGGAATAGGAACAGAGAGAGGGTTGATTAGTTGGCTGGAATGATAGCCATTCCTAAATTAATCAACCAGTCAACCACGCTAATTAAAATACAAGCTAGTAAACAGAAAAGAAGAGGCCGAGAGTTAAGGCTCCTGAAAACCCCAAATGCGATGAACAGAGGCAGAGATGTTGCACTTGCGATTCAAATTCACCACTAAACGAATGATGAGGCTGGTATTGATATGCTGGAAAATGTCATCACTAAACGAATGATGAGGCTGGTATTGATGAGTGAAAATACGGTTGTTCCACTCGTACCATAGCAAATACACTGTGATTGATAAGAGCAAACGAGCTATCAGATGAGTGAGCTCCTACCTATTCTGGTATTTAGAGGAAGCCCATTGAAGGAGATGATGCCAGGGGAGAGGGAGGCCAATGAGTTTTAGACTTGATGGTAACAGTTCTCCATACTGTGTTGGAGTAGGAACACTCGAAGAAAAGGTGATCATGCGATTCATTGTGCGTTCCACAGAGAATGCAAACAATGTTGGTTATGGTTCCAGCAACGTGAAGTCTATCCATGGTGCGCAGCCCCTGAGAAGCAAGCCAAAGGGTGAAAGATTGGCGTGGGATATGGCCTTGAAACCATTGCAGGTGGTGCAATGGAGCAAATAGCATCTTCTTAACACATGAAGATGAAATGATGCTATTTGAACAATCCCTTGATTAATTAGAGAGTTGTTAATTTAGATGAAATTCTTAATAACTTGAGCAAGAATATATAAATATTAGCATTAACAGTCCATCAATTTTTATTGTTAGAATGAGTTGCGAGATTATATTTTTTCTAATTATAACAATTATTAGTTATATTGTTTTCTTGTATTCATAGAATTATACTATATTGCATGTGTTATAATTATTTTTCGAACATACTATGTTGTAACAATATAGAAGGTCTTTTTAAAAAAAAAAATTTACTTAATTAATTTGATATGGAATCATAACTTGGTTTATTATAATTATTTTTTGAATGTACTATGTTGTAGTAATATAGAAGGTCTTCTTAAAAAAACAAAAAAACCTTTTACCTTGATTTGATATAGCATCGGTTTCTAAAATCTTTCAACCCTTAATATATATTTTTTCTTTTAATTAAAACACAAAACCACCAAATCTTTAATATATTTGGATAAGGCAACGTCAATTTATGCTTTTTTGGCTATATTAAACACTTATTTCCTCTCTTTTTTTATATTGTTGTTCTTTAAATTTTTATTATGATGCTTGTGTTATGACAAAAGTCGTTGTACTACTTATTCTTTGAGTTCTAATAAAATTACAGTATCATTTAGTTGAATTCATTCTAATGTTTGGGTCCTGCTCTAGTTTCTACCATATTTAAGTATTGTTAGTTTGTGATTTTGTTAATGATTATAGTTATATGACTTGGCTAAAGTGATGAGTATGAATGTTTTTGCTCATTTTATAAGATGGTACATACCAAATTTTATGCTAAGGTGAAAGTTTTAAAGTCTGATAATGGTAATAAATTTGTCGGTCTAGGGTTACATGCTTATTTCTAATATCATGGTATTATCTATGAGATAACATGTTCTTTTACACCCCAATAAAATGGTGTAGTAAAAAGAAAAAATTGACATATACTTAAGAATACAAGTGCTTTTGAGGAAGATGCTATTTTGTATATTATTTATTTTTTGAACCGTGGATCTAGTATTGTTATCCACTTTAAAACACCATTGAAAAAACTTTTTGTATATATTATTATCTCTTTCAACTTAACATTAGCATTAAGAGTTTTGTGTGTGTTGCATATGTTTACCTTCATAAACATCAACATACAAAGCTTAATTCATGTGCATTGAAGTACGTGTTTGTTGGGTATTTACTATATAAAAAAAGATACAAATGTTATTATCCTCCTACTTGATAATTCTATGTGACTATGGATGTTACCTTCTCTAAAATATGAATGTATTTTTCTTTTCTAATAACCATTTTTTTTTCTATTTAGAGGGAGATGTGTGTTGGAAAGTATAATTGGATACTTGTATTTCCTTATGTAATGATAATTGGTCAAGCATCATCAACTAATGCTTCGACAATAACAAATTATGATATTAGTAATTCAATGGTGCCTTAAAGTTAAAAAAAAAATTACATTCACATCTATAATATCTACGAATAACTTTTTCTTCGATGAAGTTTTTGAGGTATGTATCAATTTTGAGAACAATACTAACAATTTAATTAATGAACATATGCAAATTATTTCTAGTAATACTAATCGGTACTAATATCTCTTTAAAGTAATCGAGAAAAACCAATAAAAAGATATTCACCTAAAAATTTTAAAAAATATAAAGTATTATGTTACTTATTAGTCTCTACCGAGCAATTACCTTATGTTATTCAAGGTTTTGTGAATCAAATACTAGTTATCTCTATTTCTATAAGGATACAAAAAAAGTGTTGAATGATGCTAAATAAGTATAATCAATGATTAAGGAGATGTGATCACTAGAAAAAATAAAAAAACTAAATATAAGATGTTGTAGCCTTGCTAAAAGGAATGACACGTGTTTGATGTAAATGGGTATTCATGATAAAACATAAGCCAAATAGAATTATTAATCAATACAAAGCAAGGTTAGTTGCTCTTGTTTTTACATAAGCTTATGATACTGATTATCATGAGACTTTAACACCCATTACAAAGTTAAATATTATTCGTGTTTTATTATATTGTAAACTTTAATTAGCCATTACAACAAGATGATGTAAAAAATGCCTTTTACAGAGAGATTTGTCCAAATAAATCTATATAGAAATATCATTTGTGTATAATGCTTTCAACGATACAAGCTTAATATGTAGGTTAAAGAAGGTATTGTATGTCTTAAAAAAAATCACTAAAAGCATGGTTCATAAAATTTTAACTAGCTATGAAGAAATATGGTTATACTCAAAGCAAAACAAATCATATGTCTTTTTTAAGAGACAAAATGATATGATAGTCTCATTTATCATTTATGTGAATGACATGATTGTTATTGGTAACAATATTGATTAGAAGATAAAATTGAAGACTCACTTGGTATATGATTTTGATATGAAAGCTCTTAGAAATTTAAAGTATTTCTTGGGTATTAAAGTTATCAAGTCTAAGCAAGGAATATTCTTCTAACAATAAAAATATATTTTGAACTTATTTGAGGAGACAAATATTCTTAGATATTAGTTATTAATACACTTATAGAGAAAAATCATAGCCTTGAGAAATTTTCTTTTCAAGTTCCTGTTGATAAGGGAAGGCATTGAAGACTAGTAGGTCAATTGATTTACTTATCACACATTCAACCAAATATTGCTTATATTGTTAGTATTGTAAGTTGTTTTATACATAATCCAAGTGAAGTTCATATGAATTCTATTACTAGAATTTTATGGTATTTGAAGTTGGCGCCCAAGAAAGATTTTATATTTTTGAAGTATAACCATGCAACTATTACTAAATATTATGATTTGGAATAGGAAGTGAAAGGAGAAAGATGTTCAACAACTAGGTGTTAGGCCCTTCTTTTTTTTTGGAGTAATCTAGTTATTTGGAAAAGTAAAAAATAAAAAACTTGATTCATTATCTAAAGTAAAAGTTGAATACAAAGAAATTGTAAAATAAATGTTAGAAATATTATGGTTTAAAGGGCTTATGAGAGAGCTTGGTTTTTCTCCTAAAAAAGCTATAAAATTTTATTATGATAATCAGTTAGTTATAAAATTACAAAAATTGTGATACAACATAACCAATCAAATATATAGAGATTTATCATAATTTCATATCTAAGAAATTTAAAAGAAAAAATTAGATATTTCAAAGAAAAAATTGTTGAAGTTCTGTATATGAAAGACTATAGAAATTTTAGTTGATATTCTCACCAAGGTTATTTCTAGTCAAGCTTTCGATAACTCACTTGTCAAGTTAGACATGTGTGATATGTGTAAGCCACCTAGAGAAGGAATATTGGCACGACTCATAAGATTATATTTTTTTAATTATAATAATTGATCATAGTTTACTTGTATTCAAAGAATTTTACTATGTTATAGGTATTGTAATTAATTTTCAAATGTAGTTAGTAACTATTATATTATAACAATATAAAAGACCTTCTCAAGAATATAAATAAAAAACTTTTACCCTAATTTGATTTATTATATTATAACAATAAATCAAACTTTTTTTTTCCTTTGAGAGGTAATAACGTGTTTTCTTTTACTGAACTAATGCGTCTAATTGCATGAGGGGAAAAGGCCGGGAAAAAAGAAGAGAAAAAGGAAGAAAAAAACAAATAAACACATGGATGCTAATAAAAATAATATTCGCAATTGGGGACATCTCAGTTAAAATCATGAATACAATTTTCAAATATTAAAATTAAAACTGGAATAAAGGTTAGAGTAGATTAAGAATAAGGATTAGTGGCTTGTAGACTGGGGGCGTCCTCAGACAGCAAGGGGTTAGAGTCGTCGACGGTATTGGATGATGCGGCCCAACTGACCTCTGAGTTATTAGATTCCAGCGTTGTGGGCTTGGGCCAGCTTCCGTGATATTTTGCATCCCAAATTCCCATGCGACGAAACGAGTTAATATTACTCCGCTAAATGGTGTTGTGAGTTTAAATTTGACAGAGGAGGGAAAAATTATATGACAGGTGTTTTTCATGAATACATGAATAGAAAGATTAACGGTTGCTGTTGGCAACTCGGTATATTTGACAGTGTGGTAGCGGTTACTTTTTAAATAACTTTTCGTGTCGAAATACATGTCAATGATATTTTTTTATTTTTAAAAAATTATTTTTGATATCAGCACATCAAAACGATCCAAAAGGTACAAAACGTATTAAATTTTAACAAAAAACAAAAAAAAAACTTTTAAATTTTTTAGGAACGCGATTTCAACCGCATTTCCAAACGCTACCATAAAACTCCGCGTTTGGATTAGGATGAATTTGTAAAAAAAATATTTTAAATAAAATTAATAATAATTAAAAGAATAAAAACAAATTTAAAAGATAAAAAATTAAAGGGGGATGAAATTATTTTTAATTTCTATAAATTATTCTAGATAAAATAAATAAATAAAAATGAAATAAATAAAAAGGAATAACAAGTTGGAGGGTTGCTTTGAATTTTCGAAGAGGCAACATATAAATTAAAAAGGAGAGAGAAGTAAAGAAAAAAAAATAATCTACACTACTAAACAAGAGAGCCATTCGCCACAAGTGTTGTTTTATCATTGAGGGGATGCTAAGACAATTAAAAAATTATTATGAAAGATAATGTTTGGTGATTGGATAACACCGCACATGTTACTAATATGGTGCATAAATTGCCCACTTGCTGGCATCTGGTTGCATATGCCAATAAGTTTTTTTTAATAATTTTTATTTTTATTCAAATATAAAAATGCCTTGAGTCAATTTGATATTAACAAAAAAAATTATATAAAATGGTGAAAAAACCCTTGTAAAAAAGTTTAATAGATTTTGTCTCTACTAGTAATTAAGTCATTTTTCTATGTTAAAAAATAAAAAAACTAAAAAGCCCCTAGAAATAAATTTTAATGTTTTTTAAAAAAAATTTAGGGGTAACCAAATCATTTTGTGTTAAAAAAAAGTAAATTGATTGGTATATCCTCGTATAATTTGAATATAACAATTGAATTATGGTTAAAAAACCGTGTTGCTATTAATAAATAGTTCAAAAGTTTTATGATTAAAAATTAAATTTGTAATTATAGTATTATAATAAATAGTAATTTGTGTATAGCATCTGTATAGTAATTTAATGATAAGTTTTAGGTTTTTGTTAATTAATATTTTCCTTATTCCCTCCCTTCATAAGCATGAATATTCTCAAACATTTGGTTTGAGAAGAGAAATAAAATAATGATATTTCCTTTTAAAAATTAATGCTTTGTTTTTAAAAAATTTAAATATAACTTTTTTGGCTATTAAATGGGCGAGCATTATAGTAATGTTAACACAATTAATTATTGTGATATATAATTTTTAATTAATATGTAGCATGATATTATGAGGTGTTATTTCTTTTCTTTTCTTTTCTTTTCTTTTTACTTTTATTAAAGAAAATATTAATTTTTAAAAAAAAATATTAGATACAATCAAGTCTAAATCTGATTAAATTAAAGATTGATGATAGTAAATAATATTATTAGCTAGTTGTCAACTATAAAGAATACCTTCGCAACATGGGGGTACACAAAAGGTGGTATCCAAGATATTTTTAAGGCCAGCTGGAGCCGAGTGGTTTGAAAAGTCTCGGATTTTGATATCCATATTAATATATACAAGGTCGCTGGACCATATTTTCCTCCTTTTTTTAAAGTTATTCTTGACGTCTACGATGCCATTGGAGACCCGGTGGTCTTGGACTCGATCCTCGCTTCCAAGAAGCCTGTAGCGTAAGGAGCGTTTTGTACCGGTGAACGAGAATCCCTTCTGATACGAGTCAACGGGAGTAGGATTTTCCGGTCATAAAACGCGGCTGAGCTTGGGTGCAAGTAGACAGCAAAAACCAAAAATGAAAGATAAATGCATCTATCCAGAAGCATCGTTACCGGGGGAAGAATTAGAATTATAGTAAGCAAGCAACCTCCCCACACTCCACGGTCAAGAACATAGCCAGCATCAGGATAAGTTGGGACAATAACTAGCAATATAATTAAAGAGATCGACGACTATTCTTGAAAGGATCAATCGACCAAGTCTTCAATATAACGATAATTCCTCGTCTGCACAAAAAGTCCTAATCTCCAGAACGACACAGGCCGGTTGCTTGGCAACCTGGTCCACAGGCTGACATGAATATTATAATGTCTACTGTAGTTTTTAATTCAAGATTAGTTGATGTTGGTATAAATTAAAGAGTGTAGATAAGTACAAGGTATATCCTCATAGGACATTGCATCATATACCTCCATTATTTAGCATGATGATAAATGTGGTTAAAAAAACAAATTAATTCTTAAAATTTTATAATTTTACGAGTCAATATATATCTAACGTGTTAAATTATATTAAAACTTGAAAATTAGTAAATTTGTTCAAATTCGGTAAAATTAGACCGATTTTACAAGTTTGAAAAAAATATAAATTGTGTATTTTGGTAATCTGCACCTTAACATTCTCATTATTTTAAATTTATATTTTGCAAAACTTATGCAATTTGATAATCAATAGCTTGATTTTTACTATAATTATTATAATTTTTTTAATGATACAAGTTATTTATGGATTTTATTTCCGTAAAATTAGAATACATATTCATTCTGCACAATTTCTTATGTAAATTATTAACATATCAATTGATACATTACTATGTTTTAGCTAGCAAATATATAGAATAAAAGTTGTAAATTAACATACTTAAATATTAAAGTGATTAATGTTAAATGGTCTATTAAAATTTAAATGGACTCATTTCTTATAAATAACGAATTAAATGGGTCGATTTATCTAAAAAATTAAAGAATCAATATGAATAAAATAAAAGTGTTTCAATTTTTTTTATTGTTTATTTTATTTTTATTTTTATTGTATTATACTACTTGATTGAAATTGTTAATATATAATTAATTAAAATATTTTACTTATAATTTTATATTTTAAATTTATTATTTAAGTTTGTTTTATATTTTTTGTATCATATTAAAAAAATATTTATAAGAACTCGATGATGACCACTGAAAAAATAAAAAGAAGAAGTAGAAAGGTAATGGCTGTCGGCATTACTGTACAAAGCCAATTTGAAAACCGTCGTCATCAGTATAATATTTTTTTGTTGATAAGGCACGGAAGGATTTCTCAGCACGCATATTTGAAAGTGAAAGAAAGATTTATTACCAGTAGAGTAGTGTGTTTTCAATTCATGAACAGCGATTTTCATACAAGCCCATTCGTGGGGGAAGATATTAAATTAAAATTATTTAAAAAAAAAAAAAACTAAAAGCCCTAGTACAACTCTATTTTTTCTGTTTTTTTTTAATTATTTTTTATTTTATCATTTAATATTTAATTGGTTAAGAAATAGAATTAATATTTTTTTTGTTTGCTTTTTATTTTAGAGTTAGCATTTAATTTTACAAATATCTATTTTTATCGTATAATTAAATTAAAAAAAGTTGTCAACACTATAGAGTTCATTATCAGGGTCGTAAAGGGACCCAGATCGATTCAATTTGTCATTATCTTAATATTATTTTTTTAAAAATTGATATCTTGAAATTTTTTTAATAACAAAATCATGTTTTTACCGATCATTCAGGTTATTTTTAAATTCATGAAACTAATTTATTTAAATTAAATCAATTTGTATATGATTTAATTGAAAACTTGAGTTAGATAAAGAGTTAGATTATAAAATTTGAAGATTAGCTTGTTTGATCAAGTTTAATGATATTGTTAAAAAAACTCTTTATGTTCTTATCATTATTTTTTTATATTTTAAAAAAATTAATCCGACTTATAATAGTACACGGTGCAGTAGAGTATTAAATACAACATGACAACATATGATTAGAAAAAGGGAGCAATTTATGTCATGTAAAAAAATAAATTAGTAGTCTTTTGAGCACTAGACGGATGAGAAAAAACAAACAATTAAAGAGTATTGTCGGCTTTTTTTGTTTTTTTCTAAGTTAATGGTAAAATTGTAATATTTAATATAAAGATTCTTAAGTTGTTAATTATTAGAGGCGCCTAAAACTCACAAGTCCAAACAAAAAAAAAACAAAACAAAACAAAAAACCTTCATTAATCTTTTTATATATATATATATATATATAGACATGTTAGGCAGCCTTTTAGGATAATACCCAATGATGATCAATATATCTTTTATTATTTTCAAAGATAAATACAATTAATACGCAATACAATTGCATTTATATCTTAAAAATATCTAGCCCATAAAAGAAATAGAATTACATATTAAATGAACATCTTGTCAATTCAAGAAATCTAAGGATAACATTTAATGACAAATCATTTATTGTAAGTTGATTTTGGGATAATAAAAATGATTAATATGCTACCACAATTGCTAGGAAAACACAATAAAATAAGGGTTTTAAAAAAATATTTATACAAAATAAAGTCATGAATTAAGAAATTCCAATATTTTTTTTATCAACATCCAAGCGCACTCCCCGCAACAATTTATTTATCATGGGTTGATTCATGAATAATAAAACCCTCACTACACAATGATAAAATCAAGAAAAAAAAAACTTAATTATAAATGTATTTATCTTGTAAGAAAAACAATTTTACAAATAACAAAGTCATCCACTAAAAGGTTTCATTATTTTTTTTTGTCATCATTAAACGATAATGCTCAATGACAGTTCGTTTATCCTAAGTTGATTCATGGTTAATAAAACATTTAATACATAATAAAATTGCATATTAAAACTTTGAACAAACAACACAACAAATTAAAAACAACATCAACATAACAAATTAAGAACAACATTAACAAATCAAATAAAAAACATCACAACATAACAAATAAAAAAACAATATAGCAATTCAAAAACAGCATCAACACATATACAATTTCCATGTCAAGATCAAAATATTATGCATCGAAAAAACTTGTTGCAACCCAATCTTTCAAATTTATCACAGGGTATTGATCCCAACCTTATTCAACCTTAAAACTAAATTCTTGGCAGCCTCATACCCTTAGAATTGCCATAAAATAGTGTGAACCCCAACACTTTAAATAATCATAATCATTCACAATAATATGAATAAAATTCATAAATATATTGGAATTTTATGATATCAAATTTAACAAAACAGGAGTAAAATCATAAGAAAATCAAAATTTTGGTGTCAATTAGGGGTTAAATTAAAGAAATTCGTAGTCAATAATCATTTTGCAAAAAACACCGAACTATGAAGATTCAATTAATTTAAATCAGTGGAGAAATCAGAAGCCAAAGTTGAAAAAAAACCAACTTTCTACCCAGTTTCATATTTCCCCCATCTCAGCCACCACTTTGGCCACTTCCTCCATCATGCCTTAGTCGCAGTTGCGGCCACCAATTATTCATCGGTCTTCCTTGTAATACTCGAAACCCCACCAATAACTTTTCTCCTCCGACCAGACAAGTTTTCCCCTTGTTTTTTCTTCGCCAAACCCTCATGACCACTATATTTTATATGCAGTTGCCATAATAATTAACTCCATAGTCACTGGGCTGGGCTAATGACCATATAGGCCTCGACTAGATCCAGCCCATGTAGATGGGCCATGTCCAACCTAACCTAAAAAAAAAAGTCAGGTTTGTTGGGCCGTCCACCCAACCTGACTAGCCAGGGTCCGACCCAACCCAATATATTTAATAATAATATATTAATAAATAATATTAAAATATAAAAAAAAAACAAAAAAATTCCAAATTTTTTTCAAAAGTCCTTTAAAAAATTGTGATTTATCACGTGTTTTCCTATAAATTTTGCGTAATATCGGGTTGTATATTTACATTGTAAGATACAGATCCAGCATTAAAATACTCGATTTCTTTGAAACGTTTCTAAAAAATTTTGGGCATTCAAAAACAAAATTAAATTAATTTCCTCTTTCAAAAAACAAAAAAAAATATTTGTTTTTAATGCATACGGCCAAATCCTAAAAGTTTTTCAAGCATATTTTCAAAAAAAAAAAATTGCATCTTTTTCATGTTTTAAAATGCAAAAATAGATATCGTAACCAATTTATGGTTATCCATTAAAGTTTGACCAAAGTATCAAAAACTCATCACTAATCATTTTGTTCACTTTATATTTAGAGTATTAGGGTTTAGCTATAGACTTTAATACTTGATGGTGTAAAACTACACAGTAGAGTGTACCTTCAGATATTAAAGATACAAAAACAAAAAATATAAATAAATAAATGTGATGCTAAAATTTAGACTTTAAAGCGGTTATGATTTAACTTAATAAGGTAAAGATTCTCTCACTAAGAAAGATCTGTCTTAGACCAATGAATAGAAACTTGACCTAGAAAAACAATCAAACAACAACGCAGCTTACCTCATGTAGGGTGATGCGTCTTCCCCTTACACAACCAATTCCTTACCTGGACTCTCGCAGATTATAGGCTTCTAGTAGCCAAAATATTAGGTAGCGACTCTTGAACCTTATAATCATAACTTGTTAATTGTACCCAAAACTCTTTCATTTTCTAACACGCCATTCAACGTCACCTCGCGATAAAAGTCAGCAAACCCAGAAACCCAACAAAAGGTCTAAACCCATAAAAGGAAATAAACTTAAAAAAGCAACCTAAGCTTAACCATGCTTATTATGAGTTGTTGAACCATCAAAACAATAAGAAACAAAAAATCTAAGGCAAAAAAAAAATATGCAAGAACCAAAGATAACAATAAGGAAAAGCCTCTCCATATGCATAAATATTGTTCCACTGATTATAAACAAAGTCTTAAAACTTAAACATCATGCATATTTCTTCAGCAAAACCAACATACCAAAACAAACTAAACCATAACAAAAATCATAACCTAAAATGTATTGTCACAACTTCAAACAAAATTAGCCTAACACCACAGCATGCAAAAAAAAAAAGAAGCATTTTATACTAATATTTTTTATTTCATAATCATATTTTAACACATCAAAACAAAGTAATAAACAAAACTTGAGCATAAACAAACTATATTCAAAGCATGTTTAAACATTCAAAAACAATTATCATGGCTTTCAAAGTAATAAATGACTTTAAATTATACATAATAAACATCATAAACAGTAGCATAAAGATAAAAATAAAGAGCGAGGGGTGTTCTCATTGAGCTCCACCCCTTCATCAAAGTTTAAAAGTTACCTAACAATGGAAAAGTTGATTCTTTCTCTGGATTCCTTACTTCTTTTTTTTTTTCCAGCTTCTTTCAGAATCATATTAATACCCTCTTTCCTTCTTAAAAAACCTCTATGTTACTTTCCATTCCTTTCTATGCTAAATGTTCAATTGACTCTTTTTTTGTATTTTCTTTCCCCTTTTCTTTTCTAAGATTTTCTTTGTAATTTCTTTTCTAGATCTCTTTTTTGGTGTGCTCGAGAACAACCTTTTACAAGTTAAACAAAACCAGAAATGGCAAAACCATGGTGGTTATGCCAAAGGTTTGTTAGAGGATATTCTTGTTCACTATTTCTTCTAACCTTCCTTGAAAGGTGCATTCTGTTTTTTTTTTATTATTATATATCTTTTTACACACCTCAAAATTTAAACACACATTCTAGTTTTCTTCTTCAATCATGGCTGACCGAGTGAGATACTTGGAGATATTATCACAACAAAACTGGATGTAAATATGGGATAAGAGTAGTGGATCCTTGCAAATGGAATGTATATCTACCATGAGGATTAAATATCATCTAATTTGGAGTTTCAGAACTCCACATTCATTGATTGAAAAATGAGCTTTCAATTAGCTTAAAACTATCAAATATATAGGAAGTGATCGGAGGCAAGATGTTGTTGAGTTTATTGAGCCAAAGTAGGTATAAACATGAGATAATGATAATTGATCCTTATAAAAAAGGTGTTTCTCAATCCATTAGTGGTGGTTTAAGCCTCTAAGGTGACGTTCATTCGCCTAAAGATGGCAACCTAATCATCCTTTTCAGCTGAAAAAGATAACAAACAAGAACTAGAAACATGTCACATATTCTCTTCGTTAAAGATGAGTGACCTGTCGTTCCGATTAAACCCTAAAAATTAGAGTTTTCTAATTGAGATTTTACAAACATTAATTTGGTCCCTGTTGTTTCAATTTTTTCATAAGCATCTTTAATTTACCTTAGAACGTTTTAATTTTTACAATTTCACTCCTATAAACTTTGGTTTGACTCTTTTAATTTGAGCGCCCTTTTCAAACTGGTTCTTAATTTCTAAATTTTTTAATTTGACCCCTATTAATCTTTAAAATTTTAATTCTTTAAATTTGACCCTTGATTTTTATTGATTTCAGTCCCTGAACTTAGTGCTTTTTGCACTTTGATTCATGGTTTTGAGATTCTTCAATTTGACCCTTAATTAAACGTTGAACTTTGATGTTCTTGTAATTTCACCCTTATTTTCATCCAAATAAGCCTGTAAACATTAAATTTGATCCTCTAAAATTCTAATCTTATAAATTAAACACAAATTAGACTTTCAAACTTTATTTTTCAACAATTAAATCCTTAATAAAATTAATTTGACTCATTAAAGTCTAATTAAGTCCTTGCACTTAATTAATTCTTTTAATTCCAGTCTAAATTAATTTATAGACTTAATTTTTATGCAACTTCATCCAAAATTCATCTTGAACTTGCATTGTTTTTAACATTTGGGTCTTTCAAATGTGTATTTAAATTTTCAAAAATGCCATAGATTCAGTTTAGTCACTCCATCTCTCATTTATGCATATAGTTCCTTCTTTATCTTATTATTGCCAACCAAGTTGCTTTTTCATTTGTATTTTGAGGAATCCAAAATTAAGTTATGACACTTATTAAAGATGCAGTTCTTCTCGATCATTTCTTTACTTATTAACACATGTTAGTCACGTAATTTGCCAAGATGATCGGTGCACTAATTCGCTTTCTAATTTTGAGCATGATAGAGATCAATGGAAGTTCACTCTCAAGGATATGTTATTAGCTAATGCTATAAGAGATAGTAAGAGGAGGGTAGCAATCCCCGCCCATGAATTTTGTAATTTTTTATTGTGTTTGGTAAAAAAAATATTTTTTATTTTTAGTTTTTTTCCAATTAAAAAAATAAAAAAAAAATTGTTCATTTATTAATAAGAAAAACGATTTTTCCATGAAAACAATGCATCAAAATTATAAAAAAAGTCGTCTTAATATTTTATATTCATTATAATAAAAATTAAGTTTATGATACCAACTAAAAATAAAAATATAAAAAATAATTCTAATCTTTAATATTGGTAAAAAGTGCTTGTATATGAAAGAAAAAGTGGAAAACTTATATTGAGAAATTGTGAAGAATTTCCAAAATGTGTTTTCAAACTCATAACAAATTTGAGAAATTAAGAAAACAAGTTTTTTTAGTTTTTGGATAAAGAAATATTGTATTTTAATAAAATATAAAAAAATCTCTGTCCTCAAATTATATACATATGTTTGCATTTTACAAGTATTAACTCCTTGTATTTTTAGTTTGAGCTTAGGCTCGTCAATCGCTAAAAACCAAAAAACCTTGAGCTTTTGTAATTTATAGAGAAGTCATGGTTTCATTCTCAAAATATAAAAATATATCCAATTCCCACAACCAAGAAAAAATAAGAAGGACGACAGTGCTTTCTACGGAGAAGTAGAAAAAGTAAATATTGACCGTACAGCGGTACCAAGACCCACTTTTGTACATAACCAACGGCCACCGCTTTTCTGTATCACGGTCTAATTATATTTTAAGATTGTTTTGAATTTTAAATTAATTCTTTATGTATTATTATCAAAAATAAATTTTAAAAATAAAAAAATATATTATTTTATTATATTTCTAAATAAAAAATATCCGCACTCACAAATATGGTATATAATGCTGGTCACGGGATTAAAATTTAAAATAAAACGACTCTTTTATGCAAAATAAATATTTTATTAGTTTTGAAGAGCTTTCCTTGTATGCTTCCGTTTCTTTCCCCGTTCCAGAGCTGGCCCTTATCTCTCATAGGCCATAGCTACTTTTTATCTATAAAAACGCAAGGAAAGACAGAACCAAGACATGTCAACAACACTCATTGAGAAAGCAAGAAAAACAGTACCTGCATTCACTATATCATATATATTTTTCAAGCTCATCACGTTAACTAACATAAACAGCACCCCCACCCCTTGCCCTTCTTGTTTTTAATCTTTCAATTTAAAGGGATCTTTGATTTCTCTTGATTTCCTATAATTTTAAAACCCACCCACCATGGCTTCTTCTCGAGAGCCTTGGTTAATGTTGAGGTTTTTGCTGGTTTTAGTTTTCGCTGTGTATAAAACGACAGCGTTTGGAGAGGTCATGAGGGCACCCCAGATAGAGCAGCAGCAGCAAGAGGGGCAACGCCAGCGGCACAAAAACGCATATGCGACGATGATGTATATGGGGACGCCAAGAGACTATGATTTCTACGTGGCTATACGTGTCATGCTCAGATCTCTTGCTAGATTACACGTGGACGCTGATCTCGTCGTCATTGCCTCCCACGATGTTCCTCTCCGTTGGGTTCATACCATGTAAGAGTCCAAATCTCTCTCTCTCTATCGTTTTTCTAAGGTCGCCGGTTTTTGTCCCTCTCCGTTACTCTAATGACGTCGTTTTAACATAAATTGCTATCGTTTGGGCCGCTCCCATATTTCCTCTTGCCAGCCCTATACTTTCTCTAATTTTTACTCTTAAAAATGTTTTTGTCAAATTTAAAATCTCGGTGTTAGGTGAAAACTGAGTCGAGATCAGTTGTCGGAAGAGCATAGGGTTTGGGATCAATAATTCAACACCTACTTTTCTCGGCAGAAAAAAAAAAAAAAACTAATTGAAGGGTAACATTATATCATTATTCATAAATGTACTTATTCCACAGTCATGACTCATGAGACGTTTGAGTTTTAGTTTAGAGTCAAATGGGAGTGGATACTGACATAGATGGGACATATAGCAGCAATTCACTGCTAAGGAGCACGTGACATGAGTTGTTCTAGGCAAGGGCCAGAGAGAACATGCTCCTCTTTTGCTGGCATTGATCCTTTCAAGCAAGTTTCCGTTAACGTGGCTTGTTTCGATTGGTAATCAAGTCTTGATTGAGTTAAGGTTGCCGACCTTCATTGAGAGATGTTGCCTCGCATTGCGGGGAGGGATTTCTCGTTCACTGCTTCTCCTTGGGGAGATTTTTACTGGGGGGGCTCTCCTTCGTGAAGTGTTTATAGCTAATATTTTTTATATATATTTTAAATATATAAAAAAATACTAAAAAAATATTAATATGAGATTTTTATTTAAAAAATTCAAAAATAAAAACTATCCGGACTTCCAGATGGGGAGGACTAATATCACCTGGGGAGGGAAAGATTACTACTACTGTAGTTGTTATTTGGATGGTACCAAGATGACATGCTAGGAAGGAGAGATTGAGTGTTATTTGGTGGATGGCTATATTTTATTTTCCCCTAAAGTCGACTTCCAACCAAGTTCCTTTGTCCAAAACCCATTATTGAAACTAGAAGTCTTTTTTTTTTAATTAAATTCTAGAAATATATAGATATATGTGTCTTTAAGAAGGTGAAGGAAGTAATAAGCGGTCCGGCTTATTAATTCCTTAAAGTAATGATGGATGTAATGAATAAAATAGCAAAAATCATTAGTATGTAATCCGGAAATTCAGAAGAGAGGGTGCTAATCTATATAGTAATGATAGCTTTTACGATAATTGGAAATAAATGCACGGGTCTAAAACGCGTCAAGATCCAGACGGGAAGTTTGAAATAATTCAGATCGTCCACGCAATCAACTGCTCTGATTTTACTCATTCCTTGAAAGGGAAAGAGGTCTAGTGGACCGTCGGTAGATAACGACGACGACATATTTAGTACATGCTCTTAGCACTCATTAAAAATATCTAGGGTTGAATGGTAGTTGTCTCTGCTGGTCCAGTGCCTGTTCGTTGAATAAAGAATTAGGTGTCTGGTTCGATTTTCAAGCAAGTTGTTTATTTGTAATCAGGGTAGCTACCTCCCATGTCTGACCGAAGATCCACTTGCCGCGCAAAATGGGCACCGGCGGATTAATTAAATGCCCCGGTGGCTGACTGGGTGTGCAGCCCACGTCCTTGCATGTGAGACTGGCTTGGTCTCTTGCCAGAATTCCTTGTCTGTATGCGCAAAGTTATCAATTTTCTATCTGATCTTAGCGTTCTTTGTCAAAAGTCACCCCCCTCTGCATGTGCCGAGTTAGAGATGTATAGGATATTAAATTGACCTTAAATTTGATGTTTCAAACCATCAAATCAAATTTATGAGCCTACTCGGGAATTAATGCAGAGGAAGTTAAAGGAATACTTGAGTCAAGGTATAATGTTCCCATTCGAGGCCCCAGCTTATCTGGGAAGACAACTGCTTTGTTTAGTGAGGGAATTAGTTAAATTAACGTACGGTGGTTTTGATCTAATTATTGATAAAAAAAATTAAGAAAGTGTAAGTAAAAAGTAGTTGTTTTGTGATGCAGGGAACAGGAAGATGGCGCAAGGGTAATGAGAGTGGAAAATGTGGACAATCCTTACAAGAACCAGCCCAATTTTGATAGGAGATTTAAGTTGACATTGAACAAACTCTATGTATGGAAAATGGTTGAATATGAGAGGGTGGTCATGCTTGATGCTGACAATCTTTTCCTCAGAAGAGCTGATGAGCTTTTCCAATGTGGACAATTCTGTGCAGTCTTCATCAACCCCTGCATCTTCCATACTGGCCTCTTTGTGCTGCAGGTATGTTGATTCTCCTCGCCCCTCCCTCTATTTATTTATTTATTTTAAAGTCCCATCAATCAATAAAGTAAATTTATCTTCTTACTCTGTATTTGGTGTTGCAGCCATCCATGGAAGTGTTCAAGGACATGCTTCATCAGTTGGAGATTGGGAAAGAAAACCCAGATGGTGCAGACCAGGGTTTCATAAGTGGCTACTTCCCAGACTTGCTTGATATGCCAATGTTCCATCCACCTCTAAATGGGACCGCAGTCAACGGGTCCTATAGACTTCCTTTGGGCTACCAAATGGATGCCACTTATTATTGTGAGTCAAACAAGGATGCGTCCAGTTAATCAAATTCGAACTGCTTCTGTCACTAATTCTAGATGTCATCGTATAATGCATTTGCAGTATGATTAAGATCACAAGAAGAATGTGATGTGACCGTATCTAAATCGTGCTCTGTTCTTGTTGGTTTCAGATCTTAGACTCCGCTGGAACGTACCCTGCGGGCCTAACAGCGTGATTACTTTCCCTGGTGCATCATGGTTGAAACCATGGTACTGGTGGGCATGGCCTGTCTTGCCATTGGGCATTCAATGGCATGAACAACGTCGCCAAAGTCTCGGGTAAGTTTTCTGTTCAACAGCCAAACATTTCAAGAAATCCTGAAAGCTGTTGTAGCAATGGTGGTGACAAACATTTCTCTTGCAGATACGGAGCAGAAACGCCCATGGCACTCATTCAGTGCATAGTTTACCTAGGTATCATAGCAGTAACGCGTCTAGCACGGCCAAATATCTCCAAGATTTGCTATCGGCGATCAGAAAAGAACATCTCCGTGATACAAGCCGGTCTTAAAATGGTGGCAATATGGTCAATTCTTGCATCCTATTTACTCCCCTCCATCATCATTCCTTGCACAATTCATCCATTATTAGGCTGGGGATTGTACTTGCTCGGTTCTTTTGCACTTTGCTCCATAGCTATCAATGCGTTTATGCTGCCGATGCTACCAGTTTTGACTCCATGCCTGGGGATCTTCGGGGTCCTCTTGGTCATGGCATTTCCTCTCTACCCGAATGGTATTATAAGATGTTTATCTATTTTTGGTTACGCATTCTGTGCTGCACCTTTTCTCTGGGCATCACTGGTTAAGATCATGGCAAGCCTTCAAGCATCACTTGAAAGGGAAAACTTCTTCCCTAGATTGGGTGAATCTTCGCCGCCGTCTGGATTCAACAAGTTATATTAGTGGATTAACGGCTACAATCGTTGAGTTATTTTGTCTTGGGGACTTGAAGGGATCATCTGATTCTCGACTGATTTGAAGGTGGTTTGTCTACGTGCGAAGAAAGGATGAATGGGGAAGAAGTTTGATTTTGCTTCAAGCTTCCTTGGCTCGTGCACTATTTCATTGTAATATTTTCCCCAGTTCTGACCGGGGGACCCCGGGTTAATGTTGGATGAAAAAATGGCCGCTTTAAACGTATAAAGATTGTTTGATTTGGGTTCATAGCTTGGTCACGAGAATCATGAAAGCTGTATTTCTAGTGCATTTCATTAATTTATACTCCATTTTTGTACAGATGCTTCTTATTCTCAATTAAGATCCCATTCCTTCTTCCCATTTCTGTGTAACTATCTTCAATGTCATTAGTATTGATGCATGTCATGCATGGCTCTCTATTAAGACAGTGTTTGTTTTTGTAGATTGATTATATTTAAAATAAAAAAAAATTATATGATTCTCGAATGAAAAAATATGAAAAGAAAAAAAAACGTACATCGGTGATGTGGGCTGAGTCGAATCAGAGTGTTTCTTCAGAATTATTTGTTTTCGGAAAGGAATGGCAAAAAGGCTTGGGTTAGGTAAATATTTTAAAACAATGTAAACAGTTAAGAAAAACTTTAAAGTGTTTTAAAATAACAAGATAATAAAGGTAATAAAATATTAATATTTTTTAATTAATAAAAAAGAAAACCAAATATACTATGAACAAATGAAGAACACGTTGGGCAAGCGCCAAGCTCTGGTCAAGTCCGCTCGGTTTTTGAAGACAAGCTGGTTATAGATCCATGTTTTATAACATTTTTCACGCCTGGCCCATTCCAATGATTTCGGCCCATGACGCGGTCTAAGTTATGCGACCTGTGACTATTAGACCTTTTTTTTTTTTTTTTAATGAAATCTAATTTTAGTTACAAACTTATAAATTTTATCAATTAGATATAAAAAAAATTCATACATTTTTCCATTCCTTTTAATAGCTTATTTCTAATTTTCATATTTTATGCACTATAATGAAGTTAATTTAAAGAGATTTTGACATAAAAATTGATGAATATTAACATTTTTGGTCTCTTTGCACATGTTGATGCACTAAAAAGACATTAATTTAATCTTGAAAGATGTAGCTTAACTAGTCAGACTCTAGATTTGTTCCCTAAAGGTCACTAGTTCAAGTCCTGCAAATCTCAAGGTCATTGGAAGCTTACATGGTTATTAACACTAGATTTCGTGAGATTAGTCGAGATGCGCGCAAACTAGATCGGATATCCACGTTAAAAAAAAAACATTAATTTAAAGTAAAAATGTACATATTGACAATTTAATTTTTATTTTCTGAACTAGACACCCATCACGCTACACAACTAAAAACAATCAAAATAACCCATGGAGCTTTTTAGTGTTATTTTTTTTTTTTTTTTAAAAAGCAAAATATAAAAACTCGTTTATTTTACTTTCTTATATTCAAAACAATACAAACTGAGTAACAAATTTTAAAAACTTTTGTAGAAAGAAAAGGAGTACTCAAAATTGATTGTTACATTATTAGCTTATAATTTAGAAGCTAAATCGAATTTGCATGGATCACTAAACATAGCTTGAGAGGTACATTGTCAGGTCACCTCAGAGTCGGGATGGGGCACAAGGAGTTAGTTGGGGCACAAGGAGTTAGGCAATGACCGAGAGTTGAGTTTGGGGTCTCGAACGAGAGGGACCTAGTTTGGAGCTTCCGAGGGTTTAGCTAGGATTCGGTAGTAGATAGCTCCTAATGTTTGGTAGGATAAGTGATTTTTAGGTAGTGTTTAATATAGAATAGATAGAGACAGTATAAAGTTTATAAAATAAAATAAAAATGAGATGAGACAAAATTATGTTTGTTAACATGAGTGTCTTCTAGGCAGTATTTAGTTAGCTCATGTAGACCCTTTTCACCTTTAATTTAGGTTTTGTTTCGGTTGGCCTCTGAGTTAAATTTTTAAAATTATAATAATAACTTTTATAATTATAAGTTCAACTCAAGTTGATTTACTTGATCTGTACTTGGATTTTGTTCTAAGTTGACTTCCAAATCAAGTTTTTAAACTTTGATAATAATTATATGTTGATTCAAGTCAATCCGGATTGACCCTCCTAGAACATGACCTAGGCCTTACCCAAGTCGATTCCTAAATCAGGTTTTAAAACTATGACAATAATTATTATTTTCCTTATATTAACTCGAGTCAGCAATCAACTTCGCTCGTAACTCAGGTCTTGTCCGGGATTGACTCTCAAATCAAGTTTAAAACTATGATAATAATTATTTTTATTCTTACGTTAACTTGGGTCAACTCGATCCATAACTCAAGCCTTGACTGGTGACCAAAAGCTTTGCCCCTGATCAACCTCCAAGTTGAGTTTTAAAGCTATGATAATAATTATTTTTGTTCTTATAAATCATAGTTGGATAATTTTAGAATTGAGGGTTTTTTAGAATGATATTTTAGAAATAAAAAATATTATCTTTAAAGGCTTGTCTCCTTTATACCTCATATTTTAAAAGTATTAAAATTCACTTCAAAATTGTTATACAAAAAAATTTATTTTTATGTTGTTATTTTTTAAACCAAATATATTTTTATCTTTATCACTTCATTGACATGACATTAACTAAAAACTAACCTACCAACCCAAGTTTATGAAAAAAAAAAAAAGCATAAATCATGTATGCAACCAAAAAAAATTTTAAATGTTAGAAAAGAAAAGAAAAAAAAAACCCGAAATATACTAAACAGGCCCTTCATGAATACATTGAGGTATTTTTTTGTTTTTAATTCATAAGAGGTCCTACAAATCTTTGACAGCTATCCCTCAGGGCTTTTATCTGTATCTTGATCCTATCCAAATTAATCTTCTACTTTTAAGGCTTGGCTATTGCGAAAGATATTTTTTGGTCGACGGCTGTGATTCACTCTTGTCTACTCAATAGGATCAGTGAGATCCCCTCCCCTCGTACAAATCCGATTCACTTGCACATCAATCACGTAACCTAACCGGTGACAGAGGTTTATCACCGGAACCCAACAGAGCCTCCATTACAAAAACAACAACGTCGTCGTCGTCCCACCCTGAAAGGTAATTCCAATTTCAGCAGTCACATCGTGTCAGACCCGAGTTGTCTGCCATCCAACGTTGCCGCACTTAACAAAAACCCAAAAGAGAAAGAAAGCATCTTTTGGTTTTAGCTGGGATCCAAGCCAACAGTCAAAATCGATCATAACCAGCGACTTTCTGGCTGCTTAGAACCAGTTTTTATCAAAAAAGAAGAATTTGTATATTTTTTTTGTTTCATGGCCTAATGAAAGAATTATTTAATTTAAAAATTTAAACGTTTAGGAAAGGTTTATATATATTATTTTTTAATATATTTTTTCAAATAAAAATTATTTGGACTTGAAACTTGCACAGTTTTATATTACTTTGTGCTTAATTTTATCAAATAAATGAGGATGGTGAGATTCGAACTCGTAACCACTTAGTTATTAAAACTCTGATACTATATCAAAAAATCATCTTAACCAAACAACTTAAGCTACTAGATAAAATTCTAATATATAATATATATTATTCTCTTACATCGATTTTATAATTGACACCCAATGTTAGAACAAAATGGGTTTTCCAGGCAAGTGGGGTCCTTTACACTGTTCTATTAATTGGGACCAGAGCATGAATATACAGATGAGGTAGAGATACTCCATGCCTGGACCATAATGCGATATATATGGTAAGAGGTGGGTGCCCTCTACCACTACTACTTGAAGATGACATTGAATACATGTGATTCTTTTTTATTCTAATTTTTCAGCATGTTCTTTCTTGGACCTTTTATTTATCCAATAAAATATGGGATCTAATCTTGTTTATGCTTCTTTTTAAAGTTAATTTTCCTTAATGGGTGGAAAAGGCAAGTCATTTAAACAGAAGAAAGAACATAGTTGCTTCCCGGAGAGAAGACCAGAAAGAAAATAGAAAAAATTGTATTATATTGCATCTTTTATTTACTTTTTTTTTTAATTCCTGGATACTGGTACCAGTGCGTTCTTGACTTTTCAGAGCCCTTTGAATACAAAGGAAGATGCAACGTATTTGACAACGCGGCGTTAATATTCAGATCATGCAACACATTAATCTCCACGGCATCTAAGTTAAAACAAATTAGTAGCAGTGCCAGCCATCTTTTCAAATTATTCTATGAAGAAAAACGATGAGAAATATATTACACTATAACCAATTCTTCCCAAGCACTGCTTATGGAAATTCTCATAAAGATACCCAAAAGATTTACAACATGTCGTGGGAATAAGAGCGAAGGATCGAGTTCTCAGCCAACGCAGCCATATGATCCATTCCAAATAAATGGAACCTAATTAATTTGGTATTTTCCATGTATAAATGGTATGATAACCGAACCAGGACCATGAATTTGGTAGCATACAGAGTCAAATGTCATGAAACACCATGACTTGTTGTCCTAAAGAATCATTAACATTTACACTCAATAGACATAATAAACAGAAAAACTTACGGTGAAGAGGAAGCCCTTGATGATGGGGAAAAAAGGAGAGGGTTGTTGGTGAAGAGGAAGTCTTCAATCTCACGGTGGTTGGTTGATTGTTGAACTTTAATTAACAAACAGAATTTAGAATTTAGGTCAAAACATGATCATAATTAGTCATAGGTTTTTTTAGGTTAGTGAGAAAAAATGATGAAATTGTATTGTTTTATATTTTAAGTTAAATAAAAAAGGTTAAATGATAACAAAGGGTTAAACTATATTTATATAAAAAAAAAAATAGAAGAGAATACATTAAAAAAAAGTTCCAGATGTTATATCATAAGTACCCGTCTAATCACTTATCCGTGCCAAGAACTTAACCAAATCTAATAATTTTCTTTATTAAACTTATATTGCACCAAAATAAAGAATTGCAAAAACAAAATTCCCACAAAAGAGTTTAGGTCTACACTTCCTAGCTTTATATTATTTTAATATTTTTAAGGAGTGGGTAACCTATCACTCATCTTTTTTATTTAAAAATAAATAAATCAGATGATGTGTTGTCTTTCTATCCAGAATTCAGCTATACTATGGTGGTCGGTGGTCAGAAAATCAAGGCATAGATATTTTTGCCAAAAACATCCTTTTTTTTTAATATATTTTAATAAAAAAAATTCATAAATACCTTCACAACACCTATAAACTAATTTATCAACCCATGAAACTCCAAAAAAAGCCCTAAAACATTAAATCAAATCCAGTTAAATTTTTTTTCCTTGACTTTGATCTAGTTTTTTAGGTAATATTGAGGTTTAAAACAATCATCATTTAATTTCTTTCATCAAATGAAACCTGTAGATACTAATACCAATCAATTTGGTGGTCGAAATACACGAAAATAACAACTTTCTCTCTCTATACTAGAATCCGATAAAAATTTCTCTCCTTCAAAAATCAGAAAATTAAAAATAACAAAAAATAAAGTTGAGTATCAAAATTGAATTTAGAAAAACATAAGGAACATACAAGATCTAATTTTATAAATTGGGGGATCAAAGTGTTTTTTACAAGAACTTTAAACACACAACCCATTTTTTTGTGCCTTTTATAAGTTGATCCTCTATCTTTTAATTTTATCCCTAGCCAATAAATTTGAAGCAATTGAGTGCTAATTTCATAATTAAAGGACACAATCAAAAAATAAAGTTAAGAGACCAAAGTGAAAAAAATTAAAATAACACAACTCCATTCCATAGTTAATTGTGAGTGTGTGAACAGTATTTGTCATTATTTAAACAAACCCTAACGCCTTAGTTTGTTTTGTAATTGTTATAATAATATAAAGGGAGGATTGACCAATAAAATTACAATTTGAGTCAAAATAAATATTTAAGATGTGATTTTTTTAAATAAAAATTAAAGGATAGGATCTATTTTTTTAACATGCCAATTTACATATCAAATCATGAAATTATGATAATTATATATATATAAAAAATCAAAACAGAATATAAAAATCAATTTTTAATAAATTCATAGTTGAAAAACTAGGAAAAAAAATAACACTATCTGAATAGAGTAAAAAGCCTTTTAGTTTTTTTTAAAAGGCAGGATCAATTTTTTTAAAATATCAATTTACATATCAAGTCATGAGATTATAATAACTATATATAAAAAAAATCAAAACAAAATATAAAACTCAATTTTTAATAAATTCAAAGTTAAAAAACTGGAAAAAAAAAATAACACTATCTGAGTAGAGTAAAAAACCCTTTATTTTTTTATTTTTTTTTTGGTTAATGAGAAGCATCTCCCCTGTCAACTGATTTGGATTTGTATCAAAGCAAAGTCCCTAACGACTTCAAGCAGGCAGAGGATTGGTAACAAAGCCCCCGTCCCCTCCTCCCTGGAGGAGATAACATGATTATGTTTACTCCTACATATGACTAAACCACCATGAACGAACTTTAAAACACCTAAAAGATCCTCTGTAGGAATAAAATCCAAAACCTTCCAACGCCACTTTCCATTTGCTTTGACATAGGAAAGAGATTTTACTCCGTTTAAAGGCTTTTCAAATATGGTTAACCAACTTTGAGGTAATGCCTGTTTTTTGTGTTCATCTCAAACAGTAAGTTGCACAGTTACGATTTTGGTTTGACTTGGATCGATTAAATTCGATTGACCTATATGTGAGTCAACTCAGCTCACATATTCAAAGCATCTGAATTGACCAAACTGTGAGTAAATTTAGTCCCCCCAGGTAACAAAGCATTCTGATAACGAGGTTTTGTAAACACGGAGAAAAAAGAAAAGAAAAACAAGGTTTCGAAGACAGTACCATCCCCGGCATAATCTTAGAACTGGAGTCTGAAAAGCGCAAGTGATACTAAAGATCATTTTCAATTAGTTCACCAATAATATCAATGTTGTTTATACACAAGGTTGTTTCAAAGAAGCACCAAGCAATTTATTGTTGAATTTGCTTCAAAAGCCCCCTCTCCACAAATCTAGGTTCCAATTTCCAAGAAACCCTCAAATCAGATACAACTTACAAGTTCAAAATGGATCAAAAGCCCTGGTAATTGAACACTTCTAATTGTTACAAAAATTGAAAATCCTTAAAATTTCACCAAGCTATTTTTATTTTGCAGAAACATATCAAGAGAACTACCTGTCTGATAGAGGGAAACAGCAAGTGAAAATGGGAAACAAGAGGAAAGGAATGGCTTCACATTATGCAACAATTCCCCTGGGCCTCGAGCATCTCTGGAGATCTGCAACACAAGGATGTTGGTCAGCTATCAGATTTTTTTTCTTTAAACTTTGAGCCAGATAATTTTCCAGTGAAAAATCAAGGACTCTTGCTTCCTATTTTTTTCCTTAGCGAGACAAGACTAGACCTAAAATCCCATTCCAACCCCACCCTTTGGCACTTGATCCAAGGTTCGAAGAGGTTTAAAAGATGAAAAGCAGAGGTAGTCATCCAAGAATGCCAAAAATTGCATATCATAGTTAACTTACATTTGGCCGAGATTAGCAAAGTCGATATCAGGAGCAAGCTCTTGGACAATATCATTTGGTGGTTGGCCACATTCTTGCATTTTCTGCATGAGATCAAATATCTTGTTATAGTTACTAGGATCACTGTCGTAGACATCATTAAGATCTCTTATGAGTTCATATTGATGTGAGTAACGCTCGTGGTCTTCTTTGTTCAGACTGGCTTTGTGTTCTTCCAACCACTTCGGATATCTTTCTCCAATTTCTTTCATGGGTTCGTAAAGAATCTCCTTAGATAAAAGCTGTTGCATCATGGTCTCCACAATAGATTCCATGTCCTGGAGAAGAAAATTGAAAGGAAAAAAAATATAACACGTTATAACCTACAAAATGAAGCGCACACGCCATCTACAGGAGAGGAAGCATGTTAGCATAAGACAAATGAACAACGTTACAGTTTCAAATGCTCTCTGGCCCAAATCCACAATTTTCATCACGGGGAAGAAAAGGAACAGTAAGAAGACTGATGGGCAGTGGATATCCAGAGAGAGAAAAGGTAACCATGCAGAAGAGCCACCTAAAGCTTGGGGTGCCAAATTAGTTTCCACTTACATTTTAAACATGTAAAACCAACAGACCTTGCCTAATCTCTTCCTCAGAGTAACATGTCAAACTGATATGACTCCAAAAAGTTAACCTACTTTGGTTTTCAAAAAAAGGCATCTCAAAGTATTCTTAGCAAGTGAAGCAGGCCATTGACGGATGCTCATGCTACTGAGGCATAAAGCTCAATGTTGGTATTGCAGCAAACATTACACTGAATTCCAGTTCTGCCATGAACCTTGTCATGTGAAATGAAAAGGCCCCCAAGACATTGCTCCATAGTTGAATAATACTTGCCTCATACCTAATAGTGTTAAGAGGTCAACATTACCTTTAAGAAAGAAAAAAACCTTCAGCAACTAATCTTTTTACATCTCAAACAATTCCAAATCATGGATTGAGGCAATTAGCCTATTATAATGCAGAGCTCAACCAGCATTGTGCTTAACCACGCCACATTCAATATGAAACACAGAAAGGCGCATAAGGCATATGAATTTCACTTGTTTATTGATATGTATAAAATATAAGTCAATATTTTGAGAGAAGATCCTAGATTGATAAGTATAGCAAAATAATACTGCAATAAGTAATTTACAAGATACACATAACCTGGTCCAAACTTGAATAGCAAATCAGAGCTTTCCATCCATTTCTAGGCCTATCTAAGATGCTTGTCATGAGAAATCAAGCAACAATAGAAATATCTACATGTTTAGTGCCTTTCACCAAAATGAGCCAATGTGGTGTATAATTTGGGAAGCATCCAGAGAAGTGATTAAGGGTAAAGATGCAAGTCAGTCTAACTACTAATTGTGTCACATGAATGCCTAGTGTTCCTTGACAGATTCTGCATTCTACAGAACTTGTGCACCCTGTGTGTTTGTCACTTTTCGCAAAGGTCAATAATAACATCTATAGGCTATGCCAAAAGAGCATCACCCAACATGCAATGACTAAGCATAGTAACATCAAACTTACTGTAAGTAAATTACCACAAGCTTTTGACAGAAACATCCTTTAATTCCTTCAGTAGAGCAAGGTTTTCCTATCCGCATACAAAAACAGCTTTACAAGTACAGAATCAAGCAAGGGAGCCCTACCTGAGTGATGATCAACTATTTTCAAATATATGAAACCACAACACAACCAAACTAAACTATTTTAAAATGAAGGATAGCAGAAAAAATTGGCATCTAAATTTCCTACAAGCTCTTTACCATTATGAACGAGTCAGGCAATATAGCTATTGTTAAGCAAGTGATCGAATTTGTAAACCCCGTGACCCAAAACTTAAGACAGAATGCACTAAATCAATCCCCAATTACCAAACAAAATCTCACCAATATTCATAACCACAATTATCAAACCTAAAACTAGAAAGTGAACTAAAAGTTATCCTCCTGACAGGAACGACTTCCTGACAGGAACGAGGAATAAGTTATGTCATGTAAATCAACAAAAAAAGCCTTCCTCGGTTCTAACCACCCTAAATCTCAACAATAAGTCATAAACCATAGAAAAACGCAATTGAAAGGAAACAAAGAGAAAAGGCAAAATGATATCAAAAAGGCAAAATGATATACCTGAGAACCAGCAAGCTCCTCAAACTGCTTAACCCAATCATCCGTAAATGCATCCTTGGTAGAATCATCTGGTTTAGAAGCAGCTGTGACAGACTCCAATCCTTTAACAGCCTGCCTAGTCTGTTCTCTAAGTTTATCAAGAGCCTCCTCAACATGGGATTCTTTAGAAACCTTTTTTTTTCCTTTTTTCTTGCTTTTTAAGTCAGGCAATCCCATTCCCAACCCTTGAACACCAGCTGGCAATGAAGGAAGACAGGTCCCTTTCTCTTCCTCTTTCTGCTTTCTGTTCTCTTCATTACCATCTCCACTTCTATAAATTAAGCCATAATTTTCACAAATCACCAATATCTATTACCAAAGAATAAAAAAAAATTAAAAAATGTTGGGACAGACCTTTGAGAAGCAGGAGCAAGGTTGAGAGTCTGGAAATCATCAACAGCACCTGTAAAGAGATTGAAATATATATAAAAAGAATTGTCAGATTTTTTATAGAGAAAATGAAGACATGGGTTTTAGAGAAAGAGAGAGATTACTGTCGAGGAGTTGTTCTAAGTCGTCGTGTAGGTCCGCCATGATTGAACTAATAATCTCTGCCCCCACCTCTCTCTCAGCTGATACACCAAGCTTTTCTTCTTCTTCTTTTTTAGTCTTTTGAGGGAGTTGTGCTTGTGCTTGAGCTTGAGCTTGAGAGAGTGAGAGAGCGACAGCGATTCAATGTCTCTCTTGTGAGTTTGTGACAGCACTACTCCTTTGCCGTGGATTTTGTTTTTTTTTTAGCTTTTATCTTTTCTTAATTAATGTTTTCCATTCCAATTTTCTTCTCCCATAATATCTCCATTCTAAATTAGTGGTAAAAATGAATTTCGGTATAATTTCATTTAATTATAAGAGTGCTTTTGAATTATGGATCAATAAAAAAAATAATATTTTAAGAACGTATTTTTTATATTGATTTGATACATTTTAAAGTCTTAATAGTTTTTTATTATTTAAATCTAAAAAGTCAAAGAAAAAAAGTAAATAATCTTTTTAATTACAAGACTAAATAATAAATAGCTATTGGTAAGTAAATATTAATTTAATTCAAAACACATTTGGAAAGATTGTAAAATATTTACTTTAAGTGATTTTGCTCTTATATCTTGGGATAATTAAAAAAAAAAAAGATTTGACAGTGTTTTTACTTTTCTGAATTTTATGTGCGCTAACGCCTCAAAATAACAAAATTATTGTACATCATTCATAATTACAATAATAATTTCATCCATAATACTCAAAAATCAAGATATTTCATGGACACAGATTGCTTTAGGCATTTCGTCAAACAAATTCTAAGCATCCATCAAACTATCTTAGGAAAGCTCTCAAAATTAGGGCTCAACAACGGAGATGGAGACAATTTCAAGCTCCATAACAAAATCAAAGCCTCTGTGGAATTGAATCAACTGATGGATGATTCTGTCCATGTGGGCACATTACAGGCTGATGAGGGAAATGTTGCTGCTGAAGAAAGAACAAACGAAGCGTCAAAAATGCGCGGAAATAACAATGGATTTTTGGAAGATGAGGTGAGAGAATCCATGCCCGCCTAAACTCATCAAATCTAGAAAGGAATCCAACTCAATTGACCATGATTCTTTCTACTTCTTCATTTCTTTTATTACGGTGTTAATTTCCTTCCTTATCCCAGTCCGAAACTAGAACAACCTTCGCTTTCTTCATTGTTTTCGTTCTGTTCCTGCTCATCTCAACCTGATTGTTGAATGGATGTCTTACCTTTTGACATAAAATGTTGCAAGAAAAAAAAAAAAAAAAAAGCCCATTCGCACATGCAACTTGAATTCTTAGCCCATTTTGGCCAAAAGCAGCCCTCAACCAATAATTCAACTTCTGAAAGCATACATTGGCATACAATTGAACACGAAAGACGTTTTATTTTTCTCTTGTTTTCTTTTTTTGGAAAATGAGTACACTATGTTTCCCCTGGAAAGGACCTCTGAGCCCGAGGGGATTTCTACTAGCTACTTCCAACGGACATTTCCTCTTCCCAACAAATGAACAAATGAACTAACTGTACAATGGTGCCAACGCAGGGTTTCTTTGATTTATGGTTAAAAAACCAGCTCCTCAAACCTCTGATGGTGGCAGCTCCTGTGACATTCAAACAAAATCTAGGCTTAAGATTACAGTAATACATTCGCCATCTGCATTTGAACATACATTTAGAGGAGGGGGGGAGGATTGTGGAAATTTTGATAGAAAACATGTTTTGCTTCTCCATGACCCGATTCTGATGCAGCACCGCTGAGCATCTTCCAGGATGTGCTGGCTGGAGCCCGTCCAAGTATTCCATCGACCACAAGGAACAAAACTTGGTATGTACATCTCCATTGCTCAAATTAAAGTTCCACCTCATGAAGTTCATCTCCAAAACTGCTACTACTTGGCATTCGCGTCATGGATTGGTCGCTAGGCATAAATGATGAAGGGGTCATGCCCAAAGCCTCCCCTGGAGATTTGGATTCCATCGCCATAGGAGGACTAAATGAATCACTGAAGCTCCCACTCCATGACGCTGTTCGTCGTGAGTTGGATGAAACCAAGTCTTTCCCATTTATCATATCCCCCTTTCTCGTAATGTTATCCATGCTTGGAAATCTTTGCATAGCCATTGCTGATGAAGACGTGGAAGGCTGTGGATAATCATTCTCCTTCTTATTGAATGTAGAAGGTTTTTCAGTGGTTGCACTGTCTTCTTGTATGTTTTCTGCTATAGCTTCCATAGAATATTCTAATGATGGTGTGGGTGCGGGTGCGGGTGCGGGAACAAAAAACTTCGCATTTGAAGCAACAGCAGGTTTGACAGATGGAACAGACGGGGACTGGAACAGATTTGCTGGTTTTCCACCACCTTGGTTAAAGGTGTCAACATACCTATTAAACACCCATGATTGATATTAGTTTGTATTAATTAAATCACTTAAAAAAAATGGAACAAAAGTCCTTAACCTGGACAACTAAATCTTCTTCAAAGCTTATTATATCAATTTAGCCACCCATTTCAATTGGATGACAGGACTAGGATTTAGGAACTCAATGTACATTGGAGTTCCAACTGCATAACAAGAATTAGCCATATTGCTGGGCATTCCACAACAATATGATAGAACCTTCGTGTGTTTTTTCCCTAATCCACTCTTCCCCCATGCCAACAGATTCTTAGTAAAATAAAACAAAACTTTACCTTCACTTTATCTATTCATCAAAAATTCTATTGACAAGCATCCTAACTTTCACGATATTCATTATTTAGAGAAGAAAAACAGAAGGCTTCAAAATTACCTTGCCCGTACACCAATGCGCCCACGAGCCGAGAATTGATTTGAACTGGCTGGAATAGGCGGAATCCCTGAAGGATGGTCTGTTGAAGTGGGACTCTTAAACGGTGAGTTCCCATCAGTCGGATACACTTCATTCTTCAAAGCGGATTTCAAGTTGTAGTCAGAGCCTCCATTCTGGAAGCCTAGAGTTGTTGGAGGGGGTGCCAAGGCTGCTGCTTCAGCTGTGGGTTCAACACCTTCCTCCACCCATCTCTTGAGCTTTTCATCATAATAAAATTTGTTCTTTTCACCCAACTTAGCCTTCAGTCACAATACAAATGATGGTTAACAAGAGTACCAGGAGATTGTCCACAGTTTCTCCCTGACAAAGTCAACAGAAATCACATATGAAAATCAATCTACCTGTTTATCCGAGCGAGGCCTTAAGACTAGCCCTACAGTTTTCTGCAAAAGCTGTGATCCAAAACCAAAACGACCAAACCGAGATGACCCCACTGAACCTGATGACTTACTTTGTGTGCTGGAAGGAGTTCCTTGTGTAGATGAATCAGCCTGATCCTACCACAAGCCAGTAAGAAGACGTGATATAATTAACATGAACATCAAGCAATTTAAGTCTAGTATTTCAACTTGCAGAAGATAACACACCTGTCTTGGACTTCTACCAAAGTCTGGCTCTGAAACACTTCTATTATGCATTGTCATTTTATTGCCATCAGCTGCCCATTCACTTATGGGCTCTGTTGAAGCAGAAGATATTAGCGATGACATGGTCATTGTTGACTGACTACCTGATACTCTGGGAGCCACCAGTTGGTGATGGCTATCTGGCACACTTCCTTGTGATGCTGATGGTGCGGGTGGTGGCAGGCCCCCAACAACACGATGTGCAGTGCTATCAAAAAAGTTGAGCAACTTGCCAACTATCTTTCCTGGAGCCAAATTTGTGGTGAATCCACCCTGAAAAATAGATATTTGATCATGGTCAGAATACAGAAAAGCAAAAAAAACAAAGTAAAGTTCATGATAAATTATTACCTGCTGATGGGCTCTAATCCTTTCCTCAAGGGATAATACTAAAAGCTTCCATGTTTCTACTTCAGGAGCTCGACCAGTTTTTAGGGATTTTAAAACAGCCTGACAATACCTAAATAAATTCACCAGATTCAGACAACTGATGGACAAATTATATAACGCACCTACTTCAAAATTGTCATCCCCTTACTTGAGTGAATCAGAGACTTTGCCCACTTCAGCCAGCATGTATGCATAGATGAGCTTATATGGCTGAAACGGTAGCAGGATAAACTGGGAGTTACCAAGCACCTTTGAGTATTCATACAACTCAGTTCTCTGTCAATACATCCCATTAAATTAATCAGGTCAGATTCCATTGAAGGAGAGTCGGTGTGTGAAATAATACGAGAGAGAAAGGTTGAGTTTGAAACCGCAAGAAACATTCCAAAATGTCACCATTCTCAATTTTGCTCATAAAGATTGGATTCTGATCAATGATTTGTATAATTAACCAAAACCTATCTATCCAGCCTAGAAGTGCAGAACAAGTTGTTCATTTGCATTGGAAGCAACCATCCCATAATAAGCTACCATTAATAAATCATAAGTAATCGCGTGCAAGGGTTGAACAAAAGAACAGAGCACCTGAATAGCCTCTGGATTAGCATATGTTCGAGGATGCTTCCAGTGATCTGCTCCAATTAGGCATAGCCTTGCAGTGTCTGAATATGACTCAAAGTTTGCTTCCGCTATTAAATAGCAGATGTGTGCAGCAGTAATCTGAGTAATCACTCTCATGTCAGGTTCAGGATACAGGATTTTCAATAGAAGGCACCAAACAAAGGACCAAAGAAAATAGATACCTCACTTCTATCCTTCCATAGGCAATCTCCAAGATGCATGAGCACGAGCTCATCATCTTTTGTTCTGTTTGCAGTTATTACAGCCAAATTCTCTTCCCAGTCATCAAGCATTCTGTTTGCCCCAAACTGCAATTGATAGCAAAGCATATATAAAATTATACACCAATAAAAACTGGTTAGAAATTTCAGCTTTTGATAGGAAATAAAAATGGCAAAGGTAAATTACAAGCAAGTTTTTTACAAATTGAAAAGATGGCAGCGACATGACAGCTACATCAAAGCCTATAAGCATTCAGTATCCTTGTGAGCAGGACTGAGGAGAAAGCTTAGTTATTCTATATCTTGAGAGCTAACAATATACCCATTATGTGGAAACAACACAGTTGATATAGCTGGTCGGTAGTGTTATCAACAAAATCCAAAACACAATTCTCTTCTCTTTGGCTTCATTCTCAAAGGTTCTCCATCACTACAAAATATCCTCTCAAGTTTTTGATAGCAAAATATGTGATTTTAACCGAAAGAATCCACAACATAGCACAGGCATGCAGCCCTTAATATAGTAGGACAATTCATGCATCACTATCTCACCTGGACAGGTTGTTGAGGGATACTCAAATCACCAGGAAAGCCACCATGTACATTAGAATCTGTGGAAAATACCTCAGCTGGTTGCCCTGCTATTAGCAAGCATAATGTTCGCAAAGGAGAACCAGCTACCAGCTGGCGAAGTGCCATTAGCTTGACAGTATCAACATAGTACTGTATCAACCCAACCCCAAAAACATGCAAACAGAGAGAGAGAGAGAGAGAGAAGCGAGTAAATATCTGAAAATCATCCTTGTACGCGAAATTATCTGAATAAAATCAAAGGCATCAGAGTAACATAGACAAAAAACCTGATCACCAAGCTGTGACGCAAGAACAAGTGCTGGTCCCCACAACTGGCCTTCTTGTGCACATTGTAAAGCCTCTTTTTTTCTACCAGAAACCAGAAGATGTTGTACCTCAGAAGCAGTTGCCTAGAACATACATCAGAATCTTTTACAAGACATAAAATGTCGATACAATAGTGAGAAATAGCAAAGTAGTATATGAGATACCCTAATTTGTCCTTCAGAGGGCACATTCTGCAAGCAGTGGTCAAGGGCACCATACTCACTGAAGTGTGTGCTATTCTTCTTGGCAGATGCAAAGAGTTTTGCAACTGCTGATTCTGGAGCATCGCTCTCCTACAAAAATACAAATGATATTCAAAATGCCAGGTTAGTCATTTCTATATGTGGCTATTCAGGTATGATTGCAAGGCAACAATATTAAGGACCCATTTTATCATATAAATAACAGTGTAAGGAGATGATGTGAAACTCAATGATGTAACATCAAATATCAAGAAAGTAAGTATTAGGAACTTCATCAAGAGAAGGAAAATAAACCCACAACAAACTTGTTGCATCATTAATTGGATTATAGTGACACCAAATGCAGGTTGCTTAAATGCTTCCGGTAGCCCATGTGCTTTCATACGTGGGCCAGACCACCTACTCTTTTCTAGTTTAGAAAATTAGATACCCCATGCAGCATGCCCTTTCACTTATGTCCGGCCAAGTCTCTCTGAAATAAGCAAGGTATATCAACTCCCAATGGGCTTGAAACAGTCTTCCATTTTGAGACATTTCAAACATCTTTTAGAGAAACATCACACAAGAGCATGAAAAGAAGGGAATCCAGGAGGAGATAATTTTATTTCCGGCTTTTTGGTTGGAGAGAGGGAGAGGCATTTCATAGCCTTATGTTTCCAAAGACTAACCTATCAAACTAAAGATACATTGCAAAAGTGTTTTTTTCTTACTAACTCGTCACAGAACAAACAACAAATGTATACAAGTACTTGCTTTGTTAAAGGAATCGAATTAGCTCATACAAATCCAAATGGGTGACAAAGAGCATAAATCTGCAAGTGTCAAATTGAAAGAAAAGTAACAGATACAGAGTGATTTATACATATATATAAACATTGAAAAAGAAATTTGTAATTTACCTTCAATAAATTGTCAGTTCCAAATGGAGATCGAAGTTTTCCATAATGCTGACAAGCTATTTTCAGTAAAGCGAGAAGCAACCTCAATACTTCGCCTTTTCTATGATTTACACCAAGTGATTCACAGTGTGCAATTCTCTCATCAATCCACTTATTCAATTCTTTATTTCCAACATTTCCACCCACCAAAGGACCTGGAAAGGACTGTTGGCAGAGAGCATGAAAATAACTGCAAGTGCCCCCTCCAACACTTGAAGCATTATCACTACTTCCTAAAATAATCTCCATCAAATTCATAACTGAGATTGAGCCTCCTACATGATCCTTCACATGAAATAAGTACACATTTTTAGCCCATGAATATAACCAGCATTCAAGAGATTTTAAAAAAAAAAATAGTTTCTTTTAATTTATGAGAGAACTGACACAAAATCCCAAGCACTTTTTAATTCTCGTTCTCACCAAGACTTCTGGCTACCAAATTATCAGTTAAGAGAAACGCCCATAATGTGAAGCAAAAAAATGAGAAAAAGAACTATGAAAGAGAGCATTCAGAGCCTCACCTGGCTGCTGAAGGATGTTTTCCTAAGAGAACTGCTATCTTTCATTACTATGAGCTTCCCACCAAATCCAAAAGTAACCAGTGCATGTGGAGGACGCCCAGCTGATGATCTCCCAGTGTTGGGAGCATAAGAAAACTGCTGGTTGCTCTGAAATGATTGATGGGGAACACTTGCTTGTTTCTGACTGCTAAAGTAATCATTTGAACAGATTGCTTGTTCATTCTGTTTTACAGTTTCCTGATTACTCTTCTGACTGAAGTTCCCGCCATGTACAAAACTTTGTGACCCAACAAATCCGTTAGCCTCAGCATAACCTTGACTTGCTTTGTCATATGATGGAACTGTCCCCGAATAATTAAAAGCATTCTGCTGATCCACATGGTTGTTCATGGACACATTTGAACCATATAAATTCTCTAATTGCTGGTTTCCACCAAAATTCGAAATAGTATCTGTCTTGGCAGCAGTCTGAGGTTGCCACATATTCAAACCCTGTTGATTGTAGCTACCATAAGACTCACCCCCGCTGCCATGTAGGCCTTGGCTATTATAGCCCTGATAGCCATACTTGTCAGCTTGTCCGTACTCAGCATTCATGCTACTACTATTTGAGGAATAAGGATTGCTAAATGCGAATCCATTTTGATTCTGCTGATCATTAGTTTGAACAGTTGTTGATTGTGCAGATGGTGTGTAACTGTCCAATGAGCGCCATTCTCCCACCATTGTATCGTAATACCAACCAGGATATTGTGGGTCAAAAACCATATGTTCAGGGTAACCATTATTATTCCCTAGGGAAACCTGATTCCAGCTAGACACACTCTCAGTTGTACTTGTCTCAGCCACGGTTCCCACCACAGACTGTGAAGTCTGCTGCAAATAATTAACTTCTGTTTTCCCATCAGAGAATGAGGCCGAAGCAGCCACACATTCAACCCCCAAAGCACCATCAACACTCCCTTGCATGCTTGCTGTAGCATCAAAAGCATCCACTTGATACCACTGCCCAGTGTTTGCATCATGCTTCCATCCAGGATACATGTTTTCCCAATACTGACTGCTACTCAAGTCCTGTCCATTCACACTCTCCATCACCGACCCTCCATAAACTTGTGAACCATCTTGATATTGCTCATAACTGACCGAATTATCCAAACCTCCACCACCCCTATTCTCTACATTACTAGCACTTTGAACTATATTTGCAGGAAAATCTTCTGAACCACCTCCAAAATCATTAAAAAAATCAGAGGACGAACCAAACCCATGATTCCCATTGTCCGCAGAATCTGCGTAAAACGAACCCCACCCCACTTCCTTAACCCCTGATTTCAATGATCCACTGCTTTGACAAACAGTAGTCTCAGGCACAACCTCCGATCCAATCCCATCATTATTTGACTCAATCACCCCATCAGACAAGCCCAACGAATTCCCTGACTCCAACGCATTACTCTCCTCCGCCTTCACACCATCCAATCCTGCACCATCATTTTCAACCTTCCCTTCGAACCCACCTTTTGTATCCTCAATACTGAGATTGGCAAAGGCTTTCGCCTCATCAGAATCACTTCCCTCTGTGAACTTAGGGCCCGAATCCAAATCAGGGGGCCCAAAATCATCATCAACTAACTTATCAAAGAAATCCTCATCCGTCTGATCCTCCATCACGTTAAATGAAGGATTCGTAGCCATCTAAAATACCACTGATCTAACCCTAACGATCTACAAAAATTTTCAAGACCAATTTAGCCCTAAAATTTTCCCTATTTCACACCCAAAATTCGAGCTGTGATTTAATCAAAACACCGAGATCCAAAAACTAAAAATATCTAAAAGGCCAAAATCTGAGAGATCTCTCTGTAATTAGAGAAGTATAACTTAAGATCAAAACATAAAATACAATATAAAAAAATTAGGAATCTGGGGATTGAATCGAACGCATTGGAAATAAAAGGAAGGAGAATGAGATTGTACTAACTTACAGATCGGATCAGGGATTGGATGAGTGAATCTAGAGCGAGAGAGAAAGGAATGGAGCGAGAGAGAGAAAGGGAGAGCGTTCGACTTGGCACCACCTACCCAACAAGAGCAGGTTCCGTTTTTCCTTTCTTTCTTTCTTTTTTTTTTTCTAATTAATTTCTTGTTTTATTTTATTTCCAGAAAAAGAAAATTGTTATCGCAGGTGGGGTTGTGCATACTTGTTAAGTTCCCGTCCGATATTGCAAATTATCTGGTATCAACAAATATTTAGGAGTTTCTTTTATCGTTTAAGATTTTATTTTATATTTTTAAATATCCGAAATAAATATTTTTATATAATTGTTAATAATATTCTTGTTTTGTTTAAGATGTTTGAAAGAAAAAAACAAAACAATATGCATCTTTTCCATCTAAAAAAACATTTCATATTATTCTATGTTTTTATAACTATTATTTATTTATTTTATTTATAAATGTATCATGGTATATTTGTTATTGGCTCCTTCATTTATAAAATTCTAATTCCACTCATGTTTGATGCATTCCACAAACCATTTCATTCCATTGATTATAAAGTGATTTTGTTATTATTTTACTCATAATATTAATTACATCTCATCTAATTTAATTATTTATAAACTTTATTAAGTCTCATTATTAGATATTTATAAATAAAGATTTTGGTGTATTGATTTGAAAACTGACATTTTTTTTCTTTTTAGGTGATCTTAAATATAGCTAAAATTATTTAGCAACATATTTACACTAATATATGTGCGTATTATCTTTGTTATTTTTTTATATATCTTTATTAATTTAACAATTTATTTGTAATTTAATATATTTAATATTTTATTTAAAAAAGTTAAATTAACAAAAAAATAAATAATTTATTTAAATTTTTAGTTTTTTTAGAGCCCGTTTGTTTTTGTGTTTTAAAAATATTTTTAAAAAAAATTATTTTTTTTCTTTGCTTCAATTTTATTGTATTTTCATATTATTTTGATATATTATACTATTAAAAATAAATTTTAAAAAATAAAAAATTATTATTTTAATATATTTTTAATTTAAAAAAATTATTATTATAATATCAAATGTGCTCTAGATATATAGAAATGAGAGAAAAGTTACTCTAACTTTTCACTCAAGTATTATTTTGAATATATAAAAATAAATAAAAAAATTTAAAGTTAGCATTATTTTCTCTCCAATCATATATTTTTAGAGGATTTAGAAATGTAGCTGTTATTGTTTTTTAAAATATTTGTTACTTATAAATATATGAAAAGAATATTTTTTATTTTAAAAAAATTATTTTTAATATCAACATATTAAAATATCTAAAAACACAAATAAAAATTCAAATAAAAAAAATCTAAAATTTTGTAAAACAAGGCTTTTATCGCGAAAACAAAACCCTCCTGGAAGTTAAGAGCATGTTGACATGAATTTAGAGCCGAGAAACAGCTCAATTTCGACAACCCTCCAAATTCCATGTAAAGGACCTACGACCAGAAAGGATCCAAAAGGACGTTAGGTGAAAGCACTTGTGTTGAAACTTGAAAGCTGCTTGCTCCATGGCATCAAGTTATTTTTACAGCAATGTTAGTTTTTATACAAAGGGAGTGTTGGAAACGAAGGTAAACTTTTGTTTTTAAAAAGTTTTATTTTATTTTTTAATTTTAAATTGTTTTAATATACCAAACTCAAAAATAATTTTTAAAACAATAAACGGCTTTGTTTTTCAAGCTTCAACCATGTAATTTATGCAAGGAAGCAAAAGCGATGCTTAGCTGGATGAAAGGTTTTATTTGGAGTTGCGAGAGGTTTTGCTTTTTTATATTTTTTAAAAGTATATTTTATTTTAAAATACTTTTTTATTTTTTTATTTTTAATATAAATACATTAAAACTTAGAAACACTAAAAATTATTAATTTAATATTTTTTCAAGCTAAACACAAGTATAATTTTAATGGCAATGTCAAACAATATAGTTTGTTTTGTAATACAATGTATTATGATTTTATAAAAGTATTTTTTAATTGAAAATGAATTAAAATGATATTTTTTATTTATTTTTTAATATTTTAAAATTATAAAAAATCTAAAAATATTAATCTAGTATTTTTTTAATAAAAACATACTTTAAAAAACTACTTAAATCATGGTAATAAATGAAGCTTTAGGAGTGTTTGGAAATGTGATAATGGTTGCTTTTTAAAGTGTTTTTTGTTTAGAAATATATTAAAATAATATTTTTTATTTTAAAAATTTATTTTTGATATCAAAAAATTAAAATAATTTAAAAATAAAAAATTATATTCTTTTAAAAAAATACTTTTAAAATATAAAAGCATTCAGAATTAAAATGTACAAGCCTTGTAACTTAGTCGTTCAGGTTGTGATTCCATGTTCAAATATGCCTACGCTAACTACCCAACATGCGGCCAAGAATTATGTTCCCACAATTAAACTAACAGTACTGTGTAAGATTACATGGACACTGTGTTCTGAGAGAAAAGGAGTGGTGTAAGCTAGACCACGCTTAGCTATCAATAGGTTATTGCTTCGCACAATATTACGTATCCGTTAATTTTTTTTAAATATAAAAATAAATATTTAGGTAATGTTAATATTAGTTTTAGTAAAAATAAATAAATTATATAAAGTTGACTTGATATAAGCTGATTAACTTTGCAAGTTCAAAAGCAATGTGAATAATCTATAAAATTATAGTTTGATTCAAAAAAAAAATTAAAATTATATCATTTTTTAATATTAAAATAAAAATATATTAGATTGATTTTGATCAACATGAGTTATAAGACTATAATAACCTCATAAAAAACAAATAAAAACAAATTATAAGATCTAATTTTTAATATATTCAATGTTAAATGATGAAATAAAAAAAACAATTAAAAAAGATTTAAAAAACTAAAACGAGTTAACCTATCAAACTCGCAAATCAAGTCACAAGACCGAGATAACCACATATAAAAAAATTGAAATAAATTAAAATAAATTAAAATTTTCAATTCTCAATCAGTCCAATGTTAAAGAATGAGACTAGAAAAATCAATAAAAAAAACATAAAAAAAGAACCAAGGTTAACCTATAAAATTCATGACCCGATTTGTGATACTAAGATAACCTCGTTGAAAAAATCAACCTAATTTAACCTAGATTACTTGTCAAATCTACGACTCTAGTTATGAGATTAAGAGAACCACATAAAAAGCAAATTAAAACAAATTATAAAGCTTAATTACCAGTTAAATTTATCAGACCTGATGTTAAATAGTGAAATTTGTAAAAAAAAAAAAACTAATTAAAAAAATTAAGCTCTATTTCCGGGTCATAAGGTCGGAATAGTCTCATAAAAATCAAACCAAAATAAATAATGAAGCCTAATTCTCAATCAAACACAATATTAAATGATAAAATTAAGAAAAAAATTAATTAAAAAAAATGAATCAACTAGATTAATTTTCCAAATATGCAATTTAGGTATTGAGACCGAGATAACCTCTCAAAAAAAAAATAACTTGATTTAACCGGGGTTGAGATACCAAAACCTGCGATCCTGATATTGAGACCAATATACCCCCATAAATAACAAATTAAAACAAATTATGAAACTCAATTCCTAACTAACTCGATATTAAATAATAAAACTAGAGAAAAAACAATCAAAGTCAACTCGGATTAACCTATTGAGTATTATTATCGAGTCATAAGACTGGAATAACCTAATAGAAAGCAAATAAAATAAATTATGAAGCCTAATTTCTAATTAACTCAATACTGAAGGATGAAGTTGGAAATAAAAAAATAAATAAAGAAGAAAAAAACACACGACAAATCAAATTAACTCATCAAATTTGCAATTCATATAATGAGAGTGTGTTAACTTATTAAAAGATAAATTTAACATTAAATGATAAATAAAAATAAAACATTAATCGAATAAAATAAAAAAATAAAAATAAAACAAATTTTTTTTCAACATTACACTAAAACACGTGGAAAAGTACTATTAATTACTAGAATACTCCCCCCACACATGTTAGTTAATTGTTATAATTTTAATGTTAATAATACGGTTTGGTGTTTATAACTAGAATAACAGCTATTTAATTGATGGAGGAAAACCTGCTTTTCTTCCCGGTATTTAGGGTACATTTTGTATTGTTATAGTTTGTATAGTTGTGATTTGATAAAAATTATTTTATAACAAAATTTTTTAGTTGAGGTTGATTTGAAAAAATATATGTTTAGTTAAAACTGTGATTAAAACTGAGGTTGAATAAAAAGTAGTTTAATTTTTTTTTGTGTTTCAAAAGCACTTTTTAAAAATTTTGAAATTATTCTTTTTTTTTCTTTACTTTAAATTAATATTTTTTTGGTGTTTTTAGATAATTTTGATGCTTTGCAGTCAAAAATAATTTTTTAAAAAATAAAAAATTATTATAATACTTTTTCGAGTGAAAAACACTTTGAAAAGCAACTGAAACCATATTCTCAAACACGCATTATTAATAATTTTCAAATTGAGGTTATAAAAGAACTAAAAAAGACATATTGATATTGATGGTTTTTAGTTGAAATATTGTTGATTTAATTACTGCTATTACATCATGAAATAAACAATACTTTATATAAAATATTTTTTATTGTTTTATTAAATTATTTGCAATTCCATCACATACAAAATCCATTCGACAAAGACTATAGTTTCCATGGCTTCCTGAGCATGCAACAATATTAGGTAAGATATCATTAGGAATAAAATTAAGATTGGGATAAAATTCTGCAAATACTACGTCATCATGAGATCTTTTTCTAATGTAGTTATGTAGTGTCATTTAATAATTTTAAACACTAGTTTTTTGAATAAAACATGATACCTAAGAAATTTTATTGGATTTTTTTTTATTTTACTAGGTCAGGCCCAATCTAAAGTATTTAGGTGTGGGTGAGAACCTGCCGGGCCCAAAACAATGGAGACCTCTTAATTGTTCATATAAACAGTAAACAATGAATTAACTCTCTACTATTTACGTGAACAGTGGAGGCCCAGTTGTTTGCAAAGCACAAATAATGCTTTTGTTAAACATGACTGTAATTTATGGTGGGTCCTACCAAAACAAAATTATGTTTTTAACTTAACAAGAAATTAATATCTATTGCTGACTATCAACCTCACTCACAACCACAATATCCAACGGTATCTAATGTTTATGCTTGTTTGATTGGAGGTTTTATTTTTAAAAATAATTTATAAAAAAAATTTTATTTAAAAAATATTAAACGATAATTTTAAAATATATATTTTTATAATTTAAATGTTTTGATATTAAAAACAAACAAAATTATAAAATAATTATTGTTTTAATGTGTTTTTAATTAAAAAATAATCTACACCCCATTACGAAGCACATAAACAAAATAAAAGGCAGACTAGAAAAATAATGACTTTGTGTCTTCCACGATCACAATTCACAAATATTATGAGGTAGTTCCCACGCAACTATGTTCCTATTGAAGTTTAGGCAGAAGTTGGATTGAATTGTTGTGATAGAGGTATACATTTTATATCAGAAGGGAGGTGGTTCGATTGTTGTGAAAGTTTGCCTTCTTAAAATATAAATCTTAAGATAATACTTAGAATAATTTATTTTTTCAATTCCATTGGGATTTATCAAGATAATATATATTAGTGAAGTGTTTTTAAGATTTTTTCGTAAAAAAAGAAGAAGTGTAATTGACAAATAAAATATTTGAGAATATTTTATTGTAAAAAATAGAGAGAAAATTCGTTTTTTAATTCAGCACTTCGGTTCACTAATTAATCAATCGTTAATTTTCAGATTAAAAAGAAGTGACTATCAACTCATTAACTCTAATAAAATATTGTTTTATCTTTTTTAAGTGATTGTTTAGTATAATAAATGTTATGTTTTAAAATATTTTTTATTTAAAATATATTTGAATATTTTTTTATTTTTTTAAAATTTAATTAAAAAAATATAAAATATAAAATAAATAGCACAAGAGATCACCGCAACGCTAAAGAGATCCTTCATTTTATTTCGGCCTACTGCAGTGGGCCTCCTGTTCGGTAATTATGTACATATTTCTCTTATTTGTAAGTAATCCAGTGTCACTTCGTCAATCTAGGAAGCACAAATATAAAATATAGGATAAGAATATTTTTTTTTTATTATTATTAATATGATTGTTCGAATTATCTTGTACGAATTTTAATTAATAACAGGTTTTTTTCCTTAAATTATAGAGTTGTTACATCTCGAAGCCCGCATTATTTTACGCAAATATCATCATTTTTTTTACTTGACTATTGTCCTTTACCAAAAACTCTTTTAAAAAATTCAATTTTTGATAGCTAGAACTGATTTTTTCATTCCAATAAAAATTCAATTCAGTTTTGTAAATAATTTAAAAATAAATAAATTCAGAGATTATTTTTTAATTTTCTAAACAATAAAAACTCGATAAAGCATGAAAAAAATAAAATAAGATGAAACTTTTCTGAATTTTTTGGATGAGTTTCTATGTATAAAATTAGTGTGGTTCTCGAAATGTTTATATATGTTTCTCAAAATTAACATATTTTATGCTTTAGTTTAGTTAGATGTTACGCATTCGACCATTCAATATCTTGAGAATCGTATTAAACCAAAGCAAATAAATGTATATGATTTTTTAGGGCCTTCAAAAAATTTTGGGATCATTCCAAATTATCTTCAATTTTCTATAATTTTATAAACATTTAATTTAATAAAAAAAATTTTAAAAATACATCTTGATCTCAAAAAAATTAAAACTATTTTGAATTTTTATCACCGCATGTAAAAATCTTTAGTTGAAAATATCAAAAAATAATAATTTTAAAGGGGTCTTCAATTAATAATAACATTCAAATCAAACAAAGGGATAATAGTCGTTTAAAACATGATAATTCAAGGACAAAACTGATCAAATTAATAATATAGGTCTCAATGTGCCACGATTATAATATCAAAAGGGTAAAAAAGTGCCATTAAATCGTCATGAATGGACATGGATAACTCCAATATAATTATAAATTTAGGATATATTTTTTGGATACAAGCGTTACGGATAAGCTAATTTTATACACTATACCAAAGTTTTACTTTTGCAAGATATAAAAAATAACACCAAAATTAAATATAAGCATTAATGATATAATTGTTTTCTCTTTGAAAACCAGGGCTACCTACCTAAGAAAACCCAACGACAGGCCCAAAAAACAGTAGCCATTCAAGTTTAACGAAGGTAGCCCTGTTGCACACGAATTTACTTGCTCCACCGTTCATTTGGAATCAAACTGGATCGTTGCTAAACTTTGCGGTGGTTCTAACTGTGTGATTGAGAGTTTGGTATGGTTTGTATAAAGTATATTAAAATAATATTTTTTTATTTTTAAAAATTTATTTTTGATATAAATTACATGGCCAAAACCTTAAACTGCTCCCCTTTGAAAACCCATAGTAACCAGAAATAGTGATAGGCCCAAAACAGTAGCACAGGCCATGGAGCCTTGGTAAGAAGGCAGCTAGTATAAATTTATATTGTTTTTGTTTCTGTGGTTTAATCGTCTTTAAAAAAAAAAATTATTTTAAATTAATTTTTTATAGTGTTTTAAAATTATTTAAATATTAAAAATATATTTTAAAAAATAAAAATATATTAAAAAATAACATCTACTGTAATCTATGACGCCCTTCCTTGCAACGCAAAAGTCTTGCCGCACCAGCATCCTGAGATTTTGGAGAGGAACGAGACAGGGACACGTGAGCCATATTCCCGCCACCACAAATACAGAAAACGCTGCCGCTTTCGACAAAATTCCTAATGTCGTCATCCCTGTGTTTGTATCATCTCGGTAAAGAAAAATAAAACTTACGCACCAGGTGGAAAAAACCTCTAAAGCCATCCTTGATCAGATTTTACCCACAAGTTTGCTATAATTAATCAATTCAATTTGACTGTTCTAACATTAATTATTTTTCAAAAAATAAAAGAAGAGGAATACAAAAAACTTGATTTTTTTTTTTTAAAATAATTGCGAAACCTATTTTTATCTGAATTTTATTTTTTACACAGGTCATGAATTAAATTTTATATCTCGGATAAAATAAATTTTTTAAAAAAATATATAAATTGTTATCAAACATGTAAACTATATAATAAAAAATACAATTTATAAAAGTACAAAGAGAAAATAAAATTACGAGAATTCTTGTAATTATCTCAAAAATAAAATACAATTTTTTTTTAACTTAAACTTTTGAAAAATTTTAATAAAAAAAGTTTGAGCTGGTCAAACAAGATTTTTAATTGTTAAAGTAAAATTCTAAAAAATTTATGAGAAATAAAAAAATTCTGAAGTGCTCAACCATTATAAAAAAAAAATACAATATAAAAACATAAAACACAATATAAAAAAATTAGGAATAATTTTTAATTTTAAAAAATTAAAATAACTTCAAAGAAATGCGTAGCCATTAAAGTTTTTGTTTCTTAAATATCTAAGAAAATTTCGACTTGAATATATATTTCTTAAACATCTTTGAAAACTAGTAATCAATTTATAATTTATTAAAATTTAATCTGATTGGATTAAATTAACAAAATTTGCAAACACAAGATAAAACTTGACTAAATAATTTTAGAAGAATTAATCTATAAAATTGATAGAAACACACGAAGGATTTTGGAAACTTTAACGTGGCAACGAATCGCTGTAGTCGTAAAGATAGCACAATGTTCCCCACGACAATCATTTATCAAGTTCAAAGCATCTTTAGAGTTGGACTCTCAACGTATTCTCCACTCATTGTAGTGTCGTTTACTGTTTGTCCAAAATTATTATTTTTAGATTTTTTAACTGTTGTTAGAAATAATTTTTTTAAAAATAAAAAAATTTAATACATTTTAAAACAAAAAAAAAATTTAAATAGAAAATTTCCTTGCTCGGAATGGCTGTGCATGAATTCATCATCATTTACAAATTGATCACGCCTGCTTTGGTCCCTTACTGTAGAAGTGGTTTCTCAGCCACAGAGAGACCGTCGACAACCTAATGATAAAAAAAATCCATGATTGGTTGGTCAATGGCAAAATCATCCATTTCTCTCTTAATATCTAACCATTGACTGTTTTGTGCTTAACACAAAAACTAATGGGACAGTAATTATTACTGTTTCCCATGCTTGCTCGGAGACTAAAAACACAAGATTTATTCTCCCAACGACATGTTTTTTTCACTTTTATAGATCGTGAAGATGATAAAGTAGTTGATTATGCATCTTTCAATTAAAATATGGAGCTCACTTCCGATCATATGTTGATCCTCAAATGTAAATGATAATTTGAGAGTTTTTGGTATTGTTTGTAACTGTGGTAGCTTTTATTTTCTTAAAAAATTATTTTTTATATAAATATATCAAAATAATGTATAATAATAATAATACAATTAATTTAAAAAAAATTAAAAAATTTTAAAAATACTTTTTGAATGCTATCCGGTAGGACCTATTTATGTTAGGCATGTTGAGGTGACGAGTGAGAGAGTACTTGGAAACGTCCGTTAACTTGTATTTAAAAAAAATATAATTTTTTTATGAAAAAATAATTATTTATATATTTTTTGGATTATTTGATATGTTAATTTTAAAAATATTTTTTAAAAAATAAAAAAATATTATTTTAATATAAAAATACTTAAAAAATAACAACAATTACACTTGCACCGTAAGTGAGCACGGTGCATGACATGGCCTGTCTACAGAAAACCATGGAAGGGGACCAGTGGTCGACGGAGAAAAAAATTATGCTAATCGGGTGGCTATATTATTTGGAATATCCTAGAGTGGTTGTTAAAGAGTTAACGGGAGTTAGCCACCTGTCGAACTCGCCCCAAAATCCAAATGAGTAAGGTTTATAGCTCGGTCCCTTACCTCGATTCATTAAAAGGCTTATTATGAAACTCACAAGTAGATCCATCATTTATGATACTTGCTTATAAATTATTATACTACTTAAGCCCCTTTATTATTTCAATTATTATCTTTACAAGGTATATTAACTTGGTTATACGTTTTGATTTTTGTTTTGCATACTCTTTCATAGGTGAAGTATTTAAAAATACGATGGTGTTAAATTAAAGATCAGTATTAAAATAATCTTAGATTAGAGTTAAAAGAATTAAAAGAATAATAACTAAAATTAGTATAAAAAAATAAACCTTTTCATTTTCACTTAAAAAAGATCTTGCAAACTTCAGTTTGGTTCATGAAGTTTAAATTTTTACATATATGATCCCTATTGTTTTAGGATTTGAAGTTTTGATTCTAAATTTTATTTTCTTAATATTTTAATTCTTAAATAATAAGAGATGATAAAAAAAAAAGTACAAAAAAAGGGTACACTCCATCACATTCCAACCATAAGAAATTGTTTTTGGCATTAATAAATTCATTTTAAAAACAAGAGTCTTTTAGGACATCTCCTAGGATGTGTTTAATGAAAAGCTAAAATAATAAAAAAAAAAGTTGGAGGGTGAGCTTGTTTTAGTTATGGTTGTTTTATAAGAACATTTAAAAACACGGTTGTATTTATATTTTTTAAAAAATAAAAAAAATATTATTTTAATATATTTTAGTATGAAAAATATTTTAAAAAACAACTACAACCATGTTGTGATATAAAATTTTAATTTTACCAAAGAGGTTGTCGATGGAAGGGAATATACTAATAGTAATTTCACTTACTATTATTGCAAAGTGTTATTTTGGTGACGGATTCATTAACAAAAATTTTTTCAATTATATTGATAATTCGGTTGGTATTATAATTATAATTAGAAAACTCCAATTAAAATATTTCATCGCTATAATCATCGGAAAATACCGATGAAGAATTTTGCGTTGGCAATTCCATAAGTATCAGAGAATCTTTTGATAGCGTAGTGTCTTTTAACGCGTGATTAATGCCTAAAATCGCTGCAAAGTCATTTTCGCTAAATGCAGGAGGAAGCATTTATAGTTTGGGAATCTCCTACAGCAGGCTTGCAGGCAACAGCTCCTACAAGCTGACAGCATAGCGTTTCTTGTGTTCGAGTAATATGATTTTGCAGTATCGAAGTGGGATGTATCGATAACTTCGTATGAGGTTCTAAATTGATAAAATAAGGATATTTTAATTGATTAATTGTTACGTCAATATTTTGTCAACGTTATTGTTAACAAATCAACATTGACTTTTGCCACTGCCATTTCAGTAGATCTGCCATTGATGCTACAGTATGCCTGCCGCCTGCATCCTTGATCATCGCATTATACGGCCACAAACACCAGAAACCCTTTCACTGCTTCCTTTCACAAGAATCCTTGGTCTTTTAACCCGGAAAAATAAAACTTATTTAGATTTTAAATTTATTTTTTAAAAATTATTAGTTCGAATTTTACAAATTTAAGTATTATTAAAAAATTTCATGATTATTAATTTTAAAATTCGTAAAATTAGTCGAGGTAGATACAGGTTAATTTAAATACCCATATTAATTATATATAAAAAATCCTTCGTCTTTTTTAGGTAGTTTTGGCTTCCCACCGTCAATCAAACTCTAGTATTGTTGTATCATTGCATGAAGCGAATTAAGAATTCTGACGGAAAGGCCAAGACGGGCACGTGAGAGAGGATTCCTTTCTCTGGTTGTCAATCCAGCTGTGAAAAAGAAGAGCTAGCGGGCCTTCAGCACCATTTGTCCACACAGCAATTGGATGCCCGGTCGATATGATTTGTTTTTATATAAAAAGCCTTCGTTGACATGTTTTAAATAAAACCCCGACGGGGTAGACGTTACAAAAAAAATCATTTTTTTGAGAAATTTTAACTCTAAGACTATCATTTAAATAGTTTTTTTAATATATTAACGTGTACATTAATTTGAAAATATCTTTGATTTTCGACCTAAATAATATTCTATGATTGATTTAAAAAAAAAGTTGCAGATCCTCTTAAAAAATTTTAAAAAATATTTTCCCTATTAATCCATCTATATTTTGATAAGAAAACAAAAACTAGAAATATAAGAACTTATTATGGATTTGGTTTTGTGAAATAGTAACATGTGAAAATTGTTATTACATTTTAAAGTATTTTTTTATTTGAAAATATATTAAAATAATATTTTTTTTATTTTTTAAAAATTATTTTTAATATTATTATATTAAAATTATTTTTTTAAAAAATAAATTTAAATTCTTTAAAACATATTTTACATGTAATTACAAGCGCCCTCTTAATCGGTGGAATGGAGGGCCCCACTGGAGAAAAGGATGTAGTGAGAAGTTGACCTAAAAGTCTGCCGCTTCGTCTTCTTCGTACCCAGTTCAGGTCTTTCATCTCTTGCTCCTCCCAGTTTACATAATGCGTGGCACAACTCACGCTGACCAAATCTGTATTGTCAATTTCCTTTTATACCCTTAGTTGTAGGGTACCTTATTTTTTTCTACAAAAAAAAAAACTACTCATTTCTTCTTCTTCTTTAACGGCCGGGGTATTCTGGCGCCACACCTACTCTATTATATTATTCCCGTTTGTTTTGGTTTTCTTTTTTGATTTTTTTATTAAACTAATTGGCACTGGAAGATTATTTGAAGAAATGGTGATCAGTCCTGGACACCGTTCCTAACATGATGCAAATCAAGTTTCATACAAATTTTAATTTTAATTTTTTATTAAAAATTAATTTTTTATATATTTTGGATCGTTTTCATACATTAATTTCAAAAATAATTTTAAAAAAATAAAAAATATATCATTTTAATATATTTCGATATAAAAAACACTTTAAAAATTATCTATAAACTGACTCTTAAACAATTAACTTAGAAAACAAAGAAAGTCAAGGAAAACTTGAGGATGAATCACTCAATGAGAACGATGTCAAGCCTTTTCTTCCACTCCTTTGAAAGAACGGGTCAAGGAAAAATTGCCTTTACTTTTCCAATCTATAAACTATAAACACTGTAACAAAAAATGTCGTGGAAGAGAACTCAAAAGCACCATGGATGACAATAATAAATCTACTGTTTTTTTGGTTGCTTATGTTTTTTTTTTTTTTAAATTACCCTTTTTATTTTTAGTTGATTTGAGACCAGACTTTATAATTTGTCTTTATTGTTTTCACACTGGATTCTTGGGATGTCAGAGAAAAAAAGTGCTTGGTTTGGGAAAAAACAACATCAATTTTATTTATTTAAAATAATTTGAGCTTCATACTCATTTTAACAAAAAAGAAAAAAGGGAAGAATTGGGAAAAATTGTTGGTGCATGTTGTGTGTTGGAGAGGCCGCCGCACATGAGCGGCGTGTGCAACAATCTTCAACGTCCAATGGCCTCCTTCCTTGCCTCGCCATGTTCAATTTCCATGTGCGGAACGTGTCGACAGGGGTCTTTTAGTTTAGCTTGGCGAACCATTCTTCTTCTCTTTCTTTTCATTTCTTCTCTCTCTCGTCGCCTTAATTTCCACCCTTAACACTCTCCAAAATACCAAAGTGGGTTGCCTAACCTTTTTTTGGTTTCACATCTTGTTTTTATTTTTTTTTATTGTTATTTTTACTAATTTTTTTAAAAAATCTTATCCTATAATATTTAATTTGTTGAAAATTAAGTTTCATAATTTTTTTTATTTGTCTTTTATAGGATAATTCTGGTCTCGTGTCTCGGGTCGTGGGTTTTTCTTGCGGGTTTGAAAATTTCTCTCAAATTAACTTGGATCGTTTATTAGGCCCTTTTCTTTAGTTGTTTTTTTTTTCAATTTTATTATTTAACATTGTGTTGGTTGTAAATTAATATTCATCATTCTTTTGATTCCTTTTTCTATGAGATTATCCTATTATCATAATTTAGATCTGAGGTTTGATAAGCTAACTCCAATTTTCCCGAGTCTTATTTTATCCTTTTTTTTAATAAAGAATTTTTTTTCTTTGCAGTTTCATCCTTCAATATTTGGTTGATTGATAATTGGGTTTTGTCATTTTTTTCTATTTACTTTCTATAGGATTATTTTATTCTTGTGACTCGTGTCACGAGTTCGAAAGATTTATATGGGTTGACTGAAGCTCTTTTTTTTGTCATTTTATAAAAATAGAACCTTTTCTTATTCATTTTTGTCCTTCAATAATTGATTGATTAGAAATTAAGTTTCATAATTTATTTTAATTTGATTTTTATAGGGTTATTCAATTTTTATGACCCATGCCGCGAATTCAATTGATTTACCCAGGTTGACTTAAGTTGTTTTTTTCATCATTTTTATAGATTTTTTTTTTAATTTTATCCTCTAATATTGAGTTATTTAGGAATTGGGGGGTTTATAATTTTTTTTCAATTTGCTTTCTATAGGTTTATCATAGTCTTATGATCCTCATCATAGATTTTGCAAGTGAATTAGGATTGATCCGAGTCAATCCAATGTATTACTGTCTCAATATTTTTTTCTAAATAAAGATATTATCTAGTATGTTCCTATCTCAATATTTAAAAAATACATCATTTAATATGCATCGAATTTATAATTTATAAATATTTTTTTTCTAGAAAACACATTACCAGCATATGTTTCTTTTAATGTTCTTAAAAAAAAAAAGTATCCAACCAACGACGTAGCACCGTCCATGCCATGGATCTGATCTTCATCTATACTGCAAGTTATATGATAAATTATTTTGTCATATACCAAACAAAGTATATGTTAGTTTCATATGCGGCGATGCATGTTTTAAGAGGGAAACGGCAAAGATGATGGTTTTGTGTTTCAAAAAGGAACAAATTCTCATATGACTCTAATCATTGGAGAGATTAGAAGCACGCCTTGTTTTCGGCATTTATAATATTTTGATAAAGATTTATATGTTCTCCTACTTTACCATAAGCATGATAAAGATGATGCACTTATATAAAAGAACACTCTAAAATCAAAATTGCAAGAACTTGGAATAAATGTGGGGTCGTCCTGCTTAAAAGTACAAGCATCCCAGAGGGAAAGAACCATGTTTGATAAAGATGAGAAAAACTTGTTCAAGAGCATGAACAGATGACATTCGCCGATTGTTTTGCTTTAGGCATTGCAAGTGTGTATAAGGTACAGATTATTTCAAGAATTCTGCAAAAACCATAGCTTTTACACCAGAAAATGCATACACATATATGATGTCTAGGAAAATATGCAACCCGCAATAATGCAATACGAAAAGAGACATCGAGGCTGAACAACGCTGTAAATATTGCAAGGAATTTTTATTTTCTTTTTCTTTTTCTTTCATCAAAAATGAAAATAAAAAAAAAAGGGAAAAGAGGGAGGGACAGGGGCTTTTCAGCCTGTGATTTTAATCAGAATTCCTATAAAACAAGGAGTCACATGCATCGAAGAAGGGAGCCTTAAGGCTTAAAGGGTAAAGACCATTCTTTTATTCGGCTGAAACCCTATAGTCAATGCATTCTTTTGGTATCTATATAAAAAAGCATTTGATGTATATAATAACTCTGACTGATTCTTCGACAAGAACAGGATGGCAATGGCTCCTTCTTTTGCCAGGATATTTCTTTTTTTTTTCTTTTTTTTTGCTCATTTCAAGGTGGATAGGCAGATAGATAGATGGATAGTAGTAGTAATTTTTACTCAGAAAATGAAGCGATTTGGACCCTCTCTCCAATCACATTCAAGGATATCCCACCCCATGGAAAATAACTCCACACTGCGTAGAGGTTGTTTTTGTCCTTTCATGAACAGTTTCAAATCATTGATTTTATACTTCAAAGCTAAATTACAAACCCTTGCAAAAGAGAAGGGCAAGTACCAACCCTTCCCAACTAGACAAAGCCCATCATGAGATTAAAAAAAAAAAAAAAAAACTTTAGTTCAATGATTATAAAATAAAACTGTAATAAAAAATAATAACAGTTATTAATGCGAGGGAGTAGACAGTTTACAGGAATAGCTGGAAACTAGAAGTCTAGAACAGGACAGATTAACAGAATTTTTATCGCTTTTTGGTGCTTTGCAGATATCACCATGTTCTAGGTCCACAAGCAAACACCAAGAAATATGCTTTTATCATGAAATGGGGTACACATGAAGTGAAATCGGAACAACTTATATATGCATCTGTGTGTGTGTGTGTGTGTGTGTGTGTGGGTGGGTGGTGCTCTCCGCTTGAACAGAGCACATTACTACTGGCGCTAGCAGAGCTGCTTGCTTCAGACACAATGGGCAACAAACACGTGAAGTTGTGAACAAATCACTCACCAAACCAATAACATAAGAAGAGGAGGAAGTGGTGGAAAGTTCAAGCAATGAATTTTAGCATCGATTGACTTTAAATTCAAACAGAAATGAATTTTCAGCACAATTACTGTAACAAGAAGGATGCTTCCGGTCCACTACATTACTTTAATCCCTATTTACCTAATTAAACTATCTAATCTACGACAAGGCACTTGCGGAGAATTCAAAGAAATGAACTGCAGACGGCCAGTGAATCAAAAATCCCAAAAAAAAAATAAAAAAAATCTAAGAAGCATTGATCTGTAGATGAAAGGTAAAGGTAATGTGTCACCCACTTGAATGAATTGCACAAGACAGGGCATCGTAACCTCGGATCCCACAATGAACTTCAGAGGTGTGCTTGAGTACTGTTAATGGATTATGCATCAGACACCACACTGAATTCATCATCTTCCACTGGAGCAGGCAAGTTAAGATCTATCATATTGTTCTCGAGTTTAGTTGATACTTCAGCAACAACTTTAGTACTAGTTGAAGAACCTATAAGATGCGATCTTTTGTGTCCACCAAGTGCTTGCCCAGACCCAAACACTTTGAGACAATATGGGCACTCAAAAATTCTGTCATTAGCATCACCTGCAGCGGCAATATTTCTTGCTTCAGTTGCATTTAACGAGCAAATCCTCTTATGACCGCTCAATGCTCTTGAAGATCGAAACAGTTTCATGCATTTCTCACATCTAAACTTCCCGCGAATCTTGTTGACTTTGATCTCCTCTGCTTCCTCCAACATATCGACCGACTTTTCTCCATCTTTCCCACCTTGTTCTTGAACTTCTTCTTCATCATTTCTCATCCAAACGTCTCTTGACAACATCATAAGGCACCTAGCAACATCTTCTTCAGGAGAGGTATCAGAAACAGAACTCACCGGTTCCGGCTCAGCTGGTGACGATGACTCGCCCCAACTCGGATTCTTGAAGTCTACTACTTTCTTGACATCAAAATCCTGCTTCTGACTCTCTCCAAAACCACATGATTTACGGATCCTCTTGGATCGTCTTCGAGTTGGGTTTCTTGACTCGGTCTCACTCTCCCTATCTTGCACAACAACAGACCCAGTATCAACAACAAAAGAGAACTCAGGATCTGCAAGCCTGCAACTTTTCTTGGGATTCTCTCTCAATCCATAAGCCAGAGACTTCTCCTCAACTGCTTCTTTGATCTTGATGATTTCTTGCTCTTCTTGCACTTCTTCTTCACCAGCAGAAGAAGAATACGAGGAAGAGGACGACTCATTACGGTCAAGGCCGAGTTGCGGCCGAGTTGCTGCCAAGTGGGCCTTCATGTGACCACCTAAAGCTCTGCCATTCGGAAAAGTTCTAACGCAGAGCCTGCATTTATGCCTCTCCATTGAAGCAGTTAGCAAGCGAAGATCAAAGCTTTCTTGTTTTAGCTGTCTTTCTCTCTCTAGCCTCTTTCTATAAAGCTTTCTTTGCAGAGAAGAAGGCACTAAGAGAAGAATAGAGGATCGGGGGAACTTAAAAGGAGTAGGTGACAAGCATTCCTCCACCAAAAGACACACAACCCAAAATTATGATTTGGAGAGTTAAAAAAAAATGAAAACAGTTGTAAATTGTAATATATATATATATATATATATAGTTATTATTTTAGATTTAGATGATATTTTAGAATTGCTAAAGAAACATTAAAAAAAAAAGTGTGATCGTGAATGGAGAAAGAGGGACAAGTAACGTGCAAACCTTGCCCATTTGGGCATTAAACTTTTCTTTTCACCACTTTATAGAAGCCCATATATAAAATATATAATGCCAGTTAGACAATTATGGTGTTTTAACTTCATTTATTTGAAATTAAATTTCTTAGTGTTTTTTAATGGTTCTAATACCCTAAATATTAAAAATAAAATTTAAAAAATAAAAAAAATATTTTAATAAAAAACACGGTATAGAATAACCTCTATCATATTCTCAATTAGATAAAATATTATTTTAATATATATTCAAATAAAACATACTTTAAAAAATAATCTATAATGTGATTACATGTGGATTTTGTCTGGCCCCATTGATGAACTTTCGCATGACCAATTCCGTGACTTGATTTATGAAGTATGTTATTAATTATGATCATCTGCTTCTTCTTCTTCTTCCTCCTGCTTTTATGTACATCTGTTTTGGAATGCTATTATACAGGCTCTTTGAAGATTCTCCCAAGCTTACTTTTCAAAGCAACCTGGTATAAGAAAGAAATAAAAATAAAATAAAATGTAAAAGCATTTGTTGTCCCAATCACTCTTATTGATGTATTTGGTGGAGTGTAAAAGCGAGTGAATCATGAATGAAACGGGTGGACTCAGCAATTTCATTACTGTGGACAGGAGCCGTCCTTTAATGCCATGTCCATCACTATTTAATAAATACGTGTCTCTTAATTATCTTCTTGTGATAAATCCACGCGCCACCCTTCTTTTTCTTTTTATTATTATTATTATTTTATCATTTGTGAGTGGATGCCCTTTTTATTTTTACCAGGAAATTAATATCTCACGGAAGAAATGACCTGAGCCTGTTGCGAGGCTATTATTTTTTTTTTAAAAGGGAAAAAATGTAGCTTAAACGTTGACGTATTTATATGCATTGATGAGTAGTTTAGAAAATCCACAAGATCCTGCTCCTTTCCGAGGTTGTGACAGTCAGCGGCTTAGCATGCCGGCTGGGGCTTTTTTATGCCCTATACCGTATACTTTTTCCACGCTATTCTTCTAATCTAAGTTTAAAGCGTGCTTGTTAGTATATATATCTTTTTTAAATTTGCTTTTGAATTGAGAATATATCAAAAATATCTATTTGATTTTTAATATTAACCCATTAAAATTATAAAAGATACTTGAAAAGATACTATAAAAAACAATTTTAACTTTTTTATATAAAAACAAACACTCTCTTTTTTATTCTTTATACACTTTAATCATGAAAAACATTTTCAAATTATTAAGAAAATAAATTTTTTTCTTAAACTACCAGCTTACACTACATATAAATGTCATTACTGTCATAACCATCACCATCACTATTTCTTTTGTTATTTTTATTATTGTTTTTATAATTTTCAATTAAAAAGAAAGTATTTTTAATTCAATTTTTAATAATATTAATTTCAGAAAATATTTTAATCTCATTATAGTGAATAGTATAGAAAAAAAATGAAATTGAGTTATGTAAAACATTATCTTTGATGTTTGTGTAATTTGTCAAATAATTAATTGAAAATGCTGTTATTTATTTTTTTTTAAAATCAAATTCTTAAGTATTTGTGCTTTTGATTAAAGAAAGGATGCCCAACTTGACTGTTTGAAAAAAAATATTATTAATTTTAAAAGGTATAACTTAACTGGTTAGGTTCTAAGTTTGCTCTCTAGAAGTCATGAGTTCGAGTCTCATGAATCTTAGGGTCACTGAAGGCTTATATAATTATTAACTTCAGGACTCATGAAATTAGTTAAGATGCACACAAGCTGGTCCGGATACTCATGTTAATAAAAAAAATTAATAAATTCTTTATTTTTTAAAATAATTCGGACATCAACTAGAAGAGAAAAAATCGATCGTGCTTTAAAAGCTCAACAACACTAAACATATAATAAAATAAAAGGAATCAAACACAACGTAATTTGTATAAGAACACGAATAACAGTCAATAAGACCAAAAGAAAGAGTCATAAACCCACCAGCGCCCGCCGATGGTGTTTGCCACGTATAACAAACACCACGCCATCATCCCCGGTCTGTAATGGCAACTTTATGATCAGTTGACGCTCTCTTTTTTTGTTCCTTGTTGTGATGGAGACACGAAAATGAAGGCTATACCATCCCCCTCTTCTTTTACCATTCAACATGGCCTATTAGTTACTAGCTTTATACCCGCGTGATGCCGCGAGTTATTTTTTTTTATATATAAAATATTAAAAATAATAAAAATATAAAAATCTTGGATTTTTCTGCAAAGTTATACCCAAGAATCTTGGGTTTGACTGCAACGCCTGATCTAAGAGTAATATTTATAATATTAATAATAAAATTAAACTTGCATGATTTAAGTTTAAGTGAGCCTGACTGTAACACCGGACCCAAGAATATTGAATGTGAGTCTGGCTATAAGGTCGTGTCATAAAAGTGTGATAAGGTTAACCCGTCAAACCTGAGATTCGCGTCATGAAAGTTTGATAACTAAATAGGAAAAAAAATTGATGGGCTAAACGAAAAAAAATTAACAAACTAAACTAAACGAAAAAATTTGATTAAAAAGGAAAAAACAAAAAAAAAATTGGGTTAACTCGTCAAATCAAGTTAACCCATCAAACCCGAGATCCGTATCATGAAATTATGATAACTAAATAAAAAAAAATTTCCACATTAACAAATTAAATTAAACAAAAAAAATTCATTAAAAGAAAAAAAAACACAAAGAAAAAACTAAAAAAAAAACCATATGCATAAAAAAAAACAGGAAAAAAAAACTGTCACAGGACAAAAACAAAAAATAAAAGGGAAAAAAAATCTGCAAAAAAAAAAAAAAAACAACCAACCGCTTTAACTACAGTGTTTTACCTACGCGTTTTAGTATATTGTTAATTTTATTGGTTAATTTTAAAGAAAAAAATAGATAAAACTAGAAAAAAAAATTAAATAAATAAATTTTATTAAAATGTAAACCTAGAAAAGAAACAACACTAGTTATTTACTGAGAGCAGCATAGAAAATGTTCATCTGGTAATAAATAAATGCATAAAAATTGTTGAGTGCTTGAATGCAGCGGTGTATCTTCCACGTACTCAGTTCTGTCAGGATAAAAAAGGAAGCCCACGCCCACAAGCCTCTGTATTGGTGTAATGAACCGTACCCTGTGGCCTGTACCAAGGCATTTACGGTCGTTTACATAGGCTCGTACGTCCCCTATTTTTTTTGTTTCACTCTCAATAAATATCTGCTGCTTCGTTGGAATTAAACAATGATGAGCTCCTTAATTGAATATGTGCATGGGAGATCGGACTGTAACCTCCAAAATTGGTTCTGAAGCTAAGGAACCAATTTTCTTGTTCTGGGATAACATTTAGGTGAGTTCAGATTGTATAAATTAACGGCCTAATACATACGCTTCTCTTTCTTTATTGTAAAAATTAGTTTTCTTAATATAGGCTGCGATGCAGGTAGGATTCCAACGTAATTTCAAATATAAAAAAAATAAAGTGATGATAGTATTTTTTTTTTTTTATTGAGAAACGGAAAAATTAAAATTTATGCTTGATAAAATAAATAATAAATATATATTAATTAATAAATAAATAATATTTATTAACTTTAAAGCAAGAATCTCATCTTATGCTTATCTAAATATTTTTCTTATGATTTTTTTTATTTTATTTTAAAGATTAATTATGATCGCTAAGAATAAATTTTTTTTATTATAAATGCATCAAGTATATAAAATTTATCTATATGAAATTTAAAAGAAAAAAAGTTTAAAGACATAAATTTAAATAGTATCTTTAAGGTATTATGAAATTAAAAAATTTTAAAATATTAAATTAAATAATTTTTTTTAAAGAGAGGTTCTTAATTAAAATTTGAATAAATATAAATAATGAAAAGTAAAAAAAAAAAAAAGCCAAGCCCTATTGGGCCAAGCATGAAAAAACTTGGGCCTTTAAGTCTAGCTAATTAATTTTTTTTTTGAAAAGCGAACTTTTTTTTTTTTTTTTAATGGATGGTGCGTCATCTATTATGACAAATAATCTATCGTTTATTGAATATGTTTTTTGGTAAACTTTGGTGATCAGAAAATTAGGTTTTAATTTTTTTCAAAAAATTAAAAATACTATAAAAACCTCAATAAATCTAATTTCAATCTCAAACACGCTTTAATCACTCTAAAAAATAACTAATAAAAAAACTTTATGGTCCCAATTTACTTTTTTCAAAGTGGATAAAAGGTTAACATCACATTCATTGCACTTTTCTTGTGCTTAGAATGTGGTAATTAGAGCACTTTCTCTTTTATCATCATTTTCTGATTACTTTGTCTCTCCTCACTCAATATCTAAAGGCTGAAATGTAAAATAATAAAGTTTGATATTGAAATTTAAAAATGCCAAAACAACAAGGACAAAAAAATACATAAACTCAAACTTTGGAAACCAAATTGAAGTTTTCCGCACCAAAATATTTTGTTAAATTTGATCTTTGTTCTTGTAATTTTTTTTAATTACAATCTAAAATTATATTTCTCAACATCAATCTTTAATTTATCATCAAGATATTCCTTGGAGTTTCGTATATGTGAGGGTATGCAAAGAAAAAAACAATCTCAACACATAAAACCATATTAATATAACTTGGAAGGATAACATTGCAAAAAATAAAATTGGATGACTAAATTTTTTTAAAAAAAACAAGAGCACTGTTTGTATTAACGATACAATTCACGGTACACCCAAATCTACATGTACAGTGATTTCCCATCCAAATCTTTTAATTTTATTCTAGAATGACTAACAACACATGCATCTTTATAGTTTAGTTTTTTTTAAAAAAAATATTATTCATATATACTATCAACAATAGAGGAAATTGATGTCCAAAAATTTATTTATCTTTTAATTTTTAATTTCAACTTTTAATGCTTTTTCATTGGGGATTGGGTTTTATGACTTGTTTTTTTTTTTATCAAGTTATCCTAGTATCATGACTTGAGTTGAAGATTTGGTAGGTTAACCTAGCTATTTCAAGTTTTTTTTCATATTTTAATTGATTTTATATATATATATTTTATCATTCAATAATTGATTGAGAATTATGATTTATAATTTATGTTTTTTTATTTTCTGTAAGATTATTCTAGTCTTATGACTAAAGTCAGGAACTTAGTTAGTTAGCTTGATTGACTAAAGTTATTTTTTAGATCTTTTTTATAGTTATTTTTTTTCAGTTTCATCATTTAAAATTGGATTAATTAGGAATTATGTTTCGTTATTTATTTTGATTTAATTTTTATGAGATTATTATGGTCAAATGATCTAGGTTATGGGTTTGGCCGGTTAACCCGAGTTGACCCGAGTAATTTTTTTTATGTTTTTTTAATTGATTTTTTTAATTTTATCATCCAATACCAAGTTGATTGAGAGTTTAGGTTCATAATTTGGTTTAATTTACTTTTTATAAGACTATCTCAGTTTCATGATGCAATTTGCAAATTTGATAAGTTATTATGGATTAACTCAAATCAATTCAATATGTTATTGTCTCAATTTTTTTTTAAAATATCATTTTAATTTTTTTATAATAAAACTATATTTTTATCGATCATCCATATTATTTTTAAATCCATAAAATAAATCAGATTATATCATATCAAACCCTACACTTTTGAAAATGAAACCTAATGCCTTGTTGATTCAAGTAATTCTTAGAAGCACATATTCAATGTGACGGGACGTATATTTTGTGATTTAAATATTAAGTATTTGATTATTCATGTGTTACGTGGTATGTCATAGTTTTTTAAAATCATAATAAAAATTAATTAATTCAATATACATGATAAAAAAAGTTAAATAGCATATTGTTGGTTTAATAATTTAATAATCATGTCCTAACAAAAATTAATAAAATTATCAATAAATAAAGAATAAATATTATCATATATGTCATAGAATCAAATTAAATCCCCAGAGCAAAACTTGAAAACTTGCATGAGGTTTAACATATACACTAGTCGATTACTCACTTATTGTGTGATCATTTTTTTTAAAATCATCTAATTATTAAAAATAAAAGACAATACTGTTTTACATTAATTATGAACTAAAAACCATTTAGAGTGAGAAAGAATTTCAAATATTAACTTAACAAGAATGGATAGCATGGTTTTAAAAATTAATATTTTAAGGTCTTTAAAAGTGTATTAAGATTAAGAATAAATAATAGCGTGTTTGTATTTAATATAATAGAGATTGTGTTAAAAACTAATATATATTGATATAACATAGTATATTGATATAACATATATATATATATATATATATATATATATAATGCATGGTATTTATTGATTTCAATAATGGTGCACATGTGTTAATGTTGGGCCTCGTGACACAGCTAGGTGTTTAGTCAATTCATCGGAAAAAAGAGAGAAAGAAGGAAGGCACCTAGCGGGTTTGCTAGGTGCTCGGAGGCAGTCTACCGAATATACGTGCAATCGGAGGTGAATGGCATGTTATATTAATGATTAGGCAGCTTAAAAAAGACTTTTTGCATACGTGACGCTCCATCAATTGGAAACCAACACCTGGTTTGTTTCACATGTTGGATCGCAATTCTCTTTCATTGGTCCCACTCCTATCTCATAGAACGGTTAAGGTTTCCTACTGCTAGAGTCTAGAGATCAGGAAGGATGCTCACGAGTACTGTTTTTTTATATATTTATATTCTATCCACTATTTATTAATTAATTAGGTTTTGAATATATATATATATATATATATATATATATTCCACTATTATTTATTATTTAATAAAAAATAAAATATATTCAATTAGGTTTGAATCGGATTTAATAATAACTATACTATATCTATTATTCATTAAATAAAATTAATAATTATCGGTTCATGTTGGTATTTATTGAGTTTTAATTACATCATCATCCCTAGCTAGGACTAGCCTCCATCAACCACGAACCTCTTGTTATGATCATCCGCACCGTCCAAATTAACAATTATCCCTTCTTTCTTTAATTTGGATCTCAAATTAAGTTTGGATTTTTTTTTATTAATAGTCGTCCGGGTACTTTAATTAATTTCACGGACTCTAAAATTAAAGACCATATAAATCTTCAATGACTATCATATTAAAAATCATAAAACTCAAATTTAAAACCACATAAAAAAACAAACCTTTTAATCTTAACTTTTTATCACTTTTTCATCTTTTTTTTTAATTAGATTTGGTCTTTGATTTGCCTAAGAGTAACAATTGCTTTAAGATGGTCCTTTTAACAAGATATTTTCAGTGAATATATATGTACGTGTACGAATTGACATGTGGCGCATAACAAACGTCGTAGATCAATAAGAAGATTGTACATGTCAAACACACACGCAACTTGATAATTTTTTTATATATAATTTTTGATATATCCATTAAATCAGTCTAAATTCTGATAATTTTTTTTAAAGTTTCTGTTTTTTTATATAAGTTTAAAATTTTATAGGCATTAGAAGTCGGTAAAACCTTCTAATAAGATTATATGTTACTGTTCAAGATTTTATGTATTTTCTTTGTTGCCTTTGAATTATTTTTATTGTTTAGATTATGATTTTTAATTTAATTATGATTTTACTAAATAAAATATTTTTATTTTATTTAAACAGCTTTGTAGACTTTGTTTTTTAATTTATAAAAGATTATATCAGATTATTGAATTATAAACTTTCTAAAAATCATTAGAGTTTTCGCTCTATTATTTTCTCTATAATTTTTTTATTATAATCTCATAGCTTTAGAACTTTATTTTTTTTATTCACGATATATGCCAAGTATTAATGGTAAATAAATCACAAAAGTGTTGTTAAGAAACCGAGCATAATAACTAGCATAATATTTATACTCTTTAACTTTCATTTTAGCATAAAAATTGTATAGAGAGGATGACTACATACAAAGTATAAAATATTATATCACCTATCACATCTATATATAGGTCCATACTGTAAAGTTTGGTTTGATGCATCACTGTGAGTCGGAGTATAAAATATGTTTTTTTACGAAAATATTAAATAAACTTGTTTAATTTTATAAATATTTTTTTTATTAAATAAAAATTAGTTAAAAAAACCAAAATTATGAAACCCAAAGAAATCCATAATATGGGTTATGAGTTTAGTGGATTAAACAATGAAAATCTAGGTTAATATGTTATCGTTTTAATATTAAAAAAATATTATTCTGAATTTGTTTAAAGCAAAACTATGCTTTATACTAGTTTTCCGGTTAGTTTTTGGACCATTAAATCGACAAGATCATGTTAGAACAATTTGCACACTGATTACTTTTAAACCCAAACTAGATAAAAAAACAGGTTTAAAGATTTCAAGGTTGACTCATTGGGTGAAGTCTTTTTTTTTTTAAAAAAATTCATCTCTAATTTTTTTTTCTTTCGATTGAATCCTTTTGATATTATTTTTTCAATTTCTTTTTTGAATGTTTGATTGATCATAAATTAATCTTCATAATTTGTTTTAGTTTTTTTTTTATAAGATTAGCGTAATCTCCAACAAACATATCGATACTTGATTGATGCATAATTTTATAAATGTTTTTTTTTTACCATATCATTAAATAGAAAATAGTTTTAAAAGAGCTCCTAAACTCAATGGAGCCTATGATTTTGATCATGAGTTTGGATAATTAAGCTATGAAGCTAGATTGATATAATATACTGCTATCTCAAAAAAAAAAAAACACCATTTGAAATATTTTTTTATAGCTAAACCATGTTTTTTTTATCAATTATTTGAGTTGGTTTTGGACCCACTAAGTTTACTTAGACATGTCAAGCCAATTCTTACACTGATTTATTTTAAACCTAAGATAGATATCACAAACCAATAAACTAGTAATTTTGTAAAAAATAAAATTATTCTCTATATCTGAACACGTAAACATCCCATGATATTGAAAATTCTTTCTTTAAAATTCTGCACTCATGTAAGGTCCATTATAAGGAAAATAAAAGTCTAGAAGGATATAGGTCAATAGAAAAAGAGCTTTAACCAATTAAAAAAATTATAAGAGTAGCTACAGAAAGTTTTTATGAGGAACCATTGCGACTTGGGAAGTTTATTTTACAAAATTTGACTGATGTTTAAAGCCAAAATATTTCAAGATTTTATGGGATGTTGCATAGAAAAAAAAAAAAAAAAGAGGCCCGTAGCCCTCTTTTGTTGACTTGGTCATCTCACTTCAATGTTTGGAAGTGAAAATAAAATTGTATTTTTTTTAATTAATATAGTTATTTAAACACTTAGGTATATCTTGATTAAAATTATAAATTTTAAAATTAATAATTATATAAATTTTTATTTTTTTAAAAGTTTATACTTGATTTGATAATTTTTAAAAATAAAATTTAAAATTTAAATAGTTAAAGCTGCCATTCATTAACACATGAAGTGATAGTTCTTGCTCCCTTGACAATTTGATACTAAGACCAACAGAAGAACATGAAGGAGTCAAAAGAAACGGCTGGTTACATCTATCTCATCAAATTCATGCAACAAAAACTGCTTATGTACCTTTTAGTGTGTGTTTGTGCATACAAGAAAGGTGTAAAAGAATGGCAATGACAAATGAATTTTTAAAAAAAAAGAAAAAGAAAAAGAAAATCGGAAATCACACCAAGGTTGAAAGGGGAATTGATGGGGGCCGGCAGAAGCAAACAAGCATAGAATCTTCATTTTTATTATTTTGATTTGGGCTTTTTCTAATAACTTGATTTTTTTTGTGTTTGCGCATAATATTTTTTAATTAATAATATATTAAAATAATATTTTTTATATTTTAATATCATCACATTAAAACAATAAAAATTATCTAAAAAAATAATTTTAAAACAGAAACAAACAATTGGTATACAATCATCTTTTTTTTTTCTTCGTTTAGAAGCATTAGCACGGGAATTAAAAAAACCCTAGCTGCCTTTATAGATTAGGTCCTCTAGCTGCCGAATTGAGCTGCCCGTGCTTTCATTTTTCCCTCTTTAATTGTAATGGATGCCAATGGCACTTGATTATGCCTGTTTTTTCTGTGTTGTTATTTTTTTTTAAAAAGTTTGAATTTTTTTTTATTAATTTTAAATTAATATATTTTTAAATAATTTTAATATGCTGATATTAAAAATAATTTTTAAAAAATAAAAAAAATATCATTAATATATATTTTAACATAAAAAATTATTTAAAAAACAACCTCCACAGCCAAATCAAACAAGCTATTGCCAACTTTCAAAGTTAATTGGTTTCTACGCGTTATCGATCTTTTAGAGAGGCCATCCATTGATAAGCCTAAGAAGGAGGAGAAACGATACCTCAGAGTCCTCAATGGGGTAACCTGGCTGTTAAGATTACAACTTCCGGATCTCAGACAACGGGAGAGAATCATGCTCCTGGTGCGCAGAGTAGTTGTTCAAGAGATCAAACAAGTTTTCTTATCTAAACTTAACAATTTTATTTGTTTCCTAGATCAATTAAAGCATGGAATAATAAAGTGTTGCTCAGCATCTAGAACAACGCAAGGTTTATGGATTTTATTCTTTCTTATATATACCCGTGCTGATGCCACTAGTTATTCCCTTTTCAGTATCTTACAGCAATATTTACACGTTTGAAAGTTATTCTAGTAAACTTGGCAACTATGATTACGCTAGCGTACGTTTCCATCGTCCCTATACATATACCCTCTTACATAACTGCTAGCTGCTGCTGAAACAAATTAGGGCAACATTCTATATCTCAGTGCTGACACTAATTATTATGCCAAGAGAGGCTTCTGTGGATCAAACTCACTTTCCAGGTGATCATCATAAGGGAAACCTTCTTTGCTTTTAGCCCATAGCACGAAGTATAGACCGCTGAACATGAGGAACATGCCCGCGAGGCTGCAAAAGAGAACGCAGACAGTAAGGATACTGAAAAAGAATACGGTGACCGCAGTATATATTGAGTGCTCTTGTCATAATTAGCGACCGATTCTGGCTAGCAATACCTTCCTAGGTTAATTCTGTCGCCGAAGGCAACAACAGAAAAAACAACTGAGATAACTGTTGCAATGGGGCTAAACACGGACACAAGAACTGGACCCCTCTTCTTCATTGCCCATCCATTGAAGCTCACACACACTCCACCAATAGCACCTCCCTGTGCATCCAAATCATTGCAGGTTCGTAAAAAAAGATTGATAAACCTCAGGATGTTTTCAAGACACAACGTGTACATTTTCTTATTAATGGTTCCAAGGTATCTCTAATCACGAAAACGGAAATTGCCGTTCTTGTATTCTTAATTATGAGAAAAATAAGCAAAAAATCTATACATGCAATCAATGTTGAAAGAGGGAGAGCGATGTGAAATTACCAGCACAGAATAGCAAATGAGGTCCCCAAGTTTCACAAGGGGCCAGCCAAAGTCTATTTTGTGGTTTTGAATCAGCTGCACAGTTGCAGTGATAACCACACCGATCAATGATGTTATGGCACACATGGACATGGGAGCAGGAAAATCAACCAAAGTAGTAGCCTGTAACACATTGCAAAACTCAATGTGGGAAATTAATTAAAATATTCACGTAATTAATTCCTACATTATATTGATCTAACACATCACCTGCAATACAACATTGCTTGATAGAACAAAAACTGCTGCCATGAGATACAAGCAACCGATAATCTTATGAACGTCGAACATATCTGCCGGGGGAGGATTACTTGAGAGCTTTTTAGCTGTTCCAGTGCTGCTCATTAGACTCATTATGAGGGCACCTACAACACATAATAATGTGCCTCCAATCTTGACTTTGCTGTATATGCAACTTAGCTTAACTCTCTCTAACCTGCACTTGAGCAGTCAAATTATCAATCACTGGACTGTAGACGAAAACGTATTGAGAGGAAGGGTTACCAAATGCTTAGCTAATATACTTATTCTTTTCTCCTTTTCTTTTTAACCCTGGCCGGTTCTACACGAAGGCCCAAATTCGAGAGCTGCAGATCAAATTGCTTAGAGCAATGTGCTACTCGAGCAATAATAACTCATTGACCATGTTTGTTTTCTGATTTCTCCGTGAATTTAAATATGAAGCCCTTTTTTCTTTTCGTTTCTTTTTTAAGAGATGGAATATGAAAAGCCCATTTGAATTTTTCCAGTCCACAAACAAAATGATCGTTATTACTCAATTAGACTGGAGCGAGACTAAATTCTTTAGGTAATTATGTTTGGCTAGAAAGAAAATTTCTAAATTGAAATGTTACAAAAGGGATTTGGAAGGGATACCTCAATGTCCAAGCAATAACGAAAATAATCCCTGGAGCAAGGTTCGGCATGGCTGTTGCCATTGCTGGTGAAGTTAGCTTTATCCCCTTAAGGAATAAGGACTGAAACAAAGTAACCCTGAAAATGAAATAAAGAAAGAAAACCATTTGAGTGCATGCTTCATGAATCACTGTTCAGTGTCCAGGCTTTTTGGTCACAGTCACAGAAAAAAAGTAACAATATCTACAAACAATAGATAAATCCATGGATGAAATGACAATGGAGATGTATAATATATATTTATATAAAAAACAAAACATGTTAGGATTCAGGCACCCGTAGCTCTTGAAAGATCAATATCTCTCATCATCATCCGAAAGTGATAGTAAGTGACTCATGAGTGGATGTCATACAACGTGTTTTGTTCAAATATATATATATATATATATATATATATTGTTAATTATTGACAACAAAGGCTTACCAATTAAGAGAACATTTTTGAACGAATAAATAAACAGAACAGAGGGCTAAGAGGATTGAGTTTTGCAGGCAGTATACATAGCTCTCTAACTTTAACATTCAGAACTGCTTGTAAAAATTGCAATTGATGACATGAAATCTCAAAAACTTATTGGATATCCTAATCATTGCCTTACCCTCCAAAAGAAATTAAAACCAGCCGAATCAGCAACTTCAAACTGAATTCCTTTGGCAATTTGCTCCTGCAACATGAACATCAACCATCAACTTCCCAGATACACAAATGTTTATAAAAAAAGACAGATGATAGAGAGATACATCAGAGAGGGAGAGAGACCTTTCAAAATAGACGGCAAGGGGGGAGATTATAAGGAAGGTGGCAAAAGTAGAGAAGATAACAATAGTTAGAGGATCAAGGCCAAGTGACATGAGATAGCTCAACAAAATCGAGTTCCCTGCATAAACAAATTGCACCAGCACCAACCCTCCTACAAACACCAGATCCTCTAGAATTAGCTTCTTCCGGTACCAAACCATTTCGAAATATCTCCTCCCAGCAAAATATCCCTCCAAGCAGCAAAAACACTCAAATGGGATTACTTTATGTTATCTCTATTCTCCCTTTATAACTGGTTCACCATGCAATATAAAAACCCAAGTGGAGGATGCCGACATCTTCCCTGTCTCTCTTACATAAAGCGTTAATCTTAAAGAAGAAAAAAAATGCCTCTTTCTTTCTAGATCAGTTTGAATTTCTCTTGATATACAACAAAACCAGGTTTGTTTTTAGTTTGGCAATGCCTTTCTTTCACTGTTGGCTAGCTGTTTGGGATTTTTTTGGTGGTGTTGCTACAAATGGTTTTCTCATCGTTGTGTTAGTCTATTATTATGTCTGCCTAACCTTCATGAATGCTTCTCTACCAGTCTTCTCTCCCTGTCCTTCGCGCATCATCGAGTGAGTATTTTATTGTCCTTTTCCTGGCCTTTCTTACGTACCTACCATGTCTTCTACGGCTCTCCTTTTCTCTATTTTTCCTTGACAAAGAGTCTCCCCCTTTTTTTGGATTTTATTGTTAAGAAGGGAGAAAAAAAATAAAAAAAATCTAATGGGAATATTAATCAGCATGGAATTAATTTTCTGAAAATTTTAATTTTAGATGCTATTAATACCTTTAGATCATCTTTTACGGGGATGGTTCGCTAATATAGTCCTCTCTAATGAAAGGCTTTATTAATTAGGGCATGCTTATCAAAACCAGACCCAACAATTAATGACCGGAAATGAAAAGGAAATCCCTAATTATCCCCAATATTTCTAATATTAACTAATTCAATTATGAATTATCAGTAATTAAAGCTATGCAAATCAGTTAATTAGTGCAAAAAGTATTACTCTAGTCACCGATAATTTTTTATACTAAATAGCAATATGATGATCTTTGAGAAAGAAGAATTTAAAGTCAAGCACGCGTTTAAAAATGCACCCAATTAGGTTTATTATCCTCACCAATATCTAAAAGAAAAACTCGGATCCTTTAATGTAAACATATAATTCTAATCTTATATAAGGGGAACATTTCTAAAGTAATTAAGAAAAATACATATGTCAAGTCCATGTTTAAAAATTATTTTTAACATTGGTATATTAAAATAATCTAAAAAAATATAAAAAATAATTTTAAATAAAAAATTTAAAATTTTAAAAAATATAATTTTAACCTTGTTCCCGCTATTCATTCATGTGAAGCAAAACTCCTGCAATCAATTATTTTCTGTTGCCTATCGTGATTCCCAGTAATCCAATCAACTGCTTTCGAGTTCTCCAAATTATTTAATTAATATTAGTGTTTTAAGTATCAACGATTATTGTTTTTTATCTGTTTGTAAACAATAATATAACAAAGGCTAGAGTGTGAGTGGATGTATCGCAACCTGTCAAGAACTTCAAGCCACAAAATCTTAATTTAAACCAAAACGCAACATCTTATATGATTTAAGACTGATCAATCGTAAAAGGACATTGTAGTAACGAGATTAAAGAGTGTCAATGTTATTAAAGGACACGTACAATTAAAGCTCATTTTCAAGCCCACGATATGCTTCGAGAGTTAGCTAGCCACGAGTTTGACCTACCAAGTACCAACCAGATGGCCATACTCCTTGACGTGCCTGAATCAGTTATAAATAAGGTAGTTTTTAATTTAAAAATGATAAATTATGATGAAAATTTGAAGATAAAGTAAAAAAGTAAAAAAGTAAATAAAAAATTTAAAATGATTTTAAATATGTGATCAATTTGTAAGAAAAATAATAATATAAAAAAATGTTAGTATAAATCCAGATTAAAAATCCATAACATTAAACTAAATAATAAAGAGATAAAGTAAATATATTTTAGAATAAAAAAAAAATCTTGAGAATTTAGTTAATTGATATGATCTATACAAGAATGATACAAGAAAAGCTCTGATTTTAATGTAAAATCACTTACTAATTAGCTTTATATTATTGAATATAACTTTTAATTTAATTATGGGGATGAAATTTTGTGAGAAGTTTCTGATATATTATTCTTTCATAAGTTAATCAATTGAAATTCAGAAAAATTATACAAGAATGTCAGTGGCCGGAAACTTATTAATAATATTTTTATAAATAGATGAGCTGGAAATTTCAGCTTCTTTCTTCTCCTGGGCAATCCCTACAGAAGAAATTGCCCACATGTCTTGAGAAACGGGTTACTCTCCATCATTAATCACTACTATCTCTTATATCAAACACTTTTTCATGACCCCCACCTCAAATAAGTAGCTCCTCCTTACTAGAAATTGTGAATTTTGAACACATTTTTGAACATATATTGCATCCATGACATGCACAAGTAGATTTCTTTTCTAAGTAAAACCATGCAGAATTGAATTCGTAATATACAAGACTCCTGCTTATCTTATATAGTACTGGGAGTATGCAATTCGGTTACAATTGGGTCGGGCTTTGGTGGGTCCATTTGGGATGGATCGAGTATTAGTGCATTGTTACCTATTAAAGCCCATCATTAAAACCTCATTGTTTAATTGTTCTCTTTAATTAAATTCATACCATATCAATATGGTCACATCAATCCAATTACATGAAAAAAAAGAGAGGGTAAAATTGCCTCTCTAAAATTTAAACTAGACCATTTTCAGTCGATTTTTATAGAGACTAGGACATGTGTCAACATCTAATTAGCCAACAATTGATACAATTAACATCGTTCAATTTAAAATATTTTAATTCGTATGATAAAAAGGCTCAATTATAGCATTTTTCATACAAAAAAAGCTATTCTAATAAATTAATATGGTAATTGAACTAGATTGGTGTCGTGATCAACCGCTGGCCGAGCCATTCTTTTAAACATATATAAAAAAAAGGAATGCTGAGTTAGGCCATTAGCTCCTTTTGGTTCAATAAATATAGTTAATTTAATAATTTAATTAAAGAAATATGATATATATATATATATATATATATATATATATATATATATGATCAATTCAAAAAAATGAATGCTTGATAAATTATAGAAAGATATCTTCCCAATATCTTTAAAAAATCTCTATAATAACAAAGAAAAAATTAAATGAAAATGTGATAATCCCACATGAATAAAAATAAAAAAAATAAAAAATAAAATTCTAAAAAATAAAATGTTACATGATAAAATTAAAAAAAAAATAACAAAAAAAAACCCGACTTGAGTCTATCTGAGTTAGCTTGTCAAATACATGACCTTGCCATGAGACCGATGTCATAAACCGTTTATTGACCCTTTATTTTCGAACATATTTTTTAAAATGAAAAAAATATAAAGACTTGTAAGAAAATGTTTTCTCAACTTAATTCAACCAATTTCCAATAATTTTATAATTTTTAAATTTTTTCGCTTATAGTTCTTATTTTGATAAATTTTTGAAAACCAAAAATTAAAATAAAAAAAGAGAATAAAATCAAAGAGAAAAATAAATAAATAAAAACATTTAGTGGGTGGAAAGATAATCAAACAAGAATTGAAGAGCCAAAAAAATACAATAAAGGGATAAGAAAGAATAAGAAATCTAGAGAAAAAAAAAAATACTTTCAGAGATGGTAGTATAAAAAATTATGAATGGTAGAGAAGGGGGCGTGCTAAAAAAACAAACCCTAGTCATCATTGAAGGAGCAAGAAAAAATATATGTGAGGAAAAATTGTACAGAGAAAAGAAATTTGAAGAAAAAATGGAGATTTTTAAGGGGGAAAAAGAAAAACAAAAGAGAAAAAATGGTAAAGAGAAAAAAGTGAGCAAAAATAATAATTAAGAGAGAAGATTTAGAAAATTTTGAGTGATAGAGAGAAACAAGGAGATTAAGAAAAAGAAAAAGAAGGTGCAGAAAAGAGAAAATAAAATAAAATGAAAAAAATAACATGCTATCTTATTCCTCCTCTCTCCCGCTTGAAAACCTTAGCTGCCACCTGCCCTATTATTTCCCGTGACTGCCTCCAACTCTTCCACCTATGGCATCCTAGTCGTCAAAACCCAACTACCCAAAAACTCTTCACCAACAACATGGTAGTTTAATATAATTATGCATTATTGTTAATGCATATTATATTTTGATTAGTTATACATGATATTATTATATTTATATAAATACATAATTATTATTAATAAAGAATTAATATATTTTTAACTTTCATATAATATTAGATTACTAAATCTAATATTTAATTTATTAATCTAGAGTAAAGATAAAGTTTATGGAATAAAAATACTTTGCAAAGAAAATTATAGAGTTGTTACAATTATGAGATTCTTATTGTATCATAGCATTGTTTCTAAAATCTTTCTGGTTAATGTTTTTTTAAATACTAGACATTTATTAGAGTCGTAAAGATTAATACATATTATGTTCTTTTATTTATGAAAAGAAGCAATTGTTCTTATAAGCTGAGGTGTAAAAGATACCCAGAACTAATATGTATGTGTTTGTTATAAGACAAGTACACTAAACTAACCTGTATGAGATTTTCTTCTAGAGATATCACTTGTATCTATGGAAAGACTCACATGATGGTTGTGTAAGTGATTTGTAGACTTAAGATCACTAAGTTATCTTATATAGGGAGTGTTATGTTTTGATCTTGTTAAATGATATCTTGGTAAAGGTAACAAATGGGCAAACATTGAATATAACATAAATTATACAAATGCATTTAAGTAATCAATAGAAGATTCATTACCCTAGGTGAATTGGAAAAAATGTTCCATATGTTCTCAAATAGTATTAATTATTAAATCATTGCACAAGGTGGAATGAGATTTGAAAAGGGTTTCAAATTTTATTTAAAGGATCAATGACTATAATGTTGTGAACAAATAAAATTTGATATGGCGGATGTCGCGGGGGTGCAAGCTGATGCGACGTCGTCTGGTGGAGGGGGGGCTTTTGTCGTGCCTCCTGTGTGAGGTGTTGTGTGTTGGAAAAGGTTTTGGATTTAATCATAAAATTATGATTAATGTCCAGGAGTCGCCATCTAGTATTATGGTCACTATGAATCTATAGTTTGCGAGAGTATGAATAAGAGACTAGTTGTGCAAGGAGAAGACACATCACCCCTAGTACACCCTATCTAAGGTAAGCTGCATTGTTGTTTTATTGTTTTTCCAGGTCAGGTTTCTATTCATTGGTCTTTTCTAAGATTCAAGACATATATCTCTTCATGAGAGACTCTATACCTTATCAGGTTAAATCCTAACCGTTCTAAAGTCTGAATTTTAGCATCACATTTCTACACCTTATATCTTTAATACTCGAGGGTGTACATTATCGTGTATTTTTACACCCCAGAAATATTAAAGTCTATATTTGATCCTAAAAAAAAAATTGAAAAAAGATTTTTGACATGTTGGCCAAATCCTAATGGATAATCATAAACTGGTTACGATATCCATTTTTGAATTTTTTAAACATGAAAAAGATGCAATTTTTGTTTTTTTTTATGAAAAATATGTTTGGAAAAGTTTTAGAATTTGGTCGTATGCAACAAAATATTCGCCGTTGGAGGCCGGCTAATTAGACGACTTGTGATTTGCGACAACCTAACCTTTAAAGAATTATTCAAAGTCGAAGAATATTAGATCTTCAGGTAATAAATCCCTAAATAACTTTAGATCTGTCTAACGAGATCCTAAGGACTCCTAAATAATTATATAGATCTGCCATATCCCGTTGCTCTTACCAACGACAACCCGTCATCACTGCCATCAACTAAACCGTCAGCCATAATCACATAGTCAAGCACCACCACCCACTACTATCTCTCCTATCACTAGCTATTTCTTCCTCAACATCAATAAGACTAGCTAATCATGTCGTAGCCTATAAAATCAACGCCGTAGCCCTTTTCTTTTCATAGTCATGATCAACCATTATCCATAATATAGTGACAACCAACCACTTTTCCCTTCATGGTCGATGTAGTAGCAAAAAAAAAAAAAAAAAGAGCAAATTGAGAGAGAGAGAAAAGGAGAAAGAAATAAAGAAACTAAACCTTTTTTAGGCTCGATTTCCTTTCTCAAGTGCATGTACGTCTTGTCACTGACGCAAAATAAAAAAGGAGAGGGTGGTGCTTCTTACTCATCCCAAAACGCTTCTTAACAATGGCAGCGTGTGGACACTATTGCCCGATAGTCTTGGCAGCGCTAGGTCCAAATGCCGCCACTGTTTCATACTGATTTTGGCATACCAGTCCTGATTCTAGCAGCTTCTTAGTTGATTCTAACAACTTCTTAGTCGATCCCAAGGGTCATTTTCAAACTCAAAACAAATATTTATTGTTTTTGAATGATTTTGATGTGTTATGAATCTATTATGAATGTTTGTGTTGCAATACTCATATAGTGTTTGAGATTATTATTTTTCTTGAAAATATAGTAAAAAATAGTTTTTTAAAAAAATTGATTTTTAACATTAACATATTAAAATAATAAAAAACTTTTTAAAAAAATTAAAAATTTTCAAAAGTATGTTTTAATCGTAAAAACAAACTTTTAGAGTGTTGGGATCCATAGAGATGTGTGGTAACCTTAGAGTTATGATACCAATAAGAAATCTATAAATAATGTTGGAATCAATACCTCATGATGGGTGTGGAAGGATCGGGATACAACAAGTTTATTTGAGATGTAATGGTTTGGTTTATTGTGTTTGAATTATAAAATTTATATATCGATGTTGCTTTTAAATAATTAATTTATATATGAATATCAGAAATATAATATATAATTGTTATCACATTTCTAAATCACTATAATTAATTGATGTCACAATGTGACATCAATTTAATTGATGTATTTATCTTCTATTCTTCATAAACATGTCCTCTCAAACAAGCAAACCATGCATACAGATGAGAGAGAGGTTGTGCTTGTGAATCAGATGAGAGAAACTAGTGAAAGCGACGATGGATTGTTGTTTGTTTAAAATTATATGAATTACCTTTTTCTGGCTCCTACTTTTGGATGCCTTCCAAGTTTCATGATCCTCACAACCTCCTTCAGCTTCTCTCTTCAAGCACTTTGCTTGGAAACTTGCTAATTTTCAATTCCAAAGCTTCTTTCTCTCTCTCAAATGGCAACCTTTATTTTTTTCAGCAACAAATTAATTAATCTTTTCTCAACATATTTTCAGCCTTTTCAAAACGTGGATTCAAGCTTTAGGCTAAATACATCATGGAATTCTAACCTCACTCTGTGTAACATAATCTCACATACAAATAATCATGCTAAATACATCATGATTGACAACACTAGAACACCAAATTTATATGAAAAATCTTCTCTTATAACATCGAGGGAAAAAAATAAGAAAATTAACTCCAAAATAATCCAGACTCAAGTTTTATAGTGAATTTAAAGAAAAAAGAATATTGACAGTAATACATGTTACATCTTTGTATATTTGTAAAGTTCAATACTATAGTAAAATCCTTGTTTTCTTATTATATCAATCCAAAAAAAAAAAAAACCTTTTCTGTTAACTGGTCTCCGTGTCAGTCCTATCCATTTAAAAGAACACTTGTTCTATATATAAATATATATATTTGCGTGTCCGTCGACTTAGGTTCTTAAGAAACAAAGAACCCCGTTTTTTCTTCTTCAATTTCCATCGCCAACATGCGCGCGCACTTCACAGTTTCACCCGTAGTTTCCTTTCTATTCTCATTCTGGTTATTTTCTTATTTAAACATTCATAATGGACCCACCGTGTTCTTACGACAGATTCTTGGATGCTAATTATATACAACTACTTGGAAATTCTTGCTACTTGGTCAAGACACTTAATTAAACTCGTGATAAAAGGGAAGACTTTAAGAAATGCGAGTAATTTGTATGTGGCAAGTCAATGCCAGTGGTCCAAAGCAACAATTTACTTGGAACAAGACCTTAAATTAATCTAATGTTTGACATTTAAATAGAATTGACCTCTTGTACTGTTCGATCCTTCATTAATGTGGGATATGCGTGCACGACGGTGTTAAAAACCCACCATCGATCTTTTATGCACGAATTTAAGTTGAGATGGAAGTAATTGTGTTTAGTAGAAAATTCCTTTTGATTTTTTTTTTTTTTAATACGGATGTTTGAACTCATATAATTTTTTAGTAACTCTGAAATAACAATAACTTGTGACCATAAAAAAAACAAACTAGAAACTTGAGTTAGTCCTGACAATTGTCTTTTGCCTTCTTCTACATAAACATTAATTTAATCGCAGTCTTTCAAGATTCACGTTTTTATCTGAGCATATGCCCCACAAATATGTTAAATCATGGTTCTTTCACGAGCCTTTTAGATTTATGACATCTAGTTACTCTCGTAGCAAGTTTCTTTCCCCAATCTGGAAGCCTTCATAGTTTCTTTTGGATAGGTCTTGGATATTAAGTAATACCTTGGTTATTTACCTGTTTTGAGTTCAGGCATATTCTTTGGAATGACAAGGCTGACTAGTTTTGGTCAGGGCCAGGGGCTGGCATTTTTGGACTCCTTAAAGTTACGGGAGCGGATTTTAAAAATACCCATAGGTGGACCAAAGCAAACTGCTATATACAGGAAGAAAAGTATTTTGCTCTTCTTATATGGGTCGCTGTTGTGCTTATGTGGAACAATTATTGGACACACTTTCTTCGGTGAACATATATAGTCATATTTAGCCATATTTTTTTTTGAAAATTAGAACAAGATATATAAAATCAGGTATGCAGGAAAATTGATATCAGCAAAAAGAATAGCTGAAAAAAGTAAAAAAATAATTCTTTTTCTTCAATTGAGTGTGTAATTTTTGCTACACCTACAAATATATATATATATAAAAAGAAAGTAACCCTGAAAATGACACCAAAAAAAAAAGTGTCATCGTGTACAAAGGAACAGTAACAAAACACCCACCACAAAAGAAATGTTCAACTTTGATGATCTAGTATTTCTGAGACCACTTCCCGTGTTAGAAGAATTCTCCGACGCCAACAAGGAGCTAAACGTGAAATTAGGATTTGACCCATAAAGAGCTTGAACACCATTTACATCATCAATCTTGAGGTCCACTTTCTTAGACCTAGGACTCAAACTTGGATACATCACAGCTTCCTTAACCGAAGAGTGAGCCAATCCAAGTACATGCCCAATCTCATGAGTGGCGACTGATTCCAAATCAACAGCCACCCTTGACTTGACTGTCTCGAAATCAAGTGCCCACGTTTCAATTGCATCAAGATGAAGCCTTCCATTCTCCGGTGAAAATGCATGAGCCAGTACTCCGAGAACCCCATCGAACGGTTGTCCGTCGCCGTGATCCCCGTAATAAAACCCGATTCGAATATCTGCTGATGCATAATCTTCAATTTCCATGAAACTCACTGGAATCACCTGTGCCCACCTTGAAAAGGCACGCTTGAAAACTGTCTTCATGTCGTTTGAACTTATGTAATCAATCGTATTATTCTGCGAAAACGCATAGGTTAGTTTCACCGGTGCCTGACGTCCCCACCTAGGCTTACCAAAAAAATATGAAAAATGTTTTGTGGCATGAAACGTTGTGCCATGTGTCTTTGTGTCACTAACACCACATCTAGGGGACACGATCATCGATATGGTATCAGAATCCAGTTCACCTGTTACAGGTAATCCTAGATTAGTTTGATATGCAATAACAGCCGATTCGAATTGCTCATCAAAGATATCCGTGAAATTATTCGTATCGGGAATCGGGAGGTAACCGAAACGGTTGAAGTATCCCTTCAGCTCCGACATGCCACTGACTTGACTTCCCTTCCCGGCTTCAAGGAAGCGAGTGAAACTATGCCACGTGGTGGTGGTGGTGTTGTGGGTATCAACGGTTATGACAGTTGATGAAGTTTCTGGTAGTATTCTGGCGGGAAAGGAAGGGCGGCAGAGGCAGAGAAAGGAGAAGGGGATTAGGAAACTGTAATAACTGAAAAACTGAAACATAGTAATTTGTGGGGGTACTGTTTGTTATTTTGGGGATTTGGGCCTCTATTATTGCAGGAGATGAGAAGATTTATAGTCATTAGCTAGGGAGCTCCGATTGAGAAAAAGGTGATTAAATTTTGCATAAAATCAACATAAAAGTCATGTATGAAACTCTCTCTCTCTCTCTCTCTCTCTCTATATATATATATATATATATATATATATATATATAATATCTCAGATAAGATGGAGAAACAAGCAATTGAGGAGGGGAGAAAGTTAGGAAGATTCTGCCGTGGCCTTGCGTGCCCTTTCATTACAGATTCTGACTTTGGTGGGGTGTTATATGGTGGGTAAACCACTGTCTATATGTTGCTAATCAACTATTTATTTTAATTTAGTTTCATATAATTAATTATCAAAGACTGGAATGAAAGTATTTTTTAATTGAGGACAAATAAAAGGGGTAAGCTCAGGAAGATTATAACAAATTTGATTTGTTTGAGTTTAGTTGATGATTTTTCAGTTTGTTGACCAAATTAGTTGATATTTAAAAGATTAAAGGTGTTTTCAACGGCAGTCACTGTCTAGTGGAGTGTCTCAGCGCTCAAGTGCCTAACTTGTATTACATGACAATTGCTTCATTTTTTACATGCCTCTTTTACCTTGCTTTCTATTGGTAATAGTTCCAGTAATTTGGTATCCACGTGGGATGTGTGCCGAGTAATTTGGTATAGTGTGCCTTTACGAAAATGTTTTTTAATTTAAATTATATTAAAATGATTTTTAAAAAAAAAATTGTTTTTAACATAAGAATATGGTTTTTCGGTGAGAACATAATTTAAAAATATTAGTTGGCTTCGGTACTCTTTGTTGGTTAAGCAGCCAAGGATTGTTTTTCCTACCTATAATTAACAGAACGTCCTCTCCCTCTCGTATTTTTAATTTTGCAACTGTTTTCATGTCTGAACAGTTTTTGGAGTTAATTATGATTGCTTATCGATCTCAGGGGGCAAAAATTAATAAGTTAAACTGAGGAAGAAGTCTTTTTTGGGTTTCGCTTTCAAAGCGCAACGAAGTTATCTTAATGACGCAAGCACTAATATAATAAGTACATTATGAATAAACTTACTTGTTTCTTTGTCACTATAATTATCAAGGGGTCCTATCCCTCTTTTTCTATTTGCTTTGTCTCTTAAGCCATTTCTGCGAAAAAGCTATTGCTTATTCCATGATAGCGAAAGCAAATATGAAAGCATTGGTATTTGGAATCTCGGCACATAATAAATTCAATTTAACTCTTAGAATTCAGGTATTGAAAATGGGTGATTATTTTTTGTTTGTTTTTTTATATAGGAAAAAGAAATTAGCAATCAAATCAATTTTTTAAAAAAATAAAAACCGGTTCAAACCGACTAGTTTCGGTTTGGTTTTTTTAGGAAAAAAACCGGTTCAAGGCAGTTTGGCTCGGTTTTTTTCGGTTTGGATTCAGTACGGTTCAGTTTTTTCGGTTTTAGGTCTATAAAACTGAAACCGAACCGAACCAATCGGTTTTTTTAAAAATTTTAATCGATTTTTTTTACAGTTCAGTTTTTTTGGTTTTTGTTTTTTAGTTTTTTCAATTTTTTTATTATTTTTAATATTGAATATGAGAGATGGTGAATAATAAATTCAACTTTAAACTCATTTGTTAGTTATATTCAAAATAAATCTAAAGACCATCATTAACACTTGATATAAGATCTCAATAACCCAATCCAAATATACTCAATGAAAAGGAGAAATTATAATAAGATCTAAATAAATATATAAAAAAAACTATGTAATCATTACAAGAAAATATTTATATTATTTGTGTGTAGTTTTTCACAAAATTAAGTAGAAAAGTTTTAATTTCATGAGGACAAAACCCTTAAATTGATTTTTTTGCTATAATAGGGTTGATTAGTTGATAAAAACAATTTTTTATTTACAGTTTTCAAAACAGAAAAAATCTCAATTCCTTGAGTGCATAACTCTTTTAAGAATTTTACTTTGATCAATTCTTTAGTAAAAACAAAAAAAAATTATTTATTCTTTTACAAAAACAACAAAATCTCAGCTTCTCAATGATACCACTCTCTTTTAAAGATTTTACTATTATTGGATCAATTCTATTATAAAAACGACAATAAACAAACATCACGCAAGAAAAAAAACAAAAACAAAAAAAGCAACCTATTTAGTTACACCAATTAAGTCTCACAATAATCAATCGAACACATCCACACATGTAGAATAATATCAATCCAATCAACCATATACAAGCCAACACACACCCACAAAATATTAAAAAATCAACAAATATATTACAAATTATCCAAAACAAATAAATTAGCGCGTTGGGTTTTGAAGTTGACCTTTCGAGAGCCATTGGAGTCGGTCGAAAGCTGCTGGAACTGAGCTCGGCAGTGACGGTGTGTGGAGGTCACACTCGGGACAGCAGGCAATGCGTGAAGCAAGGGCTGGTGATCGAGACGACGTATGTGTTCCATGCTCCTCTACCGAAACCTACAGAACACGAGGCAGAAAAGATCTCATTCTTGGTGGAACACGATCGTGATTATTGCTGGGTTCATTTGGGCAGATCTGCGACTGTGTTTATGCTTTGATCAAGGCTGGTTTGTGACCGGAGAATGGAGGAGGAAAGGCTAATGATCGTGTTGCCGTTGTTGGTTATGTGAATGGAGGAGAAAAGGTGTTGCTTGTGTGCTGCTGTCGTCATTAAAGGGCTGTGTTGGTGTGTGGAGAAGATGGGTGCTTCGTGCTGGTGTTGGGAGAGAGGCTGTCAGTTAGTATTGGAGAGGAACGAGATAGATTTATGGTGGCTTGCTTCTGGTCTGGTGGTGGCTGTTGCTACTTCTTTGCAAACATGATGGCGGGGTTGAAGACAGAGCGTGGCACCTGTGTGAGGTGGAAAAGATGGGGTCTCTGGCAATGTGGCTAGATAGATTCTGGCTAAAAAGAAAATAAAAAAATAAAAAAATAAAAAAAGTGACGGTTTGGGTTGATTTTTTTTTTTTTTTTTTGGAAGAGGAGTGGAAATTAAAAGGTATTATTTCTCATGTTTTTTTTCCTTTGTTAATGTCTTTTTCTAGTCTCTTTTTATTACTTGTTCTCTCCAAATTTTTTCCCTCCTCCACCGATTCCTTATAACTTTCTCTCTTTTATTCTAGCCAAATTTGTTCTTCCTATTTTATCTATTTTTCCTTAGAATTTTCCTCCCCTTCTCATATGATCTCTCCTTAGTTTTTTGTTTTTTATCTCCTCCCTTCTCTGATTTTGTTTATTCTAAACCTAGGCCCCATTGATTATGTTTTCAAATACATATATATCCTTCCTTTTTTACTTAGTTGTTATTTAACCCTTAATCTTTTGTTATTATTATTTTATAAAAAATATGCTAAAAAAAAGGGGGTCAAAATCAGGTTGTAAAGAATTTAAGAACTCATTTTCTTTTGATTTTATATAGTGAGTTTATATATATATAAAAAGAGAGAATGACATCACTAATAAAGAAGGCTTTTTTAAAAACACAACATTGTATCAAATAATGCCGCAAACTAAATAAAAAAAAATCAACATGGGATCCACACAAATAATGAGAAAGTAAGATGATTAACTTGGAATCCATTTGATGTAAATGAAATGATCAACTTGGAAGGGGTCTATAATAATAAAAGGAAAGAAATGATCAACTTGTGATCCATTTAAATAAAAATAAAAGAAAATCTTAAAGGATATAACTCAATTGGTCAGGCTCTAGATCTGCTTTATAAAGATCACCAGTTCGAGTCTCATAAATCTCAGGGTCACTTGGAGGCTTACAACATTGTCGTTAACTTTAGGGCTCGCGGGATTAGTTAAAATGCGCGTAAACCGATTTGTACACCAATGTTAATTAAAAAAGAGAGAGAAAAGGATCAATATTGAATTTATGAAAATGATAATAAAAAGATCAATTTAGGATCCATGATAAAAATAAAAGGATCAGTTTAAGATCAATTTAAATAAAAATAAAAATAAAAATGCTACATTGATTGTAGAGTTTAGTTTAACTTACCTAGCTTTGGGATTCAACTATAAACCTTTTGATTTGGAAGGTTACCTTCTTCATAGGAGAGCCTTCAACTATTCAAAGGCTCGAAAATATTATGATTGTAGGGTTTATAATTCTCTTGATTGCATGGCTTGGAACTCCTAATTGCAGGGCTTGAAATTTCATGATAGCTGAATTTGACTTCATGATTACATGGCTTGAATTTTCTTGATGACATATATAGATGGATTTCTTTATTGTAGGACATGAATTTCTTCTTATAACAGGGCTTGAAACTTTTTCATTGTAGGACTTAAAAATCTCTTAATGGAAGGGTTAAAACTTTCTAATTGCATGGCTTGAACTTCTTCTAACATTAGGGCTTGAAACTCTCCTAATAGAAAGGCTTGAAACTTCCTAATTGCAAGGATTTAACTTCTTGATTGCAGGGATTAAAATAAAAATATCTTTTTTTATAGTAATAATTTATTCTGATTATATTCATAAAGCAAAAGGAAACATAAATTATATATTTTGAAAGCTCAATTTTATTTTCAAGTCATTTGTATCTTCAAAGACCTTTCGTTTTAGAAGTGTTAAAAACTAAGTATTGGTTTGCTTGAATCACTTAACTAACCTCTACTATTTTTAATATTCATTACGAGTATCTTCTCATGTTTTTCATTTTGATCACTAAGTAGATATAATTCATCCATCATTCTAACTTGATCCTCATTCAATTTATTTGTCATCACTTCTAAATGTAGTCTAGTGATATCTTGTCATTATTGCTCATAATAACCATGAAGAAACTATTACCTCAATTTGTGATGGAACTCCTGAAATCGTTTTTTTTTTTTTTGTTAATATCATTATTGCTCATTATCACCACGAAGAAATTATCACCTCAATTTGTGTTGGAACTCCTCAAATCTTTATTTTTAGCTATTATCATTGCATTATCTTAAAAATGAATTGCCCAGCTAATTTTGTCATGTTCATCTTCATGCATTATCATCATTCTTACAAAGAGCTTTGCAAATTTGGTCAAGATGAGGATCAAATCACAAATCATAATGATTGTGTTTATGTTGGTCCAATAATTGAAATGAAATCATTAAGATATAAATTTGAAAATATTTTCATTAAATGAAATCTAGATTTCTTTGGTAAAAAAAATGCAAAACATGTCATTCAAATATTAAGTCTTTTAATTTGTATACATCATGTATCTCCATAAGGCTTTCGTACATTAAAAATAATACCTTCTATTTGGTTTGAAATAAAAAAAAAACATTTGAAGGAGTTTTGTTTTCATTTTATGTTCTTTTTTATGGTACAATCACATGATATAATTATATTAATTTTTATGTTTCTAAATTAAGTTTGCCTTTTTATTTCAATCAAAGGTAAGAATCTAAAGCAACAATAAGTATTATTTATTATTAATTAAAATGAACTAATAATTAATCAATACAAGTAATTATTTATTATTTAAACCACATTAATTAATTTTTTGTTTGTTTTAATCGATGTTGTTATTTTATTTAACCAAATAAACAAATTGTTTCAATTAGAAATAATTTTTATTAATCAGATATTATATTATTTTAGGGGAAGCTTTTTTTAGAAGGAGAAAAAAAACTCAAAATCGATGTTAGGTGGAAAAGCCAACTCCATATCATAGAAAAAAATTAAAATTAAAATATTATCGATGGAAGTATTTGATTGACACAATCTAAAAACATGGTGTACCAAAACAAAAATAACTAAAGTTCATCTACTCAATTGAGAAAAGTAAAAGTTCATGTACCGATAGTGCAATTTTCCCCTTAGTGAAGGGCCATAGGAAACCTCAGCAGAAAACGATGTACGATGTAATTGAATAATGTTGAACGGAAGTATTTGATTGGTTGAACTTTGAAGTTGAGCAAAAATGTATTTAACTGAAATTTTTTAAAATCTTGATGCACTCAGATAGAAAAATCTTTAATTCCATGTACTTGATCGAAAAAAAGTGAAAATTGAGGTACCAACGTTGTAATTATTTTCGTAAACCTTTTTTTCTTTTGAAAGAGCATGGCATGCACGTCGAAAAATGCTAATGACCTTAAGAGTTGTTAGAATTATTTGACAATTTTCTCATATAAAAGTTGTTAGAATTAGTTGTAACTGACTTTAATCACTTCTTTCTCTCAGGGTCTGATATCGGATCTTGACACTATCATACATAACAATGACTCCGCTACCAATAATTCAAAATTTCAACGCTATCCATTAAAAATTGCAACCTGGCCCAAGAAGTCAGTGGGCCTTTTCACAGTCTTCCCTGCCCATGGGCTATGGACTGTTTAATACGATTGGGCCACGTACTCTTGCTTCATGGTCTACGGTTCGGACACTAAACTCCTATAGCAGATTTACCTTGGCATGGACCGAAGTCTATTAAATAGGCCAGAAGGATGCAGCAAATTTGGATAAATGCCCTGCCAATCAGCTCTGAGTCGGAGGCCCATCTTTTAAATCCTTCCTTTTCAGGTCTCATGGACAAAATTCGTTGGTTTTTGTATTTTAAAGTATTTTAAAAAATTTTAATTTATTATAATTTTTTTATATTTTGATCATTTTGATACGCTGATGTCAAAAATAAATTTTAAAAAATAAATAAAAATTATTTTAATATATTTATAAATAAAATATACTTTAAAAAATAACATACTTGAAAAACAAAACCTTTTATCCAGGGAGGGAGTAGAGAGGAGAGGCATCATGATATAATCCTCTTCACGGCCTTGTTTGAAGACAATCAATAACTAGAAGCATCATGATCATGGATTTTTAAGCTTGCCAATTATATTCGTATTTGTTTAAAAATATAGTTGTGGTTATTTTTTAAAATATTTTTTATATTAAAATAAATTAAAATAATATTTTTTTATTTTTTAAAAATTATTTTTAAAATCATCACATTAAAATTATCCAAAATATATATAAAAAATAATTTTTAATAAAAAAATAAAAAAAAAATTAACCGCGTTTTCCAAACGCTGTGGCACTCAATTAATTAGAAGCAACAGCACATCACTTTCTATGATCGAGTAAAATGTTTGTCATTAGCATATCTGCAGGTCATCTTCCCGCATCCACGTGGGGCCATATCCTGAGCAGACCAAACCCTTTAGTCATGTTTTTATTTATTGCTCTTTTAATGTAAGGTATCAACTTCAACAAGATTGTGCTAATTGAATGATGATAATGAATTTCTAGACGTACTGTCCTGATTATTGCCGAGGCGGAACTTTCCAGTGGCATTTTACACACACACACACACACACACAAGGACTTCAACATGGCAATGAAATGGCTCAATCAACATTATTTTTTTTTTCTTATTAAGCTCCAGCCTTTCATCAGACGGGCAGATATTCTCCAATTTGTTTTAAGAAAAAAAGTTGTTGGTTTGATGTTTCTATTTGCTGATCAAAATATTGACCTCCAGCTCTATAAAAAAAAAAAAAAATGGAGTTCCTTGGAGATATTCATTATTCATGTAGACAAGGAAGGTCATAAAAACCTATATCAATATATATATATTAATTTACAACAAATCTAAGGCATCAGTAAAATACTGTTCATTAAAACATATAATATTATAAATGGGAACCGTATTTTTACCATTTCCCTTCTCATTCCAAAAATTCATGGCTTGACTGGCTGGGGTATTATTTTTATTTTTATAAGACTTATTAGTTATTATTGAATTAATTAAGTCATATCAATCATTTTTATTTTTTAAGTATACTGTAGTTATTAATTTGACCTTGGCTGCAAAAAAAAAAAAAACTAGCACTTAAAGGTTTTTCTGATCTTTAATTTCATTTCAGAACATTTAAATTACTTCATTACCCTTATAATTAAAAAACAAACTTACACTTGGGTTTAAATATTTTTTAATCTTTTTTATTTGGTTATTTTATAATCATCAGGTTTCTGCAGAGGCGATAGGGTCATTTGCTAATAAAGAAAGTTAATAAAAATAAATCGGGCGTGTGAACAATTGCTGCAGGTTTTGGATGGCGTGTGGGATGTTGTTTAATGGTTGAAAGCCTACTACTAGGGCGACGATCGATTCATCAAGGCGGCCCTTCTACGACCAGGCAACACGTGTGGTCTAAATATCTCTAGTTTGGCACTAATGATTTTTTTTTTCCACTCTATTTAATTTTCATGCTCACCTTTTAAATTTTCAAAGCAACCATTCAATTGCTCTTTTAAAAAAAAAAAATTGATCCCTTTTCTTTTGATTACTATTTGTTTTATTTAGAGTAATTTATAAAATTAAAATTATTTTTTAATTTCATCCCCTATGAGTTTTTTTTATTTGTTAAATTTGATCCTCGTTCTTTTTATTGTTATTTGTGTTTATTTAAGATGGTTTTTAAATTATTTTTTTTTAATTTCACCCTTCTTGATTTTGTTTTTCCTATCAAATTTGATCTTTATTTTTTTATTGCTGTTTTTCTCCTTGAATTTGTTTTAGATTGATTTTCTTCATGATTTTATCCTTCAACATTAAATTGATTTAGTGGTGAGCCTTTTGATTTAGTCCGGGTCTAGAATTTAATGGATTATGGGTTTGAGAGATTATATCCCAATTGAATATAAGTCATTTTCTTGTGATTTAGTCGTTAATTATTTAACAACTCTTCAATTTAGGCTTGAATTCCATCTGTCTAAGCTAGTATAAGGCCAATCGGGGAGAAAATGAGGGTAAGGGCGAGAAAAACAATAGTTGACCACTCTAGCTAGCGTATTGTGATCATGCTCATTACCTAGATTTTAATTTTGCATTTTACTTAGATTGACTGAAAGGTGACTTTGTATCCACCTCAAAATTAAAACAAGAAAATATGCTATATTGATTTTTTTAAGCTGACTCATGTTTTTATCAGTTGTCTGGACTTTCTTTTGCTCAATCAAATCAACTTGGTCACGTTAGAGCAATTCCCATGTAATTAATTTAAAGCTCTGGCTATACAAACTATCGAGGTTTGAGGTTTCAATGTTGACTTACTCAACTCGGCTTAATGAAACTGGTGAAAAGTTCTCTATGGTCAATTGTGTTTGTCTTTACTTGTATAGGGTTATGATTGGGTTCTTTTTGTACATTATTAGACTGCGGCTAATGTTTACAAAAAAAAAAACTTGCAAGAACATTATTGAGTATTGACATCTTTGACCTGTACTTGTAACAAAGTGTGAGCAATAAAACTAGTACAACACTAAAATCACTCATTTTAAGTATTACTAGGTTCCCTCCTTCCTTTTGATATACTGTGGGTTAGACCAAAAAACATTTTTAACTTAAAAAAAAAAAGTCAAAGAACAAAAACACCTAGATGACAAAAAAAAGAGCCCAAATACGTAGATCCAAAAGCAACTTGGAAGCCAAATAAAACATGGTTTATATTTAAAATAAAAATTCAAGATGATATTTTTAAAAGAAAAAACTAAAACAGTGACATATTTCATTAGGCGTATGCCCATGTAAGGTGTGGCATGCCTAGCACCCCCGTGGGTCTAGGCAACACGTCCAAACCTATTTTCACATCAAATGGGCTTCGACAACTTGTCCAAGCCCAACACTTTATTAGGAATTGTTTCAAGACCCACGTTAGTCTCTTAATATTTTATATTTATCTAATATGTGTTATTTTTAGTAAAATACAACTCAAAGTATCACAAGGGTGACATTACACCTTAGCCTCACCTCTTCACAAAAAGACAAGACTCGTAGGCTATAAATATATCATGAATCTTTCAAATAACAAGTTAATAATTTTTTTATTCTTAACACTTTCATCATGAATATTTTCAAAATTTATCTATCTAAAATATTATTGTATTTTCTCTTTCAACAAAGTTACTAATTTAAGCATCGGAGAGTCACTACATTCTTTAAATGAGACCTCTTGCATGTACTAGTTACTAGCTACCTTGACTTACCAGGCACCACCTGTTACTAGTCACCATATACCTTGGCTAGGGAGAATGAATCATATTATTTGAACTAAGAGATTAACTAATTATCCAACACACCAACCTTATTCCTAAGCATCTTGGATTTTTGGACTCATCAATTGGTTTTGTTTGTGGAAAACTAATCTAAAAGCCATAAGTTTCTAAAACTTGTTTTTGACATCTCCAGGTCATTTCATGACACACAATTAGGACACCCTTAGGTTAGGACACATGACAAATCTACTCGTTACTACGAACACTTTTACCCAACTGGACCTTTAATAACTTACTAGTCAAGTGTAACTCCTAACTCAGGTCGTACTGGCAACCTCAAGGAAAAATCAGACTTGCCATCCCCAACAAGTCTTAAAAACCTTCAGTAACACACAATGCCCTTTTGGCACCCTCAACAACACATAATGCCTTAGCGCACCGTTGACCGCATCAAGCACCCATAAAAGATACACTACCCATAAAAGAATAGGTAAAAGGACATTTATAAGAGTCGCTCAAAGGGCTACTCTCGCTATTACGATACCCATATATAGAGTTAATACTCCAAGCATACTCCTCTTATCTACCGTGAGATGGACACTAGTTACCATAATCGTCGTTCCATGACATACTCCTAAGAATCTCAAGAACTTCATAAAAAAAGGATTATAAAAATGGTTTGTACATGAGCATACTTAGGAGAATGATTACAACCCCCATCAGTGGAGGAGTTCTTCCATGTCTAAACAAGTATTGAACACTCGAATATATAAGGATTACAATTACACAAAAATAAGTTTGGACAATTATGATGGCCTGGCTGATCTGAGGGAGTCCATGCATTCATAATACAATAATTTAAAGTCAAGCTATGTTGATGGGTTCAATAACCTCTATACCAAGCTAGTGGCATGCTTCGACACTAGCATACCTGCCAAGAAAAACTCCACAAAATTATTTTATGTTGCCCAATGAGAGTTTTAATGAGGAGATGTGTGGAAGAATTGTTTAAGGCAAACCTTAGAGGCCTTGATGAAAAGGGTAAAGGAACATGCCCTCTTAATTTCCGTACAAAGCTAATACTCCAAATATACTCCTTTTATCTACCGTGGAATGGACATTAGTTACCGTAATCAACATTTCATGCCACACTCCCAAGGCTTCTAAAAGCTTCATAAATGAAGGACTAAGAAACGATTTGTATACCTAGGAGAATGACTACAACCCCTATCAATAGAGGGGTTCTCTCTTAATAAGAACCTAAAACAAGTAAAAAAAAAGGGTTTGTCTTTATAATTGATCTTGTTATTTAATAATTAGTGGTGAATTTGAAAAAACTACAAGACTATGATAACACTTTGATGCTGAGATTTGATATCAAATGATACATGTATAATCAACATAAGAAACAATAACATCAAGCAACACAAAATCCTGCTAAATAGAGTCATACAACAAACTCTAATTCAAAATTTTTATTATTGAATAAATGACTCTAATATAGTTTGTCTTTCTAAAATGTTTATAACTCCTTAAATAAGCTTCAAAACCAACTTTAATAAACTAGAAAACTCGAAAATAAAAAAAATCATAAACAAACTAGAAAAAATAAAATTATCAATCTCAATATTTGATTTCCTAAATTAGATAGAAAAAAAAAATAAAAACACCATCATTTTTTTTTCTAAACTAAATAAAAAATAATAATAACTAAAAATAAAATCTTTTCTTAAAAATCCTGCATTACACTTTGTGTGGACTAATAATGAGTCTTTGGATAACCAACTAAACATAGTTTATGGTGCTGTACCCAATAGAAAAAATAAATCTATCTCGTGTATGCTATGTTACAAGGAATCTAAAGAGTTGAATGAGAATGAAATTGAAAAAAAATATAATTTCATAAATTATCTCAAATAAAATAAATAATAATCAAAATAATAGAGATTAAATCTAAAAAAAAAATGAAAGATGAAGAAATTAAAATAATAATAATCAACATTTCATAAATTATTTCAAATAAAATAAGTAACAATCAAAAGAATGATGACCAAATTTGATAGATAAAAAATTTCAATAAAAAAATGATAAGGAAAAAGCAAATAGCAATTATAAAAATAAGGACCAAAGTTAATATAAAAATAAAATTTTAAGAGATGAAATTGAAAAATAAATATTCAAAACAAAATATATATAGCAATCAAAATTTTGAGGATCAAATTTGATATAATCATCAAATAATGACATTTTTAAATTTTTCACAACTTCCGTAAAGTGTTTTCCCCCAAAATTTTCCAGGAAAACACTTTCCTGAAAACCAAGCCAAATTTTTCTTTTACTGGAAAGTGTTTTCCATTGACCAACTTTTCTAATGGCAAACAAACATAAGAAAGTTTGGAAAGTGATTTTCCGGAAACCACTTTTCGGAAAACAAACACGGCTAAAGGGAAAACACTTTCCTGAAAACCAAGCAAAATTTTTCTTTGACTAAAATTGACTGGAAAATGTTTTTCGTTGACCAGAAAATGTTTTCTGTTGACTAAAAAGTATTTTCCGTTGACCAACTTTTCTAATAACAAACAAACACATGAAAGTTTGGAAAATGGTTTTCTAGAAACTACTTTCCAGGAAACAAACATGACCTAAAATGAATGGATTTTTTACTGGAAATTGCATTGTAAAAGGAAAACATTGTGAATTTTAATAGTATTTTTTCCCTTCTTTTGTCATCAAACCTTTTTTTTTTCAATCTCCCCATTTCATATTATATTGATTGAAAATTTAAATGCTTATATTTATTGTATCTCTTAACAACCAACACCACTAACATAAATCTCAAATACAAAAATAAACAAGAAAGTTAGATATATGTTAAAAAAATTCATGACAACTATAATAAAAACAAAAAGTTTGTATCCGACGTGCATCAAAAGAATTAACTTTCAAAAGTTTGTCATTGAATAATTAAAAATAAATTACCGTTAAAATATATCTATTGTAGCATTTGAATTTTAAAATAATTAAAAATAATTATTCTATTTAAAAAATAATAATAAAATACTTAGGACTTTTTATTTTAAAAATCATGAATATAATAATATATTTTTTTAGAGAATTAGCTAAAATAGTTTTCTATTATTTTAACTAAAATATGGATATGGATGCTCTAATGTAATGTAACAAGAGGAAACATTCATTTTTGTGACGGTTCAACTTATGCCCCTCGAACGTTCCTATAAACGGAGGTGGAAAGCGAATGGCCGCAGGTCTCTCTCTCTCTCACTTTCCCTTCTTTTGTTTTTTACAGCTGTCCCCACTCTCTCTCTAAGTTAAAAAGAAAACGAAAGGAAAGAAAAGAAAAAACCTATAACAGTCTTCCACATTTCAAAAATTAAAGAAGAGAAATCTATAAACAGTAGTCTGATCTCTGAAGAAACCTTAATTTTTAGGGTTTCCATTATCTATACACAATTGGCATTGTTAATATTAATATTTGAGTGGTGGCAAATTGAGTAAATTAAATGATGAAAACAGGGGCAGAATCGGAAATAGAAGTAATTGGGAGTGGCTTGGAGGCTTAGCTTGATATCGGAACAACCGAACCTGGCGGCTCTTTCAAACCAGCCAAACGGCCAGCATTATCAATATCATCAAAATAAATACAATGACTGGCGGTGGTGGGGATCCTCTGTGACGCAGCTGCAACAGCAGCGGAGGAAGGTACCGCGGTCGCTAGCTTGCGGTTTCATGCTGTTTGGTTTGGGATTGATTTCTCTCTTCACTGGACACGTGGCATCTGATCTTGAGTGGTACTCTCAACGACTAGTCAAGCGCAGCTTCTTCTACTCTAGGCTGGTACTTAATCAATTAATTACAAGTTTTTCAATATTTTTCTTAGTTTTATTTTGTAATGTTGCTTGAATAAAAGTAGATTTTTTTTTTTATAATAAAAATAGAAAATTTGAATGTTTTAAGAGATTGGGTTGATGTAATGTGGCAATGGTGTTGCAGGAGGGGAGGCGACGCGAAGGCATTGATATTTGGAAATCGAAGTACTCGAATTTGTTCTATGGATGTAGCGAAAGAGGGCGTAATTTTCCTTGTATGTTCAAAACTTCTTCTTAAGTTGCTTTGTCTTACTAGAATCTTTGTTTTCTGTAACAATGTTAGACCGATTTCTCTCTATCAACACTGAATCAGTGGCTGTTAGAGTAGATATTACTTGCTCTGTTATTTCTTTTCAAGTTTGAACAGGATGCTGGGATTTTCCATTATAGTTTAAATTTTGTAACAATGCTAATTTTGGACGTAGCTGCCATACGTGAGCGGGCTTCTAATGGCTATTTGCTTATTGCTGCAAGTGGAGGGTTGAACCAACAAAGAACTGGAGTAAGTGAAGGTTAACTTATTATGATACGGAAACTTTTGATTGAGAGTGTTTTATCAAACAGGGTTATATATTTGTTGCCGTGCTTATTTTCACCAGAAGATTAATGTGTTATGTTTTGAAAATGACAATTTTGTAGATAACAGATGCTGTGGTTGTTGCACGGATTCTTAATGCTACATTAGTTGTGCCCGAGTTAGATCATCGCTCTTATTGGAAGGATGATAGGCAAGTTAAGACTTGTTATTCTACCTACATTAGTACTTAATCCAGAAGATCATTTTTTTATTTCTCATAATTGCATTCTTTATATTCAACCTTACACCCATTGTCTAATTAAAGATATGTCGCTTTGCATGCAGTGACTTTGTCAACATTTTTGACATTGATCGGTTCATTTCTTATCTTGCAAAAGATGTCACCATTGTGAAAAGAGTTCCTGATAAAGTCATGCGGTCAATGGAAAAACCCCCATATACCATGCGTGTCCCAAGAAAATCCCCTCCTGAATATTATCTGGATCAAGTTCTGCCAATACTATTGAGGAGACGTGTAAGGCACTCTGCTCAGCTTGTAATTATTCTTTTAAATCTGATAGTTTCCTGTTAGCTATTATTTTCCACACGTACCCTTGTATTTCTTTCAAAGTTCTGGAAAGCCAGGTCTCTTTCTCCATGGTGCGAAGTGTTTTATTGATGGATAAAGATGAATATAATGAAATGAATTTTAACGAATTTACACAAACAGAAAGATGAAATAAATGAACCATAAGTTGCATAATATTATGGCTCCTGCCATTGTGTCTATTTGTACGGAAATTGTTAACTTTTGTTTGGGTTATGTAGCATTATCCTTTTATTCAATAGGATATGAAATTTTGCAGGTTGTGCAGCTGACGAAGTTTGACTATAGGCTTGCAAGTAACCTTGACGAAGAGCTGCAAAAGTTGCGCTGCCGGGTTAATTATCATGGTTTAAGATTTATAAAATCCATACAAGAAATTGGTGAGAGACTTGTGACAAAAATGCGAAAGATGGCAAAACATTATATTGCAGTTCACTTGAGGTTTGTTACCTTTACCTCAATTTAATTGACATGTCTAATCTGAAGAAAAACATAGAGATTTCTTCCTCAGTTTTAATGTCATTAACATAGTGGGATGATTTGTTCTTCTTGTCCCCAAGTAGTGGCCAAGACAGCTATGGGTAGACATGGCTAAAATTTATGATTTTGGGATGCTATCTTGGCTAGATTCTCCTCTAGATTCTAGACCTTTCACGGATTTTCATGTACACACACACAGTGTGCATGAATGCTTGGATTCTATTGCATGCATTCCATTGTGGGCTGTGGTAGGGATGCTTATCAGATTGTCTTTGCAACTAATGAATGCTAAATATATTATAACTGACCATTTGTGTAGAAGAACTGGCTTCTATATCTTACTCTCCTTTTAACTGTTATCAATGAATTCAACTTGATTGCTATCATATCCAGACATTTTTATTTTATGAGCAAGCTTTGTTTTTACATGTAGACAGAAATGGATGGGTGGTGAATTTTGCATGCATATTTGGATTTCTGTGTTGTTCATGGCCCGACTGTTTAAAATTACAGGTTTGAACCTGATATGCTTGCATTTTCTGGGTGTTACTTTGGCGGGGGTGAAAAGGAGAGATTTGAGCTCGGGGAAATAAGAAAAAGATGGGCAACATTACCTGTAAGAAAAGAATGGTATTCCTTTATAATCTCCAATTTTGTATTTAAAGAAAGGTTCTCTACCCATAGGGTCATGTCACTCTCTACACTTATCTTGTAATTACCAGGAGAAATGAGGACCGTACTTTGTTAAGATGGATTCTGATGTTTTAATTTATCCCAAATTTGTACTTGCTATATTTTAGGATTTAAGCCCTGATGGAGAGCGAGAGAGAGGAAAATGTCCACTCACTCCTCATGAAGTAGGATTGATGCTGCGTGCCCTTGGTTTTGCTAACAACACATACCTCTATGTTGCATCTGGAGAAATATATGGTGGAGAAGAGACTCTAAGGCCCCTTAGAGAACTCTTCCCAAACTTCTATACAAAGGAGATGCTGGCAGTTGAAGATCTGAAACCATTTCTTCCATTTTCTTCCCGCCTGGCGGCCATCGACTACATTGTCTGTGATGAGAGCGATGTCTTTGTCACAAATAATAATGGAAACATGGCCAAGATTCTTGCTGGTCGAAGGTGAGGAAATACTAGTCCATAGTTTTCTATTTGTCTTGAATATGCTCGAGCTTGAAATTAATTTGTGGTCCATAATTTGATTATACTACTGAGGAATAAGTGATTTAAATTTGAATTTTCAAGGAAGTTAGTTCTTTGAAAATACTGTTTATTTTCTACATTTTCTGTGTGATGTCTGACAAATTTGAGTTTTTGGACCATACTATAAGATATTCTCAGGTCTTATAAGGAAAAAACAGCAATAAGATCTAACTGAAAAAACATGCTTGCTTCTGTTGTGATAATATGGAAATTGTTCAACTGCATTAATGTTGCACTGGGCTCAGATTAGATAATTTATTGAGGTTAAAGTTTGAGCAAGAATGGCTGAATTGAACTTGAATATGTAAATTCCCAAGAATCTCTTTTTTTGAGTACTTGATTTTTTTATGTCATTATCATCCAAAGCCAATCAAGACATTATATAATGAGTAATTTTAGGGATCCTTCTCAAGAAAAAATAATCTAGAGATACTTCCATTTACTAATATTTGTTTACGATATGATGTGTTATTTATGATCGATGCATTATTAATTATTCTGTTTCCGTAACTGTAATTGTCCCATATAATAGTATACACCTCCAAAGTTTTAAAATCTTGCTTGTATCATTAAATGCTGTCATTTAGTACATAAGAAAGTTACTCTTGTATAATTCACTCTTTTTTACGTACCATTTCCTTGCACTAATTTTTGTTTTTCATAAATAATGGATCCAAGGAGGTACGCTGGGCATAAGAGGACCATCAGACCAAATGCAAAGAAGCTTAGTGCATTGTTCATGGCAAGGGATCAGATGGACTGGGATACATTTTCCAAAAAGGTGAAAGCAAGCCAGAGAGGATTTATGGGAGAGCCAGATGAGGTGAGGCCTGGCCGAGGTGACTTTCATGAATATCCATCTTGTATCTGTGAGAGGCCATTCACTGATGATGAAAACAGCAAGGGTGAAGATCGAATGTCGGCCAGGATTCCTGTGAACTTAAAGGAAAAAGTTCACTCCAAGTATGTTGGAGAGAACCAAGGTGACGAAAGCCTCCAGAGATTGAAGAGAAGCATGGCAGAAGAACCGATATCTTTAAGGGAGAATGAGGATGATGAAATTTTCCCTGACTGATGGTAAGAGTGGAGGCAGCTCCTGATTAGTAGCAGGCAGAAATTTATGCCTCCAATATTTCATCTTCCGAGCATATGCCCCTTCACATGCTGGCACAAGATTTTATTGATAGCAGCATCGTAACTTGAGCCTTCTCAAATGTAGCATCTGCTTTCCTTTTCTCTCCAGTCTGTGATTAGATCAAATGAATGAATTGGGCCTACAGGAGTCAGGGAACTTAAATGATCTGCAATTGTCCATAGATAGTTTTAATAGGGAAACATGTTTGTAGGTTTGTCGAGGTCAATGGAACTTATTTGGTTGCATCAACAAAATCCAACTTATTGTGCAATCAAGCTCTTCGTTCTCTACATTTGTTTGAGATAACTGCTAGCGGGCTGCAGTGTGAAATTGTTTGCCACCGCAGTGGTTTTACCATGCAAAAGGAAACAAAAGCATAGAGACGTGCAAGACAAATGGAAACGCTGCCCTTGCTGGCCATCCGTTAGTTGATTTTTATAAGCACAAGCAGCCTCGTTTCGCGTATCAAGCGCCCATTTCATTTCATCAGGACGAAAAAGAAAAGGAAAGATCAGAGCTGTTACGAGTACGACAGTGAAAAGATTTTGCTAAGCTTTGTACTTTTTAAAATATATTAAAATAATTTTTCAGACACTAAATTAAAATAATAAAAAAAACCACTAAAAAATAATATTAATTTGTCTAAAATACTTTTAAAAAACACTTATAAAACAAATCCGAACTGTTCCCTCAGCTACGAACCACTTTCTATGTACCACAGTCGGATAGTTTTTTTAGAGTGGCAGCCTAAAGCCATCGCAGGTTGTCATTCATTCTATACATTTACAAGCTAAGCTACACCGAGACAGGTTCTGAAGACTAGATCATACACTAGATCTGCAAGTAATCAGTAGGTCTTGGCGACGACCGAAGCTTGGAAGAAAATCCCATAGTTCAAGGACCAATGGGACTAGAGGAGGATCATCCACTTCATTTATTTTTTCTTCTTTGTATATCGGACCTATAACCGTAATCTTTTACAAGGTATATATTTATATACCTCGGCTCAAGTAGTATATGATCGATATAATAGCGCTCTAACAATAGGAATTAACTAGGGACCAGGGACCTCTAGCAGTTCAATCAGCCCCCCTCGCTAAATTTAAATAGCAACTTCCATTCAGAAAACTAAAGAAAAGCTTATTGATTGTGGAAATAACCATCCCCACCAACCACCGATCACCTAAAACGGGAATTCACAAGGTATACATGACCGATCAGCAAAGCTTCCTGCAATTTCAAGCCAAACTACATGGAGATTTTCCATATACGACCCTTATGGCAAACGCTGGGAGATCAAATCATCATCGCAAATAAACTAACATTGATATGAACATCTACCCACTACATGTCATATTATCCCAAGCAGAATTTCCATTCCTACCTATCACCTCTATTATAAATATACACAACTACTCTTGCAGTGTTGTCCAGCGACTATTGAGCATCTTTGCACTCGATATCATCATTGCATGAGCTCCTCTCAACCATGGTTATTCCCTGCAACAACACAAGCAGTCACAGATTTTATCAATTTTCAATCATCAACAAACGCACACACGAGGCTGGAATCCCCTGCTGCTAATTCAGCAGGGAGATGTTACCTCTAGAAGCAGTCCTACTTTTCTGACTTTTATCATGCGACACAGATGGAACTTTTGACACCATTAAGGAGCTTTGTAGCCCTTCTAACAGCTGTGAACAACAAAGATCAACAAGGCTTTAAGACGTTAATCTGCTTGAAAAACATTTGCCAAGAAAAGGATAATAAAAACAGAAGGTTCTCCATGTCAAAAAGTAATGACCAATATCAATTTGAACTGCTCCAAAGAAGATCCCAAGAAAATGGCTACGAAAAACCCAACAAATGACCTAAAGGACTTCAAAATTCTCTTTTGAAATTCACCCTCCCAGGACTATTTATACAATTAACAGGAATAGGCAAGTGGTTCCACTTGCACCAGCGATATTTAGGGGAAAATTGTAATGAGAAAAGATTATCTTCGAATTGTTTGCATCCACAATTCCTCAATTTTCATTCATTACCCATCTTTGACTGAATGAAAAAGCGTTCACTGGACAGATACAAAGTATAGAAACATGTCTTTCTGAAAGAGATGCTCCAAAAACCTTTGGACATTGCTGATGAGCTAGAATATGCTAGGTTGAGTAGAAATCAGTGTATCAACATGGGTATTGTCAAAAGGAAGCTGGATTTTCTACAGACCTACTGGCCCCTAAAAAAGGGGATGAGGAAGAAACTAGGCGTATGGGTGAGAAAAGGCAAGCTACCAAATAAAAAAAGATTTGATGCAATAAACTAAAGTGCATACTATTACATCAAATGCTTCAAAAACAACAAAGGCCATTACCATCCTCACAGAAGCAGGTCCAGGGAGGAGACTAACACAAGGTATGAATTTAGAGCTCTAAGAACTTACTCTTGATGTAGGCTGAATTTTACGATTAGACCTTCGTGGCTCTGAGGCATCAGAGGTTGATTTTGAAGAGTCTCCATTGAAAACTTTGTCCTCTTCAATTCTACCCAACTTTCCACCAGCAGGAGCAAGTTTTCCTTTACTTACCCGTTGAGGTTTAGCATTTGATGTGGAAGTTTTCTTAGAGGAAAGTGTACCTGAAGGAAGAGGAAAGGAAGAAAATATTGGACCCTCTGTTGCTCCCATGGAGCTAGATAAGGGCTGAAAGTCAGTCAAGTTACGTTTTTCGGATGTATTTTCAACATGGCTTATAGAAGCCTTGGTCTTTGCAACATGATCTGTAACAGCACCATCATTGGAAGCAGAAACTGTAGTTGTCAATGAGTTGTCCTTCTGAGTAATTGTTCTACCAGAAACATTCTGTTGCTTTCCTGACTTAAAAACCTTGGGCTTCGATGCCGCTGTTCGGTTTGCGATTGGTTCAGTTCTTAAAGTATTCTTCCATCCACGGGATCCTGATCCCCGAGGCATCAAATATTTAGCAAACTTTACTGAATCATTTGCGTCGTTGTTTTTGCTGCTCTGATCTGCAACATAATGCTTGCTCACTTCCATAAACTTTCTTTTTTTCCCAGGCTTTGGCACACCAAAGATCACTTTTGATCCTTCCTTCTGCAAGCCAGTCCGTGCCATTCTGAGCACGTCAGGTTTATTACCATCTTTGGTACTCTTACCAATATTGAACATTTTTTCATGAGCAGCTAAATCCAATAAAGTTGGCTCATCAGGTTTATTAGTTTCCACAGAATCAAAACCTTTTGACAACTTATCATTCCCTTTGGTGTCCACTGCAGGGCTCCGCACCCTCAGTCGTTTTTCCTGTGGAGTATCACCCTGAAACATCAAATCTGTAAGTCAGTGCAAGCAAGAAAGTTTAAGGTCAATACACAGTGAAATATCAAATTAATGCACCTTGTTGGTAGAATGAGAGCCCACTCTTGAACCGGACCATTCAATCCATTCCCCATTTTCCCATAGGAGAGAAGGCCGAAGATGCCATGCTCTAACAACAGATGTTTCTCCTTGAACTGCAAGCAGAGTGACATAGATTCATAAATGAAATGTTACCTCTATATCCAATAACCGAAAAGCATGCAACCATGTGATTATTCATTCAACTACAGCAACCAATTGTACATGCCTGGAAATTGGACTGTTAGTGTGGTGCCATCTTTCTTGCTCCTTTCAATGACCACTCCTTCCCACCAGCTGAAGAATATCTCACACATATCAAAATGGAAAATACAGAGTAGCATGATATATAAATTGCCAAACCACGGTTGCAGCAGTTTAAAGTATACAGGAGAACTGAAGAATGGTATAATTGTAAGAATAACTGCTTTAAAACGCATCAATTACAGGCCCTCACAGCACAAAGGATGGGAAAAAAATTCGTTAGATTGAATTATGCTTAGAAGGCAATGGAAGAGAGCACGGGCAACCCTTACAAAAGACAAGGCATGAACTCCCTTTTCAACACTGCAATATTCTCTTCCAAAGTTTATGGGAGAACTCCTAAAGCCATCGCAGGTTGTCATCCAGTCTATACATTTACAAGCTAAGCTACACTGAGACAGGTTCTGAAGACTAGATCATGTTTGGGAGAACTTGCTATCCTAATATAGCCCTGCTGAAAAGTATCCTTTTTTCTTTATCCCCCCTGAAAGGGAGATGTTTCAAGATAAAACAAAGACTTTCATATTTTGCTATTTCTAATATATATAAAGCTGGAAGTTTAAAGTGGAGTAAATATTAGTAAAAGATTTATTTGAATTGATTGAAGAGGTTATAATCACATGATAAAATAGCACCTGGGTGTAGATAGGATTCAAAACTTAGTTATTCACCTATCAGAATTGCATCCAGTTGTCAGTTATTCTCTATATTTTACCCCAGCAATTTTGTACCAGAAACATAAATTGATTTTTTTTTTACATATATTTGAAAATTCCTGTTAAATATTGGTGTCACACACTACAGCTGCGTAGTATAGAAACATAGTAACATACCTATCTTGTATCCATGCATCCACTCTATCACCAACAGACCAAATATGGTCCACCGTGGCAGCTCGTCGCCTCTTCCTTGTTCCTTCTAATTGCACAGCAGTATTAGGGCGAGCTATTCGTATTTTTGGCGCTCTCTCTCCTTCACCTTTAAGTGTCACCCACTCCTTTAGCTTCTCTGAGCCTGCAGACAATCAAAACAATAAAATATGATCAATTGATGTGCATGTGTGGGTGCAAAAATACTAATGCTACAAGTATTCCCTTTTCTTTCAACAAGCTACTTGAGGAGACTCCTTAGAGAATCACTGCCAGTGGCTGTGATGAGCAAGATGCCAATAATAGAATTCAAAAAGGAAAATCTCTCTGACCACAAGGTTATGTATGTATGGGAGATCAGCAAAGCCCGTGTGATGCTGTTGAACATGACACTACTAAAGATTCTATCTTCTAGGTCAAAATCACCCACATTTCAGTACTCCTGGACCTCCCAGGCATGTTCATCATAGTTCATACAGATCACAAATTAAAACAACTACACAGGTAATAACATTTACAGAATTATCTCCATAGATACAGATATTAAGGCAACTGCGCATATGTCAGCAGTTGGGGCAACACATCATACAAGCCACATCTGGCATTCTTCAAGCTATCATATATTCATAAAAAGCACATGAAGCAAAAAGAAATTGAGCACAAGGATTCTCCAAGTTTTCTGCATTCAGAACTATCTACTGATTCCTAATACATATATTGACAATAAACACAATAACTCACCTTCAACTGATGAAAGATTAGTATAACTCACATATGCGCTCCCATCCTTTAAATCCACGACATTGGCAGAGAACCAGGCTGCTTTAAATCCATTCCCATCTTTGAAAACCTAGGAAAGCAAAAAACACTGATGAGTTAACAAGGACCAAAGGCAAACAAACTTCGATGAAACATAAAAAGGAACACAAAATTATCAAACTTTATATATTAAGATACACAATTCCAATAATGGAACCTAAGAAAAGTTGGCGATTCCAAACCTCTACAAGGGATCCCGCCTTGATGCTATTAAAGTTTTCTATAGTTCCCAAAGATCTCGAACCATTCTCAGATTCAGACACCTTGTAGCCCTTTTGTCCTTTAACATCCTTTGCAGCAGCTGCACCAGAACTCAAGAAACCATCTTCCAATCTCACATGGTCCTCAGTGGACCCCTCAGTTGGAGCGTGTGGTCCTTCTCCAACTCTATCTATGTTAAGAGTTTTTCTACCTATAGCATTTGATTTAGAGATCAGTTCATTATTTATTTTGGCTACTTTCCAATAGCCCTCTGGACCCACAGCTACTAGCTCATTCAGTGGCAAAGGATCGCCCATAGCAACTATCTTCCCAGCTTGGGACACAGCTTCTGCAGCCAGCTCTGCAGCTTTAACAATAGCATCCATATTTTCAGCTCGTTTTGCAGCAGCAGAAGCAACTTCAACTCTCCGTCTAGCAGCCTCCCTTGCCACAATAAGGATTGAACTGGAACTGTTTGTCCCATCATCACCCTTCAGGATGGAAGCAGGAGTAGCCTTTCCCAAATTCTTCATGCCATCAGAAACAGAAATTGTATTGTCTTGACTGGGATTGCTGTAACCACCAGAACTTACTGCTACATCAGCCAACAGTTTAGCTTGCAATGCAGCACTAGATGCAACTTTGGCAGCTGCCGCTGCCGCTTTTGCAACAGCAGCAGCTGCTGCTATTGCAACAGCTGCAGAAGCTAGTTTGGTTTCAATATCTGGTGATAACCCAGAATTTCTCTGCTTATCTAACTGATTCCACATTTCCAGGCTGTGACTAACAGCAGCAGCAGCAAGAGTAGCAGCATCCTCTGCCTGCATTCTCGCAGCCTTCACTTTATCAAGGGTTTCCTCTGACAAAATATTCCTCTGTTCTGCATTCTGATTCCCGTTTCTGATATCAGTAGGTGTAGAAGATACAGAAGTCACAAATTTCTCTGTAGGGGCTTTAGAAACAAAGATGATAGGGGTTGTAATGGCAACAGAAGTAGACTGATGACTGGAAACAACAGGAGCAGAAACTGATTCTGTTCGAAGGTGAGGAGGCAAAATATTCTGGCCTGGACTCTCAGAAACTGAGTTCTTTTTTCTTTTCCTAGGTTTGGGATCAGCAGGAGGTTGACTGGAAGACACTGCAACCTTTTTTGCATCTGGAACAGGAAAAGTCCCAGTAAAAACACTGGTGGAAGCCCCACTCTGAGCTACAGGACCAGGAGAAACATGCTTTGCACCAGAGATAATCGGCACGGATAAGTCTTTCACAGGTGTCAATTGAACTGGTTCTGTGATAGGCAATTGCGCAGAAAAATGACCACTTGTGTCAAGTGCAGGTGTTTGCGGAGATGTAGCCCAGGGACCACAAAAAGGTGCCTGAGATATCCAAGGGTTACCAGCAAAATTTCTCATCTGTGGAGTTTGATGAGGATGCATAGGAGAAAGTGCCCGCTGATGATCCATAATGGGACCCCTTGGCATGCTGCTTGATTGAAATGTGTCGCCAGCTGGGGTAGGTACACTCCAGAGCGGTGAAGAAAGGGGTACCATGGGGTTCACAATTGTTGGAGTACCCTTGCTGGATCGACCAATAGGTGAAGAGATTACTTTACTTTGAACAGTACTCTGTCTAATTGCTTGATCAGGAGCTCTGACACCTGCAGATCTCATTTGTGTCACACTTGTAAATCAACCAAATCTAAACCAAGATTAGACAGCTTAAAATCAGAGACATACCAGGACGTGACTGCAAAGGGGTTTCTGGAGTAGTGAGATGAGGTTTTTGACCATGAAGCCGTTCTATAGAAGAGCGTAGAGCATTCTCCCATGTGCTTTTACCACCATCTACCAGGACATTGTCAAAGTGAATGTGTTTCTCTTTTAATGTTGAGAAGTATCACAAAACAAGGAAAAGTGCCACTAACCAGATCCTCCAAATGCTGATATCATATATGCTTCATCAGGAGCTGTTCCTTGTCTGTGACACAAACAAAATTAAAGTGAGATTTAGGTAAATCAAAATCATCAAATGGTAAGGGTTTTTTTTTTTTTTTTTTGTAACATTCAGAAGGATCCAGCAAATTCAAAAGCCACCCATTAAATCCAATAACCAAATGAAAAACAGTTCAGAATATGTATTTTCTTTTTTCCTTTTCTTTCCTCTCTTTTGGGATGGGAGGAGCTAAGAGATCATGAACACCACCTAAGACATCCAAAAGCACCTGAATCACATCCTGAAATTAATCTTGCCAACTCAGCCCATATATGTGCCAAAATGCATTGGCACTAACAATATTACAATAACAAAATAGCAGGACCTACATCAAAGCGCCATAAACAAAGATCTGAGCACGCAATTGCACTTGTTGCAAGTCCGTGAAGGGTTGTTGAAACATCACAGATGGAGAAGCAGACGAATTCAGATCTGGAAGGCTTGAAGATGCATGAACAAATGGTTTCATAGTACTGGAATCCACATGACCATAGCGCTGCATCTCATTTGATTGCACATGTTGCAATATCCCAGAAGGGCTTGGGGAGACATTGTTTGTTTTTGCCCCCTTTTCTAGCCGCACAGAAGCAGTATCTTTAATAGGATTTCCCTTTCTCGCACTTTCCTTTTCCGTGGCCTTACCAGATGATCGCCTTGTTTTACGCTCAGAAGTACCTTTAGAACCACTACGCACAATAGCTACATCAGACACTTTTGGACTTCCATGAGGAAGATCTTGGGCAAGCTTGGGATCTATTTGGACTAAACCAGATGATGGAGATGCATTCAAAATCTTCAAAGAGAAGCAAAAAAGGAAAAGGAAAAGACAGAATAAATTGATTAGGATCATAAAAGGTATTTGTCAATATAAGGTCAGATTATGATGGGGAGGTAATAAAGGATGTGCATATCAAAATTTTACCGGGTAGGCTTTAGTGGCTGGTTTGTTCAAAAAGGGCTGCCATTTATTGCCAACTTCTTTTTGAGGCATATTTGCCAGTGGACTGACCTCAAAGGTGAAACTCCTTTCATCTTTGGATGCATCATTTTGTTTCGGATCCTGAGAACCAGACAAAGCTTTGCTGGCATTGCTATCAGCAACAGCAGTCTGCTCAACTGAACATTTCGCTCCATCCTTGTCACTTTCACTCTGAAAATCTCTGGCGGCTCTGATGACGGTAGGGGAACCACTGGCTACTTTGCCAACATCAGCACAACTTCCACAATCTAGCAAACCATGTAAAATGAAGTTTAAAAGGTACAAAACTACAGGAACATTCATGAGTATTTTTTATTTAATCAAATAAGAACCACGGACAAGGCTACCATGCAGTAATGGCAGATTACCAGTAAAACAACAAGGAATAAACGAATGGCTACCGTTTGTGCTAGGGACAGCAATCTTCCCATCACTATTATCTTCAGAGGCTATGGCAGCTTCATTTTCTTCCCGACCTTTCTGGTTAGTATCCTCGTGACACTCTTCCTTTTCTGAGGAGTTAGGTCCTAGCATCTCATTCTTGTTTACAGTCGGTTCTGCATAATAAAAGACACAGAGAGGCAAAGCCATAATCATAGGAGTTCTTGTGAGAGTGAAAAAGTTAGATTCATCAAATCAGGATACCCATATCAGGACAGCAAGATAGCGGGAAGGAACCTGAATGATAATTCACTCTTGTATGTACCAGTTATTGATAACCATTTATAAAAACAGAGTGTCAGCTGAAATAATTAGCCACAATGCCATATTCAAATTAAAACAAAAGGCATGGCATCTAGCTTCATAAACATCCAAAAGATATAGCAAACTACATGATCTGAATTTGCATATCCGCACACATATTGGGGAGTACAATGAGCTGTGAATAAAATAGAACCTAAGAGTCATGTTCTAATATGCTTATTATCTAAGTTGCTATAGCTCACCTGAAACTTTGGATGATTCCTTTTCATCATTTTCTTTTACCAACACTTCAACATCATCTCCCTTGTTTGCAGTTGAATCACAAAGAACTGGACACACATTCATTTCCTTTGTGCTCTTCAGGCTGACCTTATCAATTACTTCTGAATGAGGTCCTTCTGTTTTACTAGCATCCACCATTAATAGAGATTGTTCAGCTGACTCGCATACTATCTGTCCTGCAGCACCAGAAGAAGCACCTTTTTTGGATTCAGAACCAGGATCCAATCCAGCTATCAATTGACAAGAGGTCTTCAGACCTGATAAACTGGCCTCCACAGAAATCTTGTCTGCGGTTTCTTTCTCTTTATCTAAGGGACTAAACCCCATCTCACTTAAAAGTGACATTTTGACATCTTTGTGACCAATAACTGCATCTACATTAGTGACATCACCAGAAGGTGCTGGAACACCATCCATTGTAGCAAAGGTTACCATGTTAGCATGTTTGCAGCTACTATCTGATGCTGCAACAGAGAGAAACAAATATTTTAGCAAAAAAGTAAATTATGCCAGCTTAATGCAATATTCCAAGGAATAACATTTCACCATTTACCCGAATTGTTGTCAGAAGCAGCATCTGATTGCAATGTCGAAGCTATGAAATTGTTTTCAGTGCTAACATTGCCAGAAGGAAGCTCTATTGTGTCCTTTCCCTCAGCAGAAACCATAGACTTCCCACATATTTGTGATGATTCAGCAAGGAAAGAGGATGAAACATGGGCCACTTCTCCAACAACTTCAGCTGAACAGCACACCATAACTAAACTAGAAACACCACCTGTGTCGCTGCTGCTAGTTCCACCAACTTTCACTTTAGCAGGCTCACAGTCTTCAGCAGACAGGAGAGATCCCTCACACTTATTAGATAGGTTCTTGTTATCCAATTGGGAACCATTTGAGTCATCAATTTCATGCCTCTTAAAAGTAGTATTATCTTCAACAGCCATCACTGATCCCCCAACTGTATCCACTTCGGACTGATCACTAGTCACTAAGTCTTCTGGTAAGCCAGAATGCCCCTTCGATATTTTGCAAGAAGGTTCCCCCAAATTACTCGAGTTAGTTTCAGTGATGCTTGCTTCTTCCATAGATTCCACTGCATCTGAACAAGGATTCTCATCCTCCATTTGGCCCTCTTGACTTAATACTTGTCCCTTTTTCTGATTCTCACCAGTGTCTGTTTCCACAGAATCTTTACTATCATCAGAAGTGTTATTTATATCATCTGGGCCATCTTTTTCATTCAATTCAATATTTCCTGTAGTGTTATTTTGCACAGAGGAACCATCCTGCATCCCTGAAGCAGGAACTTTCTGTGGCCTATCATTTGAAGATCCATTCACGACATTATCGATTTCCCTTTGAGTAACATGATTAGATTTACTATCAATGGACAGACTCCCTTCAATAACAGGTTGCCTGACCTCTACGCTAATAGCAGATAGGTCAACTAAAGGTCCCAAACCACTATCAGCAGATGCTTCACCTTTATGATCCTGCGAACTATCATCAAGAGGCTGCTGCTGTCCAACATCATTATCCAACACAGAAAAATCTTCCACATCCTCGCCTGGCAGAAACTTAGCCTGTAAATTCGCAGTATCTTCCACTTTAGGAGATGTATCATTATCCTGTTTCAAGATGGGCTCCATGTGCTTTAGTATGCAACCCAGTTCATCACAGGCATCTGACTCCTTAGTATTAGTTTGCATAGGAGTATTATCTTCCTGGCCAACAGATTTTAATAACATTTCAACAGACTCTGAGGAAGTAGCTTCAGACCAGACATTGTTGCGTCTTGATAGAGAACAAGACTCTGCTGCACTTGAACTAAACTGTATCCCACTGGTACCACGAGAGAAATCTTCAATCCACTGGTTGTCCTCGTTACTTTCGATGCCAAGAAAAACCTCAGTCTCAACCAAACTATCAAACCTTAAAGATCCATTAAGACTGTCATCAAAATCAAACCTGGGAAGAGCATATGGCTGTAAAACAGAAGGAAATTTGTTGCTTCCTTCACCAGCTAAATGAAGATTGTGGTTTTGAAAATCATTTTCATCATAATCCATGGGTGTGTCCCTAAAACAGTGCGACGGAGAAGAAAGCAGTCAGGTGCAATTACAGATGTCCAAAGATCACATGTCCAAGTTATAAAAACATCATGCTATATATCAGGATAGAAAGAAATACAACAATTAAAGAATACCAAATTTGAAATGTAATCTTACATAGAAAAATGGATGCAACATCAGGACACACAAGCCCAGAATTTTTATAATTAATAGTTATGACTTAATAGTTAACCCAACATCACATGTTGCTCTCCAACAATTTAGCAGAAAGTGTAAACTAACAATGCCCGCCACTGCTACATCACTATTAACAAGCTTTCAATTAATCATGCTACTTCCTTATGTGGGGTGATTCCTCTGGTATGCCTCGTAGTAATGCTAACTAGCACCTCACAGCCAATGCATTGTCATGGTTATATGGTAGAGGTTGATAGTGATGCAAAAAAGGGTAAGGGGCCTAGGAATTAGCATTATTGTTGATGGCATCATGTAAAAAAGAGCAGAAGGACAATGAAAGTACTATTTCAACAGCTTATATAGTTAGTAAACAAAGAGGTTTTTGGTCTTTAACTGTCTTACTAGGCGCTATTACACCCAGATCCCATGAAACTGTAAATAAAAAATTACAGATGAAAACAATATTGAAAGTATGCTATTCAATATTATCTCATCATAAAGCAGTGTCATATAACTTTGTCTTACTGTTTTTGATTTATTAATAAAACAGAAATCCAAATTTGAATACATATAACTTTGTTATTCAGAGAGACAAGATACTTTCAAGAGAAATTGTTCTCACATTATAAACAAAAATGATGGATTTTGTTTTTTAATTCTTCAAAGAAAACTTGCTTAGAAATAAACTTGGGAAGATTTTTCATGACAAACTTTAACTTATTGGACACAGTAAGGATATTTGTGCCATGAGAGATAAATAAAAAACTATGTAGTTGTCTTGGAAAACAAGTTTAATAAGGACATTTTAAAACGAATTTGGCGGTTTCTCTCATGCAGTTGGAAAATGATAGTGATTCACATTTTCAGCAACACTGTAGATCATGGGCTGTACAGTGAATAATGAATAGATGAAGAAAATGTAAATTAATAATCTCATCAATCCAATTTAGATTTGCTCACAAGTGGAAAAATTAAGAATAAAGTAGCAGACCATTCTCAACATTTATGACAGAAATGCATCAATTAAGTTGAAGTAAACTATCCAAACAAATCAAACTGGAAAAGACAAATGACACTAATAAGAAAATTGGGACCAAGGATGTTGTGCTGTATGCGTAATTTGGGGTGATTTGGTTCAACAGACAGGAGTGTCCTCGGCCATCGAACCAAATAAAAACATAATGGACCAAGCCAATTACCCAAAACTACAACATCTACAGTAAAATTGCCTATCTTACATGGCGATGCAGGTAGACAAGAAAAAACAGCTGTGAAGGAACAAAAAAAAACCCATCAACTTTGCATATCCTTCAAATATATACGCGTACTTTTGTGCATATGTCACCTGAACTTTAATAACAAGTTAAGCCCCCAAAAAATAAAATTCTTATGAATTTAAAACATGTTAAATCTCCACTCCAGGTCAACAGCTAAAAGAAACTTCTTTTCGTCTCTAAATCAATATAATTAAACTGGTGAATGCAGCTAAATCCCTCAAAACCCTAGTTCAAGCCTTTGATAACTTTAACAATATATAGTTAACAACTTCTTTGTACTAATCACCAATTATTCATAAACCAAAAACAAAAAGACCAAGTCTTTTAAACTTTCAAAATTGTTAGCAACAAAACTAAAGGAAAAAAAAAGTCTCTAACCTTATCTGCTTGTAATATTAGCAAGGAAAAAAAAAGTAGGAAATGAACAGTACCAGAGCAAGTCTAGAGACGCTACCTCCCTCCATTCGGTGACGAAACCCTGGCCGTCTACTCTTCCCCAATCGTACGCTCATCTAATTTCTCCAACAAAACCCCTACGGAACTAATTAACTTCCTCTTCCAAACTTCAAAAACCTAATTAAACTCACGTAAAGTAACAGAAGCACAGAATTAATAGTTGCCGGAGATTGAATAACACACCAGAATCTTGAATTTGCCGGTAGATCGAGTTAGGGTTCCGGTTAATTGAAAGACGATAGGTCTCCGTGAGAGAAAGAGTACGAGTGATATTATTTTTTGTGTGTTTTTGTCACGAAAGGAAATGAAATGCTGTTTAACTCGTTTGGTTTGGTTTGATGAGTGAGAGAGAGAGACGCAAGAAATAGGCGGCGGAGATGGGATTTGAGAATTTGAGTATAGGGCACGTGGATTGCTTGCATGCGTCGGATGAAAGAATGAAGTGTAATATTAAAGGGCGCGATAGAATTGTGATAGGGGATTTTCACACCGTTGGTTTGTTGGAGGGATTTTGGTTCAATGGTGTTGATTAGTGCTGTGAGAAAGAAGGGTAACAGGTGGAGTATGATAATTGATTTGTTTTTGTGTTTTAAAAAAATTTAAATTTTTTTTATTTTTTTATTAATTTTAAATTAATATGTTTTTAATATTTTTAAATTATAATATCAAAAATAATTTTTTAAAAATAAAAAATAATTATTAATATATATATTAATATAAAAAATTATTTAAAAAATAATAATCATGCTGCCAAACAAGTTTAAGTGTGGATTTCGGAAAATCCGAAATTTATAATACTGGTTATCTTGGTGAGGAACACGTGCAAGGAGAGAGAGAGGGGGTCGGGCAGGGTCAGAGGAGTCCATGGCTATTAATTAGGAGTTGGGAGATTTTGGGGTTATCTTTATTAGCCGTTGGATTAGAATACTTTTTTCTCAGGGTGACTGTTTAGATTTTCCTGGTCAGTATGACACTAGCTTCGTTGCCGGCGCTGGTGCGGATTTGAAGCGTTTAATAGCAGTACTGTGAAATTGAAATTTTAGACGAGAGAGTTAGATTATTCTCATTAAAATTGGTTTTTATATATTTGTATATCGTTTATTTTATAATTATTAGGCCAACTTAAGTATTTGAATGCTGCTAAATTAACTATATGCAATGATAACATTATATATCTTCGGTTCCCAAACATTAGAAAATCATCAGACAAGAAATATTAGAATTCTTGGTGGATAATGTTCTTTATACCCACTCTATGAGCTTTGAGTTGTGAGGATGAAATAAAACTGCAAGGGATTTAGAAAAATGGTGACAGCATGTGGAAATTAAAGCAAGTAGAAGTTCTTGAAGTTAGTGCCCAACTCAAAGCCAAGCCAACATCATCCTCTAAGTGCAGCTAGGTTAAGTTTCTCAGGATTCGTGATCCTCCTGTCTCTCAACTCATCTTAACGTTCATAAGCTTAACAATTTTCAGATCTCTTTCTATATATTGCCACCACCTTTTCTAAGTATTATATAAAAAAAGAGTGTTAAAAAAACCGATTAATTAAAAAAATCAAGAAAATTAATAAAAAGTTAACCAAAAAAATCAAATCGAGATAGAAAACCGATTAATGTTGCCGGGAAAATGCTCCCCTTGCATACACAGTGATTGATGAATGGCTTGTAGCATCCTGGTAGCATGAAAAAAAACGCTTTTTTGGAGCCCATGTTGGAAGGAAAACAGATAGCTGTAATGTTCTATCACTAAATTGCTTGCCCCGTATTTTACTAAACGTTGTTGGAATTTCTCTGATCTTCCCATTTTATTCTTGCCCGAGCTTTCCAACCTCGTACCTGTTATTATCAGATTTTCTCCTTTTTTTTTGTTCAATATGTTCTTAGGACTTGTTGGGATTATTAGATGGGTAATATCTTTTAAGATCTGCTAGTTTATGACACTTTAATCAAATTTGATAATAACCATCCTAATAGTTATTATTTTTCTTATATATCTTTATTAATATAAGCTAGAATGAAATCAAATTTTATTATTAATAGCACTCTAATAGTAAGACTTTTCTATTGTTGTGGTGTTTATTCTTGAATTTAATTTCATTTAATTAGGTTGAATTTTTCTCTCTCAAAACAATTATAAATAGATAAAAAAAATGAACAATATTCTTATGATGAGGAAAATATTTTTCTATGCATGTGTAAAGATGTAAAGAATATCTAAGAAAACAAACTAATTTGAACACGGTTTCCATTTTGTTAAGGCAACATAACGTGGATATCACAGCTAGGCATCACCAATTAACAGCTCAACCCGGCACCGGCACTGGCTCATCTCATGAAACCATGGCGTTGAGCTCATTACAGGGAACAAGTGAACTGTACTGCATCGGAGAAAATCTAAAACACTGGAGTTTTGGACTACAAACTGATATCTAAAATACCCTGATGTACAAATGTGGATCACAGTTACTGATCATGTCCCTCCTTGCCGAGGCAAGCAAGGCTCAATGGCTCATGATCATAAGGACATTGAAACTCCTCGTTAAGTTAGAGGCATCTAGAAAGAAATTCATACCCAGCATGGCTTCTCCGTTAAGTCCTTTGAGAAGACGTACCGGAACCTTGAACTGTAAGGTAACCACTCTACAGCCTGAGATGCCTTTTTGTTTGATTTATGATCGATGCATTTCTGTATTGAATCATGGAGCTTATTGTCAACATTGTCAGCGACCCACTTGAGAAGATCATCCAAGTTGATTGAAGCTTCCTTAGCAAACCTTTCCAGCACCTTGGGTAAGAACACTTTTTTTGACTTCCTCACAACCACATTCGTTTCAAGAAACTCTCGTTTAGCGACTTCTAGTTCTTCATTAACATTTGATGCTGTGTAGACTTTTAGCTGCAAAATGTGACAAGCAACAAGTCCTATCACTTGCTATTGATATATCAGTTGGCACGCAATGTGTTTTGCTAGATTATGCATGTGACTTCAAACCTCAGAAACGTCCCCATTGGTTGGCTAGATGCTAAGAAATTGAATAAATAAGTTTATTTAGGGTAGAAACTGAGTTCAAATAAAAACCTAGCTTTTCTGTAAATAGATGTTTCAGTGGACAACAGAGCTCTAATCATTATATTTACTTCTTCCATTATTCTGGGAACATTTCTTCAACAGTTCAAATTTCGTAAATAGGGTTTTTGGGTATAATTTTCTGGCTCATGCAGTCAGCCAGGTCAGGCAGCACCGTTTAATAGTGCAAGTACGGGTATATAAACATCAGACCAAAAAACAAAAATAAAACATGTGGAACAAAGCTGCATAAATGCTGCAAATTGAGAAGGAAAAGGCAATATTTGGGACACAATGAAAGAAACAGTTTGGATCAACCAATTTCAAAGCAGCATGTCAATTTCAATCTTGTAATTTATCCATTGCAACATAATGAATACTTGTATGAGAAAAAAGTAATGCATGTGAGAAGTTACCGCGGGATCAGAAAAGGCACCGGTGCAGAGGGAAAAGCAGACCAGCGCTTGGGGATCTGATGGACCAAATTTGGAACTAATAAGTTGCCTTTCTTCACCAGATTTTTTCCGCAAGGCAGTGGAAAGAATGGTCTCAAACCACTGTAATCCATTCAAAAGCAGATAAAAGAACCATGTTTAGGGGAATTTCATTCCACCAAAGAAGGCATATTTGAGAAAATTAAAATATCAATACTACCGCTAATGATAGAGAAATAGGGATGTATGGATAATGAATCAAGTAAAACTACCTCAAGGACCTATTAAATCAGAAGTAACTGATGGATTCTTAACGCTTACAAGAGATAAGAATAAACTTCACTCTAATTGATCCAGAGCAGTAACCTATGAATTTTTTCTTGATCAGATATGTGAGATTGAAAACTGAAAGCATGGCTTTTTGATAAGATGTGTGCAACCCAAAAAAGTGCAGCTGACTCTTAGGTTAAAAGTGTAAACAGGGCTTGTGGCAGAACAGCATGGTAAAGCCATTGGCATTCAAACAATGAACTGCAATCACCTTGCAGCCCTTCTAATGAAGGAGAAGACTCAGGTGTAAATTCTCAAGATGCCTGTAAAAAGAATCAAGTCTAATGCAATATCAAAATACAACTGCACATATTAAGAGGTTCTTTTGGTAATGACTATATGATGTATTCAAACAGGAGAAAAAACCAACAGATTCCAGGTAAGAAATCATAAACGATAGATATGGCGGACCAAGCAACACCAGGAAAGAGCTCATAGGCTTAAATAAATTCAATTATTGACAATTCCTAGACAGTGTTAGCCTAATCCATAGATTCTTCTAAATGATGAAAGCAAAGTGCATACCCTTCCAACTCGGGGTGTACGGAGGCAAAATATTGACTGCTCTATGGAATTTGCACTAATGATATGGCCACCAATGTTGTATGCAGCCTGCACTATACAGAAAAGCCCATCAATTTTCATTCCCCATAAAGAGCATACAACAATTTCAGAAAAAAGAAGAAATAGGAGGAAGCCACAGAAACCATGTACAACCCTTCATAGTTTCTCTCCACGTCCTAAAGTAGAACTTTGGTACATTGGTCCCACTACTAGTTACTCCAACAGGTTTAGATTAAAAGGACATGGTTTGACATTTAATTTCTATGCACCCACAACTCGACAATGGATGCAAGAACACTGTCCACAAAAGAGATTTATAATTTCATAGACATTTTTTTGTTGCTTCTGCTGCCAATGGCGATCATCCACTGGAATTTACTTGAAAGATTTCTTTGAGCAAACCACTAGCATAATCAGAAACAAGACTGTGTGACGGACTTCTTTACAAAGTGCAGTTTCACATGCTTAAGCTGCCAATGCTGCTGTGATGACATTGCCACATGACTATCAGTCTATCAATTTGATTTCCGTCAATGGCCAATTGTACTTCGACATAAAACAAAAAAGTGCACTACCTTGTGAAACAAGGCTAGCCTCCTAAGAGAGCTGTGGGGAATTCCATATGCTAAATGTGCCTGGCAAAGAAAAAAGAACCTCTTACATAAAAATAATAATTAGATAGGTAATCCAGAACAAACAACCAGTCATCCGATTATTACATGCATAACAAGCGAATTATACACATTGATCCAAAATGCAGTTTTCGCACTGTTTTCCATCCGAGTCACTGTCACCCTTTCCAGTTGCTCCACTAGAACTCTGAAATTGGAAAGATGAAAACAAAATTATAGCTTCACCCTATCACCTTGAGATAGAATCTACTTAAATGACATGAGGATAGAATAAAAAACAAATCCAAGTGTGCCCGTGGTCCTATCTAAATATATTGCACCAAGAACCAGATTCCACTCTGGGTACTGTAACATTGTAGTAGATGCATGCGTGCATTATGAGCATAATCCATATCCAAAAAATTTCAGCACTACATTCTATATGTTTCAGTCTTCTAACTCTAAAATTTTGTAGTTTCCAAGTATACATGCGAAAATACACAAAATACAGGGGAGAGGATGGGATGTTGCAAAAAATATCAATTTAAATAGGCAGAGATATACATACAGCATATAACACTTCATATTTTCTTGAGCACGTATAACCTAAATATAATTTGGGGTTGCAAACACTGAAGCTTAAACAGAGTATCCAAGGTTCTTCCAATTCATCTTCTAATGGACACATTCACTTCTGGAGGAGGAAAGGGATGTATTGTTTACTTTGTTCTCCTTTTTCATAACTAGGAATTGAAAACTCACCTATAATTGTTGATGGCATAAGATGCACGAGAGAACTGGCTTTTATCATTTGATATCCAAGATATTTCTACCATGGATTTGCAAGACCAATCTCGATCCTCTCCGATACCACGTCCGGGAAGTATAACATTTGTGGAAGACCTTGACAATAAAGGTGATCTGTTTTTTCCAGGAGCTACAGATTCTGCACTACAGAGCCAGTAATATACTGCAGCCATACACCTGACCATCTCTTCAGACAACTTGCTGGGGCACTGATAAAGATGATCTTTCAGAGTTTGCAGCACAGAAGTTTTCTCTGCGGCTGGTACTCTCTCATGAACCTGGAAATAGTTGCAATGAAAAGGTTTAGAGTTTAGATAACAAATGGAATGACATGAAAAAACACAGTAACATGATTGCCTGAAGCACAGGAAACTTTTACAACATATGCACGAAGAGCAAATGAACCCCTTTATTTCATTTTTCTGATCATGAAAGATCACGTGGAATAGATGAAAGACCAGTAACCAGAAGGGAAAAAAAATATATTTATATAAGTAACGAAGGGAAAGATTAGAGAGTAATCTGTACAAATCAAATGTTCTAATTGTTCTCCTCATGATATTGATGAGCCGCTTATTTTATAAAGATCATTTCAGGGGAAGAAAAAACATTGAATAACTAGACTTATGTATTGCACATGCATAGCTTACCTTAACCAGGTTGTAACTGTTCTTCTCAGAATGAATGTCACTTTTTCCATGGGATGATGGAGCATCACTGGCTTTAGGGGTTCTTTTCCCTGACTCAGCTGGTGAAACTAGAGCTTGCAAAGGTCGTAAAGGGAACTTTTTTGAGGAGCAGAAGGCACTTGAGATAACACTTGGGTGTTTCCTGGATGCATGCTTTATATGGGCAGGAGACGGCATGCCTGAGTTTTGCGTTGATGGTGCCCGGCTAACACAACTTTCAAAAACATTCCTGTAGATGGAGAGCATTTGCTGTTCACGGTTTGCAACCTCTTCTTCTAGTAACTCAATCTCTGCAATCAACTCTTTTGTCTGGCACTAACCAATAATTTGCAGGTTATTTCCAAGCTCACCGTATCACAACTCGTGAATTTAATTGGACGAACATGAAGCAAATACATGTTGATCTAACCAACTTCGAGAATGCATGCAGTCGATAGTCAATGCATTGGAGAACAATGCATATGCTATCGAGTACAGAGCCTCAGAATGTAAAAAAATGGAGCATCTCAAAACAATTAAACTATAACATATCCTGAACACTGAAATTGAAATGCACGACAGGTTTTGCTATGGTTGGATAGAAATCTTCTTCACACCTTGGTGTAACTTCGTATTGTTTTTACATCCATATGTTAATTAAAATATGAAATAACCGTTTGTCTTTGATATTAGTTGCTCCAAATTCAATCGAATTGGGAATTCATCCTCTCAAAGATGAAGTTACCTGAGTAGAAAAATGCCTATGACCAGGAGATAAAGTACTAGAAACTCGGCCCATTGATTTCTCGAGCACCATGCGAATAGATTTCTCCTGCTGCAATCGTAATTGCAGCTGCTCAATCTGCAAGCCAGTTTTGTGGATAAAACCAGATTCAAGCTTACATATATAAAGGAAACAGACATCTAATTCAGTGCTTACATCTTTTTCCAAGGAGGCTCGGTGGTTAGAAGAACCATTTTTGTCGTTACAAATGGGGTAATCATGGAGAGGACTTTGTGTTCTATGAGCCCTTGTTGAAAGTGGCAACATCTGTTATATTCAGGGGGGAAACTGGTGGTAAGCTATATCGTTGTATTTTCATTAAAATGCATGGTTCTAAGCTTTGATCATCTAACAAGTTTAATTTCTCCGTAACTTGCAAGTAAAAACGATACATGGGACTAAAACAAAACAAATTAAAAGTGGGAAAACTTTCAGTCTCACATGAATTTCATTCTGCTCCTTCTTTAAGGAATGCAAAACTCGACCCCCTGAAATGACTGAGTTCCTTTCAGATGCACTGAAATGAAACGCCAGAAGGTCAAAAAGATGAATAAGATCATTGCATTATTCAATATATTGACCATATAAAATCACAACTGCATTGATTGCAGAAATCATTTTTGTGGTAAGGCTACCTACCATTCATAGGATCATTACGATAGTCCTATGTTTTTCATTTTAAAACCGCTGAGAGTTCAAAGGAAAACCAGAAACTGGAAAAACTATCAAGTCAAGACAAAGTGAAACAGCCTATCTTGATGTTGCCATCATATCAATCTCTTTCCAGTGCCTGAAAAAACTCATTGATTCTATCACTTACCTTCTTAGAGTTTATTGCGTGGCACATACAATTAGCCCTTACCACTAACAAAAACCGTCATAGCAATTAGCTCAAGCGAACTCCATTATTCCTAGTCCGTACAACAAGAGAATATATGTTTCCTTTTCCATCATTAATCAACTCTTAGATCCCAAAATTTCCATTCCATCTATGAAGTTGAACTTAAAATCTTCTTATTCATATCCGAACCCACCCCAAAATTCAAAAGATCATCTCCTTCCCCAAATTAAACACTAAGAATCTAAAGACAAGATCTTGCAATATACTAGCCGACTTGGAGTCAGCATGTCATGGACAACAATGACTTGTAACAAATTAAAAGAAGAAGCAAAAATAGTAAACTATATATATATATAAACCATGCCTTTTAGAGCGCCTGTGTTGTACATGGCTGCGCGGAGGTGGCCAAGAGCCTCCATTCTCTCTATTTTTAGCTCTTTCTCCATCCCCATCTACACTCAAACCATCCATTTCACTATTCCTCATAAACGCACCACAAAATGGATATTAACATGTAACAAATATTGTAACTCGAAATGGGAAGCAGGAGTTTGGAAAGATGTTTTAAAATGGGTATTTATGATTGTATAAAGATGAAACTTTGAATGCGGAAACTAAATAATACTAGTAGTACTATGCTCATCAAACAGTTACCACCACAAACAATTTGGGGACCATGAATATAGTTTTCTGCAACATAATTGAATTCAATCACTTTCTAGTTGTTGGGTGCATTTACTATGTGACTCTCTCTATATTTATTTCACCTGATCATCCTGTCTCTCACTGCCAACGACGTGCAGAGGACCGTTGGGAGAGGCGTGAAAAAGGAGGACGTATTATATATTTTTTCTTTTTGAAATAGAACATGAGGTTGCGTCTTGGTGCTCTAATTTATTGTTTTTAAAATATTTTTTATTTAAAAAAATATTATTTTTATTAATTTATTTTTTATATCAACACATCAAAATTATTTTAAAATATTAAAATAATTCATTTAAAAATAAATCAAATTTTAACAAAAATAAAAATTGAAACTAACTCCTAAACACTCACTTGATATCTCAAAATAATAGATACTGTCCATTAACCCATAATATGTTCCAGGCCAAACTAATTTTTTTTAAATATAAAAGAGAAAAATAAGAGTATAGAGATTTTTTTTAATGTTATTAAACCCAAGTAAGAAGATAAATCTTGAAATCCCTTAACTTAAATCTTTTCCTAGTGCGAGTTTCCAACAAAACTATATAAAAATTATTTCGATATAAATTGATTTATTTAATAGGTTCAAAGAAAATTTGAATCACTAGTTTTTATTTTTAAAATCTAATGTTGATGAAATCAAAAAAAATAAAAAAGAATATTAGGTCGCATCAACTTTTGAAACCCGTAATCAAGGGTATTAAACTGGAAATACCATACATGAAAAAAAATGAAACTCAATCCCCCAATAAATTTAACATTGAATGATGAATTATCACTATTATTATCATTACAATTATCACTATTATTATTATTATTATTATTATTATTATTATTATTATTATTATTACTACTACTATCACAATTATTATTATTATTTTTATTCTTATCACTATTGTTATTATTGTTGTTGTTGTTGTTGTTGTTACAACTACTACTATTATTATTACAACAAATTGTTACTACTACTATTATTATTAATACAATTATTAGAACTATTATTAGCATTATTACTACCACCACCGCTATCACCAATATTATTATTATTATTATCATTTGATTATCACTAATACTACAAATTGTTTTATTATTATTATTAGCCCTGCTAGGATTATTATTATCCATCATCATCACCATCGTTATCACTACTACTACTACTACTATCACTATTACTATATTACTATTAATAGCATCAATATCAATATCATTATTATTATTGTTATTATCATTATCATTGTTATTATTGTTATTGTTGTTGTTGTCGTCATCACAATAATTATTAAAATCATAATCACCATTGTTGCCATCATAATAAACTATTATTATTACTATTATTATCATTATCATCCTACCTACTAATAATATTATTTGTTACTATTTTTATTATCATTACTATTGCTATCACAATTATTACTGTCATTGCAACTATTATTATCATAAAAAACTATTATTACTACCACATTTATTATCACTATTAGTAGTATTATCATTGGTTTCATTATTATTTTTATTTTTATTGTTACCACTATTATCACTGTTGTTGTCACTATTATTATCACAATTATTACTATTAATAATATTATTATCACAATTATCACCATCATTATCATTATTACCATGATAATAAACTATTATTATTACCACTATTATTAACATTATTATCACTATTAATAGTATTATTAGTAATATTGTTAGTATCATTGTCATTATTACTATTACTATTACTATTATTATTATTACAACTACTATAATTATCATTATTAGTTCATTACTACTACTACCACCACCACCATAACTATTATTATTATTAAAATAATAAAAATTATAAACTTGATTTGAAGGATAAAATTAAAAACCATGAAAACTTTGATAAAGGGGCAAAGAAAACAAATAAGAAATCAAAAGAAAAGGGACCAAAATGAAATTAATATTATTATTATTGAAAAAAAAAATCATGAACTTGATTTAAAGGATACAATTGAAAACTATAAATACTTTGACAAAAAAAACCAAGGAAAAAAAATGAGGAATCAAAAGTAGAAAGACCAAATAAAAAAACATTATATATACAAGTTAGAATTGAGTGATTAACTTGTTGCTTACCTTAAGTAGGATATTTCAAAGTGATTTTCTTTTTCCCTTTAGCATAACTAGTTTTTTACTTAAAAATCTTTAAAAGGCCAATTAAGGTTTCTAGTAACAAAAAAACTAGGTGGCAATACATTTTTTTTATTTTACAATTTTGTATATAATCAGTTCATCAAGATGTTTCCCGTGACAAAATGCTACTCCACCTAGAATTTAAGACTAAGCTTTATTTGTTTAATTTTTAGGATAATATACTCTATGTGCTTTTGATATATTTTATGCTTATTAGCCTATATATATTAATATGTGTTTATATATATATATATATATATATATATATATATATTATGTCACATTTCATACATCATTCATCTTTATTAATCTCATTCATTATTCATTATTCATTATTCTTTGAATTGAATATTGTTTTACACTTATCGCATTATTAAATAACACCTTAATACACATATTTTTCTCTCAGTTATCATTGACAAATTAATGGTTTCTTAATGAGTTATGCTTCAGACTAACACTTATAAAAGCTCATATTCTTGTTGAAAGTCTACATGATCATGATTAGTAGCTAATAAGATTTTTTCGATCTATATTTTTTTATACCTTATAAACCTCAAGGCAACCTTTTAAAGTTTATTTTCTTAGTGATGAGAGATCATTTTCAAAGTTTATTTTTGTAGGTCTTTGGCGACCATATCTTTTTTTTTTCTTTCTCTCTCCCCACCATTGAATTCCACGTCAACCTTTTCAAATAACCATACTCGCCCTTGCAATTTATTATCCCTTCACATTTGATCTTTGTTCTTTTTATTACTTTTTTTTTAATTTTGAAAAAGCCAAAAAATTACAAATGGTTTTCAATCTCACCCCCCTTTCATTTTTAATATTTAAGATTTGGTCCCCATTCTTTTGATTATAATTTTTTATTTTTAATAAGCTATACAATTATAATAGTTTTTCAATTTCACCCCCTTTCATTTTCTTATCTCTTAAACTTGGTCTTCATTCTTTTAATTTCTATTTATTTTATTTGAGAATAGTTTTTAGATTGTTTTTTTTTCATATCAAATTTGATTCTCATTCTTTTTATTGTTATTTTTTTGTGTAGGTTTTCTAAATTGATAAAAAAAATTCATGATTTCATCCTTTAAAATTAAATTGGTTGGGAATTAAGCTTCTTAATTGGACCTAGTTCAAGGATTTCATGATTTTCATGGTCACGAGGTTTGTAGATTAACTTGAGTTTACTCGTATTTTTTCCATTGCTTTTTCAAATTAAATCTCTTTTTTTTTATCCTTCAACATTACGTTATTCAATAATTAAGCTTTATAATATTATTCAATTTGCTTTCGAACGTGTCAACCCTGGTATCACGATGAGGTTTGAGATTTTGTATTTTGACCCGAGTGGGCTCAAATTGAGTTTTTTACCTTTTTAAATTATTATTTTTTCTTAATTTTCATCATTCAACATTTTATTTGCTAGTGATTGAGCTTCACTTTTTTTCTTTTTTTCTTTTTTTATGAAGTTATCATATTTTCATTTGATTTATTAGGAATTGGTATTCAAATTTTTTTCCTACGCTTTTTTTTATGAGATTATCTAAATCTTATGTTTATGGTCACAAAGATTGCGAGTTAACCCAGTTTAACCAAGTTTTGTCTTGTTATTCTTATTTTTTTATGTTTCTCTTTATTATTGAGTTGTTTAATAATATAGGTTGACTGAGATCAAGATCTTTTAACATTTTATTTATTGTTTTTTTATTATTGTATTATTATTTTAATCATATTATTTAAATTATAAATTGAATCAACAACTCGGATTTTAAGATTTTTTTACATTGAATTTTTTTTTACCCGCTGCTTATAGCAGGCTAGAAATCTAGTTTTCCTCTGTTTTGGATATAAGTACATTGCCAAGGTCAACCCATTGTTCCTGTATGAAAAAAGTTTTATTTCCCCTGAACACCCTTATAAACATTTCTCAGATTATATATTAAGTTTTCCTCCATGTAAATATCGGCGTGGCTTTACCATACCAATTAATACCCTGCTTGTAATATAGAGGGATGTAATTTAATTAATCAAATTTTAAATTTATTTTTTAGAAATTATTAGTTTGAGTATTATAAATTTTAGGGCTATTAAAGACTTACATGATCGTTAACTTTATGACCCATAAAATTAGTTGAAATATATGCAAGTTGATCTGAATATTCATATTAATAATAATAAAAAAATAATAACCTAGTCATATACTGTGCTCGAAACGAGAGACAATCACAAGTCGAGTCCCCACATATTAAGTTCATGTACTTGTTTTATAAGGGGCCAATCTGCAAGATGGCTATCCAAGGAATTACTAGATTGAGTGCATAAAAGCAGCCTTAACCTTCTTACATGTTTTATTGAAACTGGTAATCCGGGGACCATCTTCGATGACAGAGGTCATGTCCAAGAAGCCTAGCCGCTTCTATAATCGTCGCCTGAGCTTCCAGGCTCGCATGGCGTTTGAGCGACGAGAGCAGAAGGTTGCCCAGTCTGACCTGAATTTCTTACGCTTCTTCATTAATGGAGTGGAAAAGAATGGAAGTTTATTGGCTCTAGGAGAGCCCAGCTACCAACCCTGCCGTATATAGTAGATGAGAAGTTAAGGAGTACCTTGTCTGAGATGATGTACACAATAAATACATGAGACATGCAAGTACTGTCCAAAGAAAATGAAAAAAAAAATCAATAAAGAAAAGGAAAGATACACTTATGATGAGTATCTATTCTGAATTGCATGAATAGAGAGAAATGTATGGATAGGTCTATCACATATCAGTGAAAAAATATTATATTTTTTATATTTTAATCGTATTTATAGCAATAAAAAAAAATCAAAATACAAGGTAAATCAAGTATGAATTTGCCACATCAATCATCCCATAAGCTCAAATATGAGATTTCAATCTAAATAAATCTTTTTATTTATCACATATGTTGCTATTCGCTGGGCTAACATAAATTTTATGAACAAATCACGTGTGCCGTTTTTTCTCAAGGACGAACCTTGTGAACCTTTATTATGTCTGCCTTTTTGCTCCAATCGTCGATAGGAGCATGATTTTATATATATATATATATATATATATATATATATATATATATATATATATATATATATATATAAAACTTAGATAGAAGCGTGTCTAGGGCTCCGTTTGTTTGCAGGAAAGTGAATTTTTTTTGGAAAGTGAATTTCGGGGAAAGTAAATTCAGGAAAGTATTTTCCGATATTTGGTAGTGTTATGGAAAATAAACTGGAAAACACTTTCCAGTATTTAGTTATGTCATGGAAAATGAGTTGGAAAATAACTTATTAATATTTTATTTTTCTCAAGTTTATTAAAATAATGAGGAACAAATCTTACAAATTAAAAAGTTGAATGAAATTGAAATTGAAAAAAAATATATAATTTCATAAATTATCTCAAATAAAACAAATAATAATCAAAATAATAGGGATCAAATCTAAAAAATTAAAAATAAATTAAAAATAAAGAAATTAAAATAATAATAATCAACATTTCATAAATTATTTCAAATAAAATAAGTAACAATCAAAAGAATGAGGATCAAATTTGATAAATAAAAAATTTCAATAAAAAAATGATAAGAAAAAAGCAAATAACAATTATAAAAATAAGGACCAAAGTTAATATAAAAATAAAATTTTAAGAGATGAAATTGAAAAATAAATATTCAAAACAAAATATATATAGCAATCAAAAGTTTGAGGATCAAATTTGATATAATCAGCAAATAATGACATTTCTAAATTTTTCACAACTTCCGAAAAGTGTTTTCCCCTCAAATTTTTCAGGAAAACACTTTCCTGAAAACCAAGCCAAATTTTCTTTTTACTGGAAAGTGTTTTTCATTGACCAACTTTCCTACTAGCAAACAAACACAAGAAAGTTTGGAAAGTGCTTTCCCGGAAACCACTTTCCGGAAAACAAACACAGCTAAAAGGAAAACATTTTCCTGAAAACCAAGTCAATTTTTTTTTTTGGACTAAAATTGACTGGAAAGTGTTTTCCGTTGACCGGAAAGTGTTTTCCGTTGACTAGAAAGTGTTTTCTGCTGATCGGAAATTGTTTTCTGTTGACCAACTTTCCTAATGACAAACAAACACAGGAAAGTTTGGAAAATAGTTTCCCGAAAACTACTTTCCAGTAAATAAACAATGCCTAGGTTTAATTGTTAGGTCCGGGACTCTGCCTAGCTCTAAAGAATGATTTTACTTATGAATAAATGGTTTGTGTGGGGTCTGCAAACATCATTCCTACTCAATTATCTTTAAGTTCGATAATGTAGAAAATAATCCTGTGGCAATAAATTTTCGAGTCTAGTCTCCCCTTCTGTTTCTATGCACTTCAATTGGGATCATAATTAGGTAGGTGGGGTTACATCTCTATTAATCTTATTGTTTGGTTTTGAAGTTGGAAAGTATTTTTATAAAATTTTAAATTATTTTCTTGTTTTAAATTAATTTATTTTATATTTTAGATTATCTTGATTTCATGATATCAATAATAAAATTTAAAAAATATTATTTCAATATATTTAAAAAGTATAGAATACATTGAAAAGAAATTGATATTATAATATTAAATGAGCGTTTAGTTATATTTCTTCAAACATCTAACAACAATCTTTTTATTATTTTAATTAGTAATGTGATCTTTTGGATAATTAAAAGGATACAAAAATATTTTCTTTTTTCCCCTTTTCTAGCAACAACATAAAATTTAATACCAATTACTAAACTTTTATATTTGTATAAAATATATATAATAATTGAATAAATTTATGGGCCGGAAGGCACGAGGCCTGAATACGAACAGCCGGTTGCCCAGGACCAAGACGAGGGCAAAATGTACAGGCCCAACTTGATTGCAAAAAGACTTATTTTACAGACACGTTCAGGTTCTTGAAGATGGTATGCACATGTTTCCAACCTTTCAAGCTATTTAGCCGAGTTCGAAATGAGAAAGAGAAAAGGCTAATTAACAATGTCAACAGAGATCATATCAATCCATATATTTCTAAAACTAGAGTTATAACTTTTAATATTTTATAAACAGCAATATACCCCATAATTAATCGAACTTTATGTTGAACCATTTAAACTGTAAATATGAATTAATTAGAAATCACTATAATTAAATGAGATTTACTCCCTAAAATGTGCTTTTTCTTTTAAAAAAATTTAGTAGTATTTATAGTATATATTTACTCGTATTGGATATAAGAATATTTGTGTTCAAATATGATTAAAATGCCTTTAAATCTAAAATATTTCTAAATATAATTTTAACTTAAAATAACTCAACTCGTTATAAAATTTTAATACAAAAAAAACGTAAATCAAATATCATTGTTCTTAATGACGTGTGATAATCACTACTTTTCTACCATTTTTATTTGTGTATTTTATTGAAAGAAATTCTAATTCACGGGCAATTCATGATAAGAAGCTGGAAGCAGATAGTTCTGATGACTATGATGATACCAAAACGGCTCAAATGGTTTGCTCCATTGCAAATCGTGAGGAGTGCATGGCCTGCGGAAGTTAAAGGTTTCTGACAATCGATGCTAGAAGACGCAGGAGGATTATGATATGGTGGCTAGGCAATCTCTGTTAGGTGTTGCTTTCAGAGGACTTTTGTTTATGGGTTAAATCCAACCCAGTAGACACACACACACAGACACACACACACACTCGTTTAATGTTTGTATAGCGTAATCCTGCTACCACCATTGGTTAAATGTGTTAAGCTCATGAACATTGATAAACAAGTTAAATCTTGAAAGAGAAATTGTCAGAAACCAAATTAGCTATAATTAATCAACAATTTTTTGGGTTTGGATTTTGTTTCTGAAATTCGTAGACATGAAGTTTGGATTTTGTTTGGCAACGACAACTTTTTTGAAGCAAAATAAAACAACTTGCAAAAAAGTTATTAGCCGTCAACTGTTTTCATTTTTTATATGTATATTATAAACGTGGATGTCCAGGTTAGTTTGCATGTATCTTAACTAATCTTATAAATTTTAAAATTAATGACTATGTAAATTTCCAGTAACCATTATATTAGTAATCATAAAGCTCGAATCTAAAATTACGTACATGGGAGCAAATATTTTGATTTGAAACTCTTATTACCAAGCCACCGAGAGAGAGAGAGTAAATCAAACAATATTGAAAAAATAAGGAAAACTTACATATACTCATTAGATACAGTTTAATGTGGGATGCAAAGCAAACAAATGGGCTTAAATTTTTGAAAATTATATTGAAAAGTGAGAAACACATTAGATACAAGTCCTCCTTCATCACTGATTTCTTGACCACAAACAGTTCCTTAAATTTTTAATCTGCTGTGCCAGATGATTTCCTTAATCGTTACATATACACACCATCGATAATTGATCTTCTCTTTGTTTCAGGATTAATGGAGAAACAATCTTCGTTCTGTCACTATCTTTCTTCAATGCCAAGGCTCTGGCATTGATTGATCAAGAAAGCGTTGAATGTCACGTTAAACCATGAAAACAAAGAAGCCAATGCACCTGCAAAACCCAGAAACTGAAATTCGTTGAGAGTGAAAGATTCAACTGCTTTGAGTCTTTCTTATCAGTATCCAATTGGCAAGATCAAGAACCAAGATCAAGCCAAATCAGTTTCAGTGCTAGCTAGAAAAAATAAGCAGAGGAGCCCAAATCAAAACCATCTGGTTCCATATCTGAGACTGGGGGCATCCTGCTAAAAAGTGGACTGTGCACATACTCTCCAGAATCAAACCCGAAATACGAACCACTGCTACTCCCCACTGACTCAAACCCAGTAGTCATTGTTGTCTGGTCCTCAAAACCCCTCAACCCCGAAGTTGACGAATCAGTCCAACTACATTGACTCATATTATAATCCGAACTGTGAGATATATTGGAAGGAAAATCATGAGGAAGCACATTGTTTTGAATAACATGTTTTAGTTGTTGATTATAGGTATTATTACTGGAGCAGCTCCAAAAACCTCCACCAGATGTCATTGAAGAAAACCCCTCTTCCAAATGGCACTGGGAGCTAAAATCCTGGTTGAAAATGGGAGTCGAGCCCGGCTGATGATCATGAGAGGGAGGGACATTGATGAATAATGACAGGTTGTTGTTATTATCACTATGTTGCTGGTGTTGCTGCTGCTGTAGAGATTGTTGTTCATCAGGGGAAATAATGGATGTGACAAAAGAACCAGCAGGCATGTCAGAGTAAACAAAGTTTGTGCGAGCACGAGAACCGCGCATGGAGCGAGCGGCTCTGTCATAGGCCAAGGCAGCTTCCTCAGCAGTGTCAAAGGTGCCTAGCCAATGCCTTTCTTTTGTTGAAGGGTCTCTTATCTCTGCTGCATATCTTCCCCATGGCCTTCTCCTAACACCTAGAAACCTTAATCCATTACCTGGTTCCTTCTGTACTTGTTGAGGTTGCTTCTTTTTGCTTTTTGATGAAGATGGATTCATGCTGCCAAGGTTTTTTTTTTCTTTCTAAGATGATAGAGGAAGTAAAGGAACTAGAGAGAGAATGTGCAAGAGTGATGCATGTACTTCCTTTTCTCTCTCTTGACTACTGGTGTTGGTCGATGTTGTCTTCTTGCCTCTCGTTGTTCAAGTCAGTGGTTAATTTAAATAAGAGAGCATGCCCATTCCCCTTTACAGAATTTGCCCTCGATATCTTCAGTTTTGCCTAACATGTCTTCATCTAACAAATGGGCTTGCTTGTATATATATATATATATATATAAAGAAGTAAATATAATTATTCAATGAAATTTCTATTTGTTTGTTTGTAAGGAGAGAAAAACTCATATACAATCTAGTTGTTTTTGAACTGATTTTTAACTTTAAATTATTATTTTTAGTATTTTTAGATTGTCTTAATATTTTAATATCAAAAATAAATTTTAAAAAATATATATTAGTTTGATATATTTTTAAAATAAAATATTTTAAAAAATAATTTTTATTATATTTTTAGACATGCCTTAAAAACTCAGGTAGGAATAAATTCCAACTAAATCAATGTCGTATATTGGTTTAATTTATATTCTAAAACTAAAACATAGCCTAATGGGGCTTCAAATTTTAATTGCCAATGGTCTTTCTTGATAGTTCTCGAAAAGACATTGGTTTAATTTCTTAGCCATGATGCAATAATCTTGTAATATTGAGAAAAAGTTAAGGGGCTATATTGATACTTGATTTTATAAAATAAAATAAAATTTAGCTTAAAACAATATAACATTACACGCCTACTATGTGTAGGTGGCATCTCTTGGTGGTCAAAAGCTAGCTCTCATAGTGGCATTTGAAGCATCATATCAAGATCTTCTATATGAGATGATGTGTGGTAATAGTAAAGGGGTGATTTGGCACCAATAATTTGTATTTTTTTTAATCTTTATTTTCTCTCTCATCTTCTTGACATTCAAGTTTGGCCTATCAAAATTTAAAGATATCCTATAATTTTGTTTCTGTATTAAATTTGATACTTAATCATTTGATTTCTATATGTTTAGTTGTGAATCCCTGTTTTAATTGATTTTTTTTTACATTTTCTTCCTTTGACATTTGATTTGCTGAGAATTGAACTTTTTTTTTTCGTTTTCTTTATATAAATTATCTTATTTTTATTTAAATTTTTTTTGTTATCAAATAAAATAATGAAGATCTTGTAAGAATATTAAGAGAATATCTTTGTATGATATTGACAAGCGTTTAATTTTTATAATTAATCATTGTTATTATTTTTAGTCTGATTTATTTAATGTTATTATCTTTTTTAAAAAAGTTATTATTAAATTAATCAAATTTTATAAACCCAGCTAAGTCAATGGTTTAGAACTCGAGTCTTTCTTGAATTTAAAAAAACTCTAACATTGCTTAAGTTTTTTTTCTTTTTCATGATAGGTAAAGTTTGATCTAGCTAGCCTGCGATATAACATTGTCTCCCAATCTAGTAAAACCAGGTTTTTGACTTTCTATCATCAAATGGCCTTGTCGAAAAACAAGATACCGAGTTCAAATGATTGGGATAGATCATAGAATATAGCAGGTTAAAATGAGAAAAAAAATAATATAAATTGTCAACATGATTGCATATTTGGAGGCCGTATACATAAGCATGTTCTCTTGGATACCATGTTAATAATTAATCTTCAATGAGAGTAATTTATTGGTGTTAACAATTAATTTTCACAAATGTCCATTTATGGATATCGCATACAGTCCAAAGTTCTTACATGTGCTGTCTCAAATCATGCATGAATGAGGAGAAGCTAATCATGCATGGACACTGCGCAGAATCTAGAAGTAAGATATAGAATCACTAATGGGAGCCTCAACCAAATTAAAAAGGTTCATCATTTAAAGTTCAGGTTCACATTTCAGTGGCCAGTCATGATAACTGCATGCGGCCGGTGGAGGGAGCTCAGGTGCCTCTCCTCAGATCAAGATATATATATATATATACATGTGAAAACAAATAAACAAAACAGTCTAGATCGCCTCTATAATTTCTTCATCTCTTCAAAAACTTGAGAATTAATACGCAGCTTCTTCACTGTTGATATAAACAATCATGTTCTTCCTTCCTTCTTTCTTTTCTTTTTTTGAACAATCATATTATCGGTTGATATGATCAATCATCAACCGTTAGCACAAATCCCAAATACTTTAAACAATAATGAAGTATATATGACCAAGCCCCTCTACGATGCAATGTATGGCTCGTGATTTTCTGCTAGAAATCTTAATTAAAAGCTATCTTTATGAAACTGGGTTTCTCTCGGAGAAAAAAAATGCAGATGATAATGAAGGCAATCAATAGAATAGCATTAATCCCACATGCCAAACACAACTTTTTTCAATATTTTGATTTTGATGGGGAGCCAGGTCTCCCAACTGTCAGAGTATCTACATTTGTTCTCTATAATAGTCCAAACTTAAAGTCTCGAGAGGGGCCATGAAGATGATGCTGATAAGTGCATTGCTTTGGCTGCCATTATCATGTGGTTCACAAGGACTATATCATTGCATGATCGCTCTTGAAAAGCATCAAGGGTTGGCTATTGAGGCCTTTCTAACGTTGGATCTTGGAATTTAATCTTGTTTATGTAAGCTCTTTAATTAGTGGGTGTGCATGGAATATCACTACTCACCCATGTGCATTCAGTTTGTGCAAGGAGAAATCGATGATATTTCTCCTTCAAGGGGTATATCGTGATGATAAAGGATTTAAAATCTGCACAGCAAGTCTCGAATTCGAGTCAGGACGTGCATCTTTTGTAAGAGTCTGGGACAGCCGGAATTTTATTAACTCACCTGAACCCATAAAAATACGCTTTTTGAAAAATAAGATTTCCTCGAATAAAAAAAAAGAAGATAATATTTCTCTATTTTTCTTTTTTCCAAGCCACGTCTTAATTTATCCCTTTTTTTCAATTATTGCATGGTTAGGCTTTTTATCATGGTTTTCTCCAAATGAAGCCAAGCCACCTTGTTGGGTGGCATGTGAGAGAAACACGCAGGCATGCTTGCTTACGAGGAAACCGATTACTTGGCAACATGCATGAACGAACTGTGAGGCCTTTTCACTAAATACCCACGGATAGTCCATTAGTTCGAGGAATTATTATTAATTAATTATACATTATATTTTATACATAAAGCTAAAACCCCTGAGTGTTTGATTATGGATTATGACCGGGGCAATTCATATTAAAATGATGATTTTGCCATTCAATAACCAAAGGATTGAATACAAACTCAGTGCTAAAATAATATCTTCACACTTCGCGATGCATAGAGTAATTATGCCCATGCTCTTGAAAAAAAACCAACACTGCTTATAATTGAGGGCTTTTTTGTGATTTTTATATTTTTTTATATATATAGTGTAATTACGAGTAGCTTTTGAGTTCAACTTTTTTTTTTCCTCTTAATATTAAGGGGCTTTTGGTTTGTTTTTTTACCTTTTTTTTTTCTTACAATTATTGTGTGGGGTTAAAAGATGTTCTGGTTTTTTGATAAATAAAAATAAATAGTTGGCACGTACGACACCTCCTGGCTTGAAAATTGGTTCTTTAACGTCTAAAAAACACTATCCGAATCTTCAACCACCATATGGTTGAAATCCTATCTCGCAGATGACATGTCGTCTGTCTATTTTCTTTCAAAAACTATGTCGTCCACCTCTTTGAAAAAATATATATAAAAAAACTAAGCCTAAACACGTTGGCCTAGGCTTGAAGGCCTACCCGTATGCTTGGTCTCTTCATTGCAATGCCTCGAGTATACTGGGCTTTTTTTTTTTTTTTGCCTTTCTTGTTTTCATATTTATATTTAGGTTGAATATAAATTTAAGAGAAAACTATTAAGCCCAATTGAGTCTATAATTTGAATCATAGATTTGACAGGTTAAATCAAAATGTTTAGGCTATTTTGTTTCTAATTTTACTCTTTTTTTTAAATTGTATTTTTTTAATGTTTTTATAAATATATATTTTTTATTTTTGTTTTGATTAGTATCCCTCCTGTGTGAATTTTTTCGGGGGGCTTATTTAGCCTTTTTTTTAATTGAGATTTTAAAAAAAAATTTACATGTATTTAATTTTTGAATATATTATTCTAATTTATCTATAATTTTTTTTATCTTTTATATATATGAAGTTTCCTTTTAAAAAAATATATATTTAGTTTTATATAATATTTCTATTGTGTACAACCTTGCATAATATTTTTTTTTATATTATTCAATAAATTTCATGTGGGTGTCTATTTCTCTTATTGTTTGGTTAAATAAAATATTAATTTTAATAAATTAATTCAACAAACACAACATGGTAATCCTCCTATGTTGCAATATTAGATATTTTGTTTTGTATTTATGTCTTGGTTTTTCTAATTTTTTTAGCTAGCGTTAATAAAAAAATTTCTCATATATTTACAGGGGTTTGGTTCTATTGCAAAAAAAATTTTAATCCCACAAAGAATTCTATTTTTTTTGCCAGCACATTTTTTTAACTAGTCCATGAATAAACAGTTTGAATAATAGCCTTTTATTTCCTAAAAAAATTATTTTCTTATTTTTTTGTGGTAGATAATTAAATTTGATAAACAGAGAGAATTAATTCTAGTAATTACATTATTTGGCATCAGTATTGGCTCTAATTTCCATTATAGATCATAGGGGCTGGAGGGGTTGTTCTACACAATTTATAATTCCTTTTTTTCCTGTGTTTTTCTAGCTTCTTTGCTTATGGTTTTGCTTTGTTTTTTTCTTTTTTTCTTTTTTTCCTTCTATTATAAAGCTATTAGGGTCCGAAAGAACTATTTGCAAGAAAATCATGTGCTCAAAGTTATTATCATTTTAGTTTTAAGTACAAGGGGTCTAATTCTTGATAACAACTTTCTCATTTCCTCGTCCAAGTATCTTCTACAATTAATTACATAATATCTACACTGATTTCAGTAGTGAGATACCTTATGTTTTAAGTATAATACTTTGTTTTATATCTATTATGCTTGCTAGGATTATTTTTTTATTCAATTACAACTTTGAATGTTTTATTCCATGCTTAGAATCCATGCTAGAAATGATTACTTTAATTTAATTTAAAGTTTTATTACTTTAATTTAATTTATAAACTTGCATGTAATCATGATTAAATAGTTATTTTTGCCGTGCATGCGTCTCCTTTCATGAGATACATACTTCTTTCTAAGGTTATTTTCATAATATAAAGATTTATCTTGTTATTTCCAAGATTCTTGAAAATCCATGTTTCCACATCTATGATAATGGTAATTGCCATGCATTTAAGTTTGCATGAAAACTATATATAATTTATCCATGTGTGTCTTATTTGTAAGGGTTGGATCAAGGAAAATTTTGAAAAAAGCTACCATCACCATATATCATCCCATTTTTTATCATGGAAAAAAATCGATTTTCTTGGACATTTAGATTAAAATACCATATCTAATCGATTGTGTGACTATTTATCTTTTTGTTAAGGGTAAATATATAGTGCCAAGAATTAGAAAGAAAATCCATCAAATTATTCGAACGGGCACACGACAACAAGTTGATAATCTGGGCCTGGAAGATAGCAGAACAGTCTGCTTCTTAGAAGAGAAAACAGGTTAGGTCTGCAAAGTTCAATGACAAGTTTCCTTCTCATAAAATTTGAATGAGAAGTTGAAATTATTTTAAAGATCCATGAACAAAACTTCCATTAAACACCTCCACGTCGCAGAAATTAAGCAATATAGTAAAATTAATGTATTTTTATTTTTTAAAAAATATTTATTATTTTAATATATAAAAATGATATAAAAATATATAAAAAATTAATTTAAAATAAAAAAATATTTTAAAAAAATCAGTTTTAAATAGTGATGTGATGGCAAGCTTTCCACTAGTCACCCAAATACGGCTTCAAAGTTCAAATAGGTATACATTGTTTTCCTTTTTTTGGTGGGACTTTAAATACCGACCACAATTTATTTTAATGTTGTCCTGAAACCTTATGTAGATTAATATACTTTTAATGAAACTGATCCACGTCATGATCAATAAATAATTGCCGACTCACTCAACATGTATAGAAAACTCCACATCTCTCTTCTTGATATTGTTCTCAACTTCTCATCATTGAAGGATTATTGCCAGTCCATTATCATCATTAATTTGAATGTTTTTCGTAAAGTTTATCTGTTCGACGTCTGCTATATATATATATATATATATATATATATATATATATATAATTTTCTTTTAAAATTAAATTAATTGTTAGAGACTTAGAGGGCGTAAACACCTAGTGTTTAATTATCAAGTGCAAATGTAAATTTGTAATATCTCACTTTCGTATTTCCATTTTCAATTATAGTAATTAAATCAGAAATTGAAGCAGAAAGAAATATGGTTTGATCAAATTAATTAGCTTCTCAAGACTGAGAATTAATTTTACAAGAACCTTATCGATACTCTAAAAGAAGATTGTAACTCATTGACTTAATTGGATGCTATTGCCAGCTCTTGAAATGGACGTCCCCGTCACAATCATGACGGGATTACCGACTATATATATATAAACACCTTCTAATTCTCTAAACAAAGCTAATTATTATCAAGTGGACAACACGATTTATATAAAAACAAACCACCTCAAGTTTATTTTATTTTTTTCAACTCCTTTTTATTATTATTATTGTATCATTTTACTTTTCATTTAACAATTAGTGCAGTTTTATAAAATTGATGTTCCATAAACTATGAAATATTTGAAATTACAAACATGAAAAACAATGTCAAGTGAAATAAATATTAAAAAAGAAAAAAATAATGAAAAAAGACACAATCCACTAAGGGTTGCAATAGTTACCTATAATGTTTTTTTTTTTTAAAAAAAAAAAATTATTGCTTGATTCTTTTATTTTTAATTTAATCATTTCATATTAAATTTATATGTGATTAAATTTGATGCTTTGTTTTGATTGACTCTAACATAGAACTCTCACAGTATTAAGAATAAATTTTAATGTTGCGTTGAATTAAAATTTTTGAGATCCAATTTCAAATTAAAATAAATATTTAATTTTTTTTTAAATAATATTTTTATCTTAGCTTCCCAACTCAATCTTTGATTATAATTAATAGATTTATTATTATTTATTGACATATATAATTTTTAATTTATTTTATTAAATATATGCATATATAAACTTTTCAGTTTGCAATAAAAAAATTTAACATCGCGGAAAATCAAACTAGCTTGATTCATGAGAAATGCCCCCCCTTTTTTTTATCGTTTGATACGAGGAAAATGACATAGGAGGGCATTAATCATTTCCAAGTTGTAGCATACTTTGGTGCAAATGAATTATTCTATCAAAACATGCTTATCCTCACAAGTTATAAGACGTTGGCTTTGTGTCTTTGTTCCCATAACTAACATATAGCAGGGTTTAAATTAGTCGTCTTATGCTCATAACTAATTATAATTATTACTAATCAAATAAAAGGCGGTTGGTCGGCTTCCAATCATATAGTGCTCCTCCATTCATACGGGTCCCACGGGCGGTGCCGGCTATGAATTCTTATTGCAAATTTAGCATCGCAGAGCACCAGTGGTGCTATAATATAAACCACGCCCAGGAAATCAATGCAGCCCGTGGAAACACACACAAGAACCTGAGCTAGCTATCTTGATATATAGTTCTAGTAATTAAGCTTAATTGGCCCAGGACAACTGCTCAAGCAAGAATGGTGAAGATAGCTTTTGGGAGTCTTGGTGACTCTTTCAGTGTTTGCTCTCTCAAGGCTTATTTATCTGAGTTCATTGCCACTCTTCTTTTTGTGTTTGCTGGTGTTGGATCGGCCATCGCTTACAGTAAGTAGTAATCCAATCTCTGGGAATATTTTTGCTTAATCATGTCTGTAAAAACTAAAAAAAGAGGGACCGTGATGGAAATTTATACAAAGTTTACTATTTACTGACAAAATGGTCCTCTTGCCATGCACGTAATTAACATGTGGTTGAATTTTCACTGTGCTAATGTTTGCTTCTATATGGTACAGGTAAGCTCACAACAGATGCAGCCTTAGACCCACCTGGCCTGGTTGCGGTGGCTGTGGCTCATGCATTTGCACTGTTTGTGGGAGTCTCCGTAGCCGCCAACATTTCAGGTGGCCATTTAAATCCAGCTGTCACCTTTGGACTGGCCATTGGAGGCAACATCACCATCCTTACTGGCGTTTTATATTGGATTGCTCAATGCCTCGGCTCCATTGCCGCCTGCCTCCTCCTCAAATACGCTACAAGTGCTGAGGTAAAACACCAAAATTATCAGGATCTTGAACTGCTCATATGTTAATTATCACTGAATGTATCAATCTCAGAGTTGTTTTAATGGATATCACAGAGCATTCCAACTCATGGAGTCGCTTCAGGGATGAGTGCTGTTGAAGGAGTGGTGATGGAGATTGTCATAACCTTTGCCCTTGTCTACACCGTCTATGCCACCGCCGCAGATCCCAAAAAGGGCTCCATTGGAATTATAGCACCCATTGCCATTGGGTTCATTGTTGGTGCTAACATTCTTGCTGCTGGCCCGTTCAGTGGTGGTTCAATGAACCCAGCTCGCTCATTTGGGCCAGCTGTTGTTAGCGGAGACTTCTCACAGAACTGGATCTACTGGTTAGGTCCACTCGTTGGAGGTGGATTGGCTGGGCTTGTTTATGGCGATATTTTCATTGGGTCTTATACCGCTGCCCCAGTTTCCGAAGGCTATGCCTAAAGAGTTGCATAGGCTTGCTTTGTGTTGACTTGAATTGTACTTTGCTTTCTTGCTTCTTCTTTTTTTTAATGGGTTTCGGCCTGCTGTTTGTCAATGGCCAGTAAAAAATTCTCTTTCCTGTTTGTTAATAAGATGAAAATATCTTTAGTGAAACTTAAGCTGTTTGTTTGCTATAAAGTATATTTTTTTAAAAATAATTTTTTTGAAAAATGAATTAATTTTTTATATTTATTAATGTTATGAAAAATAAATTGAAAAATATTTTTTAGTATTTAGTTATGTTATGGGAAATGAGTTGAAAAATAACTTATTAATGTTTCAATTTTTTTTTCAAGTTTATTAAAAAATGAGAATCAAATCTTACAAATAAAAAAGTTGAATAAGGATAAAATTAAAAAAAATTATAATTATAATAATTAAGATCAAATATGATAAGATAAAAAGTTGAAAGATGATGAAATAAAACAATTATAATTTTATAAATTATTTTAAATAAAATAAATAAAAATTAAAAGAATGAAAATCAAATCTAATAGATATAAAATTTTAATTAAGAAAAAATAAAAGAAAAAAAAATAACAATTAAGAGAATAAGATTCGAAATTGATATAAAAATCAAGTTCAATTAAATTCTATATGATGAAATTGAAAAAAAAAATATTCAAACAAAATATATAGTAATTAAAAAATTAAGGATTAAAATTGATATAATCAACAAGTAATAAGATGTTTTTGATTTCTTCATAACTTATAAAATGTATTTTTCATCTAAAATAAAAGAAAAATATTTTTTTGAAAACTAAGATAAATTTTTCTTTGATATGAAAGCGCTTTTCGTTGACTAACTTTTCTCATGATAAATAAACACATGAAAGTTTGGAAAGTGATTTTCAAAAAACTATTTTTCATAAAACAAACAGGGCTTTAGTTCTAGTTTGGTTTTGTAATGAAATTGCTTTTAAAAAGTGTTTTTCACTTGAAAATACATTAAAAAATTTAATTTTTTTATTTTTAATATCAACACATTAAAATTATAAAAAATCTAAAAAAAATAAACATCAAATCACTATTATTTTAAAGTAAAGACACTTTCAAAATACACTACAAAAAAGGTACTTGCTATCACTGGATAAATTGTGTTTCAATAGGGAACCCTTTCCATAATGCTATCCATGGCAATGAGTTTTGCAAACAATATCGAATATTAAGGGGCTGGGCTCACTTGAAGGATGTTACATGATGGTGGAATCACGATGTAATGTGCGTTTGGATTGGAGGTTGCTTTTTTTTTTTAAAAAATAAAAAATATGTTTTTTTTAATTTTTAAAAATATGATTTGTACTTAAAAAATATTATACCTTTAAAAAAAAAAAACACCGCCCTCAAAGTCAATCACAGTGATTAGAGGTTAAAAATTGAGAAATTTATTCAGTAAATAGCATTATTAGGAAAGGAAGTCAATTGCCAGTTTCATTTGAATGCATTGTTGCTGCATCAAGGAGGAACGATACGATCGAGAACCACGTGAAGTTGTTGCCCATCTCGTCCTGTAAGTGGGGCCCATCATCTGTGATTCACATGATTGCTACAAAATTTAACTTTCGTGCTGTTATTTAGTGGCATGAATGGGAAGATATTCTGTTTGTTTTTTTGTTTGTTTTTGAAAAGTTTTATTATTTTTTAATTTTTTTATTATTGTAATATATTGATATTAAAAATAATTTTTTAAAATTAAAAAATTTATTTTAATATATTTTTAAATAAAAAATTACTTTAAAAATATCAACAATTCTAAATTGAGAATTAATTTGAAACTGGTCTGCATGTGAACCTTTTCTTTTACACCCCACGTGACAAGGAATGCCCCATTGGTGGTTGGCTGATTCTGGAACACTGTAGCTGCTGGCTCTTTGCGATGGCCGGTTTGTTTTGTAAATAAATGCGTTTTTTTTTTTTTTCCATTAATGAACTTTATTGTTTTGCAATTTCTTTATTCCGTTTTTTTTTTATATTTTTTATTTAAGGAATTGTTGTGTTGAATAATTTGTGTAGGGACCATTTGCATCTTGACCACCAGTATAGGAGCCCTTATACATTTTACCTTCTTTTTTCCCTTCTTTTTTGTGGCAAGGAGCAGCAATGTGATTTTGATGACGTGTTGCCTTAGGGGCCGGGTGTTTCTTTTCTTATCAAGCTTTGGTAGAGCTGCCTTAGAGTCCAAGAACGTGTTTGGTAGTGTGGTAGCGGTTGCTTTTCAAATAGCTTTTTGTGTTGAAATACATGTCAATAATGTTTTTTTCATTTTTTAAAAATCATTTTTGATATCAGCACATCAAAACGATCCAAAAAGTACAAACCGGACTCAATTTTAGCAAAAAAAAAAAAAAAAATTCAAATTTGGACGAAACGCAGGTGCAACCACACTACCAAACGGTTAAATATGTGAATGTGATACATGTGCTTTCTCATAAAGAAAAAATATATGGAGTTCTCTATAGTTTGATTTTTTCTTTCTTTATCCCTATCTTTGTTCAATAATTATAATTAATCTATTAATCTATTAATGAAGTGTGTTAATTTTGTTTTCTAAGATTATAAGTAATTGAATTTTCTTCAAGATATAAAATGGATTGCTTGGGATTTGAGGGGGAAAATAGAAAACGATACAAGATTTTTCATACCACACCTAAAATGCATATATATACAAACAAATTTTGGAAGAACTCAATATTATATTTTGGAAAAAAACAAGATAGAAAAGAGAAACGATAAATTGTGATGTGACACATGAATCGATGCAACAACACTATTACGTAACTGTCATGCCATGCCGACTTCCCTCTACAGACAGAATACCTTCAATGCTATATAAAAATGTGTCGGTAAACATCTAGGTGGTGATCCAGTGATAAAAACTTGAAATCAAGAGATTTATTCTCTTTGTGGTTTCAGATTCGAGCCCTGAGTTATTTATATAATGGCCATTGGAGGCTTACATGGTTGTTAATTTCAGGGTCTGTGGGATTAGTCGAGATGCGCGCAAAAATGTGTCGGTAAAATTGTAACAATATGATGCAGCCACAGGAAGCCCCCGAAGAGTTCATAACAGAGAGCAAAAGATGCAGCAGAGTTTCAAAGTCCTGAAGAGTGCTTTAAACAAGACCACTCCGTTTTCCTTTCTTAGAAGGACCCTTTCCTCAGCACTCAACAATGCTACAAACAGCTGTGAAGATCTTGAAAATTCGGTGACTTTTCAAGAACCGTACCCGTATTGATGTATATATAGACGTACGTCTACACGATGCGTTTTAATCAGGTGTCTTCTCCTTGTTCTTTCAGGTGCTGGTTGAGAGAGGAACAAACTCAAGAGTTGTAATCCTTAATAGACCCCATGTCCTGAATGCTCTCACCGCTCCAATGGTATGATTATGCAGTCATTTTCACTCGACACCCCTGCAATTCTTGTTTTTTCATGATCCTATAAATTCTATCGTCTTTACTGGGTTCATAAACTTGTAGTTTCCCCCCAATTCTATGCGTTTTTGGCAAGTGTATTCTTGCAACTAGTTGATGCTCGTTAGAGAAAATGCTACATTTGGGTTTTTGATGCTATAAATTATCAGGGACATCGGCTTGCTAAACTGTACGAGTCCTGGGAAAACGATCCCCTCGTTGATTTTATTGTGTTGAAGGTAAGCATTTGTTTTTCAGTTTTGGTTTTGCGGAACTGTGTATTCTGCTTCACCGCAGCCCCTCAACCACAGCGTTTTGAGCTTCCTGTAGGGAAATGGCAGAGCATTTTGTGCTGGTGGAGATGTTGTTAGACTATATCGGTTAATCAATGAAGGTGAATAATGGTTTGGCGATTTTGTTTTAGCAAACTTCAAATACATTACCAGATTATTAGAGTATTATCAAGTTTGCATCCAAGCAGCTATTTTTATATTAATTTTACCATCAAACTATTTTGATTTCTCCATTAAAAATATCCGTCAGAACTCTAGACAAAGAATGTTAAATCTCCTGTAAAATGATGCTGTTTTCATAACAAAAAAAGAGAGTATATTTTAGATGAAAATATAAATTAAAAGTTTTAAAAATATAAATTAAAAGTTTTTCATATTTTTGAGGTTCTTACACAATGTTTAAAAATATAATGATGATTATTTTTCAAGATATTTTTTGTTTAAAAATATATTAAAATAATATATTTTTTATTTATTAAAAATTATTTTTAATATCAACATATCAAAATAATTTAAAAATATCAAAAAATATTATTTTATAACACAAAAAAATATTTTTTTTCAAAAACATTTTAAAATACAAAAACAAACATGTTATTAAACCCGAGTTCATGCTGCTAATAATTGGGTTTCAAGATTTAATCTCTCATCCTTTTACTAGCTACCACCATCCATCTACTATTTTCTTTTCCTGACCAATACTGATTATGAACGATAGCTAGCTCATCAACTAAGTTATGACCATGGATTATTCTCTTGGACAAGTGATCCAAAGACAAAAGTAGTTGCCTCCTTCCAAGACTTTCATACCTCTCCATATTTCAGAGTCGTAATTGGCACCTGCTGCATGCTAACTGATGGCCATATCTTTCCATTATTTGTTTTGCTGCTATCTACAGGGAAAATTGAAGAATGTAAAGACTGTTTCAGGACATTTTACAGCTTCGTGTTCCTTTTAAGCACATATGTGAAACCGCATGTGAGTCTTCTCCTAGATTTCTTCTATGATCATTACACTCTGTTTTTCTCAAAAGATGGCAATAGGTTCGATTTCCGGGATCCTCTAGGGGTGTTTGTTACTATTTTCAAAACCCTGTTTGTTTAAAATTTAATTTAATTTTTCATTTAAATTTATTTTTTAATCGTTAAAAAATAGTTTTTTACTTAATGTTTATTTTAGTTGCTATATTTTAAAAAAGAAGAGTTATGTTGGTCCTTATATCTAACATTTTTGACAAAAAAAGTGCTCATTGTAAGTTTTTTTGGGTCGTTGTATATTTTAACAAACACCTTCTTGTCCTCGAGTTAATTTTTTAATTAAACCACATCACGTTAAAATATATATTTTTCATTGTTACTAGTTTCAATGGGTTTTTAATTGGCTATTTAATTAACCTAAAAAGAGGGTACTAATTTCAACAGGCAGTGAGTGCTAATTAGCTCAAATTAATTATTTTTATGTGTTTTAGATAGTTTTAATGTGATAATTTTAAAAATAATTTTTAAAAATTAAAAAAATATTATTTTAATATAAAAAATATTTAAAAAAACAATTAAAATTATATTTCTAATCAAATTTAACCACTAATAGAGCTTTGGTCTAAAGATGATGAGCTTTTTACATTCGTATGCAAGAAGGTCCTCGGTTCAAGCTCTCCCTTTATATAAAGTTTTAGTTTAAAAAATGTCTCGTTCGAAAAGGGTGTCTAATTAATATTAGAAGTGAGTAAAAAACAATTAAAAAATTAATTAAATTGAGAAAAATAAAAAATAAAATACCTTAAAATACCAAACAGTTAAAAAAAAACATATTAAATTGATTGACCAGTTCGGTTTGGTTTTAATTTTATAAGCCTAATATTAAAAAACTCAAACTAAACAAAACTGAGTCAAACCAAAAAACCTAGCCAAACAGAATCAAAACAGAAAAAAACTTAGTTAAGCCGGTTTGAACTGGTTTTGGTTCGGTTTTGTTTTTTTTTTGTTTTTTTTATTTAATTGTTTTTTTTAATAAAAATCAAACCGAATCCAACAACTAGAAAATCTTGGAGGAGGAGAAAGATAGGTCCCTAACTATTAACTCGCTCTCCATTGGCAATGGATGGATTTGGCTTGAAAAACAACCATTAATTTCTTTCTTTTCTGCTATTTATCAAGTGGAAGGTGTGGCTTGTTAATAAGAGAATGCCAGTGTGGAGATAGTAGGAAATGGAGAGGCAGAGATGAGAGAAGGCTGGAGGGGTTCTAGTTCCAGAAGTCATGTCGCAGCAATTCAGCATGACATGTCTTCGGTTTTGGTCGTTTTGTGTTTGATAACTGAATCTTTCCTCTGCTCAAAATGGGTGTCTATGTCTGTAGGTTGCTATATTGGATGGCATTACAATGGGTGGAGGAGCTGGGATTTCAGTCCATGGGTCCTTTCGTATTGCTACTGATAAAACGGTAACGTCTCAGTAAATCTTCTATAACACTTATCGTCTTTCACTTTCCTCTCATCCTGTTCATTTCTTTCTGGGTTTGTCTGAGGACATGTATAGTTTCTGTAGTTTTGAACTTGACACTTTCTTGTTACGCAAATGGTGTGATCTAATCAAATTACTTTTTTTCCTTTTTCCACTCTAATGTAAAGAATGGCGTGTGCATAATTTGAGTTCATTTCATAAGATTTTAGTTCTTCAATCTGAGTAAAATCCCCCCCAAAAACTGCAGGTTTTTGCCACTCCTGAAGTTCTTATTGGCCTCCATCCCGATGCTGGCGCTTCCTATTATCTTTCACGCCTACCTGGATGCTTAGGCAAGTTCTCTAGCTGCTTTTACTAAACTGATGTGATATTTACTTCTTTCATGCTTTCCAATTACCTCGTACAGCTCGAATCATCACATGCAGCATCTTCTTGCAGGCTTTTTAGTTAGATTTGTGCTTCGATGCGTATTTCCTTTCCCTAGCATTCATTGTCCAAAAGAGATGGTTGCCATGTTTTCATGGTAAATTTCTCCCTGCTGTTTGCTAATGCCTAAAAAATTATGTTGTTTGCCCCTTTGTTTGGGGGATTTCTACAGGGGAATATCTAGGTCTAACTGGAGATACGCTTAGTGGAGAAGAAATGCTTGCTTGCGGGCTAGCTACCCATTATTCACCCAATGCAGTTTGTTCTTCCTCTATGTTTTTCTTATTATAGGTTTCTTCTATCTATTTTAGTCAAATGATATCAAATCTTCCTCTTCTTAACAGAGTGTCCCTCTCATTGAAGAGCAGCTTGGTAAATTAGCTGCAAAAGATTTTTCTGTCATGGAAACTTTTTTAACTAGATTTGGCCAGACTGCAAATCCGAGCGAAAGAAGTGTTCTTCACAGGTAAGCCAATACACACACGCATATATATAGACTTTGAGGACACTACATGTATATACATCGGTGTCCCCTGGTTTTCTATTCCATTCGGGATTATTCCAATTTTTACATTTCAATGGCTTCCAGAAGAAGTGAAGAACAGCTATAGATTGTAGATCATAAGAAAACTGAGGAGCAGACAAGAAATGGCTCCCCCAGATATGCATTGGAATGTCTATAATCTTGAAAGTCAGATATAAAATATATAGTGGGAGTTATTCAACTTAACTGATGAAGTCACGCAGACAGAAAAACAAAAGATAGAAAGAAGGAACGACAGAATTGATGCGAAAAGATTTTATACATAAGAACCCTAATCTGTACTTTAACGAACGAAATTGAACCAAACACATCTTCATGATCTAATTTATGGATTTTCTTAAGCACAGCCAGTTATAGCCAGCAAGCCTCCTACAAAATTGAGCATGTATAATCAATTCATATAATTTGACCCTCATCCATCAATTGTATCGAAAATTATGGCATTTTTATTATTACAACTTAAACCTTGTGAGAAAACCATTATAGATAAGGCATAATTCATTGTAGATTGGAACGATAAAACGATGAAATTATACCTTTTTTTATCAATAAAAATCATTAAACTAGCTTTGAGGGGTAAATGGATTTTTTACTCGATCTAATGGTTATTCTTGGATTGATTTAGAGCATCTTAGTTTTTTCCTTCTTTTTTTATAACTAAATTACTTGATTGCTCTTAAGAGGAAAAAAAAAACACTTAACCATGATGTAGGGGCTATTTTGATATTTCACCTTTTAAACACAATGTAATGACTCGTTTGCCTTTTAAATCAAAATTCTCAAAACTTTACTGGAGATTTGCCTATGTCAATTAATATGGATTAAAACAATAAATTTACCTTTTTATCTTTTCAAAATTTCACAATGGCCCTCATTTAATTACTATGGATTATATGTTTTTTGAATTGAACAAGGTTATCATCTTTTTTTTACAACTTTTTTGCATAGTTAAATTATTGGAATGCTTTTAAAAGCAAAACAACACTTAACTTAGATCTAAAGATTTTTTTTTTAATTTTAGTTTTTTAAATTATTATATTGCCTTTAAAATCAAAATATTTAAAGCTTGACTTCATAAGTTTATTCATAATATCATATTAGTTTTTTTTATTATAATCATTTGATCTTAAAGGTAATTTGATCTTTTAAATAATATCAATAATAATTAAAAAAAATTGTTGGCGGTTGTTTAATTTTGGGTCCTTTTTAATTTAATTTTAATTTTGCTTTTGATTTTCAATATTTGGTTTATTATAACTAGCTTTCCTAATATTTTTTGTAGGTTTCACATGTTAACCATGAATGGCCTTGGTTGATTTATCTCAATATTTTTTTAAAAAAATTTATATAATTTAATATGTCACAATTTAAATATTTCAAAAGTATTTCGGCTGGTATACATTAGATTTTTTACTTTCCAATATCTTTATATTTTTTTAAAATGAAAACTTTTTTTTTAACTCATGGTGTAGCACGGTAAAAAAAAAATTAGTATCAAAATGTTGGTTTGGCATTCATATGCCTCTTCTTGGGCTTGCTTCGTCCTATTGGTTTATAAATGAGTATGCTAAGCTTTTTGCATGATTTTTTTGTGATGAATTAACAATTGACTGATTAGAACTATCATATTTTTTTGACCCACCTCCATCATAAAGCTATTTATCATTGTTTGTATAGACTTTGAGATCGAGTTTTACTCCTACAGAGGCTGAGTAACTTAGTACTGTTTTAAAACTCATTCTTATCCGACTATTCAACAGGTTAGCTTGTGACTCGGATGATTTGAGATCTAAGTTAGGTTGATTTTCAACAAAAATAAAAGAAGAATTGATTAGGCATAACTCGGTAAAAAAAAACCCAAATCGACTCTCGACTTAGTTACCCCAAGAAAAACTCAGTCAAAACACAATAAAAAAAATATTTGAATTTGTTTTTTAGATATTGAGATACAGTGACCAATGCTACGTGGAAAACTTTGACATCTTCTTTTAAATGCAAAAAAACATATTCTTACAGCATCTCTTGATATGAGGGAGAATTGAAAGCATATGCATAGACTCAAGATGATATCTCATATACTTAGAATCGGCAACTAACTGAAATTATATAGTTAATATGCCGATAAGTTGTCTGTCACCCCCTCCCAACGCACACCCACACAAAAAACGAAAAACAGAGATGGGATCCAGAATTCTGGCCTGTATGTAATTAAAGAGCTGCTGCCGCCAAGCTTTGATTATGAATGTTCATCCTTCCCAAGGGATGCATGCCTTTTTTTTGTGTAGAATTGAGACTATGTTTGTATTCGTCCTTCAAAACTCTACTTGCTTGAAGTTTCACCTTTTGTTTTTGGATTTTTGGTATGGTATTTATACGGTCCAATTTACTTTGTATCTGCCATGTTCAGGATGAATACGCTAAATAAATGTTTTGGTCATGCCACAGTCGAGGAAATTGTTGACTCTCTGGTAAGATTTCTTTTCCCAGAAAGAATCTACAATAGGTTTTACATTAATGCAAAGCCAGGGTGATGGTTCAATGTGGGAAAAGAGTTACAGTTCAAGAAGAGGCTTTACATTAATACTTCAGTGTATTAGAATATTGAGTGCATATCAACAACACTTCTCAGGAAAGTGAAGCAGCCAGAACGAAAGATGACTGGTGCATTTCAACAGTTCGAAAACTAAGAGAAGCTCCGCCTCTGAGCTTAAAGGTTTCCCTGAGATCTGTAAGTTCCGGGTCATTGCTCAAGTAGCCCTTGGCTTAAAACGGCTCTGGTTAATCACTTAATCTACTCCACTTGTCTTCCTCGTGCTCTAATAGCTTGGTTTATCTGATAGATACGAGAAGGTAGATTTCGGACACTTGAACAATGTCTTGATCGCGAGTATCGGATGACTCTTCGAGCAATTTCTAGACAGATCTCCAATGACTTCTGCGAGGTAAAATCGGGATTCTTCTTTCAAATAGCCCACTTATCCCTGGAGTTTCATAATAAACGAATATATTTCATCTGAACCATGCATGCTTGATTAGGGAGTTCGAGCAAGATTAGTTGATAAATGCTTTCCACCAAAGGTATCTTCTTTATCCTTCGACTGAGAATTTATGATGAACTAAACCTTTGATTGGTCATTGACTAATTTTTTTAAAAAAATAATACACATGCAGTGGTATCCGCCTTGTTTGGAACAAGTACCCGAAGACATGGTGGATGCATACTTTGCCCTGCCTGATGCATATGAGCCTGGCCTAGAGTTACCTTCTAAGTTACGAGAAGCCTTTGCCTAAGTCTTTATTTAATGTCAGAGTACAAGATACCGTATCTCAGGAGTGTGTTTACATTGTGGTTTCAAAAAAAAAATTGTTTAGTTAATTTATGGTTAAAATTGAAATTGAGCAAAAAATAATTTAATGTATTTGGTTAATAATATTTTTGAAATTGAGATTATAAAATAATTTTAAAAAATATATATCAATATTAATGGTTTTTAATTTAAATATTGTAGATTTAACTATTGTTATTATATCGTGAAATAAATAATACTTTAATTATATAAAATATTTCTTTATTGTTCCATTGAACTATCTATAATTTCATCACGTATGAAATACATCCGACAAGGACTACAGTTTGTTTGGTTTCTTAAGCGCGCAACAACATTAGGTAAAATATAATCAAGAATAAAATTGGGATTGTGATCAAATTCTACAAATGCTACGTCATCAAGCGATCTCTGTCTAATTTATGTAGTGTCATTGAATAATGTTAAACGCTAGTTTTTCGAATAAAACACAATTAAAAATTAAAAATATTTTTTATTTCTTAGTTTACTAGATCGAACTTGATTCAATGCATTTTGAGCTTTGAATCGGAACCAGTCCAGCCGGAACAGTGAAGCTGGCTACACTGTTCATGCTAATTAATTAGCATGAACAGTGCATAGAAAGCAACATTTGCTTACTTTTCTTTCCCATGCGTTTCGAACGCAAAAATAATGTGGGACCCATGAACAGTTAATTGTTTTTTTTTCCTTTACCAAACGGGTTGTATCTGTGTTTTGTTTAAAACGTAGACGCAACCTTGTTACCAAACGGTCTCTAGATCATGCTATTGGAGGATTGATTGTAAAACCAGCTTCAATTGTAGATTTGCTGCTTTTAGATTATTTAGATCAGTCTTGACTTGTAGTGTGTGTTTGTTTTTCAGGAGGTTTTTGTAGTTGTGATTTGAAAAAAGTAAATTTTTAAAAAATATGGTTATATATAATTAGTTGGATTTAGATACGTGTTTGGTAAAAATTATAGTTGAAGTTTATGCGTAGCAAAAAACATGTATAAAATATTTGATAGTTGTGTGGTTACGGTTATTTTTCAAAGTACTTTTTACTCGGAAATGCATCAAAATTGTTTTTGTTATTTTTTAAAAATTATTTTTTATATCAACGCATCAAAATGATCTGAAAACACAAACTAAATATTAATTTGAAGTAAAAAATTAATTAATTTTTTTTTAAAAGCGCTTTTGAAACGCAAAAACAAATAGAATTTTACAAAACTCAGTTATAAAAGCATGTAAAAACTGCTTCTCAAAAACTGCGTTTCAAACTCATTTTTTTAGTGGGCCTCACAGTAAAAAACACAGTTTGGTGTGTTACCAAACACCTTACTGCGTTTTTTGCACCACAAACACAAAAGCTACAAGTAAACAAATGTAGCCGTAGACCTACTATATCGACTTTATTGTAATTTGGTGGAGAAATTAGACAATTAGCATGTAAAACCCAAATAAATAAATAAAAATGACACATAAGCAAAAAAAATTTGATGAAATAGCATGTTTTTAAATGCCGTGGTTGGGAACCACTATAAAATCTTAATTGTTGTCGCCACTCACAACCACAACATTTATTTAAATTCATGACTAACCGATTGACTTGTTCATTAGGAAAATCACATAATTGTCAAAATCAAGGCCCCAGGGCGAGATTTTTGAAATATAAGAAAAACAACCTCTAGAAACTCATATAAAAATTTGAGCACAATTCAAAGATCAGATCAAAAGTTATGGTTTTTTAAACAATTATTCTAGCCTGACACGACAAGACCTCTTCTTGAGTTTATACATGTCCCACTAGTTCATAAATGCATCTGCTAAGTCATCCATATAATTTGTTTGAGTCAGATCCTTATTTAATTATGATAGACTCACACGACTGCTTAGAATCACTTATTATTGCAAGTCCAACTACTTCCTTGACGTTGAAAAACATAGGACAATTACTACATGAACAATAACTTTTTGAGATCATAAAACATATTTGAAAGAAAAGGTTTATAAAATGATGGTTTTGGTATAAATCAATCAACTGGTTCATACAACTAGATTAATATGTGGATCGGTTGAGCCAGATAATTTGAGTTTCACCTTGTCGCGCTTTTGAAGGGCAACAAAGTACAAGTGTCACTATTTTAAAGTGCGACAACTATCTTATCATGTTTAGAAATAATAATATTTAATAAATATCGTGTTTTTGAAGCACAATAAGATAAAAATATATTATTTCATCAAAAAAAATTTAAAAGGTGTTTTTCTACTATTTTAAAAAAAAACTGTGCTAATTTTAAAAAATATGCTAATTTGGCCCATTAAAATTGTTCTGGGGGTAGAATTCCTCGGTGGAAAGAGCCAAAACAGTGCACATATATCACTATGTAAAATTCAACTTATGTTTTGTATGGGAATGATTTTGAACAATGAATAGGCAACGGTAATTTTGCAAATAGAGAGTTGTCGTCGAACAAGGTAGCTGGGAGACGGCTTTTTCTTTTTCTTTTTCCTTTTTTTTTTTTAAAGAGTTTTTTTTATTTCAGCACAGGTCTTGACATTGTTCAAGGCTAATTCGACACAGGAAGCTGAAGGGTCCATAAAGTTGAAATTCACAACGACACCGTTAATAGCTCAAGGTGGTCCATGTACACCAACAGCAACAATGATAATAAAAATTGCAAAATAATTTATTTTAAAAACTGATCTTGAATTAGCTTGGAAAAAGCGGTGTATTCACATAACCGATTCATATTGATGGTTGGCAAAATTCAGGATAGATATTAAGTTATAGTTTTGGAGTGCGGCCCAAACAAAAATTTATTTTTTTTATTTAATATTTTTATATCATTTTAATATATTAATAATAAAAATAAATTTTAAAAATAAAAAAATTATTTTAATATATTTCTAAACAAAAAATACTTTAAAAAATAATTATTATCATATTCTCAAATATCTTCAAGGAAGATGCTATGACATTCTATGCTCTAAATTCATTTATGAATTTTGGTTATGTACCTGCAAAGTCGGTTAAGTGAAAATATCAAAAAAAAGAAAAAAGAAAAAGAAAAGAAACATACATATCTGTTTAAGCTAATGGAAAACCTAAAAAGTCGTGGTTGAATACCGAGCTTGAAACTGAAAGCCTAAAAATTGAAATAAGAAATGCGAAAATGCTTGGAAAAACTTTTTGGGCAGATCAAAACCGAAAGAGTAGAAGCTTGCTGGAAACTTGGGCTTCAAACTCAGGAAAAAAAAAAACTCGGTCATGATGTAAACATACATCAAGATAAATCACAAATTGGACCCAAAGTTCCAATTATAATTATAAAAAATAAATTTTAAAAAATAATAAATAAATTAGTTTTATATCTTAAAAAAAAAACTTTAAAAAACAAATACTCATGCAATCTCAAACAGTAACTTAAACAAGTTTCCAATGACAAGATTTATGTCTATTAAAAGCTAATTACCAATGCACGCGCTAGATTAAGAAATAAAATAGATAAATTGAGGATCATGTGACTAATACTGTACTCCATCATGATTGGAAGGCTCGGTTTCGTCACATCAATCAAGAGGGTAATTGTTTTGTGGATTGATTGGCTGATAAGGATTCTCCTCCCGTAAGAATTCTTTGTAGTTTTTGTTCTTGAGCCTTATGCGCCTCTGCCTACCGAAGAAAGAAGAACACACGTGAATTCTCTCTCTATTTTTGACACACACGCTTGAAGTTCCACTATAAAAAGTGGGACTCTGTAGAATTTTGTTGAGTGGCCTGAAGTGTGACCGTCCGGCAATGTTCTTTGATGACGGCCTAGCTTTATTTGATCCAAGGCTCCACCCGCGTGTGGAGATAAGGAGAACCTTAGCTTTCAATCTTTCTACTTTCTCGGCGACTTCTTTCCTTTGATTTGAAAACTTGATTCCGTACCGAATACTTGTCAATTTCTGCTACGCAATGTGCAGGTGGAGCAGCTCAGCTTGCTCGGTACCATGTGGCCAAGAAAAGTAGTCATTTGTGGATTTCTTATTCGAAGTGTGGAGGACAAAGGGGAAGATAACAATCACAGCTCTCGTGTATAGAATCTGTTAGTCTCTTCACTGTAACAGCTACAATTGCAGGAACATCTCCACGAATTAAATATAAACATAAAAAAGTTGTTTCGGATTTGTATTTTGTGATCAAATATAATTCTTAGATACTAATTGTTGACTTAAATTGACATGGCAAACTGTTAAAACCTAAGACAATGAACTGAGATATGGGCTCGGCAACAAATCACGATCCTTATTTTTAAAACATAAACGTTGAACTCGAGAGGATGATGAATATTGAGTAGAACTTTTAACCCATTTATTTTGATTATGTTTAAAATAGGCACTAAGACCACTATTTGCACTTAATAAGCCTTGACAGAATCACGTTGACCATGCCCAAATCTACTTACCATGATAAGGAGGAATATATCACAAGACTGGAAAAATTCCTGGCATGCAATCTCACGCATGAAAAAAATACAGACATAGCATAAAAGAACATTGTATTTTTTTATTTTATAAATTATTGTCGCCTTGAAAGTAACTTTTTCTATAGGATAACAAATTATTGTATGATGGAAAAGGCAATCAAAGAGGTATTGACAAGACGCTGCTCAACTAACGAAAATAAATTTTAAAATCATACTGCATTGACCTGTTGGGTTTCTGAGATATACATATGCAGTGAAATTATTATTTTTTAGAGTCTCAATAATCATGCTAGAGTTGGTTAACATTTAAATAAAAATTACTTGAAGATTATATTTTTTTTAATTTTGAATAATTATTTTAAAATTGGATTATTGCAAACCACAAATTATTTAAATATCTGATATCTACTGATAATTCACATGAACTGCAAAAAATCTCTTAAAACCTTTTTATGAAAGAGGGATTGTTACGTTTTTAGTGCTAACACTTTTCTTTTATTTTGTTTAAGGTGTTTTCTATATTGTACTATACTCACAAAAAATAAAAAGTATAACATTTCTTTTATAGGAAAACTGAAAATGCTATAAGTGATAAAATATCAATTTATTCTCTAAATAATATCACACATAATTTCAAGATAATTTTATAAATTTATTTAATCAAGTTCCTGCTTGATTTTTTAGGTATAAAATTATAATTTCTTATATAAATTACATACTAATTTTTAATTTTTAAAACTTAATTACGATCAAATCACATTTAATTAATCATTTTATTTTAATTTCTAAACAATAGTTCTTAACATGAACAAAAATGGCAGCATGTACAAAAAAAAGTTGGGTTTTTAGGGTTTAATGATTCTATTATTTCTGGGTTATTTGGGTATGTTTTCGGGTTGCCTTTTCTTGGGGTTTTTTTGTCAAGTTTACGAGAAAAAAAGGTTAGGGTTATGTGTGTGAAGAAAAGAGTTTCTCTTTTCTTTTCTTTTTTTAGTTGGATTCTCTTTTTTTTGTTTTATTTTTTTAAGTCTCGTTGCAGGGTTTTTATTCTAGTTTCTCTCTTTCATGTATTTTTTTTAATCTTTTTGTGTGTACGTGATTTATTGCCCACTCCCTTTTCATGTTGATTTGGAGAAGGATTTAAACTCTTATTTTTATTTCGGTCCCTCATTTCTCCTAATCATTATTTTACTCCATAATTTGTTTTTTGTTGATATTTTTTTTTTTGAAAATATAACGAAAAGGGGTCAAAAAGGGGTTACAAAGCTATAATGACATCTCTTTACATATTGCATAAAAAAACTATGAATTCTTTGCTATTTTTTATGCACTCAAATTAATTTACACATACTTCTTTTTTATTTGCTATCATTATTATTGTTCGGGGAAAAAATCGATATTTTTAAGTGTTTTTTAATAAATTTAATATGTTAATATCAAAAATAAAAAAAATAAAAAATATTTTAAAACAAAAAACACTTTAAAAAACCAGAATTCATAACCTTACCACTTCTATTATTAAAGCTGTCTATTATTAAAGCTGCTAGCTGTCCAAAAGATAGTGAGGAATTTCAAATCCGCGTATAGAACAGTGTTTCGAACAAAGCTAAAGTTAGATAATTTTTGGGAGTTACTGAGAAGAAGAATAGAGAAAAGATAGCTAAAAATCCAATATCGACAAGCACATGCTCAAACGCTCCTTCTACACTGTGTTCATCTACTGTACCAACAAAAAGGGACAAAAAGAACTCCCATGTAATTATGAGTTGAAACTAGTCCCCGTAGTCTCCCAGTGGTGAGTGTGGAAATTATAGGCGTAGCAGACTGGCTTGGTCAAATCATTTATCACGACGGGCCATGCTGTTCATGTGCATAATGCAGACGAGGGGCCCTCCTTGCAGCTCTTGAAGATAAGGAAAAGGTTGACCACTTTTCATGAGAAGCGCCATCCCATCCCAGAATTTGAAATCTGGGTGAAGTCGGAATCTTTGGCTGATAGTGGGCCTTCGGTGATCGAGTCGGCAAGTGAGGTCGTGCTCGTGCATGTATGTGAGTGTGACAAGGAAGCAACACGTTGAGTACAAGGCAAGCCTGGAGTTTCGTACGGGATCATCCCTCCATGTTGAAAACCTGATACGACCATGGAAATTGGCGTTTGTGTCGGTGTGTCAACGCCACCACAGATTAGCAAAGGACAATTATGAGACTGCTTATGTAGTCTGTGTAATTAGGTATAGCGAGAGTGATTGGCTAGCTAGCATGTTATGCCGAGCATCAACATTGTGTGGATTTGAAAATTAAACTTTCAAATTTTATTTAATTTTTTATGAGATTATTTTTAGGTTTTTAACCAGTTTTTTCTTGTGTTAAGTCAAGTTTTTTAATTTTTTTTTAATATTTGATTTTTCAGAAATTGAGCTTTATTTTTTTTTCATTTTATTTTTTATAGAATTATTTCATTCTCATTTAATTTTTGTATCATTATAAAATAAGATCATGGAAACTTTTTAAGAAATTAAAAGGGTATATTTTCATGATATTTTCAAGCGTTTATTTTTTGTAGTTAATAATTGTCAAAGAAAATTTAATTTGATTTATTTATTGTTATTGTTAATATTTTTTAATTATATTATTAAATTAACCAAGTTTATAAACCAAGTTAAATCAATAACTCAAATCTTATTTAAAAAAAAAAAACTAGCATCAGAGTTTTTTTTTCATGTTAGAAAAAAATTATCCAAAATAAAAATAAAAATAAAAATAAAAATAAAAGCTTAGAACACCAATCTAAGTACGTAGTTACTTGAAGGAATTAATTTTAAATGTGATAGATAAGGATACCAACCTTAACCGTCCGCTTCTGAGCAAGGCTGTTTAAATGAGAGAGAGAGAATCCTAAACTGTCCCCACCGTCCAGCTAAGGCTCATGAGTTGGCTGGTATTTGCACAGAATTCCAAGTTTCAAAATACCTATAAGAGACACCATCCATGCGCTCTCATTAGCACTCATTGGGCAAATATACTCGACATTTAATACTCATACATATAATCCGTTGTTTCCTTATAGAATCCTGCGCTTTCTTGCATGAGTGCTCAAGAAACAGTCCCCGTTTATTAAGGATAATGTTCTCCTTGTGTCCTTTAAACTATGATTATATTAGCTATCGAGTTCCGTGACTTCTGTCTTTTTGATCCCTTTCATGAGACCTGACCTTATTTTCCTGAGGTTTCAAAGCACGAGGTTTTGGAAAGTGCTTTTGTACTCTATTTTGCCTCCTATTTTGCAGTTTCTTGACCTTTTTGCAGCTACAAGCTATATATAAGAAGTGTTCCAAAGGAAGAGTTGTAGAGTAATATTGTTTTGCTAGTATATAAAGCCTCTGAGCTTGCCAGGTTAGTAGAGCAGATCTCTACCTACATATTTTGGCCTCCTTTATTTCTTTTGCGACTTCTTTCAGGTCTTAGCAATGAATGCTCTTTCTTTGAAACCTTGCACGTTATTGTCTAATTTGGAAGTTCTTCTTAGAGGTATCTTTCACTGATATTGCAGGGAACTTCAGTTGTTGTAATTTTAATGAGTTAGATCACTGACATGTGCAAGGAGCTCAAGAAAGAGAAGCTTTTCAATTTGATTGGAATATTGAGATATAGATAGAAGAAATGGAGAGTGGGCTTTATTCTTCTTTTAAAAGTAGTTCTTTGCTAGATTATTTAGAGGATGACCAAGAGATGAAACCAGCATCTTCACTGCCAGCAATCCCTCAACCACAGACACCAAGAGAGCCTATGGAGTTCTTGTCTAGATCCTGGAGTCTCTCTGCTTCAGAAATTTCAAAAGCCCTAGCTCAGAAGCAGAAACAATTTTTCACTGAAAAGAATCCCTATACATTTGCAGAGATAATTGTGGCACCACAAGCAGTGAGTCATCTTCTCCGCCACTCTTAGTTATTTATAGTTTCTCCATCATGTGCTCATTATTTTCTATTACGAATCAGAACACTCTCAATTCTGTATTAAGTCCTTCAAAGCTTTTCTTGGCACATAATCCACTCAATTCTTATCATCTAATTATTTTGCTTCTTTGCAGTCAGGGAAGGTGGTAAACTCTAAAAGTCTAAGGACTGGATCATTAGGAAAATGGTTCCACCACAAGGAATTCAGTAGTCGTGAAGTGAGGAAGAAAGACAAAGCACGCACCGAAAATGCTCATATGCATTCTGCTGTATCTATAGCCGGACTAGCTGCAGCCTTGGCTGCGGTGACCGCTGCAGGAAATTCTAGTGGCTCCAGCTCCAAAATGAACATGGCTTTGGCCTCAGCTACAGAACTCCTCGCATCACATTGCATAGAATTAGCAGAATCAGCTGGAGCTGATCGTGATCGTATGGCTTCTGTTGTGAGATCAGCAGTAGATATTCAAAGTCCAGGTGATCTAATGACCCTTACTGCAGCAGCAGCGACAGGTAATTGCTCAATCTTTTCCTGGTATTCTTCACGTTTTTCCTATCGCTTAATATTGTTTCCAAAGTAATGTGATCTATCCTTTTATATCAGCTTTGAGAGGAGAAGCAGCTTTAAAAGCAAGATTACCAAAAGAAGCAAGAAGGAATGCTGCTATAAGTCCTTATGATAGGGGGGTGGCAAACACTCCTCACTGGACTTCTTTAAATGGTCCAGTAGAAGAACGGGGTCCTCCCTGTGTTGGTGAACTGTTGCAACACACAAAGAAAGGTCCATGCTCTCTCTGTTGCTTTTGGAATTTACTAGAAATCTTGATAAAGAAATACCAAGAAATGCAACTGCTGTGGAGTGATTTTAGATGCTAACGCTAAATAATTGTTACCGGAATTGTCAGGGGCGTTGCGATGGAAACATGTCACCGTGTACATCAAGAACTCCCAGGTACATACTAACTTGGAGAAAAGTTGGAGCAATTGTTTGTTAGTCATAAACTTCCTTGTTCACCAGTATAAATCTTTCCAGGTCCTAATTAAGATCAAAAGCAAACACGTTGGAGGAGCCTTGTCCAAGAAGCACAAAGGTAAGAATTAGCCTCAGTGTCGGTTTGGCCTTTTTTCCATCTTTCTTCAGTTCCACGTTATCTTTACCATTTCTTTAATCTACTTTGCGCCGTGTATATATATATATATATATATATATATATTTTATCAAATCTCGAAATACTTGAGCAACAATTTCTGCAGTTTTAGATCTGAATGTCTTCTGCTGCTATTAGGTGTTGTTTATGGAGTTTGTGATGAGACAACAGCATGGCGTTATATAAAAGAAAGAGAAAGCACTGAAGAAGTGTATTTCGGCATTAAAACAGCACAAGGTCTCCATGAGTTCAAGTGTAAAAACAAAGTTCATAAGCAGAGGTGGGTCGATGATATAAAAAATCTTCTGCAACAAGTAAGTTATGTGGAAGTAACTGACCGCTCACTGAAATGCTTAAGCATAAACGACGGCGCATAGCATGATCCATGTTTGTATATTGCTCCAAGAATTCAAGACAGATGAAAGTTTTGTTTAATGATCTATAGAGTATGACAATGGTATACTAGTGATATTACAAATGAAAATCCCTCTTATGTACAATTTACCTATGCAATGTAAGAAATGCATACACGATTCCCCTGAGCAGTCCCCAGTTTATGAAATCAGAAGATGAAGCTCCCCTTTCAAGGGTCCTGTAACCTCATAACCAATTTTCCATGTCTGTGTGCACGAACTTAGCCAATGTGTGAAAGTTGGGCAGCGTTGTTTTTGTCAGGTTGCGTCTAGGATTGTCAGGAAGGTAAAGCTGACAGAGTTGAGAAATCTTCTACAATCTTCATTCTTACAGTGAATTAAGTGAAAGTTAACCATGTACCTGTGTGACAAAAAACAAAGAAGTTTCTTTCCTTAATTTTCCTTTTAATTTCAGACAAGTATCAAAATTTAGCATACTACAAAAGTAACAATCAAGATATAACAGCCCCTGTAGTTATCTAAAGCATTTCAGTTTCAATTGAAACACCCATGAATAAACGTGTGCCTATTGAACATCCCGTCCGTGTTAACCAAGGGGCTGAATTCTAAGGAGCTAGCTTGCATACACTGTAAAGGAACAAAAAAGAGTTTTTTTTTCCTTATCAGGAAAGGGACTTCACTATCGAAGGAGACTGAGACATCCTCGGAAGCAAAAAAATAATAACATATATATATATATATATAGCGGTTTAGTAGTTCTATTCACATATGCAAAGGAGATAACTGGTGATAAACTAAAGATAAACTTACTTTGGGTGGGCTAAAAAAAATGCAGTCTTGTCTGATGATCTCAGCAAGTCAAATCGAAAGAGAAGGCTTGAATTTCACTAGGGGATTTTTAAGTTTGAAGTTTACGTAATCATCATTTCTACGTGTTGTCAATATTTTAATTAGAAAATTTAAATGAATAACTTGACATATATACAGATTGTAATCACTGTCAACAGCTCTCTCCTTTGTCTTCACCTCAGAATACAACAGTTCTGTTTTCCTCATTAGGCAAAACACGCAATTCGCAGTATGATTTTATAGCTTTTGCAAGGCATTGTTTCTCAAGGTTCTCTGATTTTTGCACAAAACTCTGTATATTATCTCTATGGGAAACCCTCTCAACCTGCAACATGTAAAGAAAGATATCAAAAACGTAAGAAAGATGAAGGCAAAACCAGTTACAGATATCCTGCAACGCCTGGTGGATAAAGATCAAGGACCAAACTTCACAATAGCATGCTACGAAAGATGTGATGCAACACCCCATATAACATTAGAACTTCAAACAGCAATGGTGATAGATTAAAACAGGGTTTGAGACAATTTATTCTGATGAACAAATCCTTCCCGTTATCTTCACCCGCATAGCTTCAAAAATCCAGTAAACAACTCTAACAAATCACTTGAACTTGATTTTCAAACAAGGAAAGAGTGTGGAATCACACAAATCCTTGAATGAACAACATCAGCCATAAGAGAAATTAGATCAAAATCACGACAATCAGGTTCTTTACGAATCATTTTGAAATCTCTCACAAAAAGCCAAAACAAATTGTAGTTGAGCACTTTTTGAAGACTATTTTATTCTCCTTCAGCTAATTCAACTTGATCCAGCCATCTCATAGATTTCAGTCACACATAGTTCCTACTTGATGTGTTTGTGTTTGATGCCTGGAAAAAAAAGGCCATTTCCATTCACAGTAGACTCTTTATTTCTCCTGAGCACCATGATATTGAAACCTGTCAACTAGGATTTCGTTTGATAGCCTTCTATCCTAGAAATAAGCAGCATCCAGCAAACCTATATTCAGTAGAATGGGTGATCGATATTTGATTGACAATTGTTGATTAATTCAAGAAGTTCCAGCATTGTATAAATTTGTGTGTGGAAAATTTTACCAAGTGAAATACAGTTTACATCTGAACATTTTAGCAACATGGCAAGAACAATGATAATGTGGTGGCAGAGGAAGTGATGGAGCAACTTGAAAAAAAAGGAAACAAAACCCAAATCGATGAGACAATAAAATATTCATCACTGAGTACAAACAGCTAAAATTATCAGAATCTAGATGAGAACATAGTGTATTAACAATGATTACCATCTGCTCAATGATAGGCCCTGCATCAAGTTCTTCAGTAACAAAGTGACTTGTCGCACCAATTAATTTCACACCCGCATCAAATGCCTGCGAACAATATCTAGCAAATTAAACATGTATGGGAGTCGGAGGAAAGTTGAAATGGTTGAAAATGTGATAACTTTTATATCATAAGAATAAGGTTAGAAAACTAACCTGCCTTGATGGATGCCCACCCTTAAATGATGGCAAAAGGCCATGGTGAATGTTAATTATATCTTTCCTATATCTCTGCAAAAACTTACCAGATAATAACTGCAGCAAGAATTAACTTTGTGAATTGAAATGTCGCAACAGTTGATTCAATCATACCAACAACTGCGTATGCATCATAACCATTGCAAGTAATTTATTATGGTTGAGGGTGCCAAAAAGACAGACGCAAGGAAAATATCACAGGACTTCCTTTATGAATATCCATTGGCTTTCAGAGTTGAATGGAAAAAAGGAAGCCTTATTTCTTCTATTAGCTCAACTACATATATTCTTTTAGTTTGGCATGCAAGAAGTAAGCAGAAGAGGCACTATGGACCTTATCATCATATTTACCTGCATATACCTGGCAAGAACTAAAAAATCAGTATTCTGAACCAAATCCAAGATCTCGTCTTCTCTTTTATTCTCTTTGCTGGTGCACAAATAATGATAAGGAATACTATTCCTTTCAAGAAATCGAACCACATGCGTGTTTGGGAATCTATCATGATTACTGTTACGAATGCATGAAGAATCATAATTAGTATCCTTGAAACCAGACAGATATATAAAAAGGGTGGCATTCCAAAAAGTTCACCTGATTACACGAGTTATATCAACCGGAAGTCTTCCATCTTGCCATGAGTGTAACAAATCAATCAGGCAGTGTTCCTGCAGCAAGACAAACACATGTTTAAAATAATATCGATGGCATAAAAAACAAGAACTGGAAAAAATATAACCAAATGCACCTGCTTTGAAGCAAGAACAGCAATCTTGAATTTGGGGTCTAGCTTAGGCACCCGGACAACGCACCTTGATGCATCAAACATTTTTGAAATCCTGAGAAAGTCCTCATCCATTTGCAACCGTGGCCATTTAACAGGGTCAAAAATAAACTCACTGCCACATTGCACAGAAATCAAAATACACCTCCACTTGCTAGTACAATTAATAAGTCAAGCTTGCTCCCAACTACCTTAAACACACAAACCCATTAGCAAAAGCATTAAAAAAGAAAAAAAAAAGATTTTGAAAGTCTACGAACCAAATCCAACCACAAAGACTGTGATTCAGCAAAATAACAAACAAAAAGATAGGAAATGGAGTAATAAATTTGATGCAGTACCTTCTAGAATAGAAGACATTCTTGTTTTCAGGGACGAAAACATCAGCACCGAGAATGTTTCCACCTCTGGAAGCAATACAATCTGATAGCTTCGCAACAATACCAACAGCGTCCTAACCATTGACAAAGACAGATATACGTATCCATCTATCTATCAATTCAATACGACGAGCCATTCATATTTATTTGTTTCAGCAATAAGGAAATGTAAAGGGGAGTGACTGACTGACTATCTTACAGGGCATTGGAAAACGTGGATGCCGTGGGTAATAGAGGAGGAATCGATGGCCTTGAAGGACCTGATGCTGCTGCTTCTTCCAAGTCCAAATACTTGAAGGACTCTTCTTTGTGTCAGATTCATATCTCTTCTACTCTTAGGAAAGTATTCAAGATTTTTTGCTCAGGCAGCACTGCCCAAGGCTTACTTCATACCCTTACCCTTTGGGGTGTGGTGGTGCTGGTTGAAGCTCACATTGCTTTCACATTTTCAGAATTTTTCTTTGTCTATCATGACGGTGTCGTTTTGTGAAAGTTGTCGATGACGTTTGATAGACGAGATTCTGCACGATCTTGACACGTAATACCCGGTTCAATGGTCATTTTGATATCCACGTGGTAAACCCCACACAATTCTCAGCGCCAATCTCACTCCCAGTCACGGCACAGAACTCAGATCCTGGTTGTAGTCCCAACCCCTGACTCGTAAGAAAAACTTTGAAATTTCGCATCTCCTTTTCACTTTATCCTCAAAGAAACTGCAATCGATCAAGCAATTCTCCGGTCGTTGAAGTACGATTATCGTAATTACCCAGTCGATCAATCCGATTGGAAATCGTATAAATTAGAAAATACCTGTAAGTCTCTCTCCCTCCCTATTGTGGATCTGGATCTATTATCACTTACAAATTCATTTCGAAATTATAAAATCTCAAATTGTGATTCGGTGCGGGTGCAGTACAGGAGAATCATGGAGGTAGAGCCGCCGAGTCCGTTAAGGTACATAATCGGCGCAGCAATAATGATGATCGGAGTGGTGTTACCCGTCGGTTACATGATGTTTCGTAACAAGCGGGGTCCTTCTTCTTCTTCCACTTACTCCAAACAGACGTAGGTGTGCCTTTGCCTATTTTCTTCCTATTTTCCTTAGTAATCTTAGGTTTTGTTGGTGTTATTAATTTGTTAATTCTGGTTAAATCTGATTTTCTTTTTTCTTTTTTCAATATTATCAGGGCAAAGTTTTGATAGAGATTTAAAGAGAGGATTTTTATACAATAGAAATTGCGCTGTCTGGGTTAAGTTTGAAGGAGATGCAAGGAGAAAAGGATGAGGTGCATTGTCAGAAAATCTAATTCTGTTATATTTGTTATTGATGGGGAACTCTGAGTTTTATAAAATGGAATTGAATGTGGTTTGATTCTATGTTTTTGATCTAGTAAATATGCTAATGCCATTTCAAACTCGTCTTTGTTCGTTGGATGAATATGTGTAAGAAGGACAGACACTTGATTGAATTTGTCTTCTTGTTCTGTTTTTAGCCATTATCATCTAGGGAACCTGCGTATGAGAATACGCTACGGGTTATGTGTTTTTGTGGTGAATTTCACCTTTGCTTTGTAGAATCCAGAATGTCAAGTGATGTCGCTGACACTGCAGAATGCTTGTTGTTTGAAATTGGTGATCTTTTTTTTGTTTTTTTAGACTAGCGTCATGGATGTGCCTGGCGGCTTGGGTTATGCTAATTACTGATGTGTTACATGATTGTTGGATTTACTGGATTAGCATATGGTGTATGTAACAATGTTCTGTCGGTACTTTCACTCTGTATGAATTTGAGCTATGATACCGAAGAATTGGAAATGATTTGTTAGAATGATTAAAGTTGATGTTTTCCTTTTGGAAGCCTATGGATCTGGGAATGTAGAAAAGACTAGAGAGTGGAAAATGCCAGTGCTTGAAATGTATTGCCATTTTGCTGGCAGCTACTATGGAAACTTTTTACGAGCTACCTTTTGGAATTGAAGTGTTTGGTAGTGCAAAAAATGCAGGATACACAAGGATTGGTGATGAGGTTTAGTGAAAACCCCCTCTGAGGATGATGTTATTTTCAAAGTTGATGATTGGGCTAAAAGGTTGAGGATGGATCGCTGGACTTGAGAATCATGAATACTTGCAAAGTAAGTCCTTTGTTGGATTTAAGGGATCATCCGATGCTTATGTTAGCTCAAATGTAGGAGTAGAGAAGCCTTAAAGTTGTTTAGTGTGCTTGATTTCAGAGTTTAAAGGTGATGTAATGGAAGAGATGATCAGAAGTTGAAGGTGAAGAATATGAACAAAGAAAAATTGGAATCTTTTACCTGATGGTTCATGAATTCTTATATAGCTATGAACCATGTCAACTTGCATGAAGATAAGGATAAAAAGTGGAAAATATTGCATATTTATTTTTAGAGTTTAGGGGGTGTTTAAGAGTTGAGAGTGAGTTTTAATTTGTGTTTTTTTGTTAAAATTTAAAGGTTTTTTTTTTTACTTTAAATTAATTTTTTAAAATGTTTTTGAATTGCTATGATATATTATGTTAAGAATGAATTTTATATATATATTATTTTGATATTTTTTAATTTTAAAAAGTAATTACTAAGCACAGTTTTAACTTTTAAGTGAGTCTCAATTTCGAGGCTAGTATGTTGTGGGCGTTTGGGGTTGAGTCGTTCTTTTCTCGAGTCCAGTGGAGCAATAGGTTACATGATATACTTGAGTTTAAAAAGGTTATATATAGTATATCCGAGTCTAAAGAGGTGTACTTCACACTCGAGTCCTGACACCCAAGTAATCATGACTACTTCTCCGAAGGAATAAAAACAGTTGAATTTCAGGCCGCCAAATGTGTTTCAAAGCATTTGTTTCATTTTGCTTTTCTATTTATTTGATTCCCCTCATTAAGAATCGTCACCGTTATTGGCCGATCAAGAAATCACCCAACCTCTAAGAACGTGATCTTATCCTTAAATAGAGCATTTTCCTTGGTCTTTTGCATGATCTTCAATTAATACTGTTAATTAAGCGTGATTAAACAAATTGATGAGCAAAGAAGGATTTGCTGAGACATGAAGGACAATGACCTTCCAAAAATGAGCTAGTGCTGATTTCTGACAAGCAGATTAGTTGACTTGGCCAAGGGCAAAAACAATTCAAAAGTGCCTAAAGAAAATGATGAATACCAAGCATGCATGACCAGACTGCCTACTGGGGGCAAAAGAGATGGATTAATCAATGATCGGGGCCTGAAAACCAGGAGGCAAGAGCGGGCATAAATAGCAGTAATGGTCCTCCAACAAGATGAGGCTAAAATAGTTCATCTGAAATCACGACAGGGGAAGGCAAAACTGTTGAAATCTTGATACAAATTAAGGAGAGACCCGCATCCAAACTAAATATGCAATCTTGCGAGCTCAAGCAAACTAGCAGTCGAAACCCAGCGCTCTTTGAATCTACGATCACAGCTCGACAAATTGAAGAGGGGGTGTTGAACGTTTTTGGAACGACCTTCAGAAACACAGCACGCACAAACCCAAACACCAACACAATTGCATGTATGTGTCTTGAAACAGTAAGATGTGACCCAGCAAATTGTGTGGGCTGCTCTCTTCAGTGTTCCGACTTTCGAAATCATCCAGGGCACGATTACTCTTCAACATGCCATCATTGTTTTCAAGTACCTGTCAATGTGTAAACTAGTTATATCTAATTGAACTGAGGGTTCTGTCTATGTTTTGAATAAAAGCTGGAGTTCGGTCACGGCCTTTTGCTTTTAAAGTTTGGTGATTATTGATAGTTTGAGCTCTGCAGTGCTTGATCTTTCCTTTCATGAGCCGTAAATAACCCTGTGTTCCATTGACAATCTTGCTTTCTGGTTCAGGTACCGGATATAATTGACATATGCATATGTTAGGGATGCTTGACCTTCGCATGTTTGCTGAAGGCAGTAAAAACGAGCAAGAAATGTCTGGTGTAGGAAAGGTAGTCCCCCATGTAAGTGAATGTTGAGCCTGCTTCATCTTTGATTGCATTTGCCATCTCCCTCATTTATAGGCAGCCCCCTCTTTTTCTGTTTTGTATTGTTCGGATGATCGAACATCCAATTGTACTGTCGTTTTGATTTTAACATCCAATAGTTCCATTTACTGATTTGTTCCAGAGAGTCGTGCATTTTGATAATCGTATGGCAGGAAGAGATACTGTACAGACATTGAAAGCTGAGGATGGTCGCGTTAAGTGAGTTGTCTTCAAGTGTATTGGAGTTGGATTGTATATATTTGCGAATACAGTTAGGCTTCCTTTTAAGAACTTGTTTTCCAGATGCATCATGGATCTAGCTATTTGGAACACCTTAATTCTTGTCTGCAATTCGAGCAAAAGGTGAAAAAGCTCCTGCAGTGGATCGGCAAGAAGGGTTGATTTCAGTGGCAATTGAGTTGCAGCCCAGCTTTCTATTAGGAAGGGTCAATTTGTCACAAGTCAGGAAGTGTCATGGATGAACATTAGTTAAGCTATTATGCAAGTCTTGACTTTGGCAACACCGCTGCTTCTTGTTTTACTCTCTATTGTTCTTCTATGTATCTTCCTCATCGAAGTACAGGAGGAGGAGGAGAAGAAGAAATTAAAGGCATCCATCCTGTAAGAAGACAACAAAAACCTGTCAATCCTGTATAAAAACAGGTTATCTTTCTTATCCGTAAACCTTCATTTCTTTACTATTGTTTTCCTGCATAATCACATACTTCACAAGCCGCAAGTAGTCATTTCATGGATGCCAGTATATAATCAACCATGAATTTGTGAATTGCTTGTGCTGCCCAAACTAATAGCTACAAGGCCACGGATCCTTTTTGTGTGTGAAATTCATGCATGTCGCCGCTGAGATGTTATCTTATCTTAATAATGATGCAGCAAAACGGAAGCAAACAATCTATTAGGGAATGTATTATTTGAATTAAAACACAAATAAACACGTCATACAAATAAATAATGCACTCGAAATCCTTCTCTGATCAGTATATCCCTTCATAATCTCAACATTTTTTTTTCTTTAAATTAATTTTTTTACTTTAATTTTGTTTTTTAAAAAAATCACTTTAAAAAAGATTTACATACAATGTCAAAGTTGTGACAGGCACTACCACGAACAAAAACCCAAACCAAAACTCCTTTGACAAGAAAATCAAACACGGATTATTAAACAAATTCTGAAAAAGAATTCCCCCTACCCAAGTCACAAAACCCTATAAAAAGCTTACACTTGCAGGTTAGAACTTGCAAGCCAAGCCCAAAGCTCTTCAAAAAACAATAAAATTCCATGTCATCCTCGTCGTCTATCATAGCTCTCCAACTCCTACTCTTTTTCATTGTGTTTCCCATCCCTTCATTAGCAAAAAAGCCACACGTCATCCATTTCCGATCTCCTAACCTCTACCCTGAAGGCCTTGCCTACGACCCATCCGCCCAACACTTCATCGTCGGCTCTCTCCACCACCGCACTCTTCACTCCGTCTCCGACGCCGGCGTTATCGAAACCCTCATATCCGACCCCTCCCTCCCTCCTAACACCACCATCCTCGGCCTCGCTGTTGATAAACTCAACAACCGCCTCCTAGCTGCCATCCACTCCGACCCTCCCCTCCCTCCATTCAACGCCCTCGCCGCTTACGACCTCCGCTCACGTCAGCGGCTCTTCCTCTCCCTCCTCCCCTCTACCCCCTCCGATGACAACCGCCGCCCCGTCGCCAACGCCGTTACCGTCGATTTCAAAGGCAACGCTTACGTCACCAACTCGCTAGGATACCCGGAGGGAAACTTCATATGGAAAGTCAACCCTGAAGGGGAAGCCTCGATTTTCTCGAGATCTCCGCTTTTCACGCAGTTCCCGGTGGACCGCGACGCACCGTATAGTTACTGCGGGCTGAATGGGATCGCTTACGTCAGCAAGGGATATTTGCTGGTGGTGCAATCAAACACGGGCAAGTTGTTCAAAGTCGATGCTCACGACGGGACGGCACAGAATGTTTTGTTGAGCGAGGATTTGCCGGTGGCCGATGGGATTGCGATAAGGGGAGACGGTGTCGTTTTGGTTGTGTCGCATGAGAAGCTGTGGTTTATGAAGAGTGACGACAGTTGGGGAGAGGGAGTGGTTTATGACAAAACTGACCTTGATGTGGAGAAGTTTGCTACATCAGTTGTAGTGGGAAGAGAGGATAGGGCGTATGTGTTATATGGGAGTGTGATGGAGGGTATAATGGGGAATGGAGGGAGGGAGTGGTTTGTTATAGAGGAGGTGAGGTCGGAGAAGGAGAATGAAGATGAGAAAATGTGGGTGTATGTGTTAATAGGATTAGGTTTGGCATATTTTTTAATTTGGAGGTTTCAAATGAAGCAGCTCGTCAAAAACATGGATAAGAAGACCAATTGATCTTGGTTTTGTGGTAGTTTGTTGCTTTGCGCTGCTCGGTGCTGGAATGAGAATCCATGAGCTTCTCTGTTGTTCACACTTTCAATTTCAATAAACCCTATTTTACATTGCCGTCGGTCAAAATTCATGGCATCTCTTCCTCTTCCTCCTTCCATCTAACTTTGAGATGCCAGAAAACATCGACTCTCAATTCCAGTAATAATTAAATAAGTAATTGAATGTACCTTGAAAGTTTTCCCATTACACAGTGACTTTGAGCTTCACGTGAAATTCAAAGTTATAACTTGTAAAAAATCTACCCAACTAGGAAATCCCCTCACTACAATCGAAGGCAAACAATAAAGGAAGGAGCTTTATTATTCTTTTACAATTGAGAGAGACGATCTCTGCTGTTAAACAAAGGGCTGTCTCTTTGTCTGTGGTGTAAGGCATTCATGGAGGGACTGTGAGCCGGCAGAGAAGAGAGTATGATATATATTGCCCCTTTTGTTTTTGCTTCGAGGAGAAGTGGGAGAGAATTTCTAAACTTTCTATAATGGTATAAATATAATTTTTCAAACTTTAAAAATATTATTAAGTTTTTGGATCAGGTTTTGGTACATGGAAGCTGTTTCTATGCTTGACTTGAAAACAAACCTTAATACAAATTATCCATAAGATTTTCTATCCATTCCAATACATTAGGGTCAAATTCGCATCATAGTTTATCTATAGTTATGAATAGGTTATAGAAATAAAATATTTAAACGGTAGAAAAGTTTTTGATGTTATTATTAAATTTGTTCTAACATGTCAAATCTAAAAGCTTTTTATTTAATTCAAGTTTTAAATTAAATTATAATATAATCCAATTGATTTGATAAATCTAAAAATAAAATATATATATATAAAAAAAAAGACTAATACTAGTGTCCAAATACAATATAAACTACCAGTAAAAAGTTACCTAACTTTTAAAAAATTATCAATATATCATTTAAAAAACAAATTAAGAGGATGGTGTATGGGATCAATCTAGGTCAATTTAGGTTAACTTATCAAACTCATGATCTTGATAATAAACTTCAACGGGTTTAATAACTTTTTTTAGTTAATTATATGATAAAAAAAATTAAAAACCAGTACAAAATCAGAAAATATCAAATGATAAAATTAAAAAAAAAATTCAACAAAAATCTAATATAAAATAATAAAATTAAAAAAAAAAAAAGGTCATGCACGTTGGTTTAAGGGGCCAGTGCGCCATTTATTAAAAAAAAAAAAAAACCCGAGCATGTGGCTTGCGGTATGCCTAGGCATCCAGGCCATATATATATATAAAAGATAGATGATCCTTGTTATTTTTAAAAAAAAGAAAAAATAAGCGACGGGTCACCGGTTGCTGCCTTACCTAGAATTCATCCATGATCCATCACCGTGGTGCTGAAAAATAGAGGGGGGAGGTTGAAAACCTTTTTTTTTTTTTTATCAAAAAAGCACGTTATAAATATAATAAAAACCTCCATAAAAAAATACACCAAAATCACTCTAAAAAAATTATATCAAAACTAAAAATCAAATCAAACTTGTTGCCTCAAAAAACAATTAGTCTCATTGCAAAAAAAGAAGCCAGACCAATAATATTTTTTTTACTGTTTTTAGATGCATTTTCTCTCATCTCTCAAGGACAAAGACCATGAAAATTAAAAATTGTTAAGAATTTAGAATTAGACATATATTTTTTATGTGTTTTACATTTGAGTTCTATTTCTTTTAATTTGACAGTTGTACAGTAATTTCAAAATTAATCTCATCCAATTAGTCTATAAAAGGATTGGATTTAAAAAAAAAACTTTGAAAATGAAAAACAATACTTTAGCAACTTCACTGTTAACTAGGATTATATCCCAAATTTTTCAGGATATAGGTAATAATTTCTTTTTTATTTTATTATTGCTTCATTATAGCATGAAAATCGAAATCACAATCTCAGTATCCTTAATCGATTTTGATTAAATTTATTTTTACCCCCAACACTTTATCCGAGTGGAAAAGCAATTAGTTAGTTTTTCTAAATAAATAAAAAACCAGAATTAAAGCTTATAGATTACTGTCCATAGAGTTCTGCTTTTTAAATCTTTTTTTAAAAGAAATTATTCTTAGATCTACAACTAAAGATGCACAAAAGGAGTAATTGTGGTTTTCCAATGCCTAGATGGACTTCTTGGGTTGTGATAAATCCAGATATAAAATTTTATTCTCGTCCTCCAATTGATCCATCAAAAGATGGTAGTGGGCCAGTGGCTACTCGGATTGGCAAAACAGTAGGCTAGAGGATTCTTAGCTTATTTGAAAATGTAGTTTAAACTGTATTTTTTAAATTTTTATTGTTATATTTAAAATTAATTATTTTATATTTTTAGATCATTTTGATGTATTGATATTATATATAATTTTTAAAAAATAAAAAAATATTATTTTAATATATTTATAAACAAAAAATACTTTAAATCAAACCACTATTACATTCCCAAACAAATAATAAATAGGGTTAATGGTACTCTTCTCTTGTGTTGTCCAGTGAGAGTTATGGCTTAAAAGCGTTATCTTGTCGTGTTGAGCCATTGTTCTATGTAGAGGTAAAGAAAGGGGAGGGGAAATGAGTCCTTTTTTGTGCTTAGTTAAATGGGATCATCTGGGTTCTTTCTGTCATGTATGTTTCATTCTGTGATAGCTCTAACTTGTGGAGCTTTAATGATGTTTTTCACAAATGAGGTCGCCGTGTTTGGTCATGGCTTTGAAATAGCAACAAAGCTTTAAAGGCTCGGAGCTACATGACAAACTCTTGATCCAAACCTCCGAATCCTTTTCTAGGTCTTATTTGCTATTGGGTCCCTCTTGTTCTACGAGGAGAGCCATTGATGAATTTTGTTCATGATGGGTATAATATTGGTTGAATTTTAGAATAATATTAGATGATTGACTTGTATTGTGATACGGGTAAGATACGTTTTTGTTTAATGTAAAATAAAATGTTTAGGCATTGTTAGTATTTTTTGTTACAAGTAAAAAAAATCACATGGATATTAATTATATATCACTCGGCTGATTTGATGATTTTAAAGATAACTCAAATAACCAGTAAAAATATAATTTAACTTGAATAAAATTTAAAATGATATTTTTTTTAATATTGAGATGAAAATATATTAGATTAACCATAGCTAACTTGTTAAATTCATAATTATAATCATGAGACCATGATAACTATAACATAAAATAAATAGAAACAAATTATGAAACTTAATTCTTAATCAATCAAATATTGAAGCATAAAATAAAAAAAATAAAAAAATGACCTTGGTCAACTTGTTTAACCCGCCAAACTCAAATAAAATCAAAATAAATTATGAAACTCAATTCTCAATCAATCCAATATTGAAGGATGAAATTGAAAAAAAAATCAATTAAAAAAAGAAACAATAAATGACCCGAGTCAACCAGGTTAATTTACCAAACCTATGATCTAGGTTATGAAATCAGGATAACCTTATAAAAAGTAAATAAAAAAAAATTATCCAAATCAACTCAGGTTAACGGGTCATTAGAATGAGATAAACTCATATAAAGAAAATCGAAGCAAACTATAAACCACAATTCTCAATTAATTCAAAGTTAAATGATGAAATTAAAAATAAAATAAAAATAATTTACCCAAATCAACCCTCAAATATGTAACTCAGGTCATAAGATCGAGATAATTTCATAGAAAGCAAATCAAGATAAACCATAAAACTTAATTTTCAATCAATAAAATATTGAAGGATAAAATTGAAAAAAAACCGAATCAATCGGGTTAACCTACTAAACTTGCGACTCGGAACATAAGATTGATATAACCCCATAAAAAACTAAATAAAAAAATTATAAAATTTAATCTCTAGCTAAACAAATGTTGATGGATAAAATTAAAATTAAAATTAAAAAAAATGTATTTTTAAAAAAACAAAGTAATAATATTTTGTGAAGCAACACAATAAAAACAATATCTCTTTTAGTATATATTTTTTTTAATTATTGGTGTTCATTGTAAATTTCTAGGTTATGAGTTTTATTGTGTATGGAAATTTTAATAAGAAATCATATAAAATCCTTAGTAATTCAAGAGAGAATGGAGGAGAAAATGATAAGGCTTGTGACTATTTTTTTTTTAATTTAATGATAAAATTGTAATATAAAATATAAAGATTTTTTAATTATTAAATGAAATGTAATAATAATTTGATATCTTTTATTGATTGTTTTTGGGTGTATTTTGATGAAGTGAGGTGTCATGAATTTATAAATTATAGAATTACATTACATTGTGAAAGAAATGATGCAAGTGAAAAAATGCGTACAGGGAGGTTTTTTTTTTTTTTTTTTTAAATTAACTGAAAAAAAGAAAGCAAAGGGGAGCGCCTAAAACCAAAAGAGGGCGGAGGTTACCCAGCTGGTGCACCTTTTAAGCAGAGCGAGCATCCCCCGCTTCAAATAGCACTTCTATAAATAGGGCACGCGTTAGCGCGCATTTGTGAACACTCTCACTCACATTGAGGCGAAATGGAAGACGATACAGGAGATAAATCAAGCATTGTGATCGGCCTCATAGAGAACAGAGCCAAAGAGGTACCGTACGCTCTCCGTTTGTTTTCCGAGAAAATGTGCGAAAACCAGAGGAAAATCAGTGAAACTTTTATAGTTATAACAGTAAAATCACTATTTCGCTTCCATGCATTTATTTACTTGAGAATCTGAACCAAGACACATAGTAGTATAATAATTTAAAAGTTCCCTTTCATTTCATCTCCTCTTCGATTTAATTCGCTCCAGAACTGATAGTTTGAAATTTCAATTTATTAATGGCTTGTTAAATCTCGAATGTGAATTCCGTTCCTGATATTTTTATCGGTCGGATGACTCTTTATTTTTTAAATATAGCTTATTGTGCCTGTAATTCCTAACATTTTGATGATTCTTTGAGCTTCTAGAATCGGAAATCGTTTTTTCCCTCTTTATGCGATTATTTGATTGTTCAAATTAATAAGGCAAAGAGGATTCATGATATACATAAATTTAATTTTCGATGCTCGAACTGAAATATTATAATGGTAAGAAATTAATTTTTCTTTCAAATATTTGGCCATGTAAAGATGACTCTAGAGCTGCTAGCAATTTGATAAAGTGAAAATTGAAATTGAAAAGTTCTGAAATATCTCAATTTCTTTTGCGCGCTCAATGAGTTGATATTGTGTGATTGGCAGGTTGGAATGGCTGCTTTTGATTTAAGGTCAGCCTCACTGCATCTGTCTCAGTATATCGAAACTAGCAGCTCCTATCAGAATACAAAAACTCTGCTCCAATTTTATGATCCTGTGGTGGTCATTGTTCCTCCAAACAAATTTGCACCTGATGGCATGCTCGGAGTTTCGGATCTGGTCGATCGGTTTTATGCTTCAGTCAAAAAGGTCAATCTCGTTAACAGAATAGAATTTCTCCATGCCTGCTTCCTTTCTCTCTCCTCATGCACCCATTCATGGTATTATGTGCTGAATTTTGTAGGTAGTAATGGCCCGTTGTTGCTTTGATGACACCAAGGTTGTAACCCAGAAACATCTCATTCTTTAACTGGTGTTTTACTTCTGGGTACTGGTGCTTTGATATCTGATCCAATGCCCCCGTCACAACTTGTTCCAGGGTGCTGTATTAATTAAAAATCTAGCAGCCACAGAGCCTTCAGCTCTTGGTTTGGATACTTACTACAAGCAATACTATCTCTGCTTGGCTGCTGCTGCAGCTACAATCAAGTGGTACTCTCAAAAGTTGGGCTTGCCCTGAATTTAACTGGAAGAAAAGATTTTAATCTTAGATTTATTTTGTATGCCACAATGCCATACTTGAGGTTATATGTTAAGTAATTATTTATTAACTAAAATCAAGTAAAAGTCTTCTCAATTGCTTGGTTAAAAAAGTGTGGGTTGTTATTTCAGGATTCTTATATCCGAGAACCAAGTTTTTAATGGAAACCTATAGAATCTGTCTTTTTTTATGTACTTAATATGGTAAGTGGTAACTATGTGTTTATTCATACAACTGTGTACTGACACTTTAAGATGCCAGTCCATCACTTTGTAGGTAGTGCCTGTTAACAGTTTAACTTGGTCTACAAGGCTTATTGTTATTGAATAAGCAACCTAATAAATGCTGTATATTTTCATTGATCATATGGTAAGTGGCGGCACTGACATATTCCACGGTCCACTGCATCTCTTCCTGCCTTAATATTTGAAACTTATTTGCATATCAGTTATAGATGTGCCATCAGGTATCCTTAGCCATATTGTTGTTGGATATAGGGACCAAATATGACTTAGTTTTTGGCACTGGACTGATGCTGAACCTTTTCTACTTTTCCTCATAGAAGTGAATTACTCTTGAATCCACATGAAAGCATGTGCAAGCAAATGACTTATTATACTTGATTCTGTGTGCAAGTTGGAAAAAAAAACTCCAAGTTTGCAGATCTGAGTGGCGATGTTGTTACTGACTTGTGAGTATCTGCTTTTGAGAGTCCTTTACTTGTCAGAGCATGAATACTTCATACTCAGTAACTGAAGGCAAAATGCCCATGTTGGACTGGTGTGAGTGGCATCCATATTTCTAAGATTATAGCATGCTTTATTGTCTACTAGTTCCCCTTGAACATGATGGTTTTAGCCCAAAATTTTGCACTCCATGTTTCTTTGAGTCCTTTTCACTTTATAAAATCGTATTAGTCATTTCAAGGTTGCCTAAAGTTTCTGATACTAACGTGCATTTGTTTACACCTTACAGTTATAGTATTTTTCATTTTCTTCATTCATTATTCTGCTTCTAAAACAAAGTTTCAACTGCAATATACACAGGATAGAAGCAGAGAAAGGGGTTATCGTCACCAACCACTCATTATTGGTATATGCTCTCTCTCTCTCTCTCTCCAGACCTTTCTTTCTCTTTCAAAAAGCAAAGGTGATCAAATGTAAGAATTTGTGGAGTGTTTCTAGGCAGGAGGCAAGCTGTTGCCACCTTTTACTCTATTTCTTAGATCTTTGATCCTATTGCTCTTGTATCTTGGATAAATTTTTGGGCATTTCTTTTTATGTTGCGGAGCATGCCTTCTGTGATCCATCAATCCCCTTTGTGCAGTTAATATAGGTATTGGATTTATTTAGCCCCATTTTTCTGTCATGGTGGTGTTGGACTTCTTTTGTACCCTCTTTGTTATGGCGGCATCTTCTATTATCATCTATGTCAAATGAATCAGAGTCAAACTTAGCTGTTTTATGCTTGGTTTAGGGTGAAAATAATCCAATAGCAGTGATAAATCTTAGGATTGTTTTTTTGAGATGTATTTCAAATCATGAAACAAAGTTATTAGATTTTTTTTTGTTAATATGAGCTCCTTGGTATCTACGAACTTACAATCTTCTCAAAGTTTGTCATTATGAGCATATAACAATGGCTGAATATAATTGTACTAAAAATCGAATGGCTCAAATGCATCGCATCATTTTCTTTTCTTCGATATAGAACTTCATCTGTTTGTGTGTTTACATTTTATTCTCTTTTCATTTAAGAATGCTTCTGAACTTTACTGATGGAATTCTCACTATCCTAGGTTACTTTTAATGGATCATTTGATCACATGAGTATTGATGCCACCAGGTGAGTTTCCTTTGCTTTCTGGATGTCTGGGTAAGTTTCCAGTGTATGTATAAAATAGAATAAAATTTGCATTAATGGTGTTTTTGTATTTCCATTGAAGTGACAGTTTTTGGAAGGATTTCTAGATGAAATCTAAATTAAATTTGGTGTTGCTTTTAATTTTTTTATGCTAGAAGATAAGCGGTTAAATCTTATTGCAGCGTCCAAAATTTAGAAATCATTGAGCCATTTCATTCTACCCTCTTGGGAACAACCAACAAGAAAAGAAGTCTATTCCACATGCTCAAGACAACGAAAACCACAGGAGGGTATGTGAATATGCATAATACTTGGTAGATTCAGCATGTGATCACATGAGTGGGGACTTAAGCATGGAAAAAAAGTTGAGAACTCTTCAATATTTACTAGTTTACATTCTGCATCAAACAAGAGGTTTGGTTGTAGCTAGCTTGTCTTTCCATTACCATAAAAGTTTAGAAATTGATACAAATTGGAATATATCTCCAGGACTAGACTTCTACGGGCCAATCTGTTGCAGCCTTTAAAAGATATTAAGACTATCAACACTCGGCTTGATTGCCTGGTTAGTGTATTTGGTTAACTCAGATGATTTCTCTAGTGGAGCTATGTTAGCCTTATGCAGCCCTGGGTTTGCAAACTAAAACAGTGCTGGTTTGTACAAACCATAACCGGTGAATGTTTATGTATGTGTGCATGTGTTGTGTGTGTAAGAAGAAGGTGAGACTATTTTTCAATCATCTGAAGTTATTTTCACATGCATTTGTAGGCATTCTCTGTTATTCACATTTACATAATACTTGTTAGAGTGCAAACCGCCAAAATGCACTATAATTGTTAATTGTCCAACAAGTATAGGTTACACAATTATTTTGTTAAGATAGTTATGGATTGGAATCTTAAGTTGGCAGACTACACTAGAATGAAAAGAAAAGATAAATTATGTGAAAATGCAAATGATATAACAAGTTAGTCTGCCCATAAGGTACGCAGTTCTGCTTCTTGCTGTATTTTCAGCATGTCCATAAGACCAGTTAATATAAAACACAGCTTTAACTTGAGGGTATGTTTTGGACAGCTTCTGGATAATAGCATCACTCAAATCATCATCAAAGTTTCAAACTCGTGTCCAGCTCCAAAAATCTTTGGTGTCATTTTGCCAATGATCTCAATTAAACTCTGTTAATTGATTGTCTAAGTTTCCATTCCAAAACATTACCTAGCAAGTCTGTGTTTGGAAATACATAAATCTTAATTTTATATGGTAAATTGTTCATGATTCATTGATTTGAATTTCATGCAGTGTTGCTACACCTCTCTTCTAAATCTCTCACTTGATGCATCTCTTTGCATTTGATTTCAGGACGAACTAATGAGCAATGAACAGCTGTTTTTTGGACTCTCTCAGGCTTTGCGTAAGTTTCCAAAAGAGATTGGTAAGTGAAAATAATAATAAAAAGTAAAAGGGATATGTGGTCAACCAGCCCCCTCCTTTGGTAGTCTTCTGGAAAGTTATTCCATTTTTTGTTGTCAATCTTGGAGTGATTTTGTTCATGCTCTTCATTCAGATAGGATACTCTGTCACTTCTGCTTTAAACCTAAAAGAGTCACTAATGAGGTCTTGGGTGCTGATAATGCTCGAAGGAGCCAAGTGTTGATATCAAGCATTATTCTACTTAAAACTGCTTTAGATGCCTTGCCTTTACTCTCAAAGGTAAATCGTGTGCTTTCATATTTATATTACGAAGCCGAACATGTTTTGATAACTTGGCACTTTTTAAACATTTCAGGCGCTTAAGAATGCAAAAAGTTTTCTTCTTGCAAATGTTTACAAGACTATATGTGAAAATGAGAAATATGTTTCCATTAGAAAGAGGTATGTTGCTAGCATGCTCCTGTTGATAAACTCTGTATTTTTTTCTCCACAGGACATAACTAGTGCTTGAGACAATGCACAAGTATTGTATCTAGTTTTTGGTCCCTAGATCCTAGTTGGATAAGTATTGTGGGCCAGAACATGAGGGACAGATAATTGTGCCCATATCCCCATCTCTAATATGAGGGCAGCATAATCTACTAACTTTAGCACATTTTAATTGTTTGAAGGTTCAGAATAATGCATTTCAATTTTTGTGAAATATTTGTGCCCATATGACATCACTCAACTGAGGGAAATGCTTCTGCAAGTTTAGCAAATTTTAATTGTTTGAAGGTTCAGAATAATGCAATTCAGCTTTGGTGATATTTGCAAACATCTCTTATTTTTTCCTTTGTAGAATTATTGAGGTCCACTATCTTTTTCTGTGTTTCTTAGATTTTTATTCTGGTCTACAAATTTCCCTCCTTCATACAAGCTTAAGTATAATACCAATTCTTCTATTTGCTGTCTTTCTCATATTTAATTATTTAACCTCAATGGGTGAGGAAGTTTATTTCCAGGTCAGATATTTTGTTTGATCTCGTAGGAATGCCACTGATTTGTTTGTTTATACCCATGTGACTAGCATATGATGCTTTGCAATGCAAGTGAAAACTAGTGAGGAATGTGGACCTAGGTTGAAGGAAATGATAATAGTGATGGTAATGGGATAGTGTTGATAAATGCTATCGAGTGCCCTAAAAGTTTTCACTATTATATTCAGTTGGTGATAAACTAAACTCAGAGTTAAAATGTGATGTTAAAGTAATCACCATTATGGTGTTTAATTTGCAGGAGATCTTGTTTTCATTTTGTAATGTTCCATAAAAATATACATTAACAATTTTTTTTGTAGTTTAATCCCATGGTCAATCTTTGCTAAATCTTGTGTAAGTACAGACTACTCAATTCATTTTCTGAAAAGCTAGTTTGTTTTTTCAAGAGTGGGAGAGGTGATCGACGAAGACGTGCTTCATGCACTGGTTCCCTTTGTTGCCCGAACACAGCAGTGTTTTGCTGTCAAGGCTGGAATTGATGGACTTCTGGATATTGCACGGAGAACATTTTGCGATACTAGTGAAGGTTTACTATCTAGGTTCCTGTCCCCTTAATTTTCTTTTTGCCCTTTTCCTTCATCTCTTGTTTTTATTGTTGCTGCTGTTTCCATGGGCAGCAATACATAATCTTGCAAACAAGTATCGAGAAGAATTTAAGCTGCCAAATCTGAAACTTCCATTTAACAATAGACAAGGCTTTTACTTTAGTATTCCACAGAAAGACATCCAGGGAAAGCTTCCCAGCAAGTTCATTCAGGTTGGCAATGTGATCCTTCCTCTACTCATCATAGAAAAAATCTCCTTACTAATTAATTTGGACATGTATTTTTTTTACACATGAATCAGGTCCTGAAACATGGGAACAATATACATTGCTCAACTTTAGAACTTGCTTCGGTGAGTATAATCCTCATATAAACAACTTCATAGTCATGTACTTGATTATGAACGAGTATGAAATTCAGCAATTCTATGTGACAATATGATGTAAGGAGAAATGATATTACTGTTCATGAATCATGATATCACTTCAATACCCGGCACATTAAGTAAGGTTTACATGTGTGCATGTGTGACCTTTTCTTGATGGAATGAACTTAGATCACAATCTGGTGTTTGTGTGGCTTACTTATAGTTGCCCATGCCAAATAACTTAGTGCTCAGCTGGAACTAGCTTAGAATTGTTGTGCAATAAATATCCACATTACAATACATATTACTGAGTCTACGATCCTCAATTCAGGTGATTGCCCATTTTTTGAAGTCGTGAAAATATTTTTCTGCAAATTTTGATGAAAATTGTTATAGATGCAACTGTAATGATGTTGAGGAGATGTGTGATACAAAGGAAGTCAATTGTACCAATGGAATCATTTATATGAGGCCAACTCAAGTGCAAATGTTAGGATTTCCTCTAGTAGACTGCAGCTAGTCACTTGTCATCTCTATTTTCTTACAACATTTATAATTTTGTATGGCTAAGTTTCATCTCAAACAATTTATACCTGAATTTTCCTTTACTAAGACCGGAGTATTGAACACGAATAGAACTTTAAAGCAATGATCGTTGTTTTTCTACATGACTGTAATCTTCTCATTACAGATTCTTGTGTTTATGTAGGTGTATCAATTACTGTTATGTACGTACTCCTGTATGTTCAATCTTCCTGCCCGGGACTTGGAAATTTCTCATTGAGTTTGCTTCATTCTGTAAAATGTGCAGTTGAACGTGAGAAATAAGTCTGCTGCTGCAGAGTGCTATATAAGAACAGAAGTTTGCCTTGAAGGTTGTAATAAATATTTTTGAAGTATTCAACTTTTGATAAATAAACTATATCTTGGTCTTACAAGCTACAAATGTTTTCTTATGCTCTATCTCTGGATGGAGTGTACCATTCTGTTTTGGGTTCTTAATGAAGTCTTGGTTTCTAAAAAGGTATTGACCTCGTGAAATGTTATTTGTGAATTTGAAGTGACAAATAATTCATTTTAAGAGATAGAATTGGCAGAAAGATCTACCTTACAATAACTGTTATCATGTGAAAATATGATCTGCTATTACAGTTCTCTACTAAAGGTTTCTTTTGATTATTTTATTTTCTTCTGTTAGTTGGAAAAGGTCACTTGGTATCTTGTGGAAGGATTGTGGATGAAGAGGTTTATGATTGTTAGTGGGCTACCAGTTTTCCATGGCAGAAGTTTTGCTTCTTAATTCGATTTAACAATAATTAGATGAATGTCCAATGTGTCATTTTATCATTTGGACATAACTGTAAGGCTCTTACAAATTATTAGAAAATCATAAAACTTTCAAACATTACTTCCACATTCCAGAAAATATATTAGATGAATTTATTTGTTTATGCTGCATCTGATTTTGTAATATATATTGGTGTTAATGTTCTTATTTGGTGCTTGAACTGTTAATTTCAATTATAAGGTGCTTTCCAGGGAAATACTAAGATCATCTCACGTATGGTTTGCTTATCGCAGAGGGAATCTAGAACCATTCAAGTTGAATTACAATTGAAAGAACATTTTTCTGCTGTCTCCGTCTTTCTCTTCATAAAACTTCTACTCATATATACCATGCTCTCTATGTTAGTTATGATCTTTACAATGCTCTTTTTATTACTTATATAATTGTACTTTATCTGCAGCCTTATTAAATTCCATAAGGGAGGATGCCTCTGCACTAACTCTGCTTGCGGAGGTCTTATGCCTTCTAGATATGATCATTAATTCATTTGCTTACACAATCTCAACGAAGCCTGTTGATAGATACACTAGACCAGAATTTACAAGTAAGCGATTTGATATTTTGTATAGTATATCTTTGACCATCAGAGTTGAAATTGGGGTATGGCTGATTATGTCCTTTGCTGACAGGTAATGGCCCATTGGCAATTGATGCTGGAAGACACCCTATCCTGGAAAGCATACACAATGATTTTGTTGTATGTAACTGGTTTATTTTTTGTTGATTGTTTGATCTTATGTGTAGTCTTTCTGACAAAGGAAAACTTAGGCAACTTTTTATTGCCTTGATTTCTCGTCTTCCTGCCCTTCAAATCTGATTCATAGCTCTTTTTGCAGCCCAACAATGTTTTTCTATCAGAAGCATCAAACATGATAATTGTCATGGGCCCAAACATGTAAGATATGCTCTCATTTAAAGTTGCTCCCAGCTTGGAGTTGGAAGGCTTTTATTCATTGCATCATTTCCTTCTAAACTTAATTCTTGATAGTGTTTTCAAAATTGTCGATGCAGGTTGAGGTTCCAATACATCATGCTTAAACATTTTGTGTTTGGTTCTATAGTAATCTCTTCTATTTACTCTGGAACATGAAATTTGAATAGACCCCACTACAAATGTCCTGGAAGCTTAGGATAAGGCCTTAAGATTACAATTTTGATTTGCCTCAATGTTGTTAAATGTCTATAGCAAAACAGAAAAATATTGGGTTTAGAAATCTAGTCTTGATAGTAATTTCAAATAAACCATCTGAAAGGATAGTATAGAATAATGGCCTTCAATGAACCTATCATAATATATGGATAACTGTGCATATAAAACGACAGGTGAATTGTGTTTATACAACTGAATGTTGGCTTTTACCTAAAGCGTTCAGTTTCGGTGGAGGCCACATAGGATTGGCTGAATGTAAGCCGCATTTGTTCTTCTGTTGTGAAGTATAAAGTTCTTTCATTGTTTATTTGTATCAACCTATTGGAGAGTAATATACAACTTTTCTTGGGATATTACCTAACAATTTAAACTATTGGGTTGGTTTTTTGACACAACGGCCAATCAAAATTTTAAACTTGACACTTAAAGGTCTATATACTCAAGTTTAACAATCTATAATTCCCTTCAGGAGTGGGAAGAGCACTTATCTTCAACAAGTGTGTCTCATAGTTATTCTTGCTCAGATTGGTTGTTATGTTCCTGCTCGCTTCTCAACTATAAGGGTAGTTGATCGCATATTTACAAGGATGGGTTCGGTAGATAATCTTGAATCAAACTCCAGTACGGTACAATTTCCAAACTCTATCCCTTTCATCACTTGTATGATGTAAGTCAAACTATACAAAGCGAACTTTTCATCACACACAGCACTCCTTTCTCAACTTCATATATGAGGACAGAGAAGCCTTGATTTTCTTTCAATTCCTTCAATCCTTCAATTTAATATTAAAAGGAAAAAAAAAAGCTTAGACTAGATGTTTCTTGTGATATTAATTTGAATATAAATTGATATGGCAATGATGCCACCCTCGTCCTTTAGTTTAATTCCTAGAACCATCTTTGTTTTCCTTTCAATTTGTTAGCTGTTCTCAAGAACAGATATTCACGTGCTATCATCCGGATGTGCTTATAATAAGAACTCCTTATCTAGGAACTTCTTTTAAGTAGAAATTTAGATTAAGATCATTTGGTGGTGGAAAATTACTGGCACTCATTAAATAGTTGCATGTATGCAATCCAAATGCTCAGGATCTTTTAGGAAAATAGGAGGGCCAGTTGTTGGATGTTTTTGGAAGAGTGGTGCAAGTGAAACTAGCTATTGGATGCAGAATAGCTCTTTAGAAAGATACTACATGATATTTGTTCAGCCTCTTTTGAGACATTCTTTCAATTTTACTTTTCAATATTTTAGATTGTTTTAAGAATTCTACTTTATAATTTTAATTTTTTTATGTTGAATTATATACTGGTCTCATGGATTTACTTTTCTTAAAAATCTTCAACCTTCGATATTAGATCTGTTGGAGGTAGAGCTTCATAATATTTTTTTAATTTGCATTCTATGAATTTATTCTGATTTCATGACCTAAATCGTGAGTTTAATAGGTTAACTCAAGTTATTATTTTTTGCTGCCTTTTCTAATTGATTTTTTTTTTTCGATTTCATACTTTAACATTTGATTAATTGGAAACTGGGTTCATAATTGTTTTTCGATTTTCTTTTTATGAGATTATCTTGATCTCATGAACCAGGTCACATGTTTGACAGGTTAATTTGAGTTGACTTTGTTTATTTTTTTTCCTTTTTTAATTGAATATATATATTTTTTTTAATTAGGCTTTGTAATTTTTTTTTATTTGGTTTTTATTGAATTATCCTGATTTCTTGATCCAGATTGCGGGTTTGACAGGTTGAGTCAGGTATACTGTTTATTTTTGGGGTCATTTTTAATAGAATATATATTTTTTTTCAATTTCATCTTGGAAATTGAGCTTATTAATTTTTTTAAAATTTTCTTTTTGTGGTGTTATCTCGGTCATTAATTTAATTTTTTCCTCTCAATTTCAACTTTCAACATGGATCTTCATAGTTTTTTTTATTTGCTTTTTATGAAGTTATCTTGGTTTTATGACTTAGATTGCGAGTTTAACAAATTAGCTTGGGTTGACTTGGTTTATTTATTTTTGTCATTTTTAATTTATTTTTTTTATTCTTCAACATTGGGTTAGTTGGAAATTGAATATTTTTTTATTGGCTTTCTATGAGTTTATCCAGATCTCATTACCCGAGTTGTGGATTTGGAAGGTTAACTTGGGTTGATTAGAGCAGTTTTTTTTTTGTCATTTTTTAATATACTATATTTTGTTTTAATTTTATTTTTTTAACATAGAGTTGATTAGGAATTGACCTTTATATTTATTTTGATTTGTTTTTTTTATTGTTATTACGGTCTCATGATATGGGTTATAGATTTGACAAGTTAACCCGGGCTAATCCAACATGTCGTTGTTTCAAAATTTGAAAACAAATATCATTTAATATAGATGACATCCAATACACATCATTATGATTAAATTTCTTTTTATTAAAAAAGACGTTATCAATGCATGAACAATTTTTTACGTTAAAAAGTTGATCTAACGCGCAGTGCAGCGTGGATCAATGATCCAGTCTTTTTCTATAACAAGTGTTGTTTTCTACTGTTATAAACAAGAAAGGAGATGTAGTACCTGAGCATGTCATTTTGTTAAACATCAGCTCCTAGTATATTAACTTTTAAAGTGGATATTTTAAAAATTTGTTAACTATACAATCTGTTTGATCTAGAACACCATTGAGTCATCATGTATTCATCTACATCTTATCAAACTATTGAATTGATGATTTACTGTTTCACTTGAACTCTTAGGAAAGGAAAAATCATTCTTATACTATGCCTTCTACTGACATATCCTCAAGTTAAAGGTGAAATTAAGATACCGAGGAGCGCACTATACTTGAAATCGAAATTCTAATGAAAAGTCTTGAAGAACACTTAAAGCTATTTGGAAAAAGGGCACACTATACTTGAAAATTGATTTTGATAGCAAGGAATCATATATTGTTTACTAATGGTGACGCAGATATTTTGTTTTGGATGCTACAGTTCATGACAGAGATGAAGGAGACTGCTTTTATCATGCAGAATGTCTCCGAAAGGTTACACACCATGTGTGCTTTATGCCAAAGGAATGTCACATAAATTATTTTTTCTTGAGATGTTACTTTCTTCATTGCAGGAGTTTGATCTTCATGGATGAACTTGGGAGAGCTACTTCTTCGTCTGATGGATTTGCAATTGCCTGGAGCTGCTGCGAACATCTGTTATCACTCAAAGCGTAATCACTGCTCACACTCACCTCTCACCTGATACCAAGCCTTTGGAGAGTTTGCGAAGATTTTAATTGCCTAAAATTTTTTCCTTTCAGAGGAAGTTGGCATATTATTTTAACACTGTTAAGTGGATGCTTTACTGAACAGTCTTTTAAATAAACAAACGAAAAGGTTTGATGAATGGCCGCTTCAACTTAGTAATGTACTCGATACTATCAACTGCTCAAGCACCGAAAAACACATGCATTTCATATAATCATATATGATTCTAACTTGTGCTTTTGCCAAAATAATCATAATTGATTAATTTAAATTTGTTACTTAGGCCTTCTGTATAGCTGCTTTGGTGGTTTTCATTTCACTAAAAGTCAAAGTTGTTATATGATATTAGCTCAATTTAGTTATTGGAATTCATTCAAGATGTTTATAATGTGTTCCACGCATTTTATAATCAATATTCCCATGGTGGTACATAGAGACTGCCCAAAAAACCAGAGTAGAATTTTACTTGATCCCTGGTAAGTAGTAAATTTGTGTCCTGCTACATGATGGTTTAGTAAATGATACAAGAACTCCTGTGTTTTCCAACTGAAAAATCATCCTAGTTTGCATGGAATATGGCATGACATTGTTTTATCTGACACTGTAGATTTGTTTAGATTAAAGACTTTGTAGAAGGCAAATAATTAACTACTACCATTGCGTGGAGTTTAGTTAGATGGAAGCTTACAGATAGAACAATTTTCTTTTACTATATTTTCAGTTATTGCTCTCTGCTTGATTCCTCCTGTATGCCTCTTGCTGTTTCTGTCCTGTTTGTCTTCTCATAGATTGCTCTTTCAAAAGGCTGTGCATAATATAACAAGTATAGAACTGCAACATAAGGAATTTTCTTACTGCTTGCTTATTCTTCAGGTATTCCATATTCGCTACTCACATGGAGAACCTATCAGAACTAGCAACCATCTATCCAAATGTCAGGATTGTTCACTTTCATGTTGACATAAAAAGCAACCGTTTGGATTTCAAGGTGGTATCTCTATTTTTCATGTTGCCCTGAATTTTACTTCAGCCATGTGCATTCATTAACTGAAACTTCGATTTCACAAGCAGTTTCAACTCGAGGACGGACCAAGACATGTACCGCACTATGGCCTTCTATTAGCAGAAGTGGCTGGACTGCCAAGCTCAGTCATTGAAATGGCTAGAAGCATCACATCAAAGATTACAGAAAAGGTGATTTCTCTAAATAAACTAATCAAGGCTTCAAGTTTCATTTCAAGTAATATGTTAACTACAGTGTTGAACTTGTTCACAACTCCCCGGTTTTAACTTTCAAGTACCTTAAAAGGAATTGAAAGACTAATAAATCAAAGCTCCAGGCGGACAAGCACGGGAAATTTGTGGTATTACAACTAGAAAATAACCGGTTTATTAGTTTATGAAACTTGCATGTGAGTCAGAACTTAGGCAGAAGCAAGATTGAAGGCGGCAAGAAACATTGTTCATTCAGAATTTTGCATCAGTTGAACATAACTATTCCTAAGAAAAAGTTGCATAAATTGAGTGGTGTCAATCACATTCATCATGACAGGCTTGTCATACTGACATCGCTGTTCTATTTGTTAGCCATCTAACCGTGCTGCCCTGCCTGCATGCCCCTTCCTGAATAAAGTATATCTACCAATATGTGCAGTAATCTATTCATTCTGATGGTAGTTTAAATTTTTCATGTCCAGCAAATTAAGCAAATGGAAGTGAACTGCAGGCAGCACCATCAGCTGCAGATGGTGTATCGTGTAGCTCAGCGATTGATATGCTTAAAGCACTCCAGCCAAGATGAGGATTCTATCCGGCAAGCGTTACAGAATCTCAAAGAGCAGTACATAAATGGCACACTTTAAAGCTTGTTGCAAGACGCAGCACCCCTCCTCCAGTTCCAGTATGTCCTAACTGAGTTCTTGCTATAGCAGAAGTTTCGAGACTAAAAAATAAAAGTTCCGAAATCACCTTCCTGAGTGCAATACCATCATGTTAACGTATAGATCCCAAGTTTCCATGTACCAATAATTTTCATCGTAATTTTTCCAGCAGGCAGGGAAGCGGAAAAAACAGTGTAACGCAGGGAAGAAGGGAAATTTGGCTCTATACATAATTCAAATTGATTGTTAAGCAACATATCCAAGATTTATAGATGTAGAGATTTTAAGATACGTGCAATGCGGTTAACAAACCTTTAAAAATTCTTGTGATGGACCAAAAGCGAATTTTAAACCGGGGAAATTATCAACACTATTGACTGTCTAGAAAATGTGGAGCATCTTGGGTAGAAGATAATGCAAAATAAGACTACATAGCTACGTTTAAGGTTTAAAAAAATTAAGTTAAAAAAAGGGTCGAACAGAAGCATACCAAGTATAAAACAAAGTTTCCAAGCTAGTTAGACATTGGTAACTTGTGATGCAACGCTCGAAATAGAAAAACACGTTCCAAAGTTCTCCAAAATCCAAAATTTTGAACTCAATGACAAAAATGTCCTCCAAAAATATCCAACAGGACAAAATAAAACCAAGCACATCAATGAACTCAACGGTAACGGCGAAGGGAGAGTGTGTTGTTTCTCTTCCAGTTTGCCCTGCGTGAAGGTCTGGCTTTGTGGTGCAGGTGTCCCCTGCCACGTAGACCCCTGTATTTCTTCCCAGCGGAGGTAAGGCCACGAAGCTCCCTGTGCTTGTGTACAGGATTGCAGAGCCAGTTGATTCTTGGGTCATTGCGGATGGCATTGTGGGCAACATCAACCAAGATTACCTCAAAGTACTTGTAAGTAGAATCCTGTGTTGAAGAAAAGGCATTACTAATGCAAATAAATGGATAAGAGTGCTAAAGTAGGATTATTGGGTAACCAGGCTAAGACATGCAGCAATAGTGACAAGTGAAATGAGACAGATGCATATTCAAACTTGGTTGCCTAACCTCGTTAATCCAGTATGAATTAAGAACCCTGAGGCCCCCCAATTTCCGGCCAGCACGCTCCTCTGCCACAGACCTCTTGCTTCGTTGAAACTTCAGTTGAGTAACACCCTGGTTTGTTGGCTTACCATATACAATACCCTTGGGAACAGGCCTCTTCCTACCACCCCGCCTGACACGGATACGATAAACCACGTAGCCCTGAAAAAAAATATTTTCAGTAACCAGGCAGACATACAAAACAATTGACAATTGTTTGTGCAGCCAAGCACACTTCAAAAATAAGAAGTTAAGATGAGGTGAAGGAACAAGAGTAAGAATGGCAGCATTAACCAGTTGATTTAACAGCAGTATTACTGGTCTCCATTTTTATAAACATCAATGTTATAAACATCACCTAACTATCAAATCACAGATATTTCGTGTTCTTTAAGAAAAGCTGAAAATTTGAACCAAACAAGTTCTGAAAAAATCCAGCTTGCTAATTTAAGATCTAAACAATTTCTTCCCATCTACCTAGGAAATCAAATTCAAGACATGAAAAACAACAAATTCAGAAAAAATCTGTATCAGATCGAGACAAAAAAGAGCCTGACAAAGCGAGGGCCCATTTGGTCAGATGATAGATTATTTTGATATTGCTGGTTTCAGGAAGCATTCCTTCATTGTAAGTAAGCACCCTCCTTTGGAAGAATGAATACACAAGACGCAACCTAATCGCACAATGCAAATGAGAAACCACATTGTTAAGCAATGTCAGCAATAACATGAGCACCAGCTGATTAGCTGATTACGTATCTAAACACAGTGGCACACAACTACACACGTCATCATCCAAAACAAACATACCTCTAAACTCAGCTCCATGTCCATCATAAAACACAAAAGCCAGTAACTTCAAACACAAAACAAAAGGTAAGACCACCAAACATAAAAATACTTTAATTACACTGCACCATTCAGATGAAAGGATTCAAAAAGTACTCCACAAACAAAAAATTTAAAGGGCTCTAAACTCAATCAATTAACAAAATCTAACCAAATAGAACACTCATAAAGTTCAAATGTAACTGGAGCTCAAAACCCAGCAACAAAAAAAAGCCAAAAAATTGAAATAGCCCATGCTAAGCATGGTAATCATGGTGTTACCTGCTTGGCCTTATAGCCCAAGCGGCGAGCCTTGTCAGGGCGAGTGGGGTGCGTGACACGAACAATGGAAGGCTGCTGGCGGTACTCCCAGCACCTAACCCTCTGCACAAACCTCATCACATCTGACTGCTTCTTCCTCCATAGCTCAGACACGTACTTGTAAGCCCCTATTTTTATCAAACCCACAAAATAAAAATCCTTAAAATTATTAACAGCAAGCTTTAAAAATCACTAGATTGAAACTTTTTCAATAGAACAAAAACTTAAGCTCTTTATTTTCTGTGAAAATAAATTTGCAAGAAATGTATGTAAAATCCTTGTTGAAACCAAGTAGAAAAATGCAATAATGGTAACACAACTACATAGAGAAAAACATTATAAAGTGACAAACAAGAAAGAAATTTCTAAAATCTGTTTTATGGTAATACCTATAAAAGTAAAGTTAGCATAACAAAATATATGAAACAAAAGAGAGGTTTGAAATATGAATGAGTAAAGAGAAGGGATGTTAGTTTAGAGAGAGAGAAAAATACCCATTGGATCAGAGCAGCAGCGGTGCCTGGCTGGTGACTAGGGTTTTTGGATTACAAAGACGATAAATATAGAGAGGGCTTGGGTGAGTGGAGAAAATAAAACCCTAGTATAAAAAGCTGGAGAACCGTAATCCTGGCCGTTCATTTCTTTGATAGTTGTGGCATCTTATAGGAGTGTTGGTTTTATGGACCGGTGTCGTTCTTTTTAATTTTCGTTAGGTGCTTGGGCAATGAGAATATGGGCCAAGCCCAAGAAGTTTGATGGCGGACCTCCAAAAGTTGCAAGAATTTTTTTTTTCATTACCATTCCCTAACCAGGGTATAATTCTGTTCCGGTTAATGTTTTATTTAAACTAAGTAAGAGTTGACTTGATGTGATTTGATAGACTCAACATGTTCAAAAAGGACGGGTAAAAACATAATTTAGCAAAAAAAGTTAATATATTTTTTAAAAAAATATTGAGACGACAACATATTGGATTCACCTAGATTAATCTTTTGAATTCATAATCCTGATCATGAAACCATGATAACCACAGATAAAATAAATCAAGATAAAAATTATAAATTTCAACTCTCAATAAATCCATTGTTAAATGATGAAATTGAAAAAAAAAACTCAATCTAAAAAACAAACACAATAAAATGACTTAAGTCTATACAGATTAACTCACGAAACATGTAACTCAAGTCATGAGACTAAGATAACTTCATAGAAAACAAACCAAAACAAATAATAAAGTCTAATTCATAATCAATTAAATGTTAAACGACAAAACTAAAAAAATTATCAATTAAAAAATAAACAAAATAAACTTAAGTCAACTGAGTCAGCCTGTCAAACCATTGGCATGAGTCATGAGATAAAATTAAAAAAAAAAACATGGATTAAGACAAAGCAAACGAAAAAATTATTCAAGGTATGAAATAAATGAAATGAAACTAGAACATCTCGGCTAAAATATGGCAAACAAATCTAGAATAGATCATTTATTAATAATAATAATGATTTTGTTCTATAAAATATAAAAAATACATCAAGATTACAACTATTTTTTATAAAAAAGATTGAACCATAATAAATTTAATATTTTAGTTTTTATATATAAAAATTGTATTATTTATATTTTTTCTTCATTTGAAAAATAATGAGAATTTTGTATTAGAAAACCATAAACAACCTTTAAAATATATTTTACAAACTCAAGATAAATTTGAAAATTTACTTTTTCAATTTTCAAGATATAAAAATATTGTATTTCAACAATAAGCTGTAGTTTTTATTTTCCTAAACAGCTCCAAATCATTTATGAATTTAGAAATCATTATAGTACATAGTTTCTTGCTATTTATTAGCCTTTTCATCCACTCCCTAGTTAATTTGCATACAAATTCACTATAAGTATTCTTCTCTCTTTTCCTCCCTTTATCATTAAATGTTTTTTTTAATCATATGTTGTTTTATTTTTGGGGTGGGTAGATATGTTGTATATGTGGAACCTTTGATTTATTCCCAAAGTATTTAAAAAGAAACCTCATATATGATCCTTGACATGATTAAATTGTTCTTTGCAGTACATTATGGGATAACATAAATATGAAGAATTCATTGATTGTGTATATAGCCTCCTTGTGCACTTGATTTGACATTAGATGATGGTTTTCATTTCAACTAACAAAGCATACAAAAAGTTCAAGTATCTTCAGGAAACCTCAATGCAGTTCAAATTTAGCATAAAATAACAAAGTAAATGCATGGACATGAAAGTTTTAGAGCATGTCTATAAGCATAAAGAAATAAAGAATAAGAAGATAATAACAAAAGAAATGTGACAGTGGACCTAAATTAGGTCCTTATCTCAATATAAGAAATGTAGAGTCTAAGAAGTGTGGTAGTGGTTTTACAAACAAGTTTAGGAGTTTTACAGCTTGCCACTAGTCTTTCTAATGTACTTGTTATGAGAACGAAGATAAATTAACTAATGGAAAGGTTTTGTTTTTCTATCTTGTTATTAGAAAAAAAAAAAGGGAATTATTGAAACTTTATTGCTCCTCAGTTTTGGTAAGTCACAAATGTCTTCTTGGGTTTTTAGTTCATAAAGAGCAATTGCAATTGTTAGAATTTTAGAATGTCCTATTAATCACAATACAATAGATATTTGGACAGGTAGTAATAGTTGATGTTTTTAGATGGAGTGACAATGACTTTATAAAGCCTTTGATCAAAAGCATTGTGGAATTTGTCATAAGCGTCAAAGATTCAGATGGATATTAGATACTTGGACGTTATAAGGGATTCATGGTAGAGGTGTTTTGTATTTTTTTTTTCCAAGTAGTGGAGCTCAATCTCAATAACACTAGTGGAATAGACCTATCTAAAGGTCAAACCACGTAGATTTTGTGTGCCATATTATTCCTCTTTTTTTTTCAAGTAAAATAGGAAGGATTAATTCATGCTAGCAACCTTATATAACATAATCTGTTATAACTTACAATACAAGGGAAATTAGTATAAATAGACCACTCGAAAGATAAATTAGCATTGGGTCTTACTAGGCATTAGGCTAAATTTGTGCTTGAACCCATTAAAAAAATCATGTTCGAGCATGACAGATCAATATAGAATTTATGGCCCATTAAGCCTTGGAGAAATGGGTTCATAGGTTCTACCTCGTGGTTTGTTCATGCGAACATGGTATCATCTAGACGTTAACATATGCCCATATCTTGTAGTTGGGCTCAAGCTTGTTAACCTACCTAAATCTATGGTTGGGGTGAGTAAAAGACTTAGTATCATGTCTAGGCTCCTCCTGTATATGCTAAATGATTAAGTGCCATGTCATTTCACATCCTTATGTGTCATTATGATTGGGCACCTAGCGTTTCATCTATATGGGCTTCTATATTCTTGTTCAATTAGCCTTTAAAGATGTTGTTAACCATCTTATAGGGTATGGTCCTAGCATTTTTAATCCTAAAATTCTTGACTTTGTAATAAAACATTCTTTTATTGTTATGAAAAAAGTCATTTTCTTTTATTGTTATGATGTATATAGATCAAGTGATAACTCAAGTTTGGGTAAAAACATGGCCATAAAGATCTTGAACATAACATTATTATCTTGTATTAAAAGCTCTAGGTTGTTGCATATATTTTACATATGCTTTTTCGGGTTTTGTGAGCCCGTTGTTGTTGTCCAAATTCAACTTTGCAAGGATGAAGACTATAGAAAGATGAGTGTCAGGCATCTTTTTAGACAATGAAGAACCCTTCATGTAATAAGGGTCATACCTCTATACCTTAGAGGCTCATATAACCACATATTTCACTTCTCTTTTAAGTTATTTCTGGTTTAAGACTATTGGAGGAAAGCTCTGAGATGAGTGATGATGATGGTTTTTTTAATGGCTACGACTAATTGTTGGTTTGACTTTGAACTTTTAGAGATCATGCTTGGAGTATCCATTTTCAAAATGCCCTTTTATAATGACAGGAATAACTTTTAGGTGGATTTTAGGAGCAATTGTGCTCTTATTTACTCTTTTACATATCATTTTAACCTGCCTCTTTTAAGAATTGAAGTTGCTTATATACACTTGGTGATGAAGCCAGTGATTACACCACCAATTAAGAAAAAGCCAGAGCCTCTAGTTACTTTAGTATGGCTAGAAGATTCTTAGTGAGTACTCCCACTTATTGAGAAAGTTGTTGTAGATTTTAAAAAATTGATAGAGCATTTGTAGCATAAAGGTTCGCAACTCTTACATGTTTTAATGTTTTTGGGTTATCAACCACTAAAAGAACTTGGAAATATGTAGAAAGAGAAGGGAATGAACTAGTTTTTATTCAATTCTTCACAAATTGTGCTACTAACAAGGTCTAAATCTAACAATAAACTTTAGGCTTTTCCACAAGTGATTATTGGGCTTTGAAGATTTTAGAGAAGAAGCTTGGTTAGTAGTCTAAGAAATCCTGTAAAACAAGTCTCAAGTGTAGTTTAAGGATCCTCTCATGCTCAAGTTAATAAAAATATAGGAGGATTATCGCCTTAAATTTTATTGTATATTGTTGGGATAGCAAATAAAGATGATAAATATAGGAGATGTGAGAAAAGAAATGTTTATATATATATACATGAATGAATGAATCTAGTCTTTTACATAGTAATTCATGTGTGTTTATTACTCATGAATTATACCAACTTGTATGGAGTAAAGGGAAAATATGAAAATAGATTATGTAGCTTCTCTTGAGAGCAATTATATAAGATAATAATATCTAATGATGAGTGATTATACTGTTAATTATAAAATTAGATGGTTAGATGGGTCAGGTTTTAGTGATGGACATGCATTAACACTATCTGGTGGGCCTAGTTATGTTATAAAAATCATGTTAACATTAAATGCTAAATGTCATCAATACAAAAGAGTGACGGGTAAAAATAGACTCAGGTAATTGGGTTAAGGCAGGAGCTCTCCGATCCAAACTATTTGAGGTGGTGATGATATTAAATTCGAGCATGTGCATCCAGAATATTAAGATGATGCTTCAATTGTGAAAAGGTTGAGTCAACCTTAAATACCATTAGATATTAGGCCAAGGTTGTGCTCAAACTTAATAAGAGAAATCTTGTCTAAACTTGGTATACTCTTATAGAATGTGTGGCTCATAAAGGTCCGGGCAAGGGGTTCATGTATTATGTCTCGTGGTTTATGCTCAAGGATAATGGGACTAACCCTAGGTCTAGACTCATATATGGTAAGGTGACTTTGAGCTGTTAATTCCAGAAACAAGATTGATCAAAACTAAACCACTATGTTGAGTTATGAAGAAGCCTGAAGATTCTTAATTGTGCCTAACTTTGAACACCTTCTAATTAATCATATCATTGTCATATGTGACTGCCTTTCACTTCACTACTATTCCCTATTTACTATGAGCAATGAGCAAGAAAATATAATTGTACCTAACTTTAAACTCATGTTGCATCGTTGTTTAATAATTTTAAACCTATTAATAAATCTCACACGATTGCTTTGTTTGCAAAGTAAAAAACGAGAAAAAAGAAAAGAACTAAGAGATAGTTTTTTTTTTCTATCTCAATTATATTTTCTTAGGTTTTTTTTTTTTTTTAGTGAGTTCTGTTGGGAAACATATTAAGAGGGTAGTGCACTTTCTAAGAACAAAAGATAAAAACCAAATAATAGTAGCAAGCCAAACGAAAAGAGCTGAAAAGATCGATAAGAACTAAGGCCATAAAAAAAAAAAAAGACAGCAAAAATAAAATAAAAAAGATGAATTAGGGAGGAAATTAGTTTTGAATTATTATATAAGCTTAAAATGGGAAGTACAAAACTCAAAATATCGGGTCATTTGTTACAATCTCGCATGCCATAGATAGAATCATCGCCTTCTCTCCAACTGCACAGTTGTCCCTCCCATTTTGATTTCTGAAGCATTTTATTCCATATACAATCTTCCACATAATTTCCACCTTTCTCGAGAGAGAATCCACTTGGCCACAAGCAACTAATACAACTCCACCTTGCTCCAATAACAGGAAGACAGCTGCTCCACCGGCTTTCATTTTCCTTCAACAAAAAGACCAGCTTTCGTATAAACCAAGAAGACAAACTTCCTTTCTCTATCTATGCCTCCGGTCCTTTTCCCTTCTTGAATGCTTAATATCCTCCTTCCACTCTACTGGAGGTGGTGGTGATGGCTCACACTTAGAGGGCTTCCTCTTAAAGTGCCTGTCATCATCACTGGACTCGTAGTCCATGGCAGCTGCAGCAGCACTGCTACTGCTCGTTCTAGCTTTCACAGAAGATGACTTATAGTCATCATAGTAGCCATTATTAACTGGAGATGATGACTTGTGATGTGCAGAAGAAGCAGGGCCGCCGCCACCACCCGCTTGTGCTGCTTCACTAGAGGAAGAAACCTTGCGCTTCTTACTGGCGGGTTCTTCTTCTGCTGGAAAGCTAATGCGAGAGAACACACTTAATTTATGATTGCGGTCTGTTGCTGTTGTTGAAGCTGGCTTAGTGGTTGTCTCAGAGACAGCTTTGGAAGAGGATTCTGAGCGATTGCGGGGGTGGCGGCGGTGATCACGGTCACTGCGATCACGCTTGTGGTATTCAAAATCATCAGCATCCCTGTCGCTGTGTTCATGGTGGTGGTCGGACTTTCTTTTAGACGGGCGCGGTGGTAAAAGGTCAAGCTCTCGTGCTGACCGTTCTGGTGAAGATCTCTCAGACCGGCGACGGTGATGATGGTGGGGATCGCCGCTGGATTGTGGTCTTGACTTCTGCACCAACAAACATGGAACAGCTATTATAATCTTGATTTTTTTTTTCTTTCCTCTACTTTTCTAAAGATACCAGAAAATCAAAACGCGCTAAACTTTACTACGTGGTATATTGTTCTCGTAATGATCAAATGAAGTACATTATTCTTCATTTTCATTATTTATAACATATTTGGGGCCATTGCTTTTTTTAAAATTTTAAAACCTTTTTTTTTTCAGATTCTAAGTTCCTTGGTTTTATTAATCATTATTCCATCCCCCAGCAAATAAAAATCAAGTTTATAGCATAGAAACTCCTGAAAAAGGCCATAAACTCAATGTTTACTCTTATTTCTTCCACCGCCACATTCGAGGTTTTTAGTGCTCATCTTTTTAACTATTAAAAGAACCACGAACGAGTGTCTGCTTGATGCCAAGGAAAATATATACTCAACTACTCCAAGCACCATATTCGGGGGAAATGAATTTTATCGTTCCACCAAAAAAGACCCACAAGCATTAGATCAAAAACACCAAAAACGAAAAACTAGAAGCAGAATCACCCTTATTGGAACGAGTGAATTGCTCTTCTCTAGGACGTGGTGCCAGCAAATCCAGAATGAATGACAGAAAATTAACAAGTAGGAATGAGGTGGAAGAGGGAATGGAAACTGATCTGATAAAAGTCCACGAGGAACCATGAGCATGCTGCTCGGAGAAGAAGAAGAAAAAAACTACCGAAAATCCAGAAACTAGGTTGGATTTGGTGTTGGGAGTTTTATTCTCTTCCTATACGTTGTTCATTGGAAAATGGAGAATAAAATGGGGATTTTTTTTTAAGAACGAAAAATAAGTTAAGGATTCAGGAAGCCCGGTAAAATAATAAAAATAATAACCACCAATTATCCTTTCTCGCATTGAAAAGACGAGTTTTCTTGCCAACTCGTGCTCATCAACACCATGGAGGGTACCTGCGGCAGTACAGAAATTGATAACAGAAGAGAAATCCAAGCAATAAAAAAGACATACAGATTTCATTGAAGAAACATCACCACTGCTGCTCACTTCCCTACCCAATGCCCGATCTCTGGAAAACTCCCTACGGAAGAGATATTATTCAATCAGAAACTACAAGGCATCAAGAAGCCAGCAGATTCAATGAACCAGAGGAAAAAGGAACAGGTTGAGTCACATAATCATCAAACTGGAAACATGTCAATTTTAATTAGAATTGCAGCTATACAAGGTCTTGGTTGTGGGGGTACCTCTCAGCACGTCTCTCATTTTCATGACGTCTCCTGACATCAGCTTTGCGGGCCTCAAATTCCTCCCTGCTCATTAGAGGAGGTCCGAGATTCATATTCATTCCAAATCCAGCAAGATCCCTAAAGCAGTTGGAGAAAAACGTTCCAAATAAATTACATCAGCTCACAGAGATAACAAGGGGAAAATACCAAAACACAGGACTGCATACCTCTGAGGTGGAACCATAGGCATCATATAACCCTGGGCTCCAAAAGGATCTGGAGGCATAACACCCCCAAATGGAATGTCCAAGGGACTTAATCCGTAACCCATATATGGCATTGGACCTGGATAAGGAGGCATGTATCCTTCCATTCCAGGTTGCATGCCACTCCAATACGGATTAAAGGCAGAGGGACCCATGGGCATCACATAGCTCTCAGCTGCAAGATCGTGAGAAGCTCTCCAGGAATCTATGAAGCATTCAAATAGGGAATCACAAGTATTAACACCAATAACTAATTACGAATTGAAACAAACACAAAATTTAGGAACTCTAAAACAATGAAAATGTCCCTATTCCATAAAAAAAATCAGTCATGTCATGTATGAAACCAGATTTACAGAACCTCCCAAAAACTAAAGAAAAGCAACAAATATACCATTTGGAGGCATGCAAACTTTCTTCCTTTTCTTTTTCTTCCCTGACAAGGAAAAAATCACAGTCAGTTAAACTACTCGTGCACCTTTTCTGGGTGAAATTAAGAGAATGCAAAAGATTCCATCCATCACGCCCCAACACACACACACACACACATGTGTGTGTGTGTGTGTGTAAAGACTGATCATTACCAGCCTCAATAGGAACCAACTTCTGCTGCACTTCTTCCTCAGGCAGTGGAGCACTTCCTTGTGATGCTGGCTCCTTCACACTCATCGACTCGTGGGTAGCCTCAGATACATCCACAGCTTTGGCAGTCCTCACTTTCTCAGGGACTTGCTGGGAAGCAATAACAGGCTTCGCCTCCTCTGTTATTTCCTTGTTTAAATTTGGAGATTCTGCATTACCAGGAGACAGCTTATGTTGTTCTCCCTTGGATGCAACAGACCGTGTGGGTGATGGAGCCTTTGGTGGTGGACAGCGTGCAGACTCCATATCTAAACTTAGAAGGCAAGAATGACATTAATCATACATATAATCGAGAGAGAAAAATTAATGTAACTAAAACAAAACAAAAAAACACACAAACCTAGAACTGGAAAGGTACTTCCTGCATTTTCAGCACTACTGTTACCGGACTCCAAAATATGATTGATCGTATCCCTAAGAGTCTTGTTAGGAAGAAGATCATCCGCAAGGACATTTAATACCCCACATACACACTTTGACTGCTCAATGATGTAATCTCTTATACCTGTATTAAACAGAAGAGGCAAGTTCATGTAAGAATACTCTAAATACTGAGGATAAGGATATCCCATGATGTTGAAATGAGCTAATAGGAAAATTTGACATGCCTAAAACTAACAAGGTAGAAGATGGTGGAAAAGTATGCCAAATCACGGAGTCAGAAAATTTAATTTTTCAGTAGAACAATTCACGTGGAAAGTGCCAAATGAAATTCCAATACAAGGTGGTACAAGAAAAAAATCAATGCTTACACTTGTCGCAGAAGCTTGTGAAACAGCATTTGCTTGTTAAGACTGCATCCTTCATAACTTCCTTACAAAGTGGGCAGTGAAGTTCAGGTGGAAGATCACCAACAGGCCGTGTGGAAGGAAAGCCTTCAATTTCTTTCTCAAAAGCAGCCCTGTTTAAATTTAAACATTCATAATGAATTTGAAAGATGACAACTCTAATCTTTGACCATATGGAGAGGAAGTGCTGGGACATAAAACGGATATCAGCTTACTCATTTGGCTTCAAAACAGCAACTGCGCCACTAGGTAAAGCATATGAGCCATCTGGGGTTGCCATCAGCATTGACTTTGGAATACCAGTTGGAGGCCTTACTCTTTTAATATCGTAATTAGGGTCACCATTTGTAGAGCAGTGTTGAATAAAATGCCCTGAACAAAGGAAGCACACACATTAAGCACAGGTTTGCATAATGCTCTCCAACCAGACAAGTGTAAGCAAAAGGCATTTTCTTTGTTTTCATTCAAAAATGAACATTTACATACCAGGAAGCTTGCATCTGTGGCATACATAGCCTTGTGGAGGTGTTTTCCGCTGCAAGCCTAATCAACCTCAACAAGAAAATCATTTACTTCAGGGTGATGGGAAAATGTTAAAAGTTAACATGCAAGGGCATAAACTAGCAAAAAAGATATCATGAGGAATGCTAAAATTAGCACAAAACCAACAATAATGAGCTCGTACAATCACAAAGGGAAGAAGAAATTTATAGATAAGCAAAAACATCGGAAAAAAGCAACACAATAATCGCAAGGGAAGGAATAAGAAAATCACCAAAACCACGCCCACCCATTCTTCCAGCAAATCCCCTTCCAAAACCTCTACCAGCACCAAAGCCATCAGCACCTTGACTGCAAATCCAAATGGAAATTAAACAAATAGAACGCAATCACAACTGACACATTTCAATGTAACACAATTGAAGATCATCTCACCGCTGCCAGTCCAAAGCTGGAGTATCAATTAGTGCCTTAATTCTGTCATCCTCGTCAGCCTTGTTTGTAGGGACCACATCAGGAGGTGGATTATTAGACTGAACAGGCAGTACATCAGGAATGGAATATAAATCATTTCCAAACTCATCCCATTCGTTGTCTTCAGTCTACAATATCAAATAGTAAACATATTAACAAACACTACAAATTCACACAAATTATATTGCTAAATGACCAGATCAATCAAAGCAAATGATGGCAGTATCCATGCTTACGAAATTCATGGCAGATGAATCAGCACCTGTAAAACTACCCTTCTCTGGAAGGGTGTCCTCCACTTTAGTTTCCAACTTTGGCCTGCAAAATATAACATGGACGAACTCAACCCAGTCCTGAAAACTTGTTTAACGAGAAGCTAAAAAATGAAAACCTATATGTGGACATTTCAATGAAGGATCTATCCATATCATTAAGTCAATAACAATAACCTACTAGAGGAACTGCAAACTTCAAACATGACCCAATGATTATTGAAGCACGAGAACTCTGCAAATGTTTGGGCTGATATAAATAATGACAGCTCCAGAAACCAACATTTCACGCTCCATCTTTCAAAACACTTTGCATAAATTAAATCAACTCAATCAAGCAATTAAGAATTTGAAGGTTTGAGATAGTACTCTTGCTCTGTAACAATGGGCTGGCGAGGCCTTCCTGGAACCCGGCGTATTAATACGGAGGTATTTTTGGGAATTAACATTGCTTCATCAAGATACTCTGAAATTGCAAACAAGAGATCAACAAGGCTATAAAACCCTGCAAGAATGATTAATTATGAAACCAAACTTATAGTTCATTGAAATGCAATCCCAGTTGGTGGAACCAATCCTTCCTAGTGATAATAGGGTAGCCTAACAACAAAACCCCTAATATGAACAATTCAGTCTGAAATTTGTTTGATTTTTTCCACTACCCTCATTCACAAGAAATTGAAAACATTGGGCACAAACTAGTCTTCTCCATGATGTGCATCAGTATGCAAACCAGGTGTTAAAACAAACTACCCTCCTTCCATAATGTGCATCAGTGAATTGAGGAATCCAGAAGCAAAAAGCCCAGAATTAAGAGTTGTATTGCTATTAAGTTGGATTTAATTGAAAGACAGTCTAAGTTATCAGTCCCAAATTATAAAGTTCAACTAAAAAAGAAATAAAACCAACCTTCATTGGTTTGGGCATTAGTGACAACAAGGTCGAAGTCAGTACCCCTTCCCAAATGCTTTGATTCAAAAACTTTTTCTTTCAAGGTACCAACGGAAATAAATGGACCGTCCATTGAGATTGAATCATAATCTCTAGCACTCTTAAATTTGTAATACACAGCCATTGCCTTTTTCTTTTTCTTTCCAGTAATTTAATAAAAAAAAATATATCAGATATCAGAACAACAGCACTAGGAAGAGGGGTGGGAAATCAAAGGCCTCTCAAAAAACAAGGGCCTGCTATTCAACTCAAAAAAGATAACAATACAAAAATAAAAATAAAAAATGAACTCTCTCTTTTTTTTCTATCTTCCTCAAGTAGAATCAACCAAACCAAACCAACTAATGAAGAACTTCTGTTCGTTGTCTATTGCTTGGCGCGCCTCTTTTCTAAGAAACCCTTCAAAATCGAACCGATTGCAGAAAGTTCCTATCTTTGAGTGCAATCACAACAATCAAAACCTTGAAACAAGAAACCTCAGGTGGTAGTCTAACTCAATCGAACAAGTTCGGAACTTTTAATGGTAATTGAAAGATCGCAGCAAAAGCAAAATAACCCCCAAAATTCTTCGATCTTAATTGGGAAATGATTGAATCTGATAAATCAACCGATTCAAATCTTCATAACCAGATCCGATTAGCCAAAAGTCGTCAAATCCTCAATCACCGAGAAAAAATACGAACTTGAAAACAATCTCGGGTCCAGCGATGATTATCATCGAAGGAGATTGATTAAAGCTTCAATGCGAAAACCCTGGAATCGAGAGATTTAGAGGAATTCTTCGAGAAAGCTCATGTTGTGATGGAGCGAGAAAGGATAAAGCATTAGGGTTAGGGTTTGTCGAACAGAGAGAGACAAAACTCGATTATGAGGATTGTTTAGGGATTTTCAGTTAAGAGAGAAAAAATAGGCTGTGGGCGTGTATATAAAGAGGGAGGTGATAGAGATATCGTGTTTTGGCTTTGCTTGCGCTGCACGGGTTGGTCTTTTATTCCTTTATTAGTTTGTTTAGGGTTCACTGATTATTCGTGCTGTCGATTGACGCGTTGTCTGGTGGTCTCAGCCTTCTGGATAACGTCCCGGTTGGGACCATCTTTATATGCCTAGTACCATTCTATTCTCCGGGTTTTATTGTTTTTCTCTTTTCTTTTTTAGAAAAAAAGAGTATTAATAATAATAATAATATTATTATTATTAATATGGATAAAAAATAAAATTGAAAATTTTACTTTTATACATGATTATTAGAAGCATTTAAATTTAGTTAATTAAGAGCTTTTTTTTTCTTAGTGCACCACAAACAAATATAGTCTAAAAATAACATCCATTTATTTTTTTGTTAAAATTTTGTTGAAAAATGTTTTCAAAGAGAATAAAAGATTAAAATATCTAAAATTAATTCTTATTAAATGAGAAATTAATATAAAAAATTCCTTGATAGAGTTCACAAAAAACTAAAATTCATTCGTAAAATTGTCCCACATGAATAAAAAATTGTTTCTCTCCTCTTTCCATGCCTATATATAACATTTATCCCATTTCAAAAAAATATAAATTCTTCTTCTCTTTAAAAGCCTGTATAGAGGTTTTTCTTTGTTTATTTAATATTAAATCAATAAAGAGATATGGTTACTCTAAATTGGATTAGGTTTAGTGTTGAAGTTCATCAACACTAAATAATACTATTGTTAGATCTTAAGTATTAAGAGACAATTTACATCTACCATTTACATCAATTGACAAGCAAAATTTATCTTAAGGACAAAGAGTACTATTCTTGCTACAACCATCTCCTTTTATGGTATTCATGCTTCAAAAAATAAGTGTGATTTTAATGTGTTCATATATTAATTATTAATATCATTTTATTGGTATGCTAGTTTTTTTTATATGTTTCTTTGTATGCATGTCTATTTTATTCTTTGTAGTTCATGATTTTTTATTTGATCTAATATATTGATCAACTTTAATTTAAATAAACTTAGTTTTATTTATCTTTAAGAAAATAAATTAAACTTTTTTTTAATTTAAATTAAATTAAATGATCGTAAGATAAGTTTTAAAGTTTAATTATTTTGAAAATATAATTTAATGAGTAATTTATGAAAAATTTAATTCAAGTGGATTTTGTTAATTACACACACATCCATACACTACTTTTATTAATTATTAATTATATAATTTAAAATTATTTGATTGGACAAAAAAGCACTTGTTGCACATATCCCTATATGATTTTAATTTAGTTTAAATCATTTATTGGTTACATGTAATCATAAAACTAAACAAGATGAGTTTTATTATTTTGTTTTAACTAAATAACTAAAAGTTTGTGGCATGTTATTTTCTCACAAGAGGAATGAAAGAAACAAAAAAAATTAATTAGTTAAGGCAAGACCAATCAATCAACCTATTTGGTTTCTTGTTTAGAAATATTACTTTGTAATATTAAAAATTACTTTGACAAGAATTGCTTTGATAGAAAGGATTCCACTATCATATTTGTGGTGCATGGCTAGACATCTCATAACACTATTTTGATAGTGAGGATTTCACAATCACCTTATATAATGCATGGCAAGAAACCTAGGAAGTTAAATGGTGTGAACTTTAAAAGGTGAAAAATAAAAGATACTCTTCTATCTCCCCGCCTTAAACTTGAAAAAATTCTTAATAAAAAATATAACAAATTTATCATAAAAACATTCGATGTCACTATAGTAATAACTATTAACACATGAAAGTATAGTGATTTCATGTGTAAAAACTATATCTTGAATAGTTTTGAAAACATATTATATGATTTGTATAAATCTATTGATAATTCTAAAACGATATGGAAATCATTGGATTGGATGAGGATGATGATTTTAAAAAAAATCATAGTCAACAAATTTTTTAATTTTGAAATGGTTGATTCAATAATAATGACGAGTCAAGTTCAAGATTTTTAATTCATCCTGCAAGATATTCATAATGAGTGGATAGTTCTGAATGAATCTTTCTAAGTGACTACTATTATTAAGAAGGTACCACCATTTTAGAAAAACTTTAAGAACTACCCTAAACATAAGAGAAAGAAGAAGGGAGTTGAAGATCTCATTTTGAGGTTGATGATAGAAAAGGATAACAAGTTGTTGAAAATAAAAGTAAACTCCTTCTCAATGGCCACCATGAAAAACATGGTTGAACAAGTGATGAAGCCATATAAGAAAAACAATCAAAACACTTGTTATAAAAAGAAAAGGTATTGCTAAAAATAATTAATGGCAAATGCTTTATCTGTAACCAAGTAAGAAAGTCCTAAGAAAAAAAAGGTTGCACAAGCTAATATTGTTGAAATGGAAGACCTTTTTAGAGACATGTCATAATAAACATGTATGCAATTGTCTCAGAGATATATCTTGTGAGTAATCATGAACAGTGATGGATAGACTCTAGAGTTATAAGACATGTTTTTTTTAACGTAAGGAGGATGTTCTTGACTTTCTAAAAGGTGGGAGGTGAAAAAGATATATGAGAAACTCTTAAATCTTAAAAGTATAAGGTATTGGAAAGTTCATATTAAACGTGACTTCTGAGAAGTTTCTCATCCTCAATAATATATTGCTTGCTGCCAACATTAGAAAGAACTTAATATCTCCCATTATTATATAAAAATAAGTTCAAAATGGTATTTGAAAGTGATGAGTTTATTTGTACTCTTAAAAATTGATTTGATGATTGAAAAAAGAGTATTTATATAATAACCTCTTTAAAATAAATATAATAACCATTATAACAAATGATGAGAATAATAATAAAAAGAATGTCTCTTCTTCTTACTTTGTGAAGTCTTGTGATATATAACATGATAAGTTGGGACATGTGAATTATAATTTTATATAAAGATTATTAATTTTATTTATTACTAATTATGATTTTTCTAGAAAAATTATAAGTAGGAAGTTTGCGTAAAATCAAAATTTATAAATATTTCTTTTCAAACAATTAAAAAAAAATAGTGAACCTTTAGGTTTAATTTTTTTTATAAATATAACCTTTAGGTTTAATTTATTGGTGATTTGAAATTTATACTAGAGATGAGAAAATATATCATGTTACTTTTATATATTATTGCACAAGATATTGTTATATTTATTTGCGAAGAGGCAAAGATAAGGCTTTTAAAATACTTAAACACTACAAGAATAAAGTTGAAAATTAACTTAACAGAAAGATAAAGATGACAATAAGTGATATAAATGGAGAATATGAGTCATTTTTATGGATTTTGTTCTCAAAATAATAATATCCACCAAACAAAGATACATTGTTCACCTTAATAAAATGACATTTCTGAACATAAAAATCAAAATCTAAAAAAAATGATGAATATCATGGTGATAAATTTAAAAGCACCTTAAAACTTATAAAGGTTTAAAGAGAAAATTAAGTTATATAACATTCTAGCATGTAGCATATGATTTATACCACATGTATGACAAGGGCAATACAAATTAAGATTGCAATTTGATATTGTTTGAGACCCTAAAGATTATTAAACTTTACTTGTACCCTAATAATTCTTGTATGTTTCTCAAGAGTTAGATTTAATAATCACTATCTTAATATAACTTAGATTTAATATTCACTATCTTAATATATTGCCAACGATTATTGATAATTTGATATATTAAGTCACCACTAAAAAAGTGAGTTAAATAGAAATTGAGAGAATCGAGAAAAAAGAAAATCATATTTTTGGTATTATCACATTAATTTTTATTCATAAGATATAATTATGAATACAAGAGTGTAATAAATGACATTAAAAGAGATAGAAACATGATAAATGATATAGGGTGTTGCACATTATCTATACTCTAAATTTCATTGTTCAAAAAGTTGTATACTCCTAACATATATAAAACATCCAGGATCTCAAATTATGCCTAACCACATGGTCTATTTATTAACTATAAATATTATAGTATAAATATGGGTATTTAATTAAGACTCCTTAAGTCTCATTATAAATTCCACAATTATATTGGGTGGATTTTTATCCCAAACTTATCTTTTTAAATGGTATAAGGACCCTAATATGTTTGGGTCAACAATAATAACATGCAGTATTTTTTTGTTATTCATGTTTAGTTGGTTGCTACTAGGTACAAATGAGGCATAAATCTTTCATGTGCACCTATTACTTAAATAATTTACACCCACCTTCTCCTTTTGATGGATAGTTATTTTAATATGATAGCCATAATTCAACTTCATACTCCCTCGACATGTACTTGAAGTGATGAATATTATTAAATATTTGACACTTTTTAAAATTAATTGACCCATTAACCAAAACCCTAATTCTTTTGTATTTAAATTTAAAGGGTGGATCTAAATTCTTTGTCTTACTCGTACTAATCTCATCCTCACTACTACTAGTAGATTTGTCACTTAAAGGAACATCATCATCTTCACTACTTAATTTTCATTCCCTCTTAAAATTAGAAGCGTCATCGTATGTATTTTTCATACTAAAATCATAATTAATGTTGTCAATTCATTCATCCTCATCTTACGAATCCAAACCTCTCATCATCTTATGACATATAAGCATCCATACTATCACTATCATACTCATTTTCATCAATGATAACACCCTACATCAACATTACCAACATCTTGATCACCTTCATCTATATCATCTTCATCAATTAATTACTTTATTATTACTATCATCATCATCACAAGTAAAAAAATACTTGTATTAGGTGGCATAACATCATTAGGTTTACTTTAGTAGCATTTAGGCATTTAAAAAGTTAGAAGATTACCTTTTAGATTGCATCAATGTACATGTGGATTTCTTCTTCATCTTCATGCAAAGACAACATCTTTAATGTTAAAGTACCATAAAAAAAAAAAAAAACATGATTTCCTCTATTTCCTCTATCATTTTGAATTTGAAACCCCTTCAACAAAAAAAAATGTTTGTAGACGAGCCACATGTTTATGTAGGATAAATAGTTAGGGCTACTGTTTTCTTATAAAGGTCTCACTGTCATGGTGCACAATGAAATATGACATTTGTCTCCTACAAATAATTAATTAAATATTAGATAAAGGTTAAACAAAGTTAATTATAGATTAAAAAAATTAGGTTTCATATGAACATCATCCCCCATAAAGAAGATTTGAAGGGTTTTTTAGGGTCTTTGAAAAAAAACAATAATAATTCATTTATAAATTGCAAAAAAAGCTGAAGATCCTAAATATTGTGATTGAACAAAAAAAATTCATATGTTAGGGTTTTGCTAGTTCAGGATTGATAAGATTTCTGTACAAAATTTGGTATTTTTTATTAAATGAAAAGATAAGTTTTGTACGTAATGCAACATTACCAATATTTAACAAAAAAAAAAAATTGGTGTAAATCTTGACATCTCAATTTATAAAACTATTTTTCAGGTTGCATCTCATGCCTGATTTTTGATAACTTGTAGATGAGAAAAGAATTTCATTCAAGAATAGAAAAGAAATTGAGTACAAAGAGAAGAGAAAAACAATTCAATTACAAAGACAAGAGGTTGTTCTAATTTGTGTTTGGTTTTTAGTTTATGAAGAGGAAGAGAAGATTGTGGAGAGGGAGAATCGAAAATCAAGAATTGAAATTCATGTACATTGGATTGATATGTCGTCCCCTTCTTTGGGGTTAGATTATATAAGAGGATATTTTTATTTTTTCATTAAAATTTAAATCTTGTATTAACCCAAATATATAAAATATAAATTTTAACACACAGAAAAAGTGAAACCCCGTTCAAATGTTAAGAGGGTAAAAGTAATTTTACCCGGTACTAATCAACCTCTCAATTTTTTGTTATCATATATATTAAAATTAAGATTTGATTTTATATGATTATTTCTATTACAATTAACAGTCATGCACAATGCACGTGATGATTTCAATTTGAATCGACAAAATCGTCTAATTAAATTTTATTTTCAAAGATCTTAAATTTCTATCAGTTTTGTTCGATATATTAATTATGGATCCTAATAACATCCCACTAATTATTTTTTCATTTTTATGTAAATTTGATTTGATTTAATACACAAAGTTTCTCAAGGTTTAACTCGCAAAGTTATTTTCAAACACTATCATCTCAAAGATATTAACCGATGGATCCACCACCCCAAAACAAAAATAAAGCGGCAGACACAAAATCCCCAATTTTTCCCGTTGAAAAAACCTCTGGGGAGTGTAAAGCAATGCGACAAAGTCAAAGTCAATGACTGCCATAACAATCTCTTGAGATACAAGGGCGATCACCATGTCAGTCCCTGTATCCGCTCCACTTTGTAACAACTCGCAGAGTTTCTTGCTTCAACAGTAATATGAAGTCCAAGTGTATGTTTTTCCCTCGGATCAAGAAACATAACGAACAGAATATACAAATCCAAGAAGACCCCTTCAAACCCCTTGTTTCTATTGATCTGATTATATTCAAATTAAATAAACTGCAGCAACACGCTTGATCAAGGGCTATAATGTGGGGTTTAATAAAAAAAAATGTAAAGAAAGCAAAGGAAGAGTTCATACATCGGTCAAGATTAATGAAGATACAATCACAACATACGCCAGAAAGAAGAAAATCGCAATCTGCACAAAGAACTTTGGATTATCTCTCATGTTTGGGGATGTCACTGCCCTGTCAATTGCAATGGAGAACAATTAACTTTTATAAACCTCAAATGGAGAGAACGGACAAAAAACAAAAGATGAAAACTGAATGTTCAATCGTTGCTCAGTAACAACTTTCATTGGATATAAGAAAGCAAATCAGAATTCTCTAGCCATGCTGCAAAATGATTGTTACCTAGCAATGCGCTGGGAAAACCGTCGGAAGGGCAAACTTTGGATAAAGACGATGCCTGGTCCTGTTAGAGTGGCTGTTACTAAATTGTCACCCTGCAATTTCAAAGACACGGTAAAGAACAGCCAATTCTTGCAAAATGTTAATTATCTAATTCAAGCAATGCAGGGTGTTTTTCACAAACAAAGAAGCAATCTCTACATTAATTCATTATTTTGTATTGTGGTTTTTGGGTCCCTGAAAATGAGCACTTGGGTTTCATTGTGCAGAAACAGAGAAGGGTAACCTGGGGCGCTTGACGTCAGATAAAAATTAAAGAAAATTGGCGAGTCTATTTCCTATATGAAAAATGACAAAGGTCCATTGTTATATTTTGCTGCTACCAAGACATGAAAAGGACCTTATGGCATGGTCAGAGTCAAATTTTATCTGTTTTCTGTTCAGGATTAACCTGACATATGCTGACAGTGTAAAGGGGCTAACACATCAACTAACAATATCACATTAGGCAAGAAGCCTTGAGTACTAACTAATTACTATGATTGAATGACAAGCACAGTATAAAGAAGGAAGTCTGCCTGCTTCATTAAAAATAAGGGGCTTCAAGAAGGAAAGACTAAAGTAAACAAAAAAATGATGATAGAGATAAGAGTGAAATCCATCAAAGAGAGCGACTAACCCCAAAGACTGCCCGTCTCACGGGCCCATTGTACTTGATTTGAACATTGACAGTGGTATTAAGGGCAGCAATGCAAGACACATCAACAGCTAATACCTCACCCACCTCAAGAACTTTCTGTGCAACTAGCAAAAATGAAAACCATAAAGCTGCCAGGGTCAATGCAAAACGGGATGGATCCAGAAACTCGTGTGACAAAAAGGAAAAAACAGTAAACACATTCATGAAAAAAGTATATATAATCAAAGATCAAGCACAAAAGGGTTAAAGCAGTGAAAGAGGAAAATGACATTATAAAGAGAAGAACAGAAAGGAAACAAGTGAGTGGGTGTTGGAAACAAGCATGGCTTGACACTGAAGCCTGCCAAGATATTCCAACCCACAGAGATATGCCTAAGAGGCTAACTGTTCCTGATCCAAATGCATAGAGTAGAATTGAGGGAAGACCCATACTTTTATATGTCCTTAATAGTTCCTAAGATGTCAGAAAATACATACCAGATCCTCCAGCAAGAATAAATGCAAGTCCCTGTCCAGTTAGTTTCTGCCTTAAAAATCCCTAGAGAAGCATCAATATCCCCGTCAAATAAATAAATCGGAAGATTTGAGGAAAGTACACATATAGACAGGTTGAAAAAAAGAAAAAAAAATCCGCTTGAAGGACCATGACAGTCAGTCAACAAAGGCAAATGGACAAAACTGAACCTTCAGTGTGGAGAGTGCTCTGACAACCAACATAATCTCACCTCTATACTAGGCATGACATTACGTGCCCTCTGATCTACTGTATTGCTGACCTTCACATCACTGACAGAACAAAGGAATGCATCTGGCTACGCAACAATTTCACAACTAATAAATTTGCAGCAGGTAAAAAAGTAAGGAGAAAAGGGCATGCTTTCACTTTGAAAATCATATAATAGGAGAAGACTTGAGTATACAAGGTTTTTCATTTGCAAAATGTCCAATACAATTAAAAGACAAGATTATTATCAGCAAAACCAGGGACACAAACAAAAGTGTGAATTAGCTTTACCTGGCATAAAATCTCTCCTCCAAACTTTGCCAAGTCAATCTGCAGAACAAACAAACACCAGACCAGACAAATTACAAACAATGGCTAGTCGTATTAAATCAAAACTTGGGATCACGTGCTTTACAACGCAAGAATAAAAAAAAAGGCATCTCAGAACTTGACAGTTGGAAGGACAAACCGGGAGGATTCTTGCAAGAGAAGGTGCAGCAATTCCAACAAATCCATCAATTGGACCAGGATTGTGGAAGACTACACTGGTAACAGCCTTGCCAAAAAACCACTGCCAGACACCTACTTCATTTTCATGGATAAAAACATTCTCCATTTCAATTGACCCGGACATGAAGCACATGGAGCCTGCAGTTTACCTGGATGTTAGTTCCACGCAGCATAGTAACAGTGAATGAAAGGGGTGTTTAATCATTTAAATGCAGAAGATAAAAACAAATAAAATATCAGTCAGCTGCAAAGCTAACACAGAATTGTACAAGCCATAAAGACAACAGTGTTTAGATCACCTTACCTGGTTTTGCAATAACTTTTTCTTGTGGCTTCAACATAATCTGATGGATTCACAAATCAATACCAAAGAAGAAATTTAAAGCAGGGAAGCAAAAAGGAGTGGCATATAGCAAGAGATAATTATCACACACACCTGAACTACTTGAGCTTCACCCCCAAAAATCTGGAAAGGTATCACAGCATCTTGATGATTCTACATCACATTATCCCCCATCGTGAGATTATGCAGTGTATGTAATATTAGCAAATCAAATATAGACACTCAACAACAAAGGAGGCAATATAAAATTATAAATTGGTGATCCTCAGATCAAACTAGACTTCAAAAGAGGACAGAACTGATGATACCAAACCAGAGCAACTGATCTCCACATGACTAGCAAATAAACCACGTATCAACACAAATCAATTTTGTTGCTCTCCTAAAGAAAACAAGTGACTAAAGCAAATATCCCAAACATAGTATATGGTGGACTAACACCACCGCACATTGGTTTCAATCTATACTAATAATCAATGATATAAATTGTATGGTTAAATTTCATTCATAAATTATCCATTAAAATCAGTTTAAAACATTACACCACAGTATGACTTCCTAAAATAAAAGGTTCATAACATTTTCCACGTGGAACAAACTCGAACAAACTCTGTTCAAATCACATTTTATTTTCCTTTTATTAGCCATGTTAATCATTCCTATTTTATTGTATTCTTCAGCACATTCTTCTTATATCTTCATCCAATAGCTCCCTCCTCATCCATTCTGATTACACAATCTTTATATTCATATTCATATTGATGTAGGCACTAGCCAATGAAGAACCAAACTTAATTGCTAAGAACATCGAAGACTGAGCTAGCAAGAACCACAGGAAGAAGAGTTTACATAACTAGATTTCTGATCAATGTTTGCTGATGAGGTGAGAACCTAAAAATGTAAGACAAGCCCATTTAAAATTAAGCGATGCCAATTCCAAACCATAATTCTGTAGTTATAAAAAAAAATTCCCAATATACACAAAATCTTGTTCCATTAGGAAACGTAGATCACATTTATATCAAACTGAGTAACAAACTCACTTACACTACTCAATGAGGAAACGGATCAAACACCAAACCACACTAAAACCCTAAATTCAACATCCATCAATTTAGTTTTTATTCGTTGACCTAAGCAACCAATTATATACACGTAATTGTGAAAACAGAGACAAATTGTGTACCTGATAAACGTAAGGTTGAAACGGAGTAGAGAAGAAAGGTGCAGCCATGGAGACGCTAGGATTACAGAAGCAGACTGAGAGAGATCGAGAATGAAAGAAAACTAAGTCGTTTAATTATCTTATGGAGATCACACAAAATGATTCCATTCACTTTCACATACACAAAAACTAATCTAATCTAAGAAATTAACAGAAACAGAGTCACGGCGAAATTGAACGATTCTTTTTCTTTCCTAATAAATCTTAGAAAACAATAATAATATTAATAAAAAGGGGGTTTAAGTTTAAGTTTTGGGTATTGGTGAGCTAAATAGGGAAATATTGAATTACGAAAAAGTACTTCGATTTCTGTTGATTTGCGTTCGAGAGTTAGGCAATTCGGTGGCCTGCTGGGGAATTCCATCTGTTTTTGTGTTTTAAAAATAAATTTTAAAAAATATTAATTTTATTTTTTTCTAGAAAAAAAAAAACAGCAATTACGCAATACCAAACGGGTTTTTCTGGTGATGGGTGTTTTATGCCGGATGGATTACACGCGGAATAAAGATGACGTGTCATTGTTTTATTGGCTGTAGTATTAAATTTCGACGTGTTGGGAAGAGCCTTTCGCTTGCTCGTAGAGAGGGCGGGCGTCTGCGACACTGCCGTCTCCTTTCAAAGGATGAAAAAAAAAAGATAAAAAGAAGGACGCAACGACATCGTGTTTCTAATGGAAAAATGGGCCTTGCCCGTTTTACAAGGCATTTAACCCAGTTACAGACCCGTTCAGTTTCCCATCATAAAAGGCCTATAAAACCCAAAAGGCATTGATCCCGGTCCAATCATTAAGCAACTGGATCACTACCCTTCAAAATACGTTCATATATATATATAATTTATTGAACTCTCTCCATTCTTAGATTTTTTATGCAATGGCATTGTTTGCATATCAAGTAGAATTTACAGGTTATTTCCGGCACTATGCTTAAGTTTGGATTGAAACATTTTTTTTTAATGTAAAAAAATAATATTTAAACAGTAGAAATTTTTTTAGTATTATTATTATTTAACGGATTGAACTTAAAACCTCCTCTAGACTTTTTTACTTAATTTATATTTTAAATTAAATTATATGAAAATTGTTTTAACATGACATTATCAACTTAGTAAGTCCAAATAAAAATAATTCAAAGAAAAAAAATAAATAAAGTTAATTTTGATCAATTTATCAAACTCGTGACATGTATTATAGGCTTTATTAAACTGAATAAATTATTTTACTATATGATAAAAAAACAAAAATTAATTTACAATCAACCTAATACTAATAAAATTCAATCACGTAGTTACCCAACATGACTTAGTAAAGACAATTATGTTATTCATATCTAACAATAACCCTAAGACAACAGTTGCAACTTTGCTTTCTTTATCTGTTTTAAGGTTATGATTTTTTATGGAAATGTTCTTGTATATAGGAATTGTAAGTGTGTTCTTTGACTTTACATATATCATTTTGGACTGTAATTTTTTTCTGCTAGCCACTAGAACTGATTGCAGGTATTGTGATTGGATCTACAATGGGGTTATTGTTGATTGTTCCGATTTTGATGTTTTTGTGTAGAAAAAAGAGCAGTAGTATGTCAAGATCTATTGTTTGGTTGCCTAGATAATGAGCGAAACTGAGAAAGAGAGAAAATAAAATAAAGGAAACGTATGTTTCTTATCGTTTTGGATTTTAGGAAATTGACAAAAATCTTTGTATTGCAGGATTAATAAAAATATTATTAATTTTTTTAATTAATAAAAATATATTTTATATGTTATTTTATTTTATTGAATACCATTGAATTTTTACTTTTGTTTTGAATAAGACTATATCATTAGTATTAGCAAGTTTTTTTTTCCAACCCATCAAATAGACCCGATGATGAAAGAATAAGTTTGATTGATTTAATGATTTTTTATATTTATAGATAAGTGGATAAAAAAACTATCTTTCTTGAAAAATAGAGGAAAAACCATTTATTATTCATTAAATAGGATTTACATATTAATTCTTTTTTTCATAATTTTTAATGAGCCGAATGCATCAAAAAGTGCATGTATGATTTTTAATTAATAGAATTTGATCCTAATTAATTGATTTATTGAGAATTATTGTTTTTTTATATCAAGATATTGATAGTACAATCTTGAATCAATTTATAGGTCTTATGATATATCTCAATATGAAAAATAAAATCAAATGTTTGTATTTGTTTATCATCTCTCCTAACAAATGAGTAATATTGAAATAATTATTTATGATACCATGCAATTTTTCCGACCATATGTAAAAACATTATTTATTTTTATAAGATTTTAAAATAATACCCTCCCTCTTTTATAAGTATTTGTTAGTTTAGTTTAGTTTTTTTATTTCAATTTAAATCAATACCCTTTGTCTCTAATTTTGTTTTGTTAATTTTTTTTTAAATAGTAGTTGTTTTTTAATTAGTTTTTTTTTTATATAAAGTTTCAAAGATAGATTAACTATTTGATATGAATAAACTGTATGTGTATGATATATTTGGAAAAAATAATCAATTTTTATGAGAGAAAATAACCTTTAAGATAAATAAGAAATAAAAATGCATAAATTCAAAAGAAAAATGGATGTTAAATATTTATATATTCATCTAAATAGCACTAACAACTCTTTCTTAGTTAATAGATTCAACTATTTTAAATTAGTTTTATTAAATATAAATAAAATATTTGTATTTTTCAATTAAAAAAACATGATATAATAAAACACATCTATAATATTAATAAGCTATTCTACTATGTTAAAAATTAAATTGAGATTCTATTTTCAGCTCACCACATACTTTAAAACTAGTAACTTGTCTTCAAGGTAAATTGGCCTGGTAGATCAGGGGAAAACAATTATGATAAAAGTTGAGTTTTGGTTTACAATGTAACTGTTAATGATTTCATTAATTTGATCCTGCTGAACTGGGGCAAATCACATGGTAAGGAGCCTCATGTCCTCCTTGTGCCTTCATCGCCCGCAACAAAAAGGCTCCTAAGTTACTAACCACTGGCCGATTCTTTTAACATTTTAGTAATTTAAAATAAAAATAAAAACTACAAATTATAACTTCTTTTTTTAACCAGATTTCAAGAACTCACATGAGAATTTAATTACAATTATTTTTTAAATAACTTTTTATATCAAATACATGATAATAATATTTTTTTTATTTTTAAAAAATTATTTTTGACAATAACATATTAAATTTTTTTTAAAATATATTAAAATTATTTAAAAATATATTAATTTAAAGTTAATAAAATAATAACAAAATTTTAAATTTTTTTAAAACATAAATCTTTAATCTCGTGAGTTGAGGAGAAACAACCTTGCAACCATCAAAAACACTTTAACAGGAGATGCATCCAGTTGCTAATATCTGAAGACTGGGTTAACTTTACCTGATGTTTTAAGAACCATGCGTAAAAAGCTAAAAGCTAAGCACCATGGGATTCAGTCATTAGAAAGAACTATAAGATGAACAGAGCGTGGAACAACGATCGTTGATACAGCGGTGCGGCATACATGAGCAGATAAGCAAGAAAAAGAAAATTCAGGAGAGAAGCAGGGCCTGAAACATTTTTCACACTGCCCAATAATCATGCTTAATTACAAGAGGGCCAAAGGACGAACGAAAAACTCAATGCAAGAACAGGAAAAACACCTTTGCATCTTTTTTTCTTTTCTCTATATTAGTATGTTATCTTTGTAGTTTATACTTCTGTCAATCCATGTATCCTTGTTCCTTCACTCTTATCTACACTTCACTTGTTCCAAAAACTCTCTTCAATATACGGAATACAAAACATGCGAGCAAAACCATCACAATCTTCTTTGATGCTAACATCCTGAGGTTCACCCTTGCACCATGCTTTCTCATTAGCCTCACTACCATAGCACCCGACATCAAAAACCAAGAACAAACAGCACATAATGTCATCTTCATGATTTCTGTGGATCCACACACATTTCCTGCATCACTTGGAGGCTCCACATATGACAATTTAGGATCAACATCGCTTCTCTCTGCTTGATGTAGCCCAAGATTCTCGTTTAGCCAACTTGATAGCCATACAAGAAATTTTGCCAGCCATGCTACCTCATCATCAGAAATGGGGCGCTTCATCCAGTCACCCTTGTATTTGACATTGTGCGATGCATGGTTGAAAGCTCTTCTGGGCTTAAATATTTCATCCCGTGATTGCACATGTTTTACTTCTGGTGTAAATGAGATCCGTTTCACAGCATGGCCACCAAAAAAACAGCTTACCTGCAACTTTAATGAATCTATACACTGAAGGTTGCATGCAAGACTATCACCGGAGTTGGCTTGCAACTCAGCTTCAGCACGCAATATGAACAACTGCAATAATAACATCATAACCAACAACTGAGATCCTGATCCATAGTCAGAAGGGAGATCAATGTGCCCAACACAAATACAAATTCAAAATAACTATAGAAACCTGGAGTAGCTGTTGCCCACCATCTTCTCCATCACCAAAAAGCCTTAAATCTTTGTTCCAATTCTCATGCAGGAAAGAACCATCAGCATCACTCTCACATAAACCATCTTCCCAATCCTAGCACCAGATAAAGGTAGTTGGAAAAAACTCAAGACCATGAATTTCATAAGGTAAAATCATTGAAATTACAAGAAACACTTTAAAGATATTAACAATAAAGAGCTATAAAAGACAGGATCGTTTGGTTCAATATTAAAAACTTATTGCAAGGCCAGTGCCTCGATTGTTTAATCTCAACACAACATTAGAAAAATGAAACCAGAGCAGAGAGAAAGGGAGAGGGATGAATCTACCTGCAACTGTTCACGAATTAAAGGAATATATCCATATAAACTGCTAAGCATTGATTTGCCAGACCCAGCTTGTTGCGAATGAAAAGCAGCATCAACATTCTTTATAAGATCAGTCAACTCTTTAGATGATGTCAGTATTTTTATCACCTGAAATCACAAGGTATGAATTAAATAAAATGGTAAAAGTTAAAGCAAAACAATCTGCACTAAATCTCCAATGGAGATAAGTGATTAGGCAGCTAATACTCGCATAATAGTATTGTAAGCATGCAAAAGCTCAAATTCTTGAATGCTTGAACAAATTATTATTTTTTTGTATATAATTTACACTTATTCGACCACAAAATATATCTACTAAAAATAGAACAGCAACTTTTGTTTCCCCAGTTCTAAACAAAAAGAATGATGATTAATTACGCTCAAAATGATTAATGACAAACAGATCATCTTACAATAACTTCTAAGTTCAGCTTATTGAGGAAAATTCTACAAGTAAAGGCCAGTGCTGCAATGAAGACTAACCAACCTTCACTAGACTGGATCACATGTGAATACAAATTCATCATCATGCCATCAAGACACTGCTTATGCTCAAATACTACATTTCTGAATACTGGAGGTAACTTCCAGCACCAGGTAAAGCCTTGAACCTTCTAAAAAGTTTTAATCCACAGCAGAACTCCAGAGAACTCATTACATGTGCCTTATCCTGAAGCTTATTTGTTTCTTTTCACTGACAGAGTCACAAGACTCCATCAGCATCTGACTAAAACCTATAAACATGAAATCTCCTGTCTAAAGTGCAGAGCAGAAGAGAATTATGGGATAAAACTGGTCCGTCACTCCATGGATACTAAAACCCAAGATGAAATACTGCTCAATTAATGCATTGGGGTTTCTATAGTCAAGAAATGATGGCTAAACATGAAAGAAGTGACATGTAACATCGTCTGTGCATGTCCAACAAAGTGTACATGAAATCTGATACAAATATTTTGCAAGCTAGACTTGAATGCTGATTTGAAACGATGCAAATTAATCTGAGATATTTCAAATCCTGAATAACAACCCAAAATTAACAGGCAGGAATATCAGAAAGAGCACATAAAGTTACAGAAGCTATCCTAGCTCTGGTCATAGCCCCCCAACCAAAAAAAAATCCCAGAAAAGGAAAGGCTGACAATTAACAGGCAGGAATATCAAGTAGCTCAGAGAAAGAAAAATAAAAGATCATATAAGCCCGTGTGAGAACCCTGAGCTAGATGAACATGAAGACAAATGAATATCATGGTCAAGTTCAAAAGCAAGCAGTCCTAATCATCTCTGAATTGATTTACCATAAAAGCAGGAAACATGCTGAAAGGAAATTAACCAGAGTAAAGATGGAAAGGAAAGACAAATTTGAAAAGCATTAACCCCAGGGAAATGGCTTATTTTTTAGTGACAAACCTTCAATACCATCTGGACTATCATTTCAGGATCAGTGTGAAGAAACTTGTGTGCAAACCCAATAAAATGCATAACCAACGAACTGTAGTACAGATAATTGGACAATACATAGCCCTGCCATGAAGAAGAATAGCCGCATTCTACATTCTTCTCACCTTCCTTCTTCACATCGTTCCCTGACCCATCTATAATGGCATCAAGCTCTGCAAAATCATCCAAACCAATCTTCCACGGTTCCAAATAAGTAACCCACACAGAAAACACCTGTGAAGCATTCTTAATTGAAGTCCCCACAGGACAAAACAGAAATGACCTCAAAATAAACCTATACGCCGGCCTCTGAATCCAAGCATTCCATGAACCAACCACATGCATTGGGCTATTGATGGATGCAGCCAATTCCTTTGATTTCTCAGAAGAAACCCTACTCCAAGATGGATTCCCAAAATGTTCAATCCCTTCTTTCACTGCACTCGCACTCAAATTCAAATACTTAACCAGCAACTTCACCACCTCACCTAAATTTGGTGTCGGCGGGGTCTCCCCTGGAACCAACCTCGACTTTAAGGACAAACCCCATGACTTGCAAACATTAACATTCAACGGCGAGAAATCACTATCAACCAACCAATAATTCATCAACACATTGACAAAAAACTCCGCTCTATACAAAACTGACCCATCATTTCCATAACCATAATGCAAAAGCGAACCACGATAAGGCTGGTGTGAATTCAAATCACAAGTAGGCACAAACGCACGCAAATATGCATACAATAGCCGCATATAAAGATCATCATTGCCCTCCACATTTCGCTCGTTTCCATGTTTTGGATGTGAAAAACACGGAATTGAAGATGTCCAATTCTCTAATTTGAACTTTCTGGGTCTTTCAGTTACTAAACTTTTCAAGTTATCGCTATTTCCTTTACAAACTGGGTAATAAGCGAACCAGAACATGAAAAATTCAAATACATTTAATTGTACTTGATAATATAAAGATCCTCCTCCCTTAATCGAATCTTCTTTTACTTTATCTTTAAAAAGAGGGCAAAGATTGTTTAAAACCTGACGATCTTTTTCGCCTGGTAGCATAAACCGAGCCCACTCCGGCAACCGTTCGATTGGGAACACGTATTTGACTAAATATTGACGATCAACGGCGAAGAGTGATTGGAAAAGTAGGCTGTTCGGAGAGAGGAAGTTGAAAACCCTAGAAGTTAAAGCGGGGTCGTTTGCTAGGTGGATAATGTCTAGCCATCCACCTGCGCTAGATTGTTTGCTGGACGGCGACGTTGAGTCATCGAAGCCGTAGAGCTTGCAGATTAGAGTAGGGAAGCCGAAGGAGAAGAAGTGGCGGGATTGATCGGGGGAGTGAGAGTGCAAGAAAGAGTCGATGGAGGCGCAGACGGAGGAGATCTGAGGAGGAGTGGAGGAGGAGAGGATGGATGAGACAAGGTCTTGGGATTGGGAAAGGGAATCGACGGTGTACGAGTGCGGGTGCATGGTGGGGGCGAGTGTAGCGGAATTTTCTAGGGTTTTGGTTGCAGAGAGAGAGAGAGAGAGAGAGAGAGAGAGAGAGAGAGAAGGGTTTTGAGTTTTTTTGAAAGATTTTGAAAAGAGAAGGGCAAATGGCGGGTTTTTAAGGGGGTGTGTGGGTGTACGTGGCGATGGATTTAAGGTCTGGCTTGACGGTGATGTGTGGGGTCTGGTTGAATTATGGACTCACTTAGTTTTTTAACTTTTTTTAGTAGATTACGGCAAGGTTTCTGATGGGCGGGCGGGAACTGTACGACGGGGATAGTAGAACAAGTTTTTACGCTGATTTTATATATATATATATATATATATATAAACAGAATTGTAATTTTTTATATATATAAAAATATAAAATTCTTCAATTATTTTTATAATGAGTCCATAATTCTTGAATGATTTGTTGAAGGATTTTGTGCACTCATTGAATAACTATCAAGACAATTAGATCCAATTTGAGATTTTTTCATAAAAATAATTTATAATTATAAATTATATAAAATCATATCTTAAAAAATTAAAAAGATAAAAATTGTTGATAAAATGCATTTTAAAATGTAAATCTACCTCATAAATTATATATAAATTAACAAAAAAAATTCAAATTCAAATAAAAATATTTGTTGTTTATAGTTAACGAGATCGGATTTTACTTACAATATATTTAACCCTAAATAAATTAAGTAAAATCCAACCTTCCTATATCAAATAATTTAGATTTTTTATGAATGTCATTAAATCATCACCCTTTTGAAGAGGTGATTAATGGAACTAAAAACCTTTGGTGAATGGTCTTACTTGTCCATATAAATGTGAGTTAGTATAAGTATATTGAATCATCTAATTTATATCAAATTTTAAAATACATGTCAATCTAATAATAAAAAAAATAAAAAGTGATAACAATAAAATTTACTATAAAATAAGGTTTTTTTTTATTCTTACATATTTCATACTTTTAGTTTAGTACTTTCAACTTTAAGAAATTGGTCCTTTATTGTAAAGAGAAATTGTTCTTTTTTTATGTAAAGGATAAAAAGCAGATAAATTATCTCATACTGTCTTGCTCCCAACACTCTTATATCATAGTTATAATGTAAAGTCTTTTTTATAAGAGCTGCAATCATACATGTATGAAGATGTAGATATACTATCAAGTACAAATTAAAGATAATGAAAATCAAACTCTTAACCTTATAGATGAATATTTTATAAAAAGTATCATAACTCATTTTTAACCTTCTATTTTTCAATGTATTTTAAAATAGAAAATGTTTCAAATAAAATATATTTTTTCAATATGCTTTGGTCAATTTATAGTTGTTTCATTATTTTTGGCACTTTCATTTATTTTATTTTGTGTGTGACAAAGTTATGATAGTAAAGATAAAATTTTAAAAAAAAATAATGAAAAGGAAAGACAAAAAAAAAAAAGAGTAAAATGACAAGTAAAGAAAAAGATAAGACTAAGATAATTAATGAAGGATCAAATAATGAAAGATTAGATAAAAAAAAAAAGGCAAAACAAAGAGTGATCATCTTTCATAAAATAGAAATTCAACTAAAACAGGAAAGATAATAGTTGACTTGAAAATTTTTAATAAGAATATTAAAAAAAATCAATTATGATCAAAGGAGAAAGAAAAAAATTGGAAAAATTAATCTCTAATCATAAAATTTCTAAAAATCAAGATTTTCATAAAACAAGAACAAAAAATCTTCAACTGTTGAGTTTTATTCCATAAGGATTCAACACTATAAAAAAGGGCTTAGGTCCAAAAAAAAAACAAGGAAAAAACACAGGAAGACATTAGAAAAAATAAACATAGAGAAAATATAAGATAAAAATAAAAAAGTTATTCCCCGTCTATCTAAAGAAATCAAAACCCTAGTTTTAAGGCACTGATCATTCCCTTCATCTTCAACAATAAAATAAATTAACACAACAATCATACGACAATTTATATTTCTCCCTCGTACATAACAGTAATTCTAGCCCACCTTTACCACCACTCAAACCTCTCTAATTTCCAAACACACTAAAAAAATAATAAAACCACTGTGAATTAAAATCTATTTGTTTTGCATTTTAAAAACGTTTTAAAATTTTTTATGCATATAATTTTCTTGAATTATTTTATCTTTATTATCTAAACAAACAAAGTTTATCTTAAATTCTTTATACATATAATTTTCAAATTCCTTGACCAAAGATTTATTAGCAGCACCAACTAACATACCATCAACATTAAAATGTATTTAGTATTGCGGTAGCTGTTGTGGTTGTGATTTGAAAAAAATAATTTTATAAAAAGTATTTTTAGTTAAGGTTGGTTTGGAAAAATATATGTTTTGTTAAAACTGTGGTTGAAATTGAGATTAAACAAAAAGTAGCTTAATGTATTTGGTTAAAAATGCTTTTGAAATTAAGGTTATAAAATAATTTAAAAATATATAAATTAACATTGATGGTTTTTCATTTAAATATTATAGATTTAAATATTACTATTACATCATAAAATAAATAATATTTTATATAAAATATTTTTTATTGTTCCATTAAACTATCTACAATTCCATCATATATGAAATACATCCGACAAGGACTATAGTTTTCACAAATTTTTTAAGAGTGCAACAACATCAGGTAAAATATAATCAGGAACAAAATTGGGATTGCTATCAAATTCTACAAATGCTACATTATCAAACGATCTCCATCTAATTTATGTAGTGTCATTAAATAATGTTTAACACTAGTTTTTTTTTTTTTTGAATAAAACACAATTAATTTTATTTTATTTTTTTTGCCGGTCGAACCCGGTTCAATGCTTTTTTAGCGTTGGACCGAACCCGGTCCGGCCGAAACAGTGGAGAATGTCTCCAGTGTTCACATGAACAATAGAGCCATGCTCCATTATTACTGATTCCTCCCCTATGAAAAGTAGCAAAATGTTGCTTCTACAAAATATGCAACATAGCTGCAAAATTAGTGGGTCTTACTAGCACAAAGCACTTTTTTTTCTTAACAAAACAGTAATATATATGGTTGCGGGTGAACCTCACCCGCAACCACACTACCAAACGTACACTTCATGTTCTTTGTATTTCACTAATAATATTAAGTTATCTTGACCTTTTAAAATAAATAAATAAAATTGACTGGTCTCTCATTCTAAGCTCTATGAGCTTGCTCAAAACCATTCAAAGCCTTTTTAGAATCAAAAGGATTAAACTCATTAAATACAATATGCAATGATTCTTTAACTACTAGATTTCTATGATTATATCTTCATCAAATTTAGAATCAGATTTTTTAAAATTATCTTTCATATTAAAAATAAAATATTTTGATCCCAATGCATAAAAATATGAAATATTAGGTTTATGCTCAAATCAAAGCTTATATCAAGTTTTTATATAAAATTGATCTAAGAGAAGCTCGATTTGAAACATAACATGAAGTGTGTATGGCTTTCGCTAAAAAATATTAAAGCAAATTATACTCATTTAAAATAATTCTTTTTATTTTTTAAAGTGATCCATTTTTCCTTGCAACAACTCTATTTCATCTTGAAGCTCTAGAGTTTAAAATTCATATTTAAACTCATTTTCTTCACAAGGATTTCAAATGCAAGATTTTCAGATTATCCACCATGATAACTTCTAATTTTAGAAATCAAATAATTTTTTTTTTCATTTTGAATTCTTTTATAAAATTTTGAAAAAGCTTCAAGTGCTTCGTCTTTGTATGCAATAAATAAACCCAATGTAAACCTAGTATAATAATCTTCTATGACAAATACATATATCTTACAACCAGAGAAACACGTATAGGATAAAAATATATCCATATGATAAAGCTGTAATGCTCAATTTGTGGAGACTTGATTATCAGCTTTGAATAAGCTTTTGACTTGCTTTTCATATTGACAAGCATCACAAATCAATTAAGTTGTGGAAGTCCTCTCATAAGGTTTTTACTGGATAACTTATGAATCAATTTTATGTTAGCATGTCCAAGTCTTCTATATCAAATACAAGATGAGTCCCATAAAGCATTAAAACACTTAACATCATAATTAATTTTATATCAATTAATCATATAAGTGTTTCCGAGTCTTTTTCTTATGAGAATTATTTTGTTGTCAATAATGTGAATTATCAAGTAAAGTAAAAATTCAAAAATAACTATGTTGCACCTATCACAAAATTGGCTACTATTTTGCAAGTGGTATTTTAAATTATAAACAAGTAAAACATGATTGATAGTAGGGGAATTTCCAATACCTTATACATTTCTCCTGGTATCATCTCCAAGTGTCTCATGTTTGACATTTCATTTTTTGGAGGAGGTGAATTTGGATTTGTCACCCATCATATATCTTAAGTTTTCGATATCCAAATATCACTTGTTTTTTAATAAATAAAACTATAATTTTGTGTGGCTTATATCCTTTATCAAATAGATCCCGATATTAATAAATTAATATAGGGCATATGGTATATTAATAAGATGAAAGTATCAATTTTTAAGTATATTTTTCAAACTCTTTTTAAACCTAAAATACAAAAAACATATTAATGTTGTTTAAAAAGCATTTTGTGTTTTGAAAAGAACTTACTTTTAGCCTCTGCTTCAAATATATTTTGTATTTTTAGTTTATTTTAATGTGCTGATATCAAAAATAATTTTTTTAAAAAAAATATTATTTTAATATATATTTAAACAAAAAAATATTTTGAAAAATAATATACCAAACGGGCTCTAAGAGCCTCTCCATAATCTACACCACATGCATTCATTATTCTATTTCTTGTAGAGACAACATCTCGTCCTAAGTAGTAGCCTTGTATAATTTTTATTTTATTTTATTAAATAAATTATATGTATATTAATTTTTATTATCATTTAATTTAATTAATAAATAAATTTAATTAACAAGTTCATTAAACACAACCAGATAAATAACTTGTGTTGCAATATTAAACATCTTTAATTTATATTTGTGTCTTAATTTTTATAGTTTTGTTTTTAGTTATTATTAATAACTTTTATTTATTTATTTACACAAATAATTCTTAATTTTTTGAATTAGAGACATTTATATACCTTTTGATTTATATTTAGAAGTTTTTAGTTATGTTAAAAAAAAAAAGGCATGGAAAAAAGTTTACATGGTTATTTTTTCATTGAAAAAAAATATTGCTACTTCACGATTAAAGGACGTAGGTTTGGTCTCGAAATGGATCACCGGCTATGGGTGATGTCTGCCGCACGCACAAGTACTGATTAAGAAAAAAAAAAAAAAAACCTATTACCTGTGGTGATTTCATATTTACGATGCGTGGTGAGTTATCATTGCAACTTTCAATTGTGTTTGCTTCTTTTTTTCATCCTTACACACTGTCTTTATTAGGGTTTAAGCTTGATATTCTGATTTGATTTATCTTCAATGAAATTAATATGGTGTTAAAAATATTATTGATATTTGATTTTACAAAAAAAACACAAGTTTAATTGTTTATAAAAAACTAAAACTACAGGTACCAAATTTTCACTATAAAAAAGGAATGCAAGATTTTTTAACACTAAGGTGTTGTTTTACAAGTTTTAGTCTTCATGACTTTTTTTTTCTTTTGCATTTTTAGTCTTTATATTTTTATTTTTTTTATTCAAAACTTTATTTTATTTACTTTACTACCCTTTTATTTGAGAAAATAGAGAAAAGATTGTTGGTTATTATCATTTCAACAACAACAAATATTTAAGTTTGGTATCAACAAATTCCATTTGACAAAATGAATTTTATTTATGAGTTCTGACCCCTTATCTTGCTAAAATAAAAATAAATTAGGCATTAATGACTTTTTTTTATTCTAGTTTGTTTTTAATTTTTTGACTAATTAAAAGTTAATTTAAAATTATAAATGAATTTATTAAGATTCGTGAGGTATTTTTTTTTTTGTGCTTTCAAGTTAAAAAAAAATTGAAAATGAGATTTTTAGATCATTCTAGTCGAGGCTTGATTTTCTGGCCTTCATAGGTGGTAGAAAAATATGTATAAATAGACGACATATTATTTATTTTATTTATTTTTTAAAAACTGGGATGACCTCATCAAACAAATGAAAAAAAAAAGGTTGGGTGTGTGGTTCTGATTCTTCTAAATTGCATGCCCGTGCTGTCCATCCATTCTTTTTTTTTTTTCCAGCTGAATTGTGTTGGCCCACCGAGGCTCAGCGATATAACTCTTTTAAACAATTTTTTTTCTTTTTAATTTAGATTAAAATTAATTATCATAAATTAATTTAAATTATACTTAGAATTTTATTCTATTAAATTCTACTCAATTTTAGCTTTTTTTTCTTTTCAAATAAGACTATAATATTTTTTATAATATTAGCAATCACTTTTTTTTAGATCCATCATGATTTTTTTTTAAATTTAGTTAAGATTCATTACGATGAAGTTATTAATATCATATTTAGAATTTTATTCCATTAGTTACCTATCAATCTGGTACTTTCTTTTTATAATATTAATAGTTATTTTGTTGATTATTGTATACTAACTGCTATGCATAATTGTTTTTTATATATAAAAGTTTGTGGACATTAATACTCAATGAAAACAAATTTTATATTTTACTATATTTTCATTATCAACAAATTTTGTTGATTATAAAATTAATTAACACTTTTTTTTCCTTGATTGCATATGAAATAGCAATATATAATTTTCAATATGTTTTCTTTTTATCGAAGCTTTCTTTTTATATCATATTAAGTTTTTTGTTTGAAAAACAATGCTTCTAATAAAAAAATATTTTTGTTAAGAAAAAAAATGAACTTTTTTTACTGAACACATGTCCACTTTTCAACTTCCAATTAATTGTTTTTATTATACTAAAAGCACATCAATGATTACAATTTTTTTTTTTGTTTTGTTAATTAGAATATGTTTGAGAGTGTGGTTGCGGTTAATTTTTAAAGTGTTTTACATGCTGAAATATATAAAAATAATTTTTTTATTTTTTTAAAATTATTTTTAAAATTACTCCATAAAAACAATTCAAAACATAATTTTTTTTTTTAAATATAAGTTGACCCGTGTTTCCAAACAACTGTCTTCATTCTTCATTTCCATGATTAACTAAAGAAAGGCCCAAGATATACAAATTCCTTCGAATGTTGCACAGCTTTAACAAAGGACACAATTTGATGGTCCGGACTCCGGTCCACATTTCTTTAATGGACCACCCAGCCCCGGTTCTCTAAGCAGGGTTCACGTGGTCCTAGAATGATTTTCAACATTGCTATCTGGGCCCATGTCTAGGATTTTCTGAGCTGGGTTAATTCTTTTCTCCCCTGAATTTTATATAAAAAACAAGCCCCTGAACAATAAATCTATAAATCCAAAAATTTCCAAACCAAAACCAGCTCAACCATATAAGCCTGAAAAAAAAAAAAAGAAGCTCAGCCACAATTCCATTTCAGATTTATCCATTAAGTTCATCATTGTCTGAATCCATAATATGAAAAGTATTCCATTTAAAAAACTCTTGGATAAAGATCTATAGTTAATGACATGGAAAATCTAATACAAGAAAATTGTATGATTTCATTGTCTATATCATATAAGCAAGCATTTAGAGTGTACAACAAATGGTTGTTCACTTGTTTTATGGGGTGTTTAGGACTGTAATTGGACTATATTTTAAAATTTTTTGAATATTTTTAGTTTAATTTTTTATTTTTTGAATTGTTTTGATGTAATGATATCAAAATAAATTTTAAAAAATAAAAAAAATATTATTTAATATATTTTACTTTAAAAAACAACTTTTATCATGCTCCAAACAAACACATAGCTACTTCAATAGTCTCGTCTAACAACCAAAACACCAAAATATGATAAAGTTAAGAAGGCATGAACGTGTTAAAAGGGATCCAATCCTTTTCCAATAAAGCAATATAATTTGCTTTGATAATTAATTATAAAGTTTTATATCTAGTTAAAAAGTTGACAAGTGACATATGAAAGTCTAACCATCTCGATTTAATATCTTAAATTATTAGGTGAGATTTTAAAATATAATTTATATTATTTTTTAATAAAATCCCTCAAATATAGTGATAACAATATTGAATTCCTTATATTATTTTCTATGATTAAATTTAATGTCTTATTATTATTTTAAAAAAGAGAAGGTTTGAGTAGCCCTTTATTATTTTTGTAGAGAGTTAATTCATTTTTTTATGATAATACAACTCTCCAGCTAACCATGTATAGGCTATATTGTTCGTTTTTGTGAAATAAAAATATTTTTTAACAAAATTAATTTTTTTATTTTAAATTAATTTTTTTAATAATTTTAAGTCATTTTAATATATTAATATTAAAACTAAAAAAATATTATTTTAAAATATTTTTAAAATAAAAATAATCCTACCTCATCATAATCAACGATACATATCTCTAATAACTTATATTGTCCGCGAGAAATGTTTTTATATCATCCGGAAATTGAACCTCCTTATCCCTTAGGTTTATCCCTTTAAAACAGCAATTAATTAGTTAAATACGAGAGAAAAGAACGGGAAGAAGCATTTCAAGAAAGTGATCGTCGTCGATCGAGACCAACGGTGCTGACGGAGCGTTCCATCCTCTAAATACAGTTACATCACAGTACTATCATATACTAACAAAAAGCTAATGGTTGCTAATACTTCAGGGTTATATCAGTCTCTTTCTAACAAATCGGTCTAAGCTTCTATCAATCTATACTTAACAAAAGCACTAAGCTAGCTGTTTAATTCATCAGCTAGCTGGCCTGGGTCCTCTGTTGTCATGCCTGAGGTTTCCTTCTCTCTGCTAAAAACATGTCAAAAAAGAAGAAGAAGAAAAAAAAAACTTGAAAAAAAAAAAAACAACTATTACTATGATATAATATATTACTTTATCACTTTGACGAAGCTAGAGACACTTTCCAGGATGATGTGAAATCGTGCCTTTATTAGGATTTATGATTAAATATAGGATTACATTCCACAAGTGGAAGCTAATGATGGTATATTTTGGCATACAATGAGAATAGTTAAAAGTTTGCAATCACACCATCATGCATAATCTAATGGAATTGACTCCCTTTAATTGTCTTTTCTATTATTGTATTGTGTGTTTAAGTGTACGGTAATAATTATTTTTTAAAATATTTTTTATTTAAAAATATATTAAAATAATATATTTTTGATATTATATGTCAAAACAATTAAAAAATATTTAAAAAAATTAATTTAATTTTTTTTCATGAAAAACATGTTACACCAAAGCCTCAAACAGGAGCTTAATCGTGATGTTTGATAAAATAAATCCATGCATTTCACGGTGTCCGAAGGCAATTAATCTTTTTCAAAGAATTTATCTCCAAGTCCAAACTCTAGCTAAATAAAGAAATTTGTGGAAAACAAGTTCATACAAATCATAATATTGTTTTTGTGATGGGAAATGTTTTTATTCTTACTCTTAACTTAAAAAAATTATTTGGTTATAAAATGAAATCAGAAAGTCCGTATTAGGTTATAGTAAGAAATTAAATTAAAAAACATAAATTTATAGTTTTTAAAATAAACAAATAACCTTGGCTTGAAAAGCCATCTCCAATTAGTCAAAAGAATAAAGGACAAAGATGCCTTCAATGGCCACTAATATTTTTCTCCCAACTCCTACCCTCTTTATGCCGTGGACCCACAATGTCCGTAGTCTTTTATAAACATTAACAAAAAAAAAAAAGTTTTTTGGAAAGTCAAAGCAGTCCAAATTCCGAAATGAACGTGCTATATTTTCCCTCGATGATTTTCTGCTCAGATACAAGTACTGGATTTCGTTTGCTTTAGCTTTCTTACCTTCTCCTTTTATTCCCATATGTATATTTTTTTTTATTTAATTTGTCAAACAAATTAAAAGCCCTAGTATATATTTACTGGGTTTCATAATTTTTCTTCAGGATTCAGTTTCGAAATTAATTTTTTTTCTAAAAGGAATATGTGGATCGCATATAAATATTTAATATTATTTTCATCAATACATTCTTTTTTCTTTTGTTTTTCTTTTTGATAAAAACGACCATATGTTAAAGAGATCAGGAAGCCGGTTTGTGTGGTTCTTGTTGAAGAGTTCTTGAAGTCCCTGTCTTTCCTTGAACTCGATCTCATTAATAAGTGCCCTTTTTTGTTTTCCGTAACAATGGAGAAATGGTTGCCAGCAATGCTTTTGAAAGCCAAACATAGTATTTTACTTGCTATTTGAATCGTGTTTTTTCATGAGTTAGATATATTATATAGAAATAGTTATTTTTTATTTTTAAAAATAAATTTCACTCATATAAAACATTAAAAAAAAATCATAGATGAAACATAATTATATCTTTAAAAATTCACTACAAACAAAATAATTAAAAAAAAGCCTCCATTAAAAAAGTCTAAAAAAAAAACATAGATGAGAGTATTTATTGAAATATAAATATTTTTTTTTAAAATGACATATTAAAAGAAGGTATCAATTAAAACAAAAACAAAAACTAGAATAAAAAAACAAAAAAAAACAACGATAATCGATGTGTCTCAAGAACGTTTCAAAGAAATAAGAAAAACAAATAATTTAGGTTATAAAGCTGATGAGGTTTAATAAATTATTTTTATTTTAATCAAATGATAAAAATAGACAACAATAATATATATATATATATTTTAAAAGATCAAGATAACTTTAAAAAACCTTTGGAAATACAAAATCAGATAAAAAAGCCCGAGTAAACCCGAGTTAGCGTGATAGAAATCTAACATAGGTAATAAGGGTGAGCTAAACTGGGTTAACCCGCCAAACCCGAAGTCCAGATCATGATACTAAAATAACCTACTATAAAAGAAATTTGAAGAAAACCACAAGGTAATCTTTTTTTTTTATATAAAAAAACTAATGTTGAATGATGATCAAATAAGAAAATAAACAAGAAAAAATATATTGACCCATATTAATTTTTCAAACCCGTGACCCGAGTTATTAGACCAGAAGCAACAGATATGGAAAAACCGCAAAGTTCAATCCCTAGCAAATCAAAATTGAAGGATAAAATCGGGGAAAATATCAATCACACAAAAGGAACATAAAAAAAAAGGTAATTAAAAGAACAAAGGTGAAAATAAAAATAAAAATAAATAAATTAAAAGGCAACCAAATATTTTCAATTAAAGGGTTAAATTGAAGAGAGAAAAAATAACAACATAAAAAAATCAACAGAATAATAACCAAATTGAAAAAATAATACACCAAAAATCTAGAATGAATGATGAAATTGAAAATCAATAAAACTTTTATAAAATGTCAATGGAATTTTTTTTGAAATTATAAGAATAAAGATTGAAATTGAAATACTAAAAACAAAGAGGGCCAACCAGTAATTTTTTAGGGAAAAAAGAGAAAAGAAAAAAAATAAAGTCCAACCGAGGACAAACATCCCATCTTCGTTATCACACACCACACTAGGAGAAAGAGGACACATCAACACTTTTAATGAAATGCAAAAGGGCGAGCTTAGTTAATGAGAGCCATTGCATGAGCCGCTTAAAGAGTGGACACACTAGCAGTTTTTAGAATTTAATATTAATTTATAAAGTGAAAATATTCAAATTTCCCTTCATGGTTCTAGAATTAACAAAAAATAAATAAATCTAAGTGACCATTGTACAATGAAAAAGACCGAATTATCCCCAACAAAAAGGCACCACTTTTTTCCTTTTAAGGGCAAAAAAGTAATTTCAACATGTCAATGATAGTTAATATTAAAATTTTCATAAATAAATCCAATCTTAAGTAACTTTTCCATCTAATTATTTCTTTGATTTCTTAACATGTTAATTTTAATTAGCTTTTCCATCTAGTTAATATGTTAATTGTTAACTCGATAGTCCCTCTCCTCTCCTTATTTTTTCATCTTCATTCAATTAAAATTTTGCAGTTGCCTTCTCTCTCCCCCATTTCATCAATTTTTTCACCCCCGGCAAATCCAATAACCCAACCCGCCAACATACCTCTATTTAGTAACGTCGGCTCCCCTCTTTTGGTTCCATTTCTTATCAAGCTTCACTCCATCAAGTAAGCAAACATATCCATTTAAGTGTTATACTTGTTTTATAATGATAATTTTATTGTATTAATGTATGATTTGTATTTTAAGGTTTGTTTAGGGTTTGGAAGAAATGGATTTAATTTGTTACTTGATGAAATTGAGTGTAATCTTGTAACTTAAATAGGTTAGAATTGAAGAAATGATGTGTAATTTAATGGCTACCAATATTATTATTTTTTTATTAATTTTATGGTTAAGTTGGAAATTTGAGGAGAATTGATTTTCTATGGAAATGATAATAATTAAAAGGTATTAAATTAGGTTGAATATTTTTTAATTGAAAAAATGATGGATTATCAGCTTGGTCCCAATTAATTTTATCAATGATGGGTTTTGTTAAAAATTTAGAGAAAATCATATTAATGTATAATTGATAACAATTAAGGTATTAATTGATGTTATTATTTATTTTTGATATTATGATATAAAAAATTATGATGTTTATGATAATGGTGATGGTAGTAGTTATGATAATATCATTTGCAGTGGTTGCATGGTAGTAATATATATTTTTTTAATTTTTAATTGTACTAGATTAGTGAGATATGATGTTTAGTTTATCATAACAAGAGTATTCAAAATATAAAATATATTCAAGGAAAGCCTATAGTTCATCTAATTTTAAATTTATATGCTTAGTTAGCTCATGCAAACATGCTTTCAACACAAATATAATAATAGAATTATAACATGCATACTAAGCATATATTTAAACTTGCAATTGATGTTAACTCAAAGTTCTAGTATGCATACTAATAATAAAAATATCTATAGTTAAATTAAAACAAAAAATGTTACTTATTGCTTGAAGTATTTTAAAGTAATGAAACTTTTGTTGTTGTACATGATAAATCCTTTGTCCTTGAGACTTTATTACTCTTCACTTGTACAACTAAGATATTTGTAATATATCTCTCAAGATTCAAACAATATTATCTTAGTTTAGGTACACTTCTAAACAAGGTCTTTGAATCAAAGTAAAAAATTCAATTATTTCTCAATGAAGTAAACCTAAACTCTAGATTTGAAAGGAAACACAAAGCATTAAAAGAGAAGAAAAACACCATAAATGAGATGGGGAAGAGTGTGTAAGAATTTGAAAAAACAAAAACTTGTTGGAAACTCTTTCTTAAACCCCGTTTTATAATAAATTTTGGAAGCTAAAAGGTTAAAGAATTATTTATGATAATAATTATAATTAATTCTCACTATTACAACTTTTGATTAGCCACTATAAATCAAGAATTAAATGTGAATGTAATGGCTATAAATATGAATTCTTAAGTTGAAAAAACTATTTACTGTTTAGAGTTGTAAAAAGTACTTTTGGAAAATAATGTTAACATTCATCGGTTGGATTAGATAAAACAATGGGTATGAAGAAATAATTTTGCATGGACCATGCCACAAGTCTAAATTTCAGTTGATAAAAAATTATATTTTGTGGCTCAAAATATTATTCTACAATAAACTCAAACCAAGGCTTGACCCCAATGGAAACCCAGCTGGCATGCACTTGTGGGTTGAAGCCCAAAACCTAGTTTGCTTAGGACATCTTCTCTCTAAAAACATGGCTTCTCTTTGGATTCAATTTTGACTTTTCACTTTATAAACTTTTAATTTTTTTTGTTTCTTTCCAATGTGAGATGGATTTTTTTTAAAAGGTTTTTAGATTTTTCCAAAATATATCAACCAAGAGTTATTTGGGATCAATTTCTCATTCACCCATAATTTATTTAAATTATATTAATGTTTTATGTTAAAGAACTTATGTTGAAAATTAAATTTCAATAAAATTAACCCAAAAAGTGAGTGTACTTCACTTTGAATTTGGTCTCAAATATGCTCATTAACCATGTTTCAACAAATTTTTCAGCTATAATATTGGTGGTGGTGATTATTGTTATTATGGAAATGGTGATATTGGTAGTTATTATAATGTGACAACTAATGATGATGGCGATAAGATGATGACAATGACTAGTTGTGGTGATGATTATTATTTTGATTGATGATGACAGCTATAATGATTATATTTATAAGAAAATAGCGGTGGTGATGTGGTCGATAATGATGTAATGATGATTATTGTTGTGTTAGTTATATTGATGGTACTAATAATAACTAAAGTTAAGTGATGATGTATTGTTAGTTTATAGGTTAATTGTGATTTATTTTTTATTGTGAATAATTGTTGGTTTGAAGATCATAATAATAATAAAAAAAAACTAACAAAAAATTTAATGAAATATTCTTTCAAATACTGATGGAATAGAATACCCTGACATCTAAGTTTTTAATAATACTATTTCATCGCAAAACATTGAGAAATGCCAATGAAATCTTTAATATATGCCGATGGATTGATAATTTTTAATTTTTTAGTAGTGATTTTTAAATATCTTAAAATTTAGTCCTTTTGTTTTATGTTCATCATTAATTTTTTTGTGTGTTTTTTTTAAAGTGTAATAAAAAAAGAAGATTAGAACTTGATTATGAAAGAATGCGTTTTCCGAACCAAAAAAACTACTGAATTGATGATGATTAACATTTATCAAGGAATAATTGAATTATTTTTGCAATAAAAATAAATGAATTAATTTTGATAAGGTTAAGTTAGTTAAAATTAACTGGTATAGCCCGTTAACTTTGAATTTATAGAGTTAAATCTTAATAAATCGGCCGCAGCATTGGATCCTTTGAGTCGCATGAAAATAGGTCTCTTTCTCTTGTTAAAAACATGCTCTGAGTTTTATTATTAGCAATATTGGCCAGGAATTCTATGTGGTTTTGTCTAAGATACTCGTGCATGACATGTATATTCAGTTTAGTATCGACCACACACGTAGTTTGGCATCCATCCATGGCTGATTCTTCCTTAAAGTACTTGAAAAACGATGATGGCTGCTGATTGGTGTAACCTTGAAAAATATCGAATGATCTTGCAAATGATTGGACAATGAGAAAACCATAACTAAGACTCTGATTTGTATCTGAGTTTTTTAAAAAAATTAATTTTTTTATATATTTTGAATTATTTTAATGTGTTAATCTAAAAATAAATTTTAATAAAAAAAAAATTAATATTTTAATATATTTTAAAAAATAACCATAATTACACTTTTTAACCTCATCCAATCAACACCTATACCATCCTTGAGAATTTCTACAGCTGAACAACATGATACCGATCTGTTCTGTATATCGTGCTGCCTTACGTACGCTATCATATCAATGGTCATCGTCAAATTTCAAAAATAATTTCCCATGGGACCAATTACGTGATGTTTATTGCATTATCAACACCAAGTGGTCCATATCTAATTTGAACATTTATCTACTAAGCATTATGATTAGTTATGTGATTATTTAACACAAAAAATACATCTCTGATTAAAATATGAAAAGTAAATATTATTTAATCCATCTGAGAATGCTGATTTAATTAATAAGAATCTTACATTTTAACAGTATAATTCCACTAATAGCTAATGTCTAGTTTCAGTGGCTTATGGAGAAAGATATTGAGAAAACAGTGATTGCAAGACCAAATGAAGCACCATATAGAATCACACACAGCACTGATCACCATTTTTATTTTGAACCAGTTTTGTTTGATGGGGTGTGGATAAATGTTTTTCCATATTCAACATCACGAGGCTGGATTTATGAGGGGAGATGGGTTAGTGAGAAAGAGCATTCAGCAAAACTGAAAAGAAAAAATGAATTAGAGGCTGCCACATATATGTTATTTATGATTGATCATCAAGCTTCAGGCGCCCATGATCATAGCATTAATGTTTATCAAATTAAAGCAGGTGGATAATTGAGTCTGATTCAAGAAAAAAGATAAAATAGAGAAGACACATGATCAAGGATCAGAAAAGGAAAAATGGAATAAACATAAGCATTCGGGTCATACATATGGGATTCATGACCACGATTTATTATATATACTTATAATTAAACTTTGCCATTTATTCAATATCTGTACGAGATAAGGTTCATGTAGATCGGAAGGGAATAAGGCACTGCTATTATATGTACACCCAATGGTCAATTCATGAAAATCCAAGCTGCAGTAATCAGGTTTTACAATATCTGTGTCAAAACCCAACTTGTATCTATATATATATGTATATGTATCTATATATATATATGTATATATTCATACCTGGACTTACTGACTTATCTGTCTCAGTCCTTTGCAGAAATTGAGCACGGTGCTGGCTTGTAGATTTAATAGATGTTTCTACTTGAATGGTATGTTCCCAGAAGGCTCCTCGTGATGCCAAAGTCCGATATCAGAAGTCTCGGATCCAACCAGGTGCCATGATGACAAGCAACAAAAGTCATCAAACTGATGGTCTTGCAAAATATCCGGCAAATCGATGAATGTGTCATCACCATCATCTCTTAATGGCGAGCTTAATGAATACTCCCGTGTCTCATTAGATGCCAGAGTACTATCCGGGGAGCGAGGAATCATCAGCTCGTCTTCAGCTTCGGTTTCACGGCCCTTTTGGCTTGTCTTGCAGCTCAAGGTAGCTGCTATGGCAGCGGCAGCTTGAATATCTTTGGGAGATGAACTAGCTGGACGTGGAAATTCATGAGCGAGTTCGGGGAAATTAAGGTGAGCTGAATGACCTTTAATTGTAAGGGCAGCTACATCGTGAGCTCGAGCCGCCATTTCCGGTGTTGGGAAAGTTCCTAGCCAGATTCTTGACTTCTTCTTTGGTTGCCGGATTTCGGACACCCATTTGCCCCATTGCCGCCTTCTTACTCCGCGGTAGGATGGGTGCCTCCCCGCATTTCCACCACTCTTAGCCTTTTTGTTACTTTCATTATTGTTCTTCGGGTCTTGGTTTCGCTTAGAGCTGTCTTGAGCCCGATCTTGTTCTCTGGAATTCTTCATCGGAGAAGGGAAGGAAGGGAAGGAAGAGGCGATTGAAGAAGAGGAAAAGGTGGTAGTTTGGGCATCACATTGTATATTTAGTGATGTTCCCATGAGAAAGAGAAAGTAGGAAAGAAGTAATTAGATGTGTGTGATGGAAAGAGCTTGAAACAAGGGATTACTGGTCATTAATTAATTGTAGTATTTTAAGTCATTACAATGAAGATATATATATAAAGAAAAGCAAGAATATGCGATTCATCAAAGAAATGGGTCCTAAAAAAAGACCTAAAACACAAAAGGGGTTACAGTCTTGGTAATTCTTTACCTTATTTCGATTTTAAATAATGCATAGTTTGGCTTTTCTATTTAATTCAAGCTATATATACATATAATTAACACGCTAGGTGGTAATTTAAAGCCTTGTTGGAGAAGAATGGTAAGGCAGTAATATCTTTTGCTCAATAATATCCATTAAAGTCATGAATTTAAAATGAAAGCTGGCTTGGGTCCCCTCTTGTGGAGCACCCTTGTGCATCGTGAAATACTGGCTACTGCTTTATTCGGCTTCAGTATTGTCCTTCTGTTTTTTTCTCACACTACATGTCATAATCTTCCAGCTAGGGCAACCTTTCTCTCTTATTAACTCTTATAACCTGTGAGGAAAATTTAATTCTGGATCTTTTAGGACAAGATTAACGTGACGCTATCAGCTAAAATAATTGCATCCTGGTGATTCAAATATCCTCTGGAAGTCAAGAAACTAGACAGCTAGAAATTCAAGTTTCAAAGGCACAGCCTCTTTTCTTAAAATCTAACTGTTCATGACGAAACTCATCTCCAAGCTTACGCTCTTGATTTTCTGTTTTTTTTGTTCCCATTTCTTTTAATGAATCCGCTTCATTTATCGCATCTAATACTTCTATCAAGCAAGAGAGAATTTTAGTAAAGTTATGTTATAGGAAAAAAAAAAGAGAGAATTTTGGGATTTTTTTTTACCTCCTGTTAAGAAAAATAATTGTGTTCATTTCAAAATAATCCAATTATGCTGCATTTTGTTTATTTTCTTTTGGAGTCGAATGGTCAACAGTATGAATGATAGGAATGGCCTTAATTAGGAAGACAGCCAACATGGATTTTATATACAGACACACACGCGAATTTGACACTGGAGGCTATTTAAAATGCATGCCATCAACTAAAGTCTTTTGGTACCTATCTTTTTGTCTCAAAGTCTTTTCATCTCCGATATTATGGTTTATATAATAGTAGATTAAAAAAAAAGCTTATAAGGAGTTCTATTAAAATCAAGAAAAATGAGTACAAGGATCGTGTTCGAAAAATGTTTGATTGTCTTTCTCAAAAAAAAAAAAAAAAATCCAATCAGTCACAAATTTAATAACCAATATTCCAATAAAAAAAACATGTAATTAACAAGGGGTACAAATAGCATAATTTAATTTCCAAAGGGGATCCTGATTATTATTTTATATTACTTATTTATATGTTTTATATTTATTTTTTGGGAACATACATGCATGAATGGAATGTGTGTCCAAATAACTCATACTCCTGATATTAATTAGCTTTCAGACTTGAAGATCGCCATATATACATTGGAGGGTTATATATTGCTTTCGAAAAAGAATCTATTGACTATATATGTCCCAAATTCTCACTCGGGTTGGCAAAATGTCTGCCAGATTGTAGAATCTTTAATGAGAGATATGAACAAGAGGCTTTGAGAAAACTAGAAAAAGGTTCGGGATAAGAAACACTCAATTTTCCATGCTCTTGCTGTAGTTGAGCTACTTAGGATACTAGAAAATCAAACTATGAACGTAAACATTGAGAGAAGCATCTTACCTAGAGAGATCGTGAGGCCCAATTCTTGACCGGAGGGGATGTCAAAAGAGAATCGTCCCCCGCTGAGCATCCCTAAAGCTTTCTAGGATGAAAAGTTCAAATTCGTCCCTAAAGTTTATAACATTTGTTTATTTGAGGCTAATAAGGGACGTAATTCGTCATCACTGGATTCTATTGGAGACAAATTTCATCTCCATTGGATGCTGTGGGGGGCCGAAGTTCGTCCCCGATGGGTGCTATGGAAGACAAATTTAGTCTAAAAAACACACATTTTTATTTAGAAATCTAATTTTAGGTGAGATTTCGAGACGAATTTTGCCCTTCTCCTTTGGCTCATTAGGGAAGAAATTTGCCCTAGTAAACTAGGTTATCTTTTCTAAACTGATTTTAAGTGAACTATAGGTGACTTATAGAGACCAAATTCATCTTCCATATCCTTTTAAGAATGAACTTTGTCCCCAAACATAATATCTAATATATATATGTGTGTGTGGTGGGGGGGGGGGTGCATGTATATAGTAGGTTTTTATTATTATTTAGTAGCCAGATCTTAATTCTCAAATTTAATTGGAATAGAACTCTCTAGTGCAAAGGATTATAATCTCCAGTGAATAGGTTAATGATAAATGCCCTTTTCTTCTCTTTTTTTCCCCTTAAATGAAGAGTGGAAAATGAGTTAAGGGCAGTAATGAATTTTTATTTACTATTGCTCTGATGATTTTAAGTGTGTATTTGGTATTGTGTTAGTTTTTATGGTTTTTATCTAAATTGTTTTTTAATTTTTTAAATTAAAATAAATAAATTTTTACATGAAAAATAAATAAAAAACAGATTCCATAAATGAAAATATTTTTTTTCAGCTTTTAAAAAATCAAAATTTAAAACACAATATGTGTAGGATGTAATGCAAAAAATAAAAACTATTTGGTTAATCAAATAATTCTTATTCTACTTCAATTATAAGCAATTAAGTATTTTTATTTATATAGCACAGTAACTTATCTTATCATACAACTTAATTTATTTTGATTACAAATTATTAAATAAACTCACTAAATGTATTTTAAAAAGAGAGAAAACCAAAATTAATAAAATTTCTTGGAGAGTGAAACACCAATTTAAGGGGTACGAAGTACCTTAATAATAAACCCCAAAAAAAAAACAACAAAAAAAAATAAATTTTATAAGAGTGAAGGTGTTCAAAATTCTTACTCGATTCTTGCATTCTAAGCAATTTTTTACAAGAAATTTCACTCATTTTACAAGAAAATCTCATAATTTCAATCTTAAAGCAAGCACAAACATACTTGGAATCAAATTATATTTAGAATTCAATTCAATTAATAATTTATTATAATTTCTATATCTCAATTAAAATATTAAATCATATAATTGAATAAAATGTTAAGATTTGAAATACTTATGGAAATAAATTGAATTAGAAACCTTAATTAAATTACTAGAAAATATTATCTAAATTCACTGGTGTCAATTATATGCTTTGGTCGAATGAAAGAGTGACAAATGGCACAGCCTCATTACCATAGTTTTAATCCACAAAGCAAGTTCTAGTCCAATTATATGTTTTTATAGAAAAAAAGAAAGAGTGGGTATTGGTTGGATGGTGGGATGGGTCCACCCTTCATCCATACTTACACAAAGCAAGTTTTTTTATGGTAAAACTAAATAAAAATTTAATATAAACAGAGCTAGGTGGGATGGATCCTTAAATTATCATTCAAATCTTTAATCCGTTTATATTTTATTTAAAATCAAATCACATGTCAATTGATTTTAATTCATAAGTAAATTTGTATTCAATTAATAAACTATTATATTTAGAATAAAATACTAATGAAAATAAATTGAATTAGCAATCTTAACTATTTTGCTTTTAATTTAAAAAATCATTTTTGTTACCGAAATTACTTTTTATTACAGAAACCCTTGTATTTATTTAAAATGATGTAAAATATAGGTATGTTTTAAAGAAAATATAAATAAACTTATCTCATATTAATTATTAATTTGAACTTTTTAATAATACATCACATCACGATACATCTTTTTCATGAACTATTCAAGATATAGCTCTTCCAGATATATAAAAAAGATATTCCAATAAACGTAGGGCAACAATTTGCTCCTCGAAAGTTTTCAAATGATTTGTCATTTTTGTCTTGGAAAAAGAAAAACCTTCCTATAAGCTTCAAAAGAAAAAGGCTTTTATTTTTCTTCTGATCTTTTTCTTTTTCCTTCCCTAATAATCTCAAGCATTGTCATTGTCCCGTCCATTGGTATGGTCCTTCTCAAGTATCCATCAATGCGGAACCAGCTGTACCATTATTGGCCAAGAAAATTAAAACCTCAACCTAAGTAAAAGCATACTATAAATAAAATGAACTTCTAAAAATATAAATAATTGATAAATAAATTGCAAGATGAAACAACAACGTCATTCGTAGTGTCAGGCCGTTTTCTAAGTTTGGATGTGCAATCATGGCCAAGGGACCATAATTTTCCACCCCTTGATTCTTGAAGCCACTGATATATATTGGCTGCAAAAACGACTTGTCGTGATGATTGAACTCTGCTTCTCACATCGTTGCGAGGACCTATCGTAAATTATAGAGAACTCACTTTCATCCAGTATCGAATTGCTAAATATTTGTCTCTTTCTTTGTTCTTATTTATTTATTTATTTTGACAAGTCAAAATAACTGAGTCTTTGTGATGTTGACCATGGAAAATCTTAACACAAACTGCACCATACCGTTAGATCTAGCAGAAGTCCAATGCCAGTTGCCATCCAGCCCCTTGCCTAAACTCCATTAGCCAAAGTGCACGTTATTCTTTGGCAGTAATATGAAAATAAAGGCTAATGGGGATCTTGACTGGAAATGTTTAGCTCTCTGCCAGAAAATCAAATTTTTGCTATACGGTGTTTGGACGTCCTCCCAGATGCTATCGAAGAGAACCGGGTTTTAATAGAATTATTATTACTTTTCAAAATGCATTTTATTATTTTTAAGATAATATTTTTTTTATTTTTTTAAATTTATTTTTAACATCACCATAACAAAACAATTTAAAAACACAAAAAATAAATTAAAACAAACTCTTAATTTTTTAATAAACGTGGGAACACCGGAAAGTCAAACAGGCTACCAAATTGAGAGCATGGACCCTTATCCACCGGTTGAAATGGGAACAAAAACATATTTTTCCACCCCTTGATTCTTGAAGAACGAACTGCTGTCCTGGCAGCCGAGTTCTCAGACATTTGCTGGTCCGAGGTGATTTATTTAAAATTTTAAAACACTTTCTTAACTAAATTAGATTCTGAATTATATTACAAAATTACTTTAATCAAAGTCCCCTTTGATACGCTGCGTTCTGGGTGCTACAGGTTTCTTAAGTTTGAATGCTGTGGGCAGATATTGATGGTCAATAAAATAAACTTCTTTTTTTAAGTAAAGTAATTCGATATTGAAATTGAAAATTAATCTAAACAACAATATAGTACCTTACTTTAACATGAAAACAATTACTTCTCGATGTAAATAATAAAAAATAATTAAATTTTAAATTTTAAATTTATTTTTTTAATAATTATGAGTTTGAATTCCCTAAAAATTACTAAAAACTTATATTATTATTAATTTTAGGATCAGTAAAATTAGTCGAGGTAGATATAAACTATTCTAAATATTTATATTAATAAATAAAAAAAATTACTTTTTGGTGGTGCTTCACTCATCTAAATTGAACACCAGATGGGATATAATAATAATAATAATAATAAAAGGACGAGGATTCTGAATATCAACTTGAAACGAAATCATGAAAACCAAATGAACCATCAGATAGACCAAAAACTTATTTCTTAAATTCGATCCAGAGACCAACAGCCTGAATGGTTTTCGGTAGGCTTGTTCGTTCTAGATCTTTTCTGCTGGGGGCGTGAAAGAACGAAGCCATGGATGTTTTTCATTTACTATTTTTTGGAATTTGTTTTTTTTCTTTAAATTAAATTTGTAATGTTTTTAAATCATTTTAATGTAATAATCACTTTAAAATATAATCTCTGTCATAATCTTAAACAGACGAGACCCTTAGTGCTAGAAGAACTTTAAATTAATCTATTTTAGACAGCGTTTTTTGACACTGCTGTTTCTACTCTTGATAGAGATTTTACATAGTGTTGCTTGAAGGCTGGGTATTGCTATGTCCACTCTATCTGCAACAGTGAATGTACACCTTGGCTGATATATATTGGCTGCAAAAACGACTTGTCGTGATGATTGAACTCTGTTTCCCACATCGTTGCAAGTACCTATCGTCAATTCTAGAGAACACACTTTCATCAGTGTCTAATTACTAAATATTTGTTTCTTTCTTTGTTCTTTTTTATTATTTTGACAAGTCAAAATAACCGAGTCTTTGTGATGTTGACCATGGAAAATCTTAACACAAACTGCACCACACCTTTAGATCTAGCAGAAGTCCAATGCCAGTTGCCATCCAGCCCCCTTGCCTAAACTCCATTAGCCAAATTGCACGTTATTCTTCGGTAGTAATATGATAATAAAGGTTCATGGGGATCTCGATTTCCCGACTGGAAATGTCAGTTCTTGTCATTGCTGCCAGAATTTTCTCGGGTCAACAGCCTTTTCCATAAAAAAATCCAAGTCCACCGGGTCCATATATAAGAGTCCGTTTGTTTGCGTGGTTGCTTCTGCGTTTGAAGCAACCACAGCAAACATTACGTTTGGTAATGTTAAAAACGCAATAAAACTTTGGTGGGGCCCATGAAAATTCGCGTTTCACACGCGAATTTTGAGAAGCAGCTCCTGGCTGCTTCTCAAAATTAATTTACGTGCACAGTGCAATTCACTTGCACTGTGCACGCCAACGGTGCAATTTATTTGCACTGTTCACGTGAACAGTTTAGTTTAGTTTTTTTTTTTTTTTTTTTTTTTTTTTTGTTTTTTGTATATATATTTTTTTAAAAATTAGTTTAGAGTGAATTAAATTCACTTGCACTGTAATATCAAATCAATTTTATTCTGATAATATTTTATCCAATTTTATATCAAATAGTATTTATTTTATGAAGTAATAGCAATAGTTAAATCCATAACATTTAAATTAAAAACCATCAGTATTAATATATATTTTTAAAATTATTTTATAACCTCAATTTCAAAAGCACTCTTAACCAAACATATTAAACTACTTTTTATTCAACCTCAATTTCAACCACAGTTTTAACCAAACACCTATTTTTTTAAACCAACCTCAACTAAAAACCACAACCACAACAGCTACCGCAATACCAAACACACTCTAAGTCAAACCGTGTCAATCAGGGTAAAAAATAAGTTCTAGACCATTTCGGATCAAAATCGTCATTTTCAGTGAGAACCAATCCCATTAGGTTCATATGGGTCAAACCATGTTGACCAGGGTTCAAATATGAATTTCATGTTGTTTCGGGTCAAAATCGGGCCCACTGAGTCAATACAGGTCAGACCATGTCGACCGAGATAAAAAATGAGTTGCAAGTCCTTTTGAGTCAAAACCATTATTCTCGTTCAAAACTCAGTCCATTGAGTTGATACCGGTCGAAAAATATTTTTTATGTTTCAAATTAATTTTTTAGTAATTAAAATTGATTTTTAGTGGTTGAAGCGAACTTTTTCTAATACTAATTTAAGTTTTTAGTTCTATCTATAAAAATATTTATTATTATATATAATAAAACAAAAGCAGTAATGTGGAAGTTTTTATTGTAGTAGGTGGTAGTTGGGGCGGTGAAATATTTTTTTTAGGACAGAATCGTATCTCCTAGTTATAAATTTTCATGTCCCCTCAAGATTGCCTATAAAAATCAATGAAAATTCAAAGAAGAGAAAGAGAGACGATAAAAAGTTAATAGAATAGCTATTCATATTTTTTATAGTTTTTTTTTCTCGTGAGTAAAATATTGATTTTTTTTTAAATAATTATAAAAATATAAAACATATCCTAATAGTTAGATCTAATAGTATTTAGTTTGGAGTACTTGATTGGATCTAATATAATACAGCTTGCTACACTGAATTAAAACTCAAATCTATTTAAGCTCTTGAAAATATTTATCTTTGATCCTATCTTATCACATCACCGGGTACACCAAGCATATAATGCAACCTATCACATCGAAGTCAATTTTTGTTAAATAGGACCATTTGATCAATTGTTAGATCAAGTCAACCGCAGTAGAAAGATCAAATCAAAAGTGATTGGGCGGTCCGCTAGCATCCAATTCCCCGGCTTACAATGTTCGCATCCGCACCATAGCAAATCTCAGAGATTCTCTCTCCTCTCACCGACGACTTTCTCTCTCTACATGGATCTCCCAACTTCAACCACCTTAAGGCGCCGGCTCACCACAAAAAGGTTCCTCTCCTCCTAGCAAGCAAACCCCAAGCGGGTTTCATCGCCTTCGTCGTCGTATCATGTCGGGAAAAGGCCGCGACATTTTCGGCCAACCGAAGCTTCAAGTCGTCGATTCTCTCTCATCAGCTATCAACGACGAGTACAACCACCATCATCAGAATCTTATCCCCCATATCTACTAGAATCTGCCCTCTTTTGTCTGGAATCTAGCCGAATAATCTACCCGAATATCCGAAATAAATATATAAAAGAATAACGATATGGGTCCAACACCCATCTTATCCCGTCATTGTGCGCAAGTCCAAAGCTCAATTCTTAAGTATGGGCTATGCCTAATTTAAGAATGAACATTGTTTGTCTACACGTTTATATATATATAAAAGAACTGATATTAAAAGTTTAAAAATGTCTATTGTTTGTTTTTGTAACTCAAACGTAGCTCTTTTTTTTAGGGTTAACCGTCAACATTTTAGATGAGTCTTCTATTTTTATGAATTGATATTATTTTTGACGTGTCTCATAATTTTAGGGACTGACGTTAACTATCTTTAAAAACAAATTGCAAATAAACTCGAAATATTATAGCATTGGAATAAAATAAAATAAAAGCACAAGTAAGATAACATTTCTCTTAAAAATATGTTTTAAGGGTCGTGTTTATATTCTTTTAATCATAACTAATCTAGTATTTAAATTTCTAGGATTAGTGTCTAATTTAGAATTTTTAATTCTTTTAAATTACTAGATGAGGAGTCTACATTTCCTCCTATTAATCTTTTTATTAATAAAACAAAGTGAAGCCGTCGCATGATGTCATGTATAGACACTCCTAACTGTTTTCTTATGATTTTAGTTTCTTTGGTTCAAAAACTCTGTTGAAGCCCTATTCTCCCTCTGTGTTAATGATGGCTTTCTGGCTTGCTTCAGTTGACATGAAAGTATTGCTTCACACACTCTATCGTCTTAGACCTAGTTCCATGTTAATGATCTTTCTGTCGACTTTTCTCTCGCTCTAACAACATGAGATGTAAACTCCGTTCAGTTTGCGCAGGTATCCACCGGAACATTCACACCTGATAAGTTTTCTTCTATCAAGGTTCCAACTCAAGCGTTTTTTTATCCGCAAGAGGCATTAGCTGCAAGTTATTCAGTGAAATCATTTAAGATATTATTTTTCGGGAGCACATTCCTAAACAAATTCCATACAGAAATTTCACTTGTTCGTTTACAAATTCAGTGACAACATTACAGGATATAATGACATATCGTTCAGCGCTGTACTCTTCCATTTTCCTTCAACCACAAACCGTAGCCATCTCCAGAAAATGTAGGAGCATATAGAAATTAGAATGCAGAATGGAGTTTCCTACGATCTATTATTAAAATATTTCAGACGGGACAAAAAATGATTGAAAGTGTACTCCTGCATTAATTCCAGGAAAATTATAACTCAGATAGCAGCCAGCTATATTCTGCAGCCATGTGTGGTTCAAACAGAAGCACTAACAAGAAGTAATGTTTGATTTTTTACTGCTATAAACTTCTAATTAAATCATCTGTAATGTTTCTACTCCATCATTTACCAAGCTAGCTGCTACCTCTGCGACGAGGCACATAAATACGAGCCCATAGATGCTTACGATTCACCATGAATTTGGCTTTTGTTTGTCCATTAAGTATTCTTGGTATCACCAAGGAATTAGCGAACACAATTCGTCCAAACTGTGGATCCTTGCCTGCTTGAGTACTTTCAATGAAAACATTCTGTACTACTTCCCCACAGTTCCTGAAAAAACGAGCAAAATTGGAGTGAATAGACAGAGTGAACTGGAATGGATACGTGTGAATTGCTAATTAAACTATTTAACATATACATACGATGTAAAGAAATCAATAATTTCATCGCGGCTTAGAGGGTAACCCAATGAGAACGTCAGGAACATTGTACGAGAATCTTCAGGGGTCTGTCCAGGATTAAATTCACTGGCATCAGGATTCAAGCTTGATTGCCTTGATGTCTCACCAATTACTTGACCACTAGCCCTACTAGAAGTCCCTGCAGCATACACTGCTACACCTTCATGACCAGTACTAGACCCTTCTCCAAAGGGGTAAATCGCTGGCCTCAAACTTGACTCGTCAACTTCTACAGCCTTGGTCTCGCCAAAGATTTGATCACAAACCGTTTCCATGATGTGCATGTAGCGCTTGTACATGAATTCTCTGTTGTAGTAAAAGAACCTCGGGTTCATAGGCTCGTCAAAAAGGCCTGTAAAAATTGGAGTTTCATCTGATTCAAATGGTGGGGGCGAATTCGGGTGTATGCATAATAAGCACTGCAATGCCTCATAAAATAAGGATTCAATGGTGGCGTTATCGAAGGAGTTTATGGTCCGGATTAGATCACGGTAGCCAATTTCCTCGAGCATTAGCCAAAGGGCAATTGCTCTCTTGACTTGCTGGGAGTTTTGGTCCAGTGAGCATACCATTCTATTGTAAAGAATTCTCTCGAGCGTGTAGAAAAGTAATAGATCAACAAGACTACCAATTCCAGCCATGTTTTAAAGCATTTACACAGCTTGTGAGATGAGAAGCAACAGATTGAAGAAACCAGCGAAGGAGAGGGCTTTGAGGAGCTGCATTTGAGGGAATGGAGAGAAATGCAACTGACTCTTGGCGTTGGAATGCAACTCTTTGGGAAAGAAATGCGTTTGCATAGGAAGTGATGACGAAGACCGGAGTCCTAGTGAATTGGTCAAGTTTTTAATATCTAAAACTCTGCTGGTTTTCAACTTTCGTAGTGAGATTTATTGAAGCGGCAAAACCCAGAAAGAAAAGGAAAGAATTCATGAAACAATGCGGTCAATTACAACATAGTGCAGTCTACAGAGAAAAAGATAAATTAAACAAAATCATTTCATTTCTCAAAAAAGAAAAAAAAAAAAATTGGGCGGCGTTGCAGTAGCCTTACGGCCGCGCGCGCGCGCGCAGTATCTTACTGCCACCATTATGGATGCCTGAGCCTATGCTACTAAATGTTGATCTCTTGGGGGAAAAAAGAAAAGATTTCCACACAGTGGAGTTCTTTCAAAATAGGCAAAACATCAGTTCTCTAAACATTTTCCAATGTGCTGCTCATATCCCACTAAAAAAAATAGAAAAAACATGTTAAGTCTTAAAATGTAGCATTAATTATTTAACAACAACAATAATAAAATAACTCGTTCAGAAATTATTATATAACATGCATGACATTAAAAAGTACACTAATAATAATTAAAATTAAAATAAACATCCCAAAGGTGAGACCTAATTGGCACAGTTAAGTTTAAGAAGAGGAGTAAGAACTTCATGAGACAAAAATATAAAAAGACTTGTCTCATCTTTCGTCCCTTTTGCCAATTTCACTAACCTAGTAAGAGCCTAATTGTATTTGCGGTAGAAAACTATTTTAAAAAAATTAAAAAAATTAATTTAATTTTTTTATATGTTTTTTTTTATTATTTTGATGTTATGATGTTAAAAATAAATTTTAAAAAATAAAAAATATATTAGTTTGATACATTTCCAAACAAAAATCATTTTAAAAAGCAATTGCTACCATAATATTAAACAGGCTCTAAAAAATGAATTGTTTTTGCATTTTAAATTGTATCTAGGTGCTCTTCGTAAACATGTTTCACTTAAAAATGCATCAAATTGATTATTTTTTTGTGTGTTTTTTGATAATTTTGATATAACAATGTTAAAAATAAATAAAAATTATTTTAATAAATTTTCAAACTAAAAATACTTTAAAAAATTAACTTACATAATAATATCAAAAGCACATTAAGAGAGAAAATGTCATTATTCTAGAATAATACCCATCGCTTCAGACTTCGTCTATTTAAATTAGACTAGTTTACTTATTGACGGTCACCGTTAAAGTTGATAGGATTTTCAGTTCCTTTCCATATATGTTTCTACTTTCTAAATCACTTAAACAATATCGCCATTGATATATATTAGATAGATGGTCAGAGTTATGTAGTGAGCTTGGCTAAAAAAATTTCAGGGTGTTAATATGATATGAGCATTTTTTAAAAAGAAAAAAAAATCAAGAATTAAATCATTAACTTGGTTGGGATTGATACACTTGTATAATTTCAATAACCTTAATAAAAAAAATGCAAAGACAATAAAGAAATTGACAAAAAAATAATTACGTAAAGAAAAAAAGGTAAAAAAACCCAACCCTAGCTCATCCAGGCTAGCATACTAAATCTGTGATTTAGTTGTAATACTAGGTAACTTCATCAAAAGCTAATTAAATAAATCAATGAAGTTCAATAATCAAACAAACCAATACTGGGGGGCAAAAATGAAAAGAAAAATAATTTTTACAAAAAAAAAAACATAAAGATCAATTCCTAATAAATTAAATGTTGAAAGATGAGATCATAAAAAATCAATTTTAATAAGGAACCAAAAAAAATTGAAGTTAACTCGTGTAATATTTAAAACTCGTTACTATGGTCATGAGCCAGAAACTAACTTAATAGAAAGCAAACCCTAAAAATTAACAAAATAAAATCCTCAATCACAAAAATAATAAGGGATGAAATTAGAAAAAAAATACAATAAAAAAAGGATGCAAAACAAAACAAACAGTAACAAAAAGAAAGATAATAAAATTTGATATTAAACTAAAATCAAATCAAATGTCGAGGAATGAAATTGAAAACAATATTCATTTATCAAAGGGAAAAAATAGCAATTAAAAAAAATAAAGATCAAATTTGATATAAAAATTAAATGAAATCAAATAATGAGGGCCAAAATTGAAGGGAAAAAAAAAGAAAAGAGATAAAATTTGACATAAAAATAAATTGAAATCAAATGTTGAGGAATGAGATTTAAAACAAAGTTAAATTAGAAAAATGATAAAAAAATAGCAATAAAAAGAATAAAAATCAAATTAAAAAAAATAAATGAAATTAGATGATAAAGTGTGAAATTAAAAAGAAAATTAGCCTACAAAAGATAAAAGAAAAATAATAATAACAACAGGTAGCAATTAAAAAATAAAAATCAAATTGTATACAAAATAACAAATGAACTAAAACTTTTGTATTTTATTAATAAAAAGAGAGGGAAAAAAGGGATAAGAAAAAAAATACATTAAAGTCACCACTGATTGGATGCCAACATGCGCCCGACCACTAGTAAGTCCTTGATGTGTTGCTCCTAACATCATTGTGAAATGAGGTGTTTGTATAAAGAAGGAGCCTGCATGCGTCATCCAAAAGGCGTAGGAGGACAAAAAGGCATGAGCTCCTCCTGTTTTTCTTTTAATATATATTTTATATATATTAAAAGACTTAATTTCCCCATCTCCTTTTGATAATTATATAAAATCCATAATAAAATGATAAAAACACCTTCAAAGAAAGTTAAAAATTAAATAAAATACCAAGGATGGTTAAGTAATTACATGGTGCGAAAAAAGATGAAAAGTAAAAAAGCAACCCTCAACTCAGATTTATTTTTATTTTTTGAAGTGTAATTTAGTAATTGCAATGTACAATGAAAATAAAATCAATTGAATTATATGAAAAGATTATTTTGCCAATCATTATGCTTTTATTTTACTTGCGCTATGGAGAGCAAACACATTCATTTTACCTAGGCCTGTTAGTTTTTTCCTTTTTTTTTTTTTTTTTTTTAGTAATAGTTGTCAATTTGTACATGTAGTTTAATTTAAGGGGGATGGTGATGAGCTTAGTAAAACACATAGCATGTTCAATTATAAGTTAGATAATGACGATATTCATCTTAGTTCAATATATATATATATATATATATATATATATATATATATATATATATATATATATATATATATATATATATATATATATATATATATATATATATATATATATATATATATATATATAATTGTGGGTATTTAGCTAGTTAGCGCATATTTCAATTAATTATACAAATTCTAAAATAAAATTAACGAAATCTTTTACATTAAGCCTTAACTTTGTAGATTCACTTTTCATCCATAAATATCTCAAATTATATACAAATAATGTTAAATCTTTAGTTGGCTTCAATACTGTGAGCCTCCTCAGATTATTGTCCAATATGACTGGTTTCATATTAAACACCAATGGACGTACTATCAGTGAAAGATAGAAGTGAGTTAAGACTCGAGCGGGTAATATACTTTACACTAGATTTTTTTTGTCTGCAGTGTTATGCTGCGGTGCAGGTTATTTTTTTAACAAGATAAAAAAAAACTCTAATAATGATAACCTTAATAAATTCTAATTAACTTAATCAATTTACAATTTAAAATAATCTTTTAAAAAAAAAGAAATAAAAGGTTTAAGGTCCAATAGCCTAAAGTCCAATAATGAAATAAAAAAAAATAAAAAACTAAAATTAAATTGGGTTAATTTTTAAAACCAGTAACTTTGATCATGAGGCCGAGATAACTATACAGAAAACAAAAAAAAAATCTTAAAAAAGTTATTAACAATAAAAAAATCAAAATCAAAATAATAAGAATCAAATTTGATATAAAAACTAATGAAAGAAAATAATGAGGTATTTAATCAAAAAATAAAATAAAAAGGATAAAAAAAATTAGAGTAATTAAAAGAATGATAACCAAAATTGAATAAAAAAATAAAATAAAATGTTGAGGAAAAAAATTGAAAAAAAAAATCAATTAAAAGAATAAGAGTTAAATCTAGAAAAAAAAAAGAAATGAAATAAAAAAACAAGAAAAAGAATTTTAAAAAAAATTCAAGAGAATAAGTATCATATTTAATATATATAAAAAACTAAATTAAATGAAAAGGAATAAATTAAAAAAAAATCTAATAATAATAATAATAATAAAAAAAGACCAATTAAAAAAAATCATAATTGAATTTGTTTTCTTCATTATTGTTTTTTTATAAAAATAATATTATTTTTATTTTTTAACTAAATAAAAAATAAAACGATTCGCTATGAATAGATACACAACTAGAGGAAGAAATATGAAATCAACTCTCTTAAATGTCCACTTCATTATACTCTTTAATTATGAAATTTGTGAATAGATGCACAAGCATCATAATTCCCAAACCTTTTTTTTTTCTTTTTTTTCTTTTTAAGGTTGCATTTTGTCATTGACTTTGAGGGAGTCTCTTGATTTTGAAGGTAGCGCCCACGCGATTGGCGCCTCCTTAGATTCTCAAGTTTAGCATTTTTCAAATAAACAGAAGTAGTGTAGGGAACCTAGCTACATTATCAAATGTAGAAAATCATAAATCTCTAAATATATCTCGAATTAATAACAAATGCTCGTTTTATCTAATATGAGCAATATTTATAATTTAATTCTCAACTCACGGAAACCAAGCTACCACACAGTATATACACATATGTTGCCACAATCTACCGTAGCTAATCAATATGCACCCGCACGAAGGGTAATATTTGACAGGAAAGACCAAAATTAATATAATGAAATAATTAAAAAGCTTACTTATTTAAAATAAAAAATATTATACTATTTCATATTTAAATACTAAATAAAAAAAAATGTTTTGCAAGGGTCGGGCCCTACTTTCCTCCCCTGCCCCCACTGTTCATATTTTGGTTGTAACTCTGCCTAAAGAAAAAAAAAACACATCTAAAACAATACCAAGCTAGGAATAATGATAAGTCCTGTATCAAGTAGGAAACCAACACCTTCTATAATATCAAATCCTTCTAAGAAGATCAATACCTATTTGGTATATTTTCAAAAAGTGGCAATAAAAATTAAAGAATGCCTACAGGTTTACAGCAATATAATAGTAATATGCTAATTTGGAAGTCCAAACCAAAGAAGGCGAAAGGCCGCTAATTCTTTCTTTTTTATGCGAGGAACTTGCATCCTCTCTAGACCTGGGACGAGCTGCAGTCGTGAAATCCTACCTCAACGAAAAAGCAAAATTTTCATTAAGTTAGGTTTTCATTCATCAAGCCCATTCATCCAGCAGTTCGAATTCCGGTCTACAACACACGATTGAGAGAAACTAGTGTAAATCAAGTCGCCCACGCACCATTCTCCCTCAAACCACTACAGCGACGAGAGCAGCGAATGCAAAGGAAAGAGGAAATTAACTCTACTTTCTGATGGGGGAGTGATGAATCGTAATTTTAAGATTTCAAAGAGGGAAGAAGAGGCTAAGGAAAAAATGAAGGGGGAAGATAAAAGATGACAAGATCAACAAATCTTGCTAATATCCACGGCTCATTTGTCACAACTAGGAGCCTAGAAAAATAAATATACCAACCATATTTTCTGTTGGATGATACAAATACAATAGCTTCTAACTAAGAAAATAAAGCCCAACCTTGACCTTCCTGGTGGTTACGGTCTAAGTAACCTTATTAGCTTTATTATTCATAACTTCAAAGCACAGCACTCGCTTTTCAGAGTCTTGCATTACGGAGCTGTTGCTTCAGCATAGGGTGAACATATTCATGGTAGCCATCAGGCACAACCGAGTCATTCAGAGGATCCTTCCACGCTTCTTCATAAAGTTTGGGATACACATTTCCATCATAGCGGCCGAGAACCGAACCAAGGTAGTGATCAGTGTAATTAAATGCGTCGACAAGTGCAATTGCATTGGGACGGATCTAAACCATGACATCACTAATCAGAAATAGAGCTTAGAAAAAGGATAGATTGAATAAATCACTGGAAAATAACCTGGGAATACAAAGATCTCAGCTGATCATTTGCGAGTGAAGCCTGCTTCGGGGTAATGCAGCCAGTGGAGAGGAAATCACCCTGATATTTGTGAAGAAGGTTTAAAGCATAGATGTAGCATAGATTCTGCAACTGTTGATTCACCCCCTTTCCTGGTATATCTTGCTGTAATTTGTCAATGAACCTGGAAGAGTAGGAAAATGGAGAAAATATAAAGAATCCGGAAAAACCGAATCACCAAAAATTGCAGAAAGTAAAATATCATGGATTATATCAAGATTGGACTTCTCAGATCACGCTTCACAGACAATATAATACAGAGCTCGCTAATTTGCTCAAAAATCAGAGCCATACTTGCATCACTTTCTCAAACACCAGATAGTGATACAGCACAAATGGTTAACAATGTATAGGCCTTTGGATCCATGGTTGTGGCCTCTTGATATGTACCAAGAGGTCATGGGTTCAATTCCTAGGAGGAAATGAACTTGTTACACCCCATGCAAGAGGTGGTGGCCACGTTACCCCTCATCTTTGTTGTGGTGGTCAGATTCATCCCTTGCCATGGCAGGTGTAAAGTCAGGTTCCTCCTTCCTCCTACCACTAACAACCAACCACTGATGCATATTGGCTTGTAAAAAACATGGTTAGCAATGTAAATTCAGTAACAAGCTTCAGTTCTATTCATGTGTACCAGAGAGCCAAATGCCTATCGTCCATGGTTTGTTAAATCTGACATCACAAGTTTTAAGTGGCACATGAAGATGAATGAACTTACTTCGAAACAACAATTAATTGGCAATGAGCAACAGCAGCCTCAACTAGATCAGCGGAGAGTTCAGCAAAACCTGAAGCAAAAGGATGAATAAGGTTAAAGGTATGTAATCCATCAAAAAACATGTGACCTTGAAAGAACCAAAAAACTACTCTTTTGGTGCATGAGGGGAACATATAACCAGTAGAATGCAGCAATTTCAATTTCATAATCAAATTCCAGTATTTCTATCAGCTCAATCTAACAACAAAAATTGCAGGCCAGAAAATCTGTCGAATTAGCCGCCAGTAGGGGTTGATAAAATGTTGTCATGGACTCAAAAAAACAAATTCCCTTTGTTCCAAACGTCTTCAAGTGCTCACCACACATATTTGGTAGAAACAAAGTATAAATGAAGAGAAGAGAGTTGACAGGAAAATACTTCTACCTAAATCAAGGAATAGAAAACATACCATCTTCAGGATTTTCAAATTTGCTAAGATTCTGAGCGCGGGCAACGCACATCCTGGCAGACCTGGCTTCAAATGCCTCCAGCACTACACTAGGCTTTAACCAATCCTCAGCTGCATTTATGGAATAAATAACACGTACTTCAGCACATGCATATAAGAATCCAAGAGAACTGCTCATTGGCCGTCCAGTGAGTTCATATTTTGGAGAAAAATAGGTTGGATAAAATTGTGATCAAAGAGCAAGTGTATTTGCAAACCAACAAGCACCATCTGATCAAATACGTCCAAGAATTTAGATTCATTAAGCCTAAACTCCTATTGATTTAATATAATTAACTTATCGTTCAAAATAAAGAAAGCACAAGGAAACACATAATAGAAAAGAAACTAATAAGACATTACCCGTTTGAACATCACAACAACACTGTAAGAGATCCTGGACTCGTCCCAAATAAGCCGTTGTTCCAACAGGCTTTTTTCCAGAACCAAGCTGAGAAACAGTCTTCATAAGAAACCTTGCAACCTACAGAAAATGTTTTTTTAAGTAGAATGTAAAAAACAGATCAAATTATTTTAGATGAATTACATATTTGAATATGTGAAGGCATGGCAGGAAAACTAAATTAGCCTAGAATATCATCTTTCAGAAAAGATGAATGACAAAGTCCAGCCACCAGTTCTCCATGTATCATGTTACAAACTTACAGCCCATCCTCTACTATCTCAGTTATGGATGTGCATCATAAGCCTCCAAAATCAAATATGTGTTAGATTCCATGCATTTTATGAGTGGTAAGGGCCAAGTAATTTGGTCAGCAGTTTTGAGGGGTTTCAATTTGGCTGCCTTTCACTCAGAGAGTCTGGTGCTCAGTATCCAATTCAAGTTTCCTAGGCAAGCTTTTTAGTCGAGAGTCCAGACCTCTAATTTCTTCTCTTCTTTTTTTTCCTGGATCCTATACAAGGATCTTTTCCTATCTGCTATGTGCTAGGACACAGAAAAGGATTCAGAGACAGTTCCCTGGGTGTATGGAGATTTTTAAGTGCAGCCACTGTTAATTCCCATCCTGGCTGTGAAATCTTCCCTTTCTATGCCCATGAACGTGCAGAGGTCAAATCATGTACATTATTACAAGTGAGATTGATCTGTAATTTTTATTCTCCCATGTTTGTATATCAAGCTCAATCCAGGGTTTTATCATAAGAAAATAAATGGAATTAAAGCATAATCTGCCTTCTTCTATCAAAGAAATACTTTAACCATTACCTGTTGCCATATCTAAAATGAAAACACAGATATTATTAAATACGAGAATGATGATACCCCAGGTTCCATATACCTGTAAGAGGAGCACAACATTGTCTCCTTCATATGTACAGGCAGGGACATATACTGCAAACAATTCAGGAAGCCCACTGGCACAAAGATAACCATGGCCACCACAAAGCTTCCTACATTCTTCAATAGCATCCTGCAGCCAAAGAGAACTTTAGTCCTAAAAAATTGGTGTGTAAGAGCAATCATAACAAATAAGAAACAGACAAAAAAGTGTCATGCTCGAAGCTAATACCAGAGAACTCTACCATCTGGACCTAGTTCAAGCACACACAAGAGTTTTGTGTGTACGAGGATAAACTAATTAAGCCCAAGAGCATAATTGAATGCACAAGATAGAATAGCTAAATTACCATCATAAGAAAATCTTTGCTCCACCTATCATGACATTTGAAAAATACTTACATTTTAGAAATGGATTTATTAATAATATGCCACAATTTTGTATTCTTCAAATGGATGAATTGGTAAACAGTGCTTGTCCAGAATAATGACATTTTAGACAGTAAATTGAACAATGCAGGCCATCCTTCCAGAATAGTGTTATTCTGGGGAAACAATTCAACAAAGTATGCGGAAACAGCTAAAAATTGGGAGTCAAGTATGCTCAGAAGAGCATTGGGCCATGAGTTTAGTTTTAATTAAGATTGCCAAGTTTAAACTCAATGAAAGCTCAAAAGCACTTTAACTGCTTGGCTTGTGAAACCTCATACTGTCAATCCTTCAGTGAGCAACACCCAACCAAGTTTGAAGAAAAGGGAAACCAACTGATAGATTTTAGTAGAAAAATGCCAGTGATAGTTACATACAGCAGTGGCAGTAGTAGTCAAAGATTTCAAACCCGCAGTACATGCATGAGCCTCAGGTAATGTAGAAAAATCATTAGCTTGCAGCCTCTGGGTCACATCCGTATAAAGCCATTTCAACCATTCACCAACGAATCTGAATGCATAGGCAGAAGCCAGCAAAGGAAAGAGTCTACTTTGCTGAGTTTTGTAATCAATCACCTAAAACAAAGTAGATAGCAAGACCATTAGAAACATTCTCTGGGGGCAACTAAATACCAATGTCCAATCAATAGTGGCGAGAGAGGGGGGCACGAACACTTTCTAACACAGTTTTCAAGATTATACTTTTAGTTTGGATCATAGAAACAAAAGATACAGACACATTACCAAAATAGTCATTTCAACATAAGTTATAACAGGGTATATACAGCCATTTCAACCTGTAAAAATAGAGAAACATGGACACCTTTGTATGGTTACATGCATATGTCATGAAATCTATATCCATGCCAGTCTTCACAATTTGGTATATCATCTAACAAAAATTCTATTTTAACTAGGATACCAAAAGATCTGGGCAGGGGGGATTTTGCCTCCACTGCTTCACCCTCAATGGTAGCAGGTTCTATATCAGTGCACAAATTTTGAGAGTAATGAAACATTGTAAATTAATAACATACATGGACACTATTACAAAAAAAAAGTTATGATAAATAGTTATTAAGGGGTTTGAGAGCTCGGCGGGTTGTGAGAAGACCTCCGCGTCCCCCATCCCATGTCAGGTTGGGTTGGATTAAATAGCCAACCCCACTGCCAACTGGGCAGAGGTACTAAGATCTTCTCAGTAGCAATCTTCCAGCAATTACCAGCTTACCCTAAATTGAGCAAACAATAAATTAAATGGTACTCACCAACTACCAGTAAATTTATTGGAACTAGGTTGCCTCTAAGATATTTAACAAAAGCATCCCAAGATTATGATAACAACTAATAAAGAAAGGTTTTGAAGTATACCTGAGTCTCCATACCACCATCCTGTGAACCAAATTGTCTGCGAACAGCGCTATACCTTGTAGCAATACAAACTGCCCTAGATAACGCAGTAGAAGCATCAGCTACAATTGTTTGCCGCACGAACACCATGGTGCCATAAATCAACTGCCGTGGAACATTGGATTGCACACATTTCCCTTCCCTTGTGACCTGCAGCACTCTGCATTGTTCAAAGCAAACTTCAGAAAAATAAAATCACAACATGTAAAATTCTGGTGTTATGAAAGATCATGATCTGAAACTCTCTTACACCTTTTAGAAAAGTGTCAAAATTTCACTATTAATTACTGCAGAATAAAAAGAAGCCACTGATCATTTAGATGCAAATTCTAGAAGAGGGGTCGGTTCAAGATGGCCAATTATGATCCTACAAGAAACTTATGACATCTCAAAGTTCCATGAGGAAAGAGAGAAAGGGGAGAGGCATGTGAAGTACCAACCTCATCAGCATCTGGTTCCTTGGGATGCGTATGTGATCAAATGTCAAAACACCGTTATCCATGGTGTTATATGCCCCATTTCCAAATTTCATTCCAATATCACCCATGGTTATGCCTGGAAGAGGCATGTGATCATCCAGGCTCCTAAGCTGGACAATAAAACCTGAAATTCACATTTTAATACAACTAATTAATACTTGGTGGACCCTTTTCAGAAGGGGATTCAGAAAAAATGGTTTGGTGCTTACCATGCACTCCATGTTCTTGACCATTGGTTATAAGGCGTGCATAAACAATAGCATGTGTGGAAACTTTACCCAATCCTCCAGGCCACCACTGCAAAACAGGGTGAAGTAAGGATAGAATCCTTCTCAAATAAGAAGAACGAAAAATCTCAATCCTGTTTCAATTCAATATTTCACACTTGCAGCAAATTGATTTCCATGCATCACATGAACGTGCAACCACATTAGCATGAAAATATGAACACTTCTCTCCAGTCTCCATACATGATATTAGATCAGTCTCATACATAATCGATTAATCTATCTCAAAGAAATTAAGAAGGCTCTTAATGACCAATTTACTTACTTTGGATGAAGTTAATGTAGGACTATGAATGACAAACTCATCCGTCTCAGGATCGAAGGTTGCAGTTGTTTCAAGCCCTTGAACATTGGATCCGTGACCTAGTTCAGTTTGTGCATAGCAGCCAATTATCTGCATCTTATATGCCAATGGCAACCACTTCTGTTGCTGCTCATCAGTGCCTTGTCCTTTAATAGCAGGTATAAACATTCCCTGCCCACAACACACACACACACACACAAGGGAAAATAGAAAAGAAAAGAACTCAGAGACCTTGTTATAATCATCAAGAAATGAGCATGGAAAAGAGCACCTTCAACTTTAATTATCAAATTAGCAAACATATCGAGAAAGCAACAATTGATGCAAAACAAGGAGTAGACTAGACTGTAGAGCTTACCCAATGAAGATCCGTAAAAGAAGGTTCATCCACAAAATTCCTTAGCCACCCAGCCTCTTCTTCTGTAATAACACAGCTTCCAAAGATGGACCATAAGCCAAAAGGTGAAAATATAACAAAGAATTTAAGGGAGGGGAGGAGCAGCATTGCAAAACAATGTCAGCTCCCCAGTAAAAGACGGACGGACCAGTAAGGCGAAGCTCAAGGATACGTTTCCATGCATGAGCTGCTTTTCTCAAAGTGTTTTTGAACAATTCCTTCCTCCCTAGCCGAGTTCTGCCATCCTTTTGAAACGCCTACAAACCCTCAGCATAGTAAACTAATTAACTCATATCAGAGGAAAAAATTATTATCAATATTAAATGAGCCTGAACAATATAATAATAATAATAATAATAATTGATCACTTGCAGCTGAAATAATTAATGCTAAAAATTAGTGTGAAGAAGCTTCAGTGAAACTCCAATCAGTCCAGCAGAGATCAACTCAAAAAGAGGGAGAAGAAGAATACCGGATCGGAGGCGACCAGACGAGCCATGCGGTCTGAGAGTTCAAAGGCGTGGCGAGAACCAGCCCACACGATCTTCATCGCATCCACATCGAACTCAGTCTTGTTCCTCTCGTGAGCCAAGTGATCCACTCCTTTCATTTTCTTTTGTTAAAACTACCAGACTCTGCAAAATAGCAAGGAGAAAGGGAGATGGTTGGACTTCGATGTTCTTCTGGTAAATAGATCGATAGGGATGGAGTTTGTTGAAGCTATAAAAGGGGAAGGGAAGGAAATTAATAAGTTTGGTGTGGTTTGGTGGCACCTTGCATACACATGATAACAGGTAAGTGAGGCAGCGACATGGACATTTATATAAACTTCAATGGTTTTGTGCTTTTCAAGACGTTTTTCTCACGGCTTTTTTTTATTTGGATTTTGAAAAGTTGAATGCTGCGTTCACATTGATAAAGTGTTTTTTATTTATAAATTTATTAAAATAATATTTTTTTAATATAAAAACATTTAAAAATAATTTAAAATAAAATAAATAAATTATTACAAAATGATTTTTAATTGAAAAAAAATAAATCACTCTAAAATTATTTGTATATATGTTCAGAATTATGGTGGTGGATATTTTTTAAAGTATTGTTTAATTGAAAATAAAATAAAATAATATTTATTTTATTTTTTATAATTTATTTTTATATTATCACATCAAAATAATATAAAATTTAAAACATTTTATTACTGTATCTTCCGACGTGGGAATATTCCGGATAATTTTGACTTAGCTTTTTCGGTGGGAGAGAAGTGAAATTATTCTTATTCGTTGTTTTTAATTTTAATTACAGGAGTTTTTTTTTTTGGTTAATAAAAGGTATGGTTAAGAAATTAGCCAGAATTTAAACATTTCTGCCACTGTAATTCCATTACATTAAATTAATGTGGTCAATTTTTAAAACATTAAATTAGTTTTCAAATTATTTTATACACTGTGATAGTGTGATTTGTGATTGCATGAATTTCCACCAAGGAAAACTCTGCTGTGAGCCTGTGACAGTCTTTTGTTTCCTAGCATTCCAGCGGCCGGACGCAGGTAGTGGGCCCGATAAAAAGTCAATGCTCTTCTTTTTATCAAGAAAATCGATTTCCTCGAGCATTCAATTTGTAGAATCAGAAACAATGATAAGATACGATAGATAATACCCTTTTTGTTGTTGCATTTGACCCTGTTTGCGAGTAGAGTAACTTTTATCTATATAAGCTTTTTTAAAATTTGTTTATTTTGAAAAAATATAGATTTATTTTTTTAATTAATTTGATTTACAGGTATAAGAATACAAAAATTAAAAATATATGTTTTAATATATTTTTAAATAAAAAATATTTTTAAAAAATATCATAAGAAGAGTAATTAAAATATAGGTTTGTTATTGGTGAGTTTTTTAAGAAAAAATAAATAAATAAATATAATTATAAGAAGATATTTAAGATTTAAGATTTGTATTTATTAAAATCTACTGGTTAAAAAACTATTACAGTAGAGTAATTAAAAATATATTTAAGATATTATTTTATTAAATGCTTTTTAGTTTTTACTTTTTTAAAATAAGATTATAGCATTTTATATACATATTAGCAAGCTTTTCTTTGCAAAGCCTTTCATAATTGTTTTTTTTTTTTTTTTGATAAAAAGCTTACCTCCCTCCACTCCATATGCCTTCGCACGTGAGTTGTTTTTTTCATTTCCTTCCATGGTCCCCGTTTTATGATTACCTCTGCCATTGATGATTAAGTTTCATGGATTTCCTTTTTATTTTAATTTTTAATATTAGATATGTGAATTGTGATTTTATAAAAATATTTTATTTATTTATTTGTATCTTATAATCTAAGTCATTAATTTAATATGTTAATCAAGATTTTTAGATTGCCTTTTCTAATTATTATTATTTTAATTTTATCATTCAATATTAGATTGGTTGAAAATTGAGTTTTGTAATTTTTTTATTTTATTTTATAGAGTTATACCGATCTCATAACCCAAATCACGAGTTTCATAGGTTAGTCCAGTAACAAATTAAAAAGACAAGGACCCCAATACATTGGCCCTTTTCAAATAGGATACTTTCCAAACACGTTATTTGGATTTCAAGATACAAACATATTATGAAGCGTGAACCAGTATACATTTAGTATATGTTAGGATTTCAGGTAAGGAGATCATCATGCATTGATGCCTATGGGGCATGAACTAGCATACATTTAGTGTATGTTAAAATCTCGAGTAAGGGGATCATTATGCATCGATGCTTATGAAGCATAGACCACCATAAATTTAGTGTATATTAGAATCTCTAGTAAGGGTATCACCATGTATCGACTATCATATATTTAATGTATGTTAGGGTTCCATTAAGAAAATAACTATACATTTACGTCTATAGGGTGACGATGATACTGGTGAAATTGGTATCAATAATGTGTTAGGTGAAAATATATGTAGTTGATTTTATGGAATTTTAAATGAAAGTTGGAAATAAAAGATAAACTAATTTAGTAGTTGAATGGGAAAAAGTTCCAATAAAAACGAATGGGAAAAAGTGAATAGAATAAGAATATACGTCCACCTTTTTAAATTATTGGATATTTATGTTACTAATATTCATGTTTCAATAATATGTATTTTATTTCAGGATCATCGCATGCACGACATGGATAGATTCTAACTTTTGTTCACTTTTTATTATATAGTCTAGGGAGTATAACCTTGTATTTTGTAAATATTGAAAAATTTGTATAACTTATTTTGTATAATTAACGTTTAAACTTGAATATATGAACTTAACTCTGTAATTCATATAATCATATTCCCTATATGCATGTTTATGTCATTCATTTCTCTATAATTATATTTTTTATTTAATGCATGTTATAAATATTGTGATTGAGATGATAATGATAATGTTTGTGGGATTAAGATCCAAGATGATTGGATTATGATTGAGTTTCAACTTAAATATTGTCCAACGAAGTACAATAAAAAAATTAACATGTTTAACACATGCCACAAGTCAATTTGTAACATGTTTGTTATCGAGGTTTGCATAACATGATACTAGCAATTGGCATGGGCAGATTTTGTTTATCTCAAAATAAAAAGGAAAAATGGTCATGTATTGCCATTTCATGAGAAAATGTTTAACAAAAAAACAGCTCCCCCCCCCCTCTTATCAGCTTTAAATCTTGAGTTTTTTAACCAAATGAAAAGATTAATTTAATTTGAAATTATTTTTATTCATGTAGTAAAATGTTATTTTGGAATTGACTTATAAATAAAAGCCTAAAATTTGATGTTAGTTAATAAAAATCAACTACCGCATCATTAAAGAAAAAAAACATAAAGATGGACAAAACTCAAAAGAAAGTAGTAAGGTCTTTTGTTTGTGTGTTTTAAAATGTTTTTGAAAAAAATTAAAAAATTTTATTTTTTTATTAATTTTAAATTAATATATTTTTAGTGTTTTTAAATTATTTTAATGTGCTGATGTTAAAAATAAAAAAAATATTATTAATATATATTTTAATATTAAAAAATTATTTAAAAAACACACCTAATCATACTGTAAAACTCGCTCGTAATTGAGATCTTGAAAAAGCTTTTATCCACGCAGTCAAATGAAAAGAATTAAAATTAGATTCAGGGACAAAAAAAGTTGAAAAGTTGGTGTTCAACAGTGTAATTATCCAGTTCGGTCACTGCTTTCGCGTCAAACAAAAAGGCAGAACATGGATAAGGTGAAGCTGAAAATCTCATGGCGATTCAGTAATATTTTAATAGTTATTTTTTAGATTTATTTTAAAGAAATAATAAGAATATTTTTATTTATAATTTTTATTTTCTAGTTATATGTATTTTTAAAATAAATTCTTGATAAATATTGCTAATTATTTTCTGATAACTATAAAATTTATTTGGTGATGCTGCCATTAGATGACCACTCGCAATCAATGTTTTTTTGAACGGTTCAGATCGATTATAATAATCGAGTGGTTTTTTAACTAACCATTGACATGGTGACATGATGGCACAGAAAAAGGAATCAAGAGGAAAGCTTTACCCTCTTTGTTTAAAATATCTGATGGCTCTTTTCGTCTGTCTCATTCTCTCATGCCTCACCTGCACACCATCTTTTTACGAAAAATATACTTCTACTTATAATCAAAATATTGAAATAAAATTAAATGTATGTTCGGTGCAGCGGTGTCATCAAATTTTGAAATTTTGTTTTCGCTGCAAGTTAATTTATTTTTTCTAAATTGTTTTTGTACATTAATATTAAAAATAAATTTTAAAAAATAAAAAATATTTTAAAAAATAAATTTTATAATGGTCGTAGACACCCCTGTAAAAAAGAGCTTATAGAACTAATAATGATAAATATTAAAAAAATCACAAAAAAAAATTAAAAATATATTTGAACAACTAGATTATTAGGATTTAGATTCAGCAGTGTATGTATACTCTTGAATTACTTTTTAATTCTTACAGAAATATTTTAATTTCAAGATTTTTTTTCTTTATTTTTGAGTGACCTTTCTAGAAAAAAAAATATTTATTTGTTAAAGCTTTTAATTTACCTCTAAACAAAATTTTCATGTATTACCATTTTTAAGCAGTGTATCCATCTTTTTTTAATTTACTCAAATGCTTCTTAATCATTAAAGCTGGGACTTCAGGGGAATATAAATATTATGGATTGCTTTTTAAAATATTTTTGATTTAAAAATATATAAAAATAATATTTTTTTATTTTTAAAAAAATTATTTTTAACATTAATATATCATAATAATCTAAAATAATAAAATAAAAATTATTTTTTTAAAAGATATTTTAAAACACATAAAGCTAGAAAAAAAATCCACGGATTACATAACCTATGAATGGAATGTGGGACCTAGCACAACGAACAAGAGTGTAAGATCACTTTCTCAGAGCACCGAGGTCGTATAGGATTTTTATGCACGTTTTGTAATTGCTGAGGTGCTTTTTTGTTGTGGTTACAAACAAAAGAAGATCCATCCCGGTATGTCATTTCCCCATTCTTTTCACCTTTTATTCATGGCTTTCCTGATCTTCTTTTTTAATAGTGCTATTTCACCAAGGACAAAAAAAACAAAACACGCAAGATATATTGAGAGCTATCCAATCACGTGAACAATATGGAAGCTAGGCTATTTTTCTTATTAGTACGATTTTTTTTTTTAAATTGTACATGTGATTGAAAAATATGAAATTCCAGCTTGGTACTATTTAGAAATACTACATTTCAAATGATGTATCGCAAATTGCAATGAAAAAGAAAGAGAAAAAAAAATTTGATGAGATATCAAAAAGCAATGATTATAATACCACATCATAATTAGAAAAATCTCAATAAAATAAATTTAATAACATTAAAAATATCGTTAATGATAATCAAGTGCGCTTCACTTGCCACCCAAAGATATTTGGTGGCTCACTTGCCTTCAATGACAAGTGTGGCTCACTTGCTTTCTGTGTATCGTTAAATTTATCTTGTCAAAATCTTTTTGATAGTATTGGTGATGTCATAATTAAAGCTTTAATGTATATTTAATGTCTTTTTTATTTTATTTTTTTCTCTTCTCATTGTAATTTGTGAAGGGAGAGCTCAGGAAAAAAAAGACTTTAAAAACACATCAAAGCTTTAGTTACAACATCACCGATATCATCAAAAAATTCTCGACGACACGAATTCCAAAACACTAAAAAAATCATCACAATAAACAAAATATGTTACACTTGTCACTTAAAGTGAGTGAGTGATCTTTGCATAACAAAAGTGACACACTCAAGTCACCATCGTTGATTTTTTTTTTTTTTTGAATTTGTACAATCATGATCTTTTTAATGGTACTAATAGTATTATAATCGGAATTTCAATATACCTTTAGGGGGTGTTTGTTTAATGAAAATTGATTTTTTAAAAATTATTTTCCAAACTTTCATGTGTTTGTTTGTAATTGAAAAAGTTGGTAAACAGAAAACACTTTTTAGTTAAAGGAAAATTTAGCCTGGTTTCCAGGAAAGTGTTTTCATTTTATTTTGGATGGAAAACACTTTTTGCAAGTTGTAAAAAATTTAGAAATGTCATATTATTTTCTGATTATATCAATTTTGATCCTCAAACTTTTAATTTTTTTTAAAAAATTATAAAATCATTTTTTTTAAAACGGTTCAGATCGATTATAATAATCGAGTGGTTTTTTAACTAACCATTGACATGGTGACATGATGGCACAGAAAAAGGAATCAAGAGGAAAGCTTTACCTTCTTTGTTTAAAATATCTGAATAACAGTGGCTCTTTTCGTCTGTCTCATTCTCTCATCATCTTTTTACGAAACGTATACTTTTACTTATAATCAAAATATTGAAAATAAAATGAAGGGTAGGTTTGGTAGGTTTGGCGTAGCAGTGCTAACATCGTTTTATTAAATTTTAAATTTTTTTTTGTTATAAGTTAAATTTTTTTATTTTGAATTATCTTAAAATAAAAGAGTTTATAAGAAAAATAATGATAAATATTAAAAAAACAACAAGAAAAAAAATTAAAAATATATCTAAACGGTTAGATTATTAGGATTTAGATCGTGCATGTATATTATTGAATTATTTTTTAATTCTTATAAAAAAATATATTTTAATTTCAAGATTTTTTTCCTTTTCTTTTTAGTGACCTTTCTAGAAAAAAAAAATATTTATTTGTTAAAGTTTTTTAATTTACCTCTAAACAAAATTGTCATGTAATATAGTGAATCATGATAAAAAAATATATTGGAATAACAATTGTTTTTTAAAATATTTTTGGTTTAAAAATATATAAAAATAATATTTTTTTATTTTTTTAAAATTTATTTTTAACATAAATATATCATAATAACTTTAAAAATTATTTAAAAATAATAAAATAATTTTTTTTTCAAAGATATTTTTAAACCACATAAAGCTAGAAAAAAAAGTACACGGATTACATAACGCTATGAATGGAATGTGGGACCGAGCACAACGAAAAAGAGTGTAAGATCACTTTCTCAAGGCACCGAGGTCGTAACCTCGTATAGGATTTTTATGCACGTTTTGTAATTGCTGAGCAGCTTTTTTGTTGTGGTTAGAAACCAAAGAAGATCCATCCCGGTGTGTCATTTCCCATTCTTTTCACCTTTTATTCATGGCTTTCCATATCTTCCTTTTTAATAGTGCTATTTCTCCAGAAAAAAAACACACACAAGAAATATTGAGAGCTATCCAATCACGTGAACAATATGGAAGCTAGGCTATTTTTCTTATTAGTATGATTTATAAATTTTTTTTGATAAAATAACATGGTTTTAAAAATCTGATGAAATAATACATCTTCTGCATGTTGTAATTAAAAAATATAAAATTCAAGTTTGTTACTATTCAAAAATACAACTTTTCAAATGACATTGCACAAATTATAATGAAGAGGGAGGAGAGAGAAAAAAAAACATTAAAGGCATGTTGAAACTTTAATTACAATAACATTAATACAATTAAAAAAAATCATTCCATAAATTTATCTTGTCGAAATCTTTTTAATAGTATAAATAATATCATAATTAAAGTTTTAATGTGCATTTTAAGTCTTTTTTTTTCTCTCTTTACTGTAATTTATGAAGAAAGAGATGAGAGGAAAAAAAAAACTTTAAAAGCAAATCAAAACTCTAGTTACAATACTATTTATATCATTAGAAAAATATAAATAGCACGAACTCAAGGCTCCAGGAAAAATCACTAACAATAAAAAAAATATATAACACTTGCCGCTTAAAGTGAATGAACTATCTTTGCATAATAAAAATGACACACTCAAGTCAAATTTAGTGATCTTCCTTTTATTGAATTTGTCCCATCAACATCTTTGTGAAGGTCCAACAGTATTATAATCAGAATTTCAATAGACCTTTACATTTTTTTGGTCCTCCCCTCTCTCCATTGAAATTTATACCGACTCGTTTAATTTTTTTTTTAAATGTTGTGTTTTTAAATATCATTGGATTTTACATTTCCCAATAATAAATACAAGCTATGTTATTTCACCCATTATTTTTTAAAGTCTATTATTTTATATAAAAAACAAGCTTCTTTTTTTTTTTAAAAAAAAAAACAGTTTCTTTTATCAGTTCGAAATACAAGGGACCTTCTTCATCTAAACTGGGCAGCACTGTTTTCTCGACCATTTTCAACCATCTTAGAGAACAGCACTATGCTGGGTAATTTTGAAGTTGCTCTCTTAAGTTACAATGACAAAGGATGAGAGAGCACTGGGAAACGCGAATTAACCTATATTTTTTTAAGAAAAATTTAAAAACTTTTTAAAAAATTAAAAATTAAATTTTTATATGTTTTGGATTGTTTTAATGGGTTGATTTCAAAAATAATTTTTTAAAAATAAAAAATATTATTTTAATATATTTTAAAATAAAAAATATTTTAAAAAATAATCATTCCAAAACCTTTACCAAAAGAAGCATGTCAGCTCTCAACGCAGTAAAACTACCTGTCAAATTTTCAAGCACCCCCTTTCCTTTTTGAATGACTCTCTTTTCTGAAGGCAATCAAACCAGCATAATTGAAACGGGATGCAGAAAAACGCTTGATGTTGAATCTCCATAGAAAAGGTTTCTATTCCTGCATGCACTCTGGATCGTTCAGAATCACAGGATAGAAGAAGGCTGCACAAGATTGGCACCAACACTTGTTTTGCTGAAAGTAAACGAAGTGGAATCTCGGACTCATCAAGCTTGCGACACCGGGATCAAAACAAACTCGTCCTAGGGTTACATCAATGTAACGACCGGGACCAACTTTCATGTTGCAGTCAGACTATGAGTTGAAACATGCAGCAGATTTCCTCATCAGCTCTATACTCTCGCAATAGTTGAGCAGCAGTACCAACAAAACCAGGGAAGCTCAACTGCAAACACTTTCCTCTATGTACAGAAGTGTGTCAGGTAATCTCTGATGTGGACAATCCATCTTCATCTTCCTCTCCCCATTAAGACTCCTCTGAACAGATCCAAACCGCAGGCCATGCCCAGCAACTGCAAGATTCATGGCTGTTTTCTTGACCAATCCATCTTCTTCTCTCAGAAAGTCAGCTTAAAATGGTCCGAGTCACTAGCCAGGTCCCCCAAGAAACTTCCGGTTCAATTACCTCGAGGAAGATCAGTCATTTCAAAAATATGTACAAGTTGAGATCCACTCTGCTTTAAAACTTGTAACTTTTTCTTTAAGCTCAGAAATGTGGCCTTCCAGTGGTTCTTGAACTGTCCGTCCAACAACCTGAGCTGGCACAAAGAAAAGGAGCCTTTATGGTCTCTAAAGTAAAGTTCTTTCCTGCACTTAGGATTTCAGGAACAAAGGGAAGAAATTCACTGTTTCCAATCAAAGATTGTATCCTTTGATCGCTTCGTGCTTTGTGGATATCATTACGTAGCTTCGAACCTTTGTAATTAAGGAGCAGTGAAAAGGCTTCCAAATGTGAAGACAGTGGCTGATTCAGCTTCAGAACCAGGTCCAAGGGCCTTGTATGCATCCTGGCGTCTCCTAACATATGAAATTTTCTTTTTGTTCTTTAGTTGTTCATCAGGCTGTAATGAATCTAACACTCTGTCCTCATCACCATTCTTGTAAATCCAAACGGTGGTTCTGCAATCTTCATCTTAAGCATATAAACATTTATTAATATTACCATCAATCCCGGACAGTATAGATTCACACAGTTTGAGGCTATCAAACAAAGAAGATTTATCATTCAAATCATTCACACAGGTGAAATCCATATTCACATTGCACCATAGTAATGCAAAACCCCTGAAGTCTATATAGCTCAAATGGAAGAAGGTACCGGCGACGAAATATTGATGACGACGGCCATAGAGATGCACATGCTAAATAAAGAGTGAGTATTCAATGGAAGAAATATGATACACCTATTCTCCAAAACAACCAAAGGCAAGGCATATTAAAAAAAAAATTATGCAATTTGGTATCCTTTATTAATTGATGTTAAAAAGCTGAGAGACATTAAAGCTCGTTAGGTATATTCTCCAATGCCCTGGCACTCAAAAAACAGCATGAAAATGATTTCAAAAATATCATGCAAGCTTACGCTTCTCAACAATTGAGATGAAAAAATAAGGCTGTTACTCAACCTTAGCTAGTTTTCCATTGGGAATTATCTTCATAAGATATGATTGCAAGTCTCAGAAATCTCAAATTTGGGATTCTACTGAAATCTATCACAGTTTTAACAGTATTAGCTGAGCTAGACATTCCACTCCTCACACGTCCAATAAATCCAATGTCCTTTCTCCAACTACAGTTTTCTCACCAACCGGGAAAAATCATCAAATATGACTGGGTTTTGGAGAGAAAAATAATCAAATACCAGAGGAACTTATCTCCTTTGTTTAGGGTTTAGAATTTAGAGTAACGTGGGATCTGAGGATTATTTTTTAAGGGTTTTGGAGAGAAGTGAATTTGGGGTTACCTTAAAAGAGCAGGGAATGAATAGGAAAATAGTGAGGGGATGAGAGAGAGAGAATACTAAAAGATAAAGCAGAGATTTATGAGGGGCTGCGTGTTTTTTCTTGATCCACGATGATTTTGTTTTGTTTTGTTTTTTTTTTTGGTCGCCTTTCTTTCTTTGGCTGGAGGATGTTTGTTTCTAGCTTGTTTTTAACGTTGGAAGAGAAACTGTGGACGGTATTGTAGTTGGCCCATCGGGCCGATTATTTTTTTTTTTTTTAATGAAAACTACAGTGAGCAACAGAATTTATTTATTTAGAAGGATTAAAAATTCAAGAACTGCTTTCTGTCATGCATGTAGATGGAGGCACATTCTGGACTTCTACTTTGATGTTGCATAGATTTTGCTGTCTGTCATCTTCAAGCAGCGGTGAAAAAATTGAGGAAGGTGCAGCAAACAAAATAAAAATGGGCAGAGTGTGTTAAGGATTCAAGTAACTTTAGACAAGATGCTACAGCCTACAAAAAAACTAGCTTGAACAAGTTGATCCTAATACTTAAAATAATGCTAATACTTATTACAATACTCCCACTAACGAATTTATACTGGAACCCAAACCAGCCTCCACATTATTAGTCTCGTATAGACAGTAAGCTGTGAAGCTCATCAGCACTTAGGTAACCTACATTTTCAATCTCAGCAAAGCTACCTTTAAACTGCGTGGATCGGGCTGCCGCTTCTGTTGATGCCTGAACTGTTAGAGGCTGGATTAGCATGGAAAGCAGATTGTCTGGATGACCCTTCAAGTAATTTTAAGGAAAGAGAAGAGGAGCCATCATCGCCAATAGATTCTCCTAAACTCAGCTTTGACATGCCAACCAGCTCATCTACATTGATTGGGCTTTTTGAATGCACTGCCGTTGGCTTCAGAACCTCGTGTGTCTCTGTCTTTGAGGGTTCCGCATTGCATCCCGACCAAAATGGAAAAGAACATGGGAAGAACGGTGAGAGATAAGCTGGGTATACGACTGGATAAGCAGGCTGTGAGCTATCTGGCTTTGGAGGGAGGGGTTCTCCTTCGTTGGAGTTGGTAGAATCCATTGACTCGCATTCTTCATCCAATGGAGGAGGAGCAGGCAGTGGATTATCAGTTTGTGTATCAACCTTTGGATGGTTGGTAGACAAGAAGTCCTGTGATACCATTGGAGTGTCTAGTTGCTGCAAATACATTATGGAAAAGGAAAAACATACATCAGACAACTTTGAAAGGAAGAACAAAAAAAAAGTTGTAAACTTGAATGCATCAAAAAAATGATCACATGGAAATAGGAGACATGCGGAGATTAATCGTGATTAAGTGTAAAGAAATAATTTGAATGTGGCATGGAGTATGAAACTGCACTAAAATGTGATTCATTACTCAGTTATACAATAAAGAAAACATGGTGCTCACTTCATCAGCAACTATATCAAACAGGCTGGAGCGTCTCTTCCTCCTTGACACATTGCTTTGCCTGATGAAATATTTCTGAGCATGACTAGCCACCTGAGTAGGAGACCTCGATATAACATAATTACGAGCAATTCCTCGCCAGTCACCTTTACCAAGCTTCTGCAGACCAAGTAGAAACATCCTATGTTCCTCTTCAGTCCATGGAACACCTGCACCGCTTATTATTAGTCATTCAGGATTAAAAAGTGCATATGCCAATACAAGAAACATATAAATCTGACACCATACTTTCCTCAGAAACCTGCACGATTATTTGGCACAACAAACATCATTTATAGTTTGAAAAGCACACTGTTAATCAAAGCATTTCCTGTATGGAAATATTCATCCGTACTACCAGTGTATGGGGGTTATGGGACTCCCATACTACCAGGGGAAGTTCAGGGTTTATTTTTATTTCAGCATTTTGAATGGCAGGGCTTTATTTTTTAAAGATCAATGTTTTTTTTCTTGAAAGAGGCAGACATTCTTACAAGAAACAAAACAATCAGTCAACTATTGAGACTTTAAATAACTAATCACTCCATGCGAGCCTAGCTAAAAACAAAATAGCAAAAACTTTAGAAGTTCTCATACTTCTATGTTCTTTTACGAGAAGGCCTCGAAGGATTATAGTAATCTCAGTGAAAGATCCCACTCCAGTAAGGTTTCTTCCACATACATGGGGAATGGGACACAGAGAACAAATAAAGCAACACTAGAATGTGCCCAAGAAAACTAGTTGCTCATTTAAGCGAAGCCCATCACTTTCTGAAAAACATAGTAAAAAAGAAGCATCATATTCCAAGCATTATTTTCTTTCCTTGTCCTCGGCTATCCCAGCAACCAGACAAATGACTACAGACAATAATAACAAGCATAACACTAAACTAAAAAGATTCAACATCCCAACCTCTAATTTGTTTCCAGTAAACAAAACAAAATCCTAAAATCTCTTAAACAGAATAAGACTTTATTTCTCGGAAACTTCAATGAACTAAATTCTCTTTTAAACATAAAGCCTGCGTGTCTATATAAAATAATAATTAAAAAAAAAACCCTTGTTGCACATGTTTATCTCAACAAAATAAATAAAGAAGGATAGTATTCTGTTTTTTTTTTCATCTCATTTTGTACAGATCACTTGCTAGTGCTAGGAGCTACTCTAATTCTTCACTAAGTACCACCAGTTAAAAACCAACAGCAATTATGAAACGAAATTCAAATGTAAGCATAAAAGAACACAATTTTAAACATTTAAAATTAGAAAAACAATCTCGTAAATCATAACCAGGTTCTAAACTAATGATCACAAAATCAAATCATGAAAAAAAAGAAACAATTAATTAGCCAAACAACTACTTCAAAAAATTAAAATATAACCTTTCTTTCTCTCACGACTTGAAGAAGACCCAGGAACGAAATCCTCAGAAGCATAACCGTCTGCGGCGGCGGCGGCGCCGTGATCAGGAGTATCACCAGGGGATCCGGGATTGTTGGACCCGGAAGCATGGGGTCCACCCATATTAGAAGAACCTGTATAAAGACTTAAATTCCCCATACTGGCACTTTTCCTGATCGACCCGTCAGTCAATCGGACCCCAAACAACTTGACCACTCTGTTGGGGCAGGTCCGGGAGTTGTGCCCGTTGTGACTGCAATGCGAGCACCGCCTCGTCATCTATGAATCTGGTTCAGGTTATTAGAAATTGGTTTTATCCGGATCTAATAGGATTCGAATAGCATGACCCGAATAGAAAAGAGTTTTTTTTTTTGTTTTTCCAGACTGTAGAGAGAGAGCGTGGGTAAAAGAGAGGGAGAGAGACAATATCCTAAATATCCATAGTTTAGGTCTCACTATTATTAGATATAGGAGCACAACGTTATTCCCTGCTTCGCAGGATGTTTTTGATTTTATGTTATTGGCCGTTGATCTGGTCAATAACTGGGAATTATTAGTTTACTTTGACCATGGTCTTTCCAGTGTAGTAGTTGTTTCTTTCTTCCTTGTAACTTGCAAGGGAGGATTTGTAAGTGGTGGTCAAAAAAGACTTAGCTAAAGTTGAATAGAGATATTGAGTATAATTATAAATGAGATCTTTAAGAATATTTTATTATTATTTTATGGGATTTTGAGTCATTTTTATTTTGTATTTGGATTTTTTTGTTAAGTGAAAGTAATTTTTATTTTATAAAATATAATTAATAAATATATCTTACATATTATTATGATTTTTTATTAAATAGATCTCGAGTCATTGTACAAGTTATAACTTTATACTCCAGCGGGTTCGGGATCAAAGAAAATGGATGAACCACAAAAAAGAAAAAAAAAAAAAATTCCGAATTTAATTGCGTGTTATTAAGTAGTAATCAATGATAGTAATGGATGTTATCACAATTAATGACAGACGTAAATAATTAAAATATATTTTATTTTTTTCTCCTGGTTTGATGGTGAAGTTTCCAGGTATCCTTTCTTTTTTATTTTTAATAAACATGACTGTTAAGTCAGCTTAGGTGTAATTTAATTAATTTTATTGACCCTAAAATTAATGACTATACAAATTTTTAATAATACTGAGATTTATGAAATTCAAACAGATAACTTCTAAAAACAAATATAATATCTGACCAATAAGTTACACCCGATTAGAATACAATATTATATTTATCAATTTCAAATTATTTTTTATTGATATGATAATCAAATGTTAGAGATGTTAACAAATCAACCAAAAAAACCATCAGTGAGGCACAGTGACTTGATTGTTATTATTGTAATTAATGAACACGTTGATCCTTATTTAAAAACTTTAAAATGTTTTTTTTAAGTATTTTTTTATTTATAAATATATTAAAATTATATTTTTTATTTTTAAAATTATATTTTTAATATTAGCATGTAAAAGAAATTTAAAAATAAATAAAAAAATCTTAATTGTTTTTGAAAAACAAGACGTGGCCGTTAAAGCAATCCACACCCCCTATATCCAGAGCAAACCTTGTATCAAAGCTAATGTATTAAAATCTACATATTATGTCTTCATAAAATATATTCTAAAAAATAAAATAAAAAATACATCAGCTCTTATTTTTCTTCTCGCTAGCTGGTTTTTTCGTAGTTTTTTTTTTTTTTTTATGAATTTCAAAGAAGGAAGACCGTGTTCATCGATTTCCTTTTCCAGTTTTCCCTCAAGTAATTTCCGTCAAAAAAAAAAAATAAAAAAAATATATATATATATATATATATATATGGGAGCTTTCACAGAATTATCGTTGCCTGATAAACAGCAAACCTGTTTGGCAACTCGCCTGTGTTGTTGAAAAATTGAATAATTTTTTTAATTTTAAATTATTTTGATGTATTAATATTAAAAATAAATTTAAAATTTTGTTTGTTCAATCTTTAAATTTAATTATTTTGATAATTTTCATAGTTGAATATCTAATCTTTTTGTTTGTTCCGTTTTTAAATTCCGTACAATAAAGTGTCTGAATAAATAAATGTGTTAGTCAAATATTAATATGCTTATGCTCATTAAGTAATCATATATATACCGACATCTAACATAATATCAAATCCATACCAGAAGGGCTAAAAAGTCTCGAGAAATTGTGAGCAAATAAAACTAAAAGCCTGGTGTTTTTTTTTTTTTAATTAATGCGTATGTCTCAATCAACTTTTATATATATATATATATATATATATATATATCATCTAATTTCACTATTCATAAAATTAATATCCATATAAACTGGCTAACAAAGTGACACGAATCAAACCCACGGAACCTCCACGCTCTGTCTATTTTGAAGAAAGGGAATCCTACCTTGCACTTGCCTGTTTACTTTTATTTCACACGGGCTCTTCTCTTCTCTGTCCTTATTTCTGTTCTGCCTCTCCTTTTCTCTTAAACCCTCCCTGGACAATGCAAAACCAACTAGAATATACTTAGTTTTTTAGCGTATATTTTTCAACCAAAAAAAAAAACTAGAATATAAGTGGTTGAATATAAAAAAAAAATTTGGATAAAAAAATTATTTAAAATTATTATTAAACTAGATTACACGTATTAAATTTGAATTCTCTTAACTTGACTTAATTTAAAATTAGGCTAGTAAAAGTTATAATGTTGTGCCCTTAGCTTGATGAGTTTAAAAATGACTTGGTCAACTAGGAAATTATATAATTTAACTCTAAAAAAATATCAATGTGATAATTTTTTTAATATTAAAATAACGACGTATTATATCGACATGAACTTTGCGACTTAATTCATTAAATACGCGACCTAGATTATAGACTTTATCAGGCTTAACAATTTTATTGAGCGCCAACTAAACTATTTTTATTTGAATAGTAAGATAATAATATATTGAATCGATCTAGATTTTGTGACTTAACTCACAAAATTCACAACTAAATCATGGACTAAACTAGATTTAAAAAATCTGTTTTTCAAATTAAATATTGGGGTTTATTTGAGATGAAGATAGTTTTATAGAAAAAAAATTTGAACAAATTAAAAATATTAATTTAAAATTAATAAAATATTAAAGAATAAAATTGAAAGAAAATATTTTAAAGGTAGATTTTTTTAAAAAAAGAAAAGGAAAATAGTTTGAATATTTTTAAAGAAATTGAGAAGAGGAATCACCATAATGTTTTCCATTTCGCTAGTAGAGGGGGGGTGATATACATGGACTTTAATGCAAGCCCGTGTGATCTGCACCGCAAACACGAGGGGAGGACTGGATGTACACGTGTACGGGGAAGGGTCGATCGTAAGATCCTAAAGTGATCTCAGTATCCCACGTGGACGTGGTAATTAAAGTCGGTTTGGGTACGGCATATTCTAGCGTGGAATAGCATATATAATATCTAAGATTTGGAGGATCTTAATATTATTGTAATGCCTATCCATCACCTCCGTCCCTCCCTCCCTTATCCGCGGCCGCCGGCTTCTTTTGACCTGTGGGTCTCCACCCAAATTAAAACCGAAGGATATCCACACCACGGTGTGTTTTTCATGTTTTTTTTTTTATTGAAACTACTGAAACCATACGGATTAGATTTTCTTTCTTTTTATGAAATACAGCAGAGCAAGAATGGTATGAGTCTGACCAAACATAAAACATTTTCTTAATCACAAACCAAAGACTCTTGCTTCGGTTTCGTGGGATCTAATCTCCATCGTGCATGGACTTGCTGTGCTGCTAGAACATTCCAAATTAATAAAATTCCTGCCAGCAAAACAACTGCTGCGTGATAGAATATCTGTCCCTCTCGAAAGAAAAGATGCGGTTGTCTACAAGCAATCTTAGGGTTTTGTTGGATTGCATTTAATTCCCTGCAACTTTTTGTTTTTTTAGATTGATTTGTATTTTCCAACCAATTTGTATATATTTTGATTAATTTTATGGGTTTTAAAATTAATAATAATATAAATCTTTAATAATATTAAATTTATAGGATTCAAACTAATAATTTTTAAAATATAAATTTAAAATTTAACCAGTTAAAATATATATAATTCCATATAACTATTCCTGTATTGTTTAGCGTTGGCAGGAGGTTGATAGATGCAAACACATGCAAAATACCCTTTTCTGGTACAGAAGCCCCACTTGGAACAGAACATCCCCCAAAGGTGTATTTGTAGAATAAATTCTCTTTCAAGTTTCACTCAGCATGCACACTTAACATTATTTCACTTAAATCCCAAAACAAATTCAGAAGATTCTTCTAATATAATATTGTTAAGCTAATTTATGAACTCATAAAATTAAAAAAAAATACTTTCTGGATTCGAATATGCTTTTTAAATAGTAAAAAAACACACCTAATTCAAACTCTTTCAATCATACAAAATTATTTGATATAAAAATCAACTATTTTAGAGACAAAAATTGCCGTCAATAACAACTTTTTCTCTTTACGTTGAAATCCAACAAAAAAAATAAAGTTTAGTATGGGTGTTTGATATAATTTTTGTTTTTTTAAATATTTTTTAAAAGTGCTTTTAGTTTGAAAAATTATTAAATTTATTATTTTTTAGTGTTTTTCAAGCTAATGTAGAAATTAAACTATTTTAAAAAATATACATCACTACAATCTCAAATACCTCAATAAAAGAGTTGCAGGGGACTTAATTTCTTAGCTTATCATCTCGTCAATTATAATCTATACAACCTATTTATTTTTGTGTTTAAAAAACACTTAATAAAATTTGAATATTTTTAATTGATTTATTTACTTTAAATTATTTTATTTTTGGTACGTAGGATCCTGAACCTGTATATTTAACCGTAGAGTTTCATCAGAAATCAACCGTATACAAAAAGTTATTTCAAATTTTTAATAGACATAACATTAAAAGAAAAAAATCTATTCTTGGAGGTTTAGCCCAAAGGTTGAATGACATGCTTTTCTGTTTCAGGAGATATAAATCAAATAAGAGACCATTTTGAAGAAGTTTTTCACAAATATTTCTTTTTCAATAATAAAGATATTCTTGGGTCACTTTTTTCAAATTAAGATTAAGCTTTTTCTCAAATAGTTTTAAGAATTATCACATTGGTTTAATATATTAAATTTTTTAATAAATTATCATGAATATTGATCTCGAAATTTAAACCCATAAAATTTAATAGAGTATGTTGCACTGATAACAAAAAAAAATGACAAGAATAATTTGGAGGCAACTATACTATTTGGTTCATTAATTTTGAAAGTATTAATTCTTTTGCGGAATTCAATATATAAAAAAAAAACAAAAAAAAGCGAGTTATGCAAAATAGCAACGACAAGCCTCGTTGTATATTGGATGTACAAGCACTAGCGGGAAACCATTATACAAACAAAATAGTGTTTTTTAAATTGATATAAATTTTATTTTAATTGATGCATATTATTTTAATCTATTGATTTTATTAATAAAATTATGGTTAAAATCGTAGCAACCAGGGTTTATGTTGAGTTTTTGTATAAATTAGCGTAATTGTGGATTTTTTTTAATTAAAATCATTTACTTTTTAATTTATATTTAATAATAGTTATTTAATTTTTAATTATAAAAACTATTCAATTGATAAGTTGTAAAAATTATCGTAATTGAATTTTTACAGTTAATTATAGTTACATTATTGTTATCATGGTTTATGTAATAGCAATTTATCTTTATCTTGAATTGTGGGATAATTATTTTTTGATGAAATGAGTATTTTTATTTTATAAAATATATCTTTAAATTTTTTTATGTTGTGTCATTATGGTGACACCATTATTCGTGATATGAATAATAATATCACTTATATTAGAGGAAGAATTGTGTTCTTAAATGGTACTAGAAGTATGTTATTTGAAGATACTAAAAAAATTATATGCGAAAGACTTGAGTTGAATTATAATGATATTAAACTAGATATAACTTGGAAATGTCTTTGTCTTGTTGGGGAATATCAATAATTTTTTATACTAATTGTTTGTGATGTTGATTTTAAAAATATGATAAAAATATTTGTCCAAAATGAAACAAACATAATAAAGTTATATATGACTAGACTTTTCATGGATCTTAGTTGGACGGATGTGTTTTTATTCCACCTACAACTCTGCTAGAGGATTTTTAGTCCAATCTGCTATGTAGCTGGGGTTGAGGCATTCTTGCATGTTTATATAGGTATTTGTGTTAAGTTAGTTTGAAAAAATCAAAGCAAATAATGTTTATTGTTCTTATTGGTAAAATAAAAGTAATATGTCTGTTATTTTTATATTATGTTGAAACGTGGCAAAAATAGAAAATAAGAGTCGTGAGAAAGGAGAGGAAATGAAGACATGACGGATTGAATTGGCTTCGGATATGCGATCGGGTGAGGAGAGGTCTCGTGTCGCCGTCTCTCTCTCGCTCTCCTGCTTGACCAAACGCCTTTTCTTGCACGGCCAAAATGATGAATGAATTCATGAAATAGTTGGGAGCATGGTAAAATGGAAGTCAGTGATGATTGAGTGATGACCTGTGGTATTGGGATCTGTTAGGTCAAAGTAAGAGTCAAAGACCCTTCAGGACCTTTACTCTTGAGAAGTTTAACTAATGCCTGAAGCCTAAACTGTACAATCTCGTTGTTGTGAAAAGCATCGTGTGTTTGTTATAGATGTTGAGTTTTGCATATGAAATCTATATATAAAAAAAAATTAGAAAAAATAAAAGAAATTAGTTTTTGTGATTGAGTTTTGTATTTAAACTTTTGTTTTGATGTTTCAAAAGAATTTTTTAAAAAAATTAATATTTTTATTTTAAATTAATATATTTTTTAATATTTTTAGTTCATTTTGATATAATAATATCAAAAATAATTTTTAAAAAATAAAAATATATTATTTTAATATATTTTTAAATAAAAAATATTTTAAAATACAATCATTCATATTATTTATTCCTCAATCTCAACTTCGTAAGCTAAAACAAACCACACCGTACATTTGTATGTTTACTTTAGCAGAATCCATTATAGCGTAAGAGAGAGAGAGCCTTTACCACGTCAAATAAATATAACTAGACAATTTTGAATTTTAACCATCTAATTTAATAGTTTTACGAAAACGACACAATTCAATCATGGTATGAGAGCGATAGCTAAGAAAAAGGTAAAATTGCTTCTTTTTATTTTTTGCAGAAATCAGTGAAATCTTTGCAAAAATCACACTGCATTCTGCAAAAGGCGAAGAAAAAGAGAAGCAAATCTTCCCTTCCTGAAAGACTCTAGTTTGTAAAAGCCACCTGTAAAATTGAGTGTTTTTCAAAATCCAAGAGTAACTGTCAGAGATATCTCCCTTGACATTTTGAGTACATGAAGCAGAACCTGAATTACTTCTCAAGATACAAAAATGTGGCCAACACCAAAAAATCATACTTGATCAACACAACAGAAAGAAGCAAAGAAGATGGCATGAATCTCATACTCCATGTCCAAATTTCTATGAATCAGTATACAGTAGGCTTATATACCTCATCAAAACCAGGAAATCTTAGCAGTGCAGCCCCTCTAAATAAAAAAAATAAAATTCATGGCTGCTACTTCTTGCACTTCCTGCTTATCCCATATCCTGAGATGCCACCATATAAGGTTGGGGGCACCTGTACGTTACAAAAAGAAAGAACAACAATGTTCATCTTCTGGCAAATCTACTTTTTCTAACTCTCCTTGCAGTTGCTGTATAAGAACCAACTCCAACAACTCTCTCTGGAACATGCACTTCTTCCTCGTCACTGGTTTCATCAGTTCTCCATCTCAGCCCATCATTCACCTCCCTTTCATCAACAATGAACTCCTCTCTACCACTGAAATATAAGGGAAACATAAATACAACAGAATGAGAACAGAGCACTGCACTGCAATTAAATAAAGCTTTTTAAGGATGAGAATGGGTATTTTGAACTAGAATAATTTCACAAGGAAGCATTAGAAGAGAGTAAGAAAGGGGCAAAGGGGATAAAAAATTGTTTACCTCCAAGCTATGTCCATCGGATCATCTTTAGAGCTCTTAGTTCTAGGTCCACCGTTTCTATCATTAGGTAAACCATTATTGCTGCCAAACAAAGCCACTGGATTAGCTGTAATCCTATGGGAATATGGAGGACTAGTATTTCGTAATTGCTTAACAAAGCCATTTTGTTCCCTCTCTGGTGACAATTTATCGAATAAATTGTGAAGCAGGTTACTGTTTGGAAGCACTTCTAATGAAGTTCTGCTAGTCTCTTTTAATGGTGTGGTATTCATGTGACTACCATGATGCATCATAGGAGTTGAGATGCCATCAAATTTGAAATTTTTGTTGACACTAACTCGATGCTTCTGAGTTCTTTCTGGACTGCTAGATAACCTTTGATGGAGAACTGATGAAGAGCCATGGTTACCAAGTTCCATGTGAGGATTCTTGATAGATGCACCAAATCTTGGTGGAGTTTCAAGAGCTGATGGTTTGAGCATAATGTTATGATTTGTCAGCGAAACAAAAGAAGAATTCGCAGGCAATGAAACCAAGAAACTGCTTGACTTTGGTTCCTGTACCATGGGAAGATCATCCCTTTCTTGAATTTCAACTTCTTCACTAGACGTCCTATGGACCTCAGGTGACAATTTTCCAGTCTTAACTTGTTCCTGTTGAACTTTTGGCAGCAACTGAATGGATTGGACCTGTTTAATGAATGTATCATTTGGTCAGTTACTTTAAAGGGTGTTTGAGAGCATGGTAACGATTACTTTTCAAAGTGTTTTTTTTTTATAAAAAAAAAATTATTTTTGACATCAAAACAATCCAAAAACACTAAAAAAAAAAATTTTGAAGCAAAAAAAAATATACATATCAAATTTTGACGAAATACAGGTTGAAACTCACTCCCAAACACCCCCTTAATATGATTTCTCCCCAAACAATAGTTATGCAGGGAAGTTATATTCCAATTTGCATTAATAGATAATGATTTCACTCTAAGAAACCATCAGTTAGGCACTCCTAGCTGGTCCAACACTGCAGCACCTAAAACTTAGCCCTTAAGAGTTCCCATAGAGTTGCTTTAATTTTGTGCTTCTGAGGAGTGAGTGCTCTTGGAAAAATTAATTGACCGCTATTCTGGTTTTGAAGATTAGATTAAAAAAATTAAGACTTGAAATCAATAACAACCTCATATTTAACACTCCTTTCAACAGAATAAACTAGAACCGATCAAAAAGCATACTTCGTTTTGGCAAAGAAGCAGTATGCACACATAAATTCTACATGATTTTAACCACTTACAACAAGTTCTTCTCTGCGATTACTAGCTGATCTTATTCTGGATAAAGCTTCTCCACTGATAGAATTTTGTGAAATGAACTCCTGCTCCATGCTCTTAAGTTTAGAATGAACATGGTATGCCTCCACATATCTGTATCGCTGGAACAGAGAAATAAATATGTGATAGCAGGTTGTCGAGTAGTCTAGACGTAATAAGAAATTAGATAAATAGAAGTGGAACTTTATAGCAAAATCATTCACAAAATTACAAGTTACAGCATCAATTTATTTGATATAGCATTCCCTGTGGAGGATTGCTCTAGTAGCAGCACTAACCACTAGCATTCCAGGTTTTAAAATCCAGATCTTAAAACAAACATTAGATGGGATATGATTTTGTCTTCCATCAGTATTCATTTAATTTTCAACCTTGCCCCTGCTTTCATTTCAGTACCAGAGGTCAAGAAACGCTAACAGTTGGTAATAGATAGTAGGGGCATTTTGCAAATAATTTTATTTACGCAAAGCCATCAATTTCAAAAATAAAAGGATATTGAGATGAATTTGTCAAATCATTTGCAGTGAGTGACTTCGCTTGGTTGATGAGCTGTAGGAGGGACTTTGCTTTCAATTTATAACCAAAATTTCACCGTGAGAACATTTTGATTAAACATGAACACATAACTTTTGAATTGTACCTGATATGGAGTTTGGTGAGCCAGTGCCAATACTAGGACTATATAGCACAGATGATTGCAAAATAACGACTCAGTAACATACAGTTAAATGTCTCATCAACAGTTGACCAAACAAAAATATCATTGATCCTAGAACGGTCTCCAACCTAAAAATCCATTATTGTTAAGCAAGAGTAAAAGCAAAGTTAAGGGAATATTGAAATTTAACCAAGTTAGTCACAAAACTAAACATATCAAACATTCAGTTCATCATTTTCTTGTCTTTTCCCGTTTTAAGTGACAAATTCATCAACAAAAGAGCCAATCTTGTTTCAAACCCTGACTAAAAGTTGATTAAGATCAGTGAAGAAGTTACCTGAAGATAAAATACAACAAGAAGGCTTCCAATAGTTGTTGAAGGGTCATGGAAAGCATAATCCAAGAGACACTTATGAAGATATTTCTCTTCATCCAAATTCCATGGCAACCCTATCATTCGATCTACCAGATTATTCTTGATACAGAGACAACAAATTTCTGTCACCAATATCTCCACCCAGTTTTCCCAGGTCCTGCATTCACCTTTAAGATCATCGGAAGCATCTCGAGGTGGTCCAGCCTTGAACTTATTTTCCCTGACTTTGGTGCAGTGCATTCTCTGATGCATAAATGCTTCAGTCAACAGTCCACACTCCACCCTAACCTGAATTGCAGTAACAGCATCACTAAGTGAAACCATTTGAGATCCATCATGCCCAGACCATCGTAAGACCATCAATGCTGTTTCAGGATTCTCCCTTTCCAATAGCACTTGAGCAATCTTAGGATGAGTTGACGGGCCTGAAATCTCAGGAAGAAGGTTGCAAGCTTCCTGAGGAACATAGCTGTCAGCATCTAAAAAGGAGCTTGGAAAGCACATATTTCATTTCATGAGAGGATTAGAAAAAGTGCTGCAGTCATTCCCAAAATGTAGCTACAATACACAAGTATAACAATACAGAATATCTGCCACCACAAGTTATTGAATATGAAGAGTTTTACGCATTTTAAGCAATAGCATAAAGAATGCACTGATGGATCTCAATAGGACATTTTCAAACACAGAGTATAATTTTCTTGTAACAGAGTTTTACCTGTTACCAATGAAATCTCTGAATCTTTTACTTTAGAAGAATATAAAATAAAAACTTTGAATAATGTAGGAATTAAATAGAGCCTCATTCAGTTACTTGTAGCTTCAACAAGCTGTATTATTAACAGCACATTAGGTGAAAAATATATATACTTGAGAACTTAAATTAAAAGATTTCACTTGTATGTTATATTTCTGCTTCCTTAAACTGCCAGACTCCATAATTCATATACAAATAACAAGAACTCCTAACAAGAATTGTAGCCTGATGCAGTTTTTTAATGCTATATCCATTGTCTTGATCAGAAATAAAACAGATGATTAGATTAATTCAATAATTCAGTATCAGAATAAGTAGACATTCAATTACTTGCAGAGCTTCTTCGTTGTTATCGTCCAGAAGATAGAAGGTAAGTGATTCCAATAATGAATGCCTGGTTATAGCAAATGTAGCTGAAAAGTCATCTACAATGTATCGCCAACTTTCATCTGGCATCGTCCAATGTCGATCAAAAAGATAATAAAGAAACTGTTTTTTATGTTAAGAAACAAAGGATGACATTGTGTTCCGCAAGATGAGAATATATAATTATCAGAAACATATTTAAGAAGGATCAAAGAGATAAAGGATACAATCGCTTGCTTTGCAAGCACCAAATCTGAACTTCCATGTAAAAAGAGTACATCAACAGCAGCTCGCAGATTTTCAAATGGATAGCATCCTTCCAAACCCTCTAGCTTAGACTTGCAAAACAACCCTCCATCCTTCTGCAATGGTGCAAGTTGTGACTCTTCTCCCATCTCCTGCATATGATTCTGCTCTATCTTGAGATTGGCCAGAGCATCTTCAATGAACAAAGAACCAGCTAGCATGCTGGACTTAGCAGATTGATTTGGTACATCAGGCCATGAACGCTTAATTGCAGCTGATTTCCTATGATGGACAACAGAACGCCATGATGATAAATTGGTATGACGAGACCTCACATTCTCCAGAAAGTGATGTCTTGCACACCATGCTATAATCTCCATATGCTGAAAATCAAGAATCAATAGATAAAATGGATTATGAATCGCATGCAGCAATAGAAGAAATGAAATGGCATGTTATGGTTTCTATAACACTTGTGGAAGTAGAAAAAGCTGTTCTCAGTTCAATAGAAATCATCAAGTCAGTATTATTATTACAACAATGATGATAATGATAAAAATACAGGCAATAAGAATTCTAAATGTGCAGGACATTTCTGAACTCCAAGCTCCAGTTTATTGCATGGTGGGCTTTTCAAAAAATCAAGTAATAGATCATGGGATTCTAAAAATACTGGAAGAGAACATCACAAAATATTCACAAGGGGAAATGAAAGGATGGAACCAGGTGACATTATGTACAATGGAACAACAACATATAGTAAAGCAAGAACCACAGAAAAGGTTCTAAGTTTAGAACCTATAAACACTTGAAGGTAGCATTCTGTTAACAACTCAATCCTTTAAGCAACCAAACCTGTTTCGCCTTTAAAATGCTCTCTTGAAGGAGCTGCAAGTCATGAAGTCGTGCTGAAAGACTATCCTTAAATGATGATTCCAAAACTTCAAGGACATTGGATATTCCAGCCAAATGCACAGAAAGTTTAAGAAGTAAACTCAACCTAGTTTTCATTTCTTCTGCTTCAAGATTATCTAACAAAATGTTAAGGCTATTACACTTTGGTGATCACCCAAACAATATAAATGCAATTAAACAAAGTAATAACAACCCTTAGAATATCAAATTTGAAAAGTTCTGAGGATACATATTACTTGAAGTTCCGCTGTGATTTTTTTAAATGTCCGCTTGCACCAATCCTTGACAACCACTTCATCCAACAAGAAAGCAATGACAGGATCGCTAGACACAGCACTTTCATCCATACAAATATCTGTAACATCTGTTAAATTTATGTTAAGGATATTCATAAGTTCAAGCATGGAGCCTTTTATCTTTTTTCCAAATTTTATTTCAGAAACGAAAATAGATCTTCTATAAAGCATGAATGCCTAGACAGTCACAAAGTAATAAAAGTATTAGGCTGTTCACATTTCAAATATCACTTTTACAGTTCAAATGCTTCCATTTAGAAACAAAGGAAAAAAAGTGAAGAAATAATATTTTAGGGAATTTCCTTTGCAAGAATTTTAAGGGTAGATTTCATTTAAAAATACTAGAAATGAATCAAATGCACCAATTTTTTAGAAGTGGATAAACACAGATGCAGCTAAGGTAGATGCAGCAAAGGGATACAGTGACAAATCAAAGAAACCAAGTTATTTTCCAAGGCAACATCAAATAAAGAATAAAGCCGTTGGACATCAGCAGTTAATTCATTGTCCACATCTTCTTTCTCCTGAAATCTTTCATCACATCTTTTGGAAATAAGGCCAGCCTCTATGCACTCGTAGTAAAGGCGAGGATGGAGCCTAATTCCGGTCTTTGGAATAGGTATTCTACAAATTGGGCAAAGATCACACCGCTGACTACACTCAGAGCATAAGGAAGCATGGCCACATGAGTTCAACACATGCTGAACATAGCGCCCACAACTTCTCAAATCTCTAGTTGCCCGGCAACGCTCGACTTTCGCTTCGCTGCACAACTCAATTAAATCAATAGATGCCAAGTGTTCCAATGCTTCCTGTGATAAGAATCACAACAAAAATAAAATTTCTCATTGAGCAAGCAACTGATGAATATACAGCAAGAGGTGTGAAATCTCCCTATTCTGAAGTGCAAAAAACCAAACCATAAATACTTTAATCCCCAAGCATGGACTGGTGACAACTGGACAAGAAGAGAACTCTAACGCCAAACATTCTATACACCATGATTTAGATCTAAAATCCAATCAGGTCAATTCATAGCATTACTCGTGTAAGCAAAATTGGTCCCCGCAAAACATCCTTTTGAAAGAATAACGGGTCTTAACCTTACTAGCTTAGTCAAAACAAACAGCCAGCAGCTCATACAATTGCTATCAAATCCAGTTTCAAGAAGCATACCCGTCAAGCAAAAAAACAACTAGAGACACAATGTATGAAGTAGCAAACCACTAACAATCCTCGTTGTACTACAAAGTTCACTTCTTCGTCATCGTATTATGGGTATATCTAAAATACATAAATTGATTAGCAAACGATTACATTTTATTGTTCTCTAATCCTACCGAGGAAAGTTCAGTTGTCAATGATGGTTCAAAACCTAAATTTCCGTTCACTAGTTTCTCGATCCCACACTCTACAACGAAAATGAAAATACCCTAATCCGCTTTATAATTGAAAATTAACGTGGAATGAGGTCCATTGGACTAACTATAAGCAGATAAATACATAATCAGAAGTAGCTACTACTTGAATAAAAAAAGCTTACTTAAACTCCATGACGCTTCAAACAACAATACCATAAAATAAAAATAAAAAGAACTTAGGTTAATTCTATATGTTACAGTGAGTTTGTGAAGCAATAATGATCCTAAAACCCTAAAAAATAGTAGTAGGACAACAGCTAGGAAGGGCTTCAGGGTTTTATAAAGTAATTGAGAAAGAGTTTCACGCACTTGAACAGCTCGGCTGCTGTAGTTAGGTTGACGAGGCAAAGCAGTGGATCTTGCAGTGCCTCCACCGCAGTCGGCGGAGCTGGAAGGTGAAACCCGACCGTTCATTTGGTTTCGCTCCATTTTCTCTCGGAGAAGAATTCGTGATTCAAGAGACACAAATTAGAAGGGTGGAAATGACTCAAAAAAAAAAAGGGAAGATGGGGGAGGGGCGCTTCAAGAGAACGGTGCCATTGGCAGCTAGTTAAGCCTCTGAGAAAATAATTCAAATTTTTCGCAAATAATTTTTGGTGTTGGAAGGGAAGGAAGATGCGTTCGTTTTTCCAAAAAAGAGAGGTCGGGTCGAGTCCAGTGGGAAACCTGGGCCTATTAGACCACGGTAATGTTGCCTTACACCAGCTATGACACTGGGCCACTAGTCCAAAGACTGATGGGCAAGCTTGCATGTTATTCGCCCCTTAAATACGACGCCGCTCAAGTTGTTTGGACCTATCCTCCTTCCAAGAGAAAACAATCACATAGCGTTTGTTTTGCTTTGGTTGAAACTAGTTATGAAGCGCCGGCTTTTTTTTCCAAGGAAAAAATAAACGTGAAGCTCTCCAGAATTATTTTTTTTGGATACGAGCCGATAAAATTAAAAAAAAAATCCATCCAACAACAGGGCATCATAAATGCAGTAGTATAATGTAACAAGATCATAAATGATAATATGAGAGAAAATGATAATGAAGAGAGACAAGAAAGGTTGGGTTACTTGTGGATGAACCACAAGTCCATAAATACGTTGATCCAAAGGTTACATGGAGGATAAATTAATGAAAAGAAAAGATTAGATACATAAGCTTGCAAAGCTAACCTTGCATGTCCAGCCTATTTATTGTTTTAGATTGGTTGACACGACAAATAGAATGCCATCCTTTTAAAAAAAATCTATGTTTATAGAAAAACTCAATGTAACAGTTAAATAAGTGATATGTAGACTTAGGGCCACTAAGTTATCTTATATCGAGAATATTATGTTTTAATCATATAACATGTTATCTTAATAGAGGTAACGAAGGGGTATATATTGGGTATAACATAAATTATATGAAGTTACTTGAGTGGTTAAAAGAGGATTCATCACCTTGGATAAATTAAAAAAAAACAAAAAAAGTTCCATCTATTCTCAAATAGTATTGACTAAGAAATCATTGACCAAGGTGGAACAAATTTTGAAAGAGTTTCAAGTCTTATTCAAGCGATCAATTATTATTATGCAGAGAACAAACATGATTTAAAATGGTAGACATATTTCATGCTTTAATGTTAAATCAAAATATTATTAATGACAGATATTAATTATACTGAAAAACCATCCATTTAAAGGTTAATTCAAATCACTAATAATTTTTGTAATATTTGGGGGATCATAACACATTGTACGACGATATATCTGATTTTCAAATATAAATTAATCAATTGTTGAGTTGATAATAGATTAAATTGTTTAATTTATTTAATTAGAATTAGAATTAGAATTTATATTTGAGCCGACATATAAAAACCAAATGAATCACACATTAAGAACCATTAGTCACAAAATAAACTAGGATGATTTAATTAAGTATGACTTAATCAAAATATATTTTATAAATTAAGGATTAGAATATAATTAATACAGAGATTATATTTCTATTCATAGAAAAATCAAGTAGGGACTTGACTGGGTTAATTTCTATATTTTCTTGAATTAATATATGGATACTATTCAGGGGGCGAATTGATATTTTACTAATTTATAAGGTTTTTCATATTTTTTTTATAAATAATAAGTTATGTCTTTTTATTTTAAGTGCTTGTTAGTTAAATATAAAAAAAAAAACTACGCAACTCACAAAAAAAAATCTAATACTCTAGGCATATCAATCTCTTTCTTTTAAATTGGAATTTAAGAGATTTCTCACTTGTGGTTCATATGAATTACCATTGGAAGCTGGACAATTGGATGACTTTTAGTTTGCGACGACTCAATAATTAAAAACTTAAAAATCAATCGAAAACGACCAAAACACCCTCACAAATAGCCTTTGTTTTTTTGAATTGCAAGGTTAATTATGTAATTTTACATTTTTAGAAAAGGAAAAAAACGAAGAAGCCTCTCAATATAATTTTTTCTCTTCTAAGAGCATAATCATAACTTTATTGTTTTTTTTTAAAAAGGAGGATAGAAGAGCTCCTCGCTCAAAGATTATTTTTTTCTTTCGAGTAAAAAATAATCACTATACTATATAAAAAAAATATCTAGGTTATTTTATCCTTAATCAATTTTGCAACGATAAATATATCTTATGGAAAAGATATTTCTACTTTCAATTGTAGGTTTAATCAGTTATATATATATAAAATAAAATTGTATTTTTACTATTAAAATCCACAATTGTTTATGTCTATAGCCATAATAAAAGAATAATGTCATTTAGTTTTTTTGAAATGTATATGAATTGGAGATGCACCTTCCTTTCTAGAGATAAAGGAAGAAAAGAATCTTGACATGGAGAAAAGTCAGGATCCATTAAAATAAACGAAGAGGCTGGTTCCAAATTTAAATGAAAAGGCAGAGGGTCTCACATCAAATTAAAGCTCATTGGGTATTTGAAATTTAATTTTAGAATATATTTCAAATATGTATTTAAAAACTCAATTATTTGGGACATGGCCTAGAAAAAAAATATATCACCCAACAGTTGATGCTGCCACGCTCGGTAGAGGATGCCTAAAATTATCGAGGAGGGTGAGCTGGAAATAATAGAACTTCAAAGAAAAAAAATATAATTTTCAGAGGTGTCGAATCAGAAAGTAATAATGCCAATATGAAACATGGTTGGCTCATCATCTAGTGTTTAGAATTGTGATGTAGTCTGATTATTAAAGTATTTTTTTATTTAAAAATATATTAAAATAATATTTTTATTTTCAATATTAATCTATTAAAAAAATTTAAAAAACACTTAAAAAATATTAATTTAAAATTTAAAAAATTATTAAATTTTTAAAAAATATATTTTAATCATACTCTCTCAAACGTGTTTAAAACATGTTCCCAATAAGATTTATTAGATAAATAAAAAGAGTTAATAAAACATTTTTCAAGAGTATAATTTTCATGGACACAAAACGATTTCGTTGGATTGTTTAATAAAATGATTATATTTATAATTTTTGTTTCAGAAAAAAAAAGGGCGTTATTTTCATAATAATATAAAAAACAACAATAACATAAGAGCTCTGTACATAAAACTTTTTTTTTTTTTTTTGTGATTACTTTTCAAGATATTTTTTATTTGAAAATATATTAAAATAATATTTTTTTTATTTTTAAATTTTTTTTTGATATCAATGCTTTAAAATGATCTGAAAACACAAAAAAAATATTAATTTAAAGCAAATAAAAAAAATAAAAAAAATATAATTTTTCTTTTAAATATTTTTAAAATACAAAAACAAACAAATCATCGTACTTGGCCAAGCAATTACTTCTGCACTCTAGTTTTTATTCTTTAGCCACCATTATTTCATTAATTAATTAATTAAATTTTCGAATCAAACCTCCATAATTCACACATTTCTAAAACAAGTGGGCACGCGATTTATTCATAATACACATTCTGTTACATTATTTCTGGGGCATGACTACCAATCAAAATACCAACACTTTAATTAATTAATAACAAATGATAATGACAGCCATCTATCATCTGGCCAACTTGCCTTAAAATCTTTGATTTTTATGTTTTGAAAATACAATAAATAAATGTTTTTCAATGTTCTTTTATTATTTTAATTTATGTATATTAAAATAAAAAAATATAATATTCAAAAATAATTTAACTGATTACGTCTTGGATTTACTCCCTAATAGTTATGAGTTCAAGTCGTTTTAGAATTATTGAACATAATTATTAATTTCAGGATAAATTGGTTTAAATATTTCTATTAATTAAATAAATATTATTTAATATATTTTTAAATAAAAAATATTTTAAAAAAATTCTCCTAAAAGAGAAGATAAGCACGAGAAAACACAGAATATATCTTGGAAGCTGGAATTATCTAAAAATCATGATGAAAAAGGTTTCTTTCTTTCCTAATAAATCAAGCACTTTTATTTTATACGTGTGTGGGTGAGAGAGGGGGAGGAGATAATGATGAGAAAAGGAAAGGCCGCAGAAGTAACTAACCCCCATAATGCGGTTGGTGGGTAGCAGAGAAGATCAAGAAAAGGCTAAGATTCTGCATGATCAAGACCTGACCAAGCCCAACTGTGAAGTCTAATCAAATTAAACGGGACCCACTGAGAAGGGACCTGGAACTCTAGCCATGAGCCACAAATGATTGAACAAAACAGGATTGCATGTCGCAAGAGGAGGAGGAGGAGGGGGTGGTAATTGTGCGACGGGAACCACTAGAGGGTCCGGTTTCACGTGAGAATCACATGGATAGCAGCCTCGTAGGCTCGTACGAGCAAGAAGGATATGAAGGAGAGCGATGGGATTGTCTTGTGCTTGACAGAAATTCAATCATTCACAGCCTTGAAATTACGGGGACCCTTTGGATTTAGTAGGGTTGGAGAGATTTTGCAATTTCATTTCAATTATCTCAGGTCAAGATTTCAAGTTTTGTTGATTTCTTTGGAGAGTGACCATGAAAGTGATTGATAATGGTTGTTTTAAAGTATTTTTGTTTGAAAATATATTAAAATAATATTTGTATTATTTTTTAAAATTAATTTTAATATTAACATATCAAAATAATTAAAATAATTTAAAAAACGCTTTTAAAATATAAAAACAAATAAGATATAAATTAGAGTTACATGAATTTATTTTTTTAAAATACATCTAACTCCTTCTATATTATTAAATGAATTGATCTACTAAGACAAAAGTTCGATATAGGCTTAAGTAGCTATTTAAAAAAAAACAACCTAAATTTAAATTTTTTTTTTCATGATCATGTTTTCCTAGAAAATAAGCTGTTTTTTAATACTTGATTATTTTAACTAAAAATCATTTATGAGTATTTGGTATGCATGGGAAAATAAAATAAATATACAAAATAAAAAAAATATTTTTGTTAAATCCAATTGATCATGTCAAAACCTGAAAAAACCTAATCATGTAAGCTCTTAAGTTTTCCTTTTCTTTTTATGAAATTCACGCTCAGACTAAAAAAAATTTATTTTTAAAAAATAAACACAATATAGTTACAAAACTAATTCGAGATCCACCTGGCTAAACCTGTACCGTGTTATATAACTATTTTTTTCCATTCATCTAGGCAATTAGTAATTTACAATTGAGCCCTGTTAAGTAGAGCTGGCAAATATTTTCTAAAATTCAGCAAGGACCCGTACCCGACAAGGAGGTGGAATCTAGGCATGCACGGGTACAAATGATCCGCTACTTCAATGTGAGAGATAAATAAGTGGCTGATAAACAAGAAGGAAGAGACCAAGAGAAAAAAAAAGGAAAAGAAAAGGCTAATTAATGAGAGGATATAAGGAAGTGGTTAGAAAATGGAAGTTATGGAAGCAACGACTAGCATTCTACAAGGGGCCAAGTTCACGTGCATATCACATGGAGAATGGGTCTCGTACGGCCAGAATGATTCCTTCGAGGGTGGGGCCCATTGGGGGGGAATAGAAGGATTTGTTTATTATTGGAGATTTTTTAAAAAGAACACGTGGGACAACTCTATCACTCACCAGTGGGGACACCCACGGTCATCACCCGACATCCTGTCGCTCATCATATCATCGTATCATCACCCCTGATCATCCCCGTCAAATAAAATACATCACTTTCCATCATGCCCGTGCGCCACACGGACGGTCATGATTTTGTTTTGGGATATGATTCTTTGTGAGACGGAGAGTGCTGGCTGTTTTGAGATTTAATTATTTTTTTTATACATTTACCGATTTCATATATGGGGATTTTTGGGCCAAGCAGACTGTCTCATCAAATACGCCAATGCATGCATTTTCCCCCTATATAAATGATTTTATTGTTCATTAAGCTAGAATTAAACTCAAGCAATCGAATTTAAAAAATGTTTGAAAGTATGATAGTAATTATTTTTAAATGATTAAAAAAAATTAAAATAATATATTAATTTAAAATAAAAAAATAATTTTTTTAATAATTTTTAAAATATGGAAACAAAGAGGCAAAGAGATATCGGAAAATGTCGGCACCGGTAAATGCTTTTATTCCAAGGTGATAAAGCCTGGCTTCAAAATCAAGATCGAGGAGTAGATTTTCCTCTTGTTGTTGGAATGCAGAGCTTAGACTGGTTAGTGGACTTGGTTAAAAGACAAAGAGCCCCTCGGTTTCTAGACAGGTTGATTGTGTTTCCAATTCCCTATAAAGTGCGAGTTGATTTCTCTAAAAAAGGACACGTTAAGAGTCAAATACAAATGATGGCCTATTTTACCATTAGAACATGATGATGACTGCCATGATTTATGGACTATGCATTTTCGTTTTTTTTATTTTTTCAAAATGTGACGTCCCTAACTTTATTTGAGTTTTTTTACATACAAAAATTGAAAAATTAAATCTCATTTTAGTGCAAAAACAGTGCTTTTGTATGCGAAACATGCATAGGTTGCGCATTTATAGCACGGAATATAATTACGGTTATTTTTTTAAAAAAAACTTATTTAATAATATATATTTTAAAAAATTATTTTTAAAATCAATATATTAAAATAATTTAAAATATATTAATTTAAAATAAAATAAATATAATTTAAAATTGATTGTCATTTATAATGGCGCAACCTTATTAATATAAAAATAACTTTTTTTTTTGCAAGGTTCTGCTACCCTCATTTTCACAACTTTAAAAAAATAAAATTACTGCTACTCTAAAATCGAATTGGCACAATATATATTTTTGGGTCTTTATGCAACCTTTTAATACATGTTATTTTTTTAATTCTCTGTAACTATGATGTTTTTCCAAATAAATTTGGGCACCATGCTAAAAAAACTTCTGTTGTGGTTACCGTTATTCTTCTTAAGCTGTCCCATATTATTTAAATTAACGAGGAATGCCGACTTAAATTTCAATTGCATTGAAATCTAAAAGTCAAGGACAGCGCGTGGTGTGCAAAACTTTATCGTAAAATGGAATATAAAACCATGCCGCAAAGACGATTACTTGAGCGTTTTTTATTTTTGTTTTCCAACTCTTTTGAGACTTCCACCTTCAAAAGGCAAATTTTTATATAATTTTATATTATAAAAAAAATCCCTGCGATCGAGGATGGAAATAAAACCTGAAGACATGGTTCCTTTCAACTACCCTCCTTGAAAAATACTTATTTCTTGACCGTCACTAGTGAAAAATCATACCGATAGTAAACCTAATTCTTTTTTACACTCCGCTCCCTTTTCTTTTCTTTTAAATAATTCTATATGCTATATACTTCATGTCTTTAAGAGTCTAGATAACCGTGGATTCTGATCTATATAATCTTAAATTCATGACTTTATTTGCTTTTTTCACACTCAATCATTTTTTTTTGTTTCTTATTTGTGTCTGCAAGTTTGTTCAAGAATCCATGGTGGATTGAAGAACACATTCACTGTCAAGTAGGTTTGGTAGTTCAGCTCACTCCCCTGTTAATAGGTGGGGTGGCAAAAAATTCATAGGATCGAGACACGTATAAAAGAGTTCAATTATAGACAACATACGAGAGGGAGTTTTGGGAACTTATTAGAATGTTCTTAAAAAGCGAGGGACAGGATGCTACTTGAAATCTTAATAATTGCTAATATTGTAATTAACGACTTTGTGTTTGTTCGATAATTTCAATGTTTATATTTATCATTTTTATCCGAGTCTTGCATAATGACAATTTATTGTTATTTAGACTAACTAGATTGTATTTATCTATCAAAATAAACTTGTTGTTTTGAAAAATAATTAGGAAGACAGCTAGAACTATATTGGAAGGTGTTTGAAAATGTGGTACCGATTATTTTTTAAAGTGTTTTTTCTCGAAAAATTATTAAAATAATATTTTAAAAAAAATTTATTTAAATATCAACACATCTAAACAATTCAAAATTATACAAAAAAATAATTTTAAATAATTTTTTAGATTTCTAATAAATGCCATTTGAAATACGGCATGGATGACTGTCAAGGATTGAAGTGGCTGGAATTCTTGCAAAATAAGCCCGTCTATTGCGTTATACGACACTCATAAAATTAAGACAATATATAGATAGGGAAAGTGATTGAAAATACTAATTAATTAGACAGTGCAAGCATGCGGTAGAAGAAAAGAATATCTACTGAAAACCCCAAGTCCCCTACTTGTTTATACAATTGCACACGTCTTATTGCATGGTAGTAGGGGTAATATTGTATATTCCCATGTCACCAAACTATACCAGATTCTTAACGTGGACAAGATATTATTGAGCTTAATATTATGACAACATGGTTATTGTCTTTAATTTAGGGAAAAAAAGTTGGAGCTAGTGCTTGTATTTAATGAACATACTGTTTATATTTGTGGTTAGGCTTTTTAGATTTTGGCAGGATACACTTGTAAACTTATTAGGTGTTTTTTTCAGTTTTTTCTATGGATCAAGTGACAGATTCTTACAATTTATTTTTTCCTATGCTTGTGATAATCATGGATGCTGTGTTGATTTTATCCTCCCTCGTAATGATTCGGTTATATATATATATTCAAACCAACTTTAATTAAAAATATTTTTTATAAAATAATTTTTTTAAAATTATAATTATAACTGCTACCGCAATATCAAATATACTCTAAAATATGATACTTCCTTTCTAATTACCAATTAGTAATTTAATCATTCTTTTTTCGTATTCTTTTTTGTGTGCCACGTGAAGAGTTTTGGTTAAACAAATGACTTTTAAACTTTGTTTTTTTTAGGAAAATGTGTATTTGATATGGTGGTCAAAATAATATTTTTCTAAAATTTAATTTTTTAATGTTTTTTTATTTTAATATCAAAAATATAATTTTAAAAGTAAAAAAATTATTTTACTGTATTTACAAATAAAAAATAATTTCTACTACAATGTTATGTTTAAACTAGCTCAAAATCCAACATCAATTGTAGTTAGGGACGTGTTGAAAACTTGTCATTCTGAGTCACGTTCATTGTTTTTCAATCTGATTTTGTTTTATACCCATTCGTTGGGTGACTCAAATTTATCACCTATAATTTTTTTTATATATAAACAAAAAAAATACAATTAATTAATTAAACAGAATTTGGCTAAGAAAAATTACAAACCTATTAATCATGACTATTTATAAAATATAATTCGGATACGTCAAACTTTTTCAACACAACTCGGAAAAAATCACTAGCAATTAGTCATTTCATACGTTTTTTTTTAAATCTTGTTATCTAAAGTAGTTTAAATAATTAAATGCTTTTTTAATAGTGATAACTCCTGGAAAATAATCAAGAACCAGTCAGTATGTGATAGAAAACTTGTAAAATAAATTACTCCGTTCCCTTGTGATGTGTGCCATAATCAGAAATTGATTTCAATTACTTTCTTTCTTCTCTTTCAAACATAGGATTGAAAAGAAAAAAATAATTTTTTTAACCTAAATAAAAATTTAAAATTAATCATGTATTTTTTTGTGTTGTTTACATGATAATCCTCTCATTTTTAATTTTATATTTATGCTATAATTTAAAATTTTATCTTATAAAATTAGGATATAAAGATATTAAATAAAAAATAAGTCCGCGGATAAATTAAATTTTAAGAAACATTGACGAGAATAAAAAAGAAGAAGAGTGGCTTCGATGTTTATTATGAAACACAATTACAAAAACAAATGATCTAGTATATTTGTTAACAGTAATACGGTACGAGGAAATTACTGAGGTAAATAATTTTGTAGGCAACTGGGGGTCGGCAACTGGTACTTGATGGTATGGGTTCAGAAAGAGCTAAATATGGGGAGTTAGGACGGTGTTCTACACGCACCGAGAAATGAGATGATGCGAACGAAGCTGATTTAAGGAGGAGTTCAAATGATTGTGAAGAAGTGAGTGTCGGGGCGTGAAGGGACAAGATGACACACACGACTTTGTTGTTCGGATGGAGTAGTGGGGTCCACGGATATACAGCAAAGCAGAGACAGTGGGAACCACAAGGGGGAGTGAGGGCACGTGTCCCCAGGCAAGACATGTTGGTCCACGTGAGTTCGAGAGGGAGGCCTTAAGAAAGGAGGTGTTTTCTTACACGCTTTCCTTTATATCGCGCACCCTCTCATCCCACGTTAACTCCACTCTCCCTTGTCCCCCCCCCCCCCCCCCTACATCTGAAAAGTACAGAATTCTGTTGTTCGCTTTCATTGCTCGGACTCTATCTACTTGGCTCATCAGCTCCGAGCCTTTCTTTAAGTTACATTTCTAATAATTTTTCATGAAGCACGAGTCTGAGTTGTATATGAATGTGATAAAGTTATTTTTTAAATTATTTTTTATTTTAAATTATTTTTTTTATTTAAAATGTAATCTTAAACTGTATCTTTATGAAGTATGAATTTTTTAAAATTATTTTTAGTGGTGGTATTCAAAGTGAGTTATTATTTTATTGTTAGTATATATTCTTTTATGAGATAAAACAAGTATTAATAAAATAATATTTGTAATTTATTGTTTGTTATGCTGTGAATATTCATATACTTACCTAAGGAAAAAAATAAATTATAAAATAATTGCTCTGTTTTAGGGTAAAAAATATAAGAAATTTTATCCTGACCGGAACAAAAGCTAGCTTTTTAAAACTAGTGCCTGTTTGGCATTGCGGCCAAACCGGCTTTTTGAAAAAATTCAAAAAATTTTTATTTTTTATTTTTGTTAAAATTGAGTGCGGTTTGTACTTTTTGGATCGTTTTGATGTGCTGATATTAAAAATGATTTTTAAAAAATAAAAAAACATTATTGGCATGCTTTTCGGCACGAAAAACTATTTGAAAAGCAACCGCTACCACAATACCAAACACCCTCTAATTATTATTATCTATTTTAAATATATTTTTAATTCAATAAAAATTTTATTTCTGAAAACAGAATCATGCCATCATCGATCAAAATATGGAATATTTTATATTATTAGTATATGATATTAGATTTTACAACTCTCTAGTCACTAAATTATAACATATTAGATACAGACGGATTTAACAGAATCATTCTCGCACGAAGTCATGATCTGAAGCCGACCAAGGGTTTCAGCTCTAAGCCATCTCGATAAATTAAAACATTATTAGACCCTGTAGTGCACGTACTCTCCCCTGTGCTACGTCAACTACACGTTCTGCACAGTTTGAGAGTGCGGTCGCATGGGAATTTCCAAATGTTTTTTTTTTTAAACTTTAAATTAATATATTTTTAATATTTTATATTAATATATTAAAATTAAAAATAATAATTTAATATTATTTAAATAAAAAAACTTCAAAAACATCAAGACTATAATCTCAAAAGGATATTAAGACTAGTTTGTGTTTGCGTTTTAAAAATATTTTTAAAAATGTATATTTTTTTATTAAATTAAAAATTTTTAAAATTTTTTATTTTAATATGTAAATATTAGAAATAAACAAATAATAACTTAATATGTATTTAAATAAAAAACATTTCATAAAAATATCAAAACTACCATTTGAAACGAGTTTTAAAATCATATTTATTTTTATATTTTAAAAGTATTTTAAAAGAATTATTTTTTTCTTTGTTTAAAATTAATTTTTTTATATAATTTTAATTATTTTTATATACTAATATAAAATAAACTAAAAATAAAAAAATATTTTAGTATATTTTTAAATAAAAAAACATTATTAAAATGAGCCCATGAAAATCAGCTTTTATGGCCACGAGTGTGGCACACGTGCACTAACTGGATAGGTTTCAAGCAAATGAAAAAAGCGCTAACAGTATTATTAGAAAAGTGCATGAAAGCGACGCTTTTGTCCGGTAACACCTTCCTCGTGCTTAGCGCATGAGGAAATGGTTTTTTATTAAAAAAGATAGGGGAAAATGTAGGCCCCACGTGTGATGATCAATATAAAAGTTGATCTGTCTCTTCCAATCATCACCATCAACCTTTTGATTTGATGGTTGTCTAGCTAGCTCAACTGGCTTGGCCTAATTATGTAATGAGCACAGGATAAGATGATCAAGTTTGATAGATTGACCATTGGATTTTTACCCTTATTTGATCACAACCGCTGGTTAATTGGAAGGAATGTGATAAGTGTGAGATTTGTTCAGGTGTGAAGTGGACCCACTTTGCTAATGCTGTAGATTCATGAGATATGCACAGGTGTATTTGTGAAGCATCTAACAGTGCTTTTGAAATTCTTTAAATTTTTTAAATTTTCAATTATTATTTTTTAATCTTTTTAATACAGTGATATTCAAAATAAACCTTAAAAATTTTAAAAAATAATTTTCATTAAACTTCCGAACATTATCTACTTTTATTAATTTAGGGTTTATTGAGTTGATAAAGTTTATTTTTATTTTTTTCTTTAAGTTATTTATTTTTTGATTTTTTAATATTATTTTGATGTGTTAATGTAAAAAAATAAATTTTAAATATGTATATAAAATATTATTTTAATATATTTCTAAATAAATTATATTTTGAAAAATAACTATGCTATACGAAACGAGCCAAAAATCTTCAATGTTTTTTAAGTGGTTTCACTGTAGTAACATATAGGAGGACACGAGATATCCGAGTTGAATGTGCTTAGCAAATTTTGATTATGTGAAATATATCATGCTTTTCTGGTATTTTGTGTCATAATTAATAGAACCCAATATGTGGTTGTTTCGGAGATTTACGAGGTATTTTGAAGTGTGATTCAATGTGTGTTTTTTAAAAGATATTTTTAGTATTTTTGAATAATTTTAATTAGTTGATATTAAAAATAAATTTTAAAAAATAAATAAATATTATTTTAATAAACAGAAAAACAATTTAAAAAATATCTTTTACTACTATCTCACACACCCGTTGAAGGTTTGGACAACATGTTGATTGCATTCACTCACAAAATAAGAGTGTTTGTCTATACGGTAGCGCCTATGTTTTGAAGAAATCACAAATTAATTGTATTTGGTTAAAGTTTAAAACGATGGTTTTTAAACATGGGACCCATAAAAAATAGCAATGAATCGCAATTTTAAAAAAATCAAGATTTAGCTGTTTTGCTGGCACTGTTCATTTTTGTTAAGTAAACAGTGTAAAGTGAATTAATTCACGTTGCACACTGTTCACTTCTCATAGAAACAGTGCATTGAAATTTTGCATTGTTTACGTGGAAAGAGAAGTATGTTGATATAAAACACAACTAATCTTTATTTACTTTCACTATTCACGTGGATAATGCAGTGAATTTATTCACTTGCACTATTAGCGTAAACAGTAAACAAATTCATTTTTTAATTTTTTTATTTAAAAAATTAGTGTTTAACATTATTTAATGACATTACATAAATTAGAAGTAGATTGCATGATAGCGTAAGATTTGCAAAATTTGATAACAATTCCAATTATGTTCCTAATAATATTATAACCGATGTTGTTGCGCGTTTAAAAACCCAAAAAAACTATAGTTCTTGTCAGATGTATTTCATACGTGATAGAATTGTAGACAGTTTAATAGAACAATAAAAAATATTTTATATAAATTATTATTTATTTCATGATGTAATAACAATAGTTAAATTTACAGTATTTAAATTAAAAACTATCAATATTAATTATTTTATAATCTTAATTTAAAAAACATTCTTAATCAAACACATTAAATTATTTTTTATTAAATTTTAATTTTAACCACAGTTTTAACCAAGCATACATAAATATCTAACAAACTCCAACCAAAAATACTTTTTATAAAATAACTTTAAAAAAGTTGATATTAAAAATAAAATTTTAAAAATAAATAGATATTATTATAATGTATTGTTGAGTAGAAAAGCAATTTAAGAAATCTCCTTTACTTCCATCTCACACTCCCGTTAAAGGTTTAGATAACATGCTGATTGCATTCACTCACAAATAAGTGGATTAACTTTTTCTCTCTACCAAAATAACGTCGTTTAAATAAAAAAACTGATCTGAAAAAAAAACTGAGTCCATTGTAGATGACTCGTGTGTTTCATGTGCGAACAGCAAGGGAGGAGTTGCTTGCATCAAAGTCAATTTCTCAACGGTTCTGATTTAAGAATTTAAATTTGAGTACGATGTAATGAAAGGGCTGTAGAATTTATGAGGGTTTTGTCCGCCAAGGCTAACATTTCTTGGTTCGTATCTATTTCATTTATGGTGTGAACGTATCCTGAATGAAGACACCCATCATTTATTATTATTTTATATTCCAAAAGATGTTTATCTCTTGATGTCTCCAGGAATTAAATACCAGCAATTTAAAATTTACTTTTTTTATATTTTTATATTTTTCTATCTTCTAATATTAAAAATAAATTTATAAAAAAATATTATTTTAATATATTTCTAATCAAAACTGTTAATATCCTTATAAACACCCAGCAACCTTATTGTACCATAATACTTAATTTTTTAAAAATATATTTAAAATATTTCGTGGCTGTATTTTAGTTTTGCTGCCAACTAAAAGATTTGTTTCCAAGTTTTATTAACAATAAAGTGAATTGGATTGGTACGAAACATAATACATTCAAATCCACCATTAATTAATAGCATTAAAAATAACCTAATCGATGATATAAATGTTTTTGGCAGGGACGAAGTTTTAGGTCAAGCTAAAGCCGAAGATAAACACTGAAGCAAATATTAATGGTAATCCATTCACCATGCCCACAAATCCCTCCCTCCCTCCTGTAATTAAATTTTTAATATCCGTATATTAAAATAATAATAAAAATATATAAAAATAATTTTAAAATAATTTTTTTTATATAAAAACATTCAACCATATACCGAATAGGCTATTAACCATGGTAGGGTAAAGAAGCAAACTAGAGTTTAGGTAAATCGTATTATTATATTTATATACGGAGGCAAAAGCCATGATTGAGATAATTGGACTTACTGACAAGAAGTCATGATTGAACTCAGACACACCACCACTCCCCATTCCTCTCTTCCTCTCTCTTTTCTATATAATCCCCCACACGCACTCCCTTCCAAACCCCGTCCTCCTCCTTCACATGTATCCAGCAGCTCTCTCTCTCTCTCTCTCTCTCTCTCTCTCTCAACCAAAACAGAGAGACCTGAACCTTAAGCTTTCTGTACTGCCCTTTAGTATACAGAAGTAGGTTATATAAATAGCAGGGTTTCTGGTTTTCTGGTGGGAAAAGGAAGAAGATGATGGCTGGGAAGGAAGATTTGGGTTTGAGTTTAAGTCTTAGGGTTCCTCAAAATCAACATTCTCTGCAGTTGAATCTCATGCCTTCACTGGTTCCATCCGCTGCTTCTTCTTCTCTCTCTGGTTTCCATCCTCAAAATCCCTCATGGAATGTGACCTTCCCTTCTTCAGGTATGCCCTTTTCTTTTTGTAAAACAATCCCCCCCGGTTTTTGGATAAATTCAAGATCCGCATGGCCTCAAGTTTCAGATCCAGATTTGTATCTTCTCTTTCCTTTTCCCTCACTTTCCCAAGAAACAAACACATTATAAAGCCTTTTTTTTTTAAAAGAAAAACTATCCTCCTTTCTCTCTTTTTTCAAATAAAGTAAATTAAGTGTTCTTTTTTCTTTTCTGCTTTGTTTTTTCATGTTCTATTAGCTTTTATCAATCGCTTTCACTCAACTTTTCTTCTATTCACACAACACAAAACCCTTCGTCTATTTTTTTTCTCAAGATCCTAACCCACAAAATATGTAACTTTTGATCTCTGACAAATTCATCTCTCCCATGCAGATCCAAACTCTAATTCATACCGGGCCGAGACAAGATCGTTGCTTCGAGGAATCGACGTGAACAGGTTACCATCAACGGCTGATTGTGAAGAGGAAGTGGGGGTTTCATCTCCAAACAGCACGATATCGAGTATTAGTGGGAAGAGAAGTGAAAGAGAAGGTATTAATGGAGATGAGCATGAGATGGAGAGAGCTTCTTCTCGTGGAATCAGTGATGATGAAGATGGTGAAACCTCAAGAAAGAAGCTCAGGCTGTCTAAAGATCAGGCCGCTATTCTTGAAGAGAGCTTCAAAGAACACAACACTCTCAACCCGGTAAGTGCTCTTTTTTTTTTTTTTACCTGAAACCCAGTCTCACTGTTTTATTGTTGAGAGATGGAGGAAAATACACAAAAATGAGTTTTTCCCCCCTCTACTCTCGTGAGTCAGGAATGGATTATTGTTTGGAGGGTATTTTGGTAATTGAAACTGACAATCGGTTGTTCCGGTTCCGGCAGAAGCAAAAGATGGCTTTGGCTAAGCAGTTAGGACTCAGACCTAGACAAGTGGAGGTGTGGTTTCAGAACAGGAGGGCAAGGTAGGATAATTTGCTATCTTATCAAGGGTATTTCTGGCCTTTACTACATATTTTTTGTTGATGTCTTGTTATGGCCTTCTCGAGTGGTTTTATCAACGCAAGAGTGTTATATTTTTGCAGAACCAAGCTGAAGCAAACCGAGGTTGACTGTGAGTTCTTGAAGAGATGCTGCGAGAACTTGACAGAAGAGAACAGGAGGTTGCAAAAGGAGGTTCAGGAGCTTAGAGCTCTCAAACTTTCACCACAGTTCTACATGCAAATGACCCCACCAACCACCCTCACCATGTGCCCATCATGTGAGCGTGTTGCAGCCCCCTCCACCGCATCATCCACCGTTGATGCCAGGCCCCATCCTCATATCGGTCCTACCCGTCATAGGACCGTCCCCATGAACCCATGGGCTCCGGCTGCTCCAGTCACACGTGGACCGACACCGTTTGATGCCATCCGTCCTCGATCGTAATTACAACACGAAACCATAGGCATCCCGGTCATTGGATTCGTCACTATCTTTAGCTAATTTGGGAAAGAAAGGTAGCTGGTAATGTGTACGAAATGGAGGGGGCCAAGGAACAGGTGGAAGCGTCGCACCATTCTTCTCGTGCTCAAAGTCATAGGTCTAAAGATATGGCTGTTGCCCAGGGCGATTCGGTGTGGGTCTTTTCTTGTTTTGTATTTCTGACCTAGCAGTCTCTTGAAAAGATGGTTTGACATAATTAGATTATAGTGTGTTTCTAGAGGGTAGCTAAATGATTACTCATACACTTCTTTTCCTTTCATAGATAGAAAGAGCTTTGAAAGGGTAGGAAGAGGACTTTGGATGTAAAGAGCAGCCAGCAGTATTTCTCTTTTTTATTTTAACCACGTTGTGTTCTTGACTCGTTGTAATTGAATATTACAAGAATTTTCCTAGTATTGATTATGTTTTGCACATAGTCTTATCTCTTTTCTGTGTTTTTTTAATACTTGTAGTGAGATTTGGAGGGGATAATCTCAATATATTTCTTTTCTTGTATAAATTATTCCTTAAGCCATAGAGAGTTTCTTCCCATTCAAAAATTCTTCCCCAATCTTGCTTTTAAAAGTCTTAACAAGTAAAAGTTTGTTTACTGAGTATTTATGAGTATTTACTTGCTGTGGTTATTTTAAAAATATAATAAGATAATATTTTTTTAAAAAATTATTTTTAATATTAATGTTATAAAATTACTAAAAAATATTAATTTAAAATTAAAAAATAATTTTTTTATATATTTTTTAAAAATATTTTTAAAACATGAAAAAAAATAACTATATATATAAAAAAGAATTAGAAGGGGAATTCATCGAACAAAAGGAAGCCAGCCCAATTGTCCATCTAATAAAGGGAAAAAAATAAAATCGGGAAAAAAATAAAATCACAAAACTCGTCTAGATCAAAATCTCTACTCACTTTTACAGTGGGCTTCCATTTTTCCTCTCACTCATTCCCATTTTTTTTTTTTTATATAATTTACGTGGATGTCCGGGTCAGCTTTCGCGCACCTCGACTAATCTTACGGGCCCTGAAATTAACGATCATATAAGCCTCGAGTGGCCATCATATGAGCAACCTACTCATCCCCACTTTACTAAGCCGGGTATCAATCAATCGCGCTGGTTTTGAAGGGGAAACATTTTTTTAATAATCGATATGCTACTATGCTATCAGCATCAATACCAATAACTGAGTGCATCTTAAAATGAAGTCCTCATCTTTATTTTTTATTTTAAAAAAATCAAAATAATATTTTTTATATCAGCACATCAAAATAATCTAAAAATATAATAAAAAATAAATTAGAAGCAATTTCTTTTTTAAAATTAACGAAAAGCAGGTTGAGACTCACTCCTAAACATCCAATACATCAAGTTTTAAAACTATATTGACCCTCTCAACCTATGAAATGAGCATTGTTTTGGTCGATCCCCAAGTTAAATTTTAAAACTATAATAATAACTTTTACATTACACTGACTTGAGTCACCCTGACTTGACATTCCTAATCCATGACCCAAGCTTTGCCTCAGTTTGACTCTTCAATCAAGTTTTAAAATTTTAACAATAATCACTTTTATTTTATGCTAACCCAAGTCGGTTGACCCTCCTGACACATAACTCAAGCCTTACCCCAGATCAACCTCTTAGTTGGGTTTTAAAAATATGATAATAACTATTTTTATCTTCATATTGACCTAGTTTAACGATCAACCCCGCTTGTGATTTTGGGCTTGTCTTGGATCGACTTTTGGATCAGGTTTAAAACTATAATAATTACCTTTATTCTAATGCTGACTCGGGTCAACCCGACCCGTAAAATGAATCTTAACTAGTGATTCGAGTTTTGCTTTAAATCGACCTTTGAGTTGGGTTTTAAACTATGATAATAATTATTTTTATCTTTATATGTCTTAGTTTAATAATTCTAGAATTAAGAGTTTTTTTCTAAGGATATTTTAGAAATAAAAAATAATAAATATTATCTCTGGAGATATATTTTTTCTATATCTCCTTTTGAAAATACATAAATTTATTTTTATATCTTTATTTCATTTCACTGAATGCATTTTTATCTCTATTGTATGTTGATTACTTCTATCCCATATTCCCATTACAAGAACTAAATACTATCTAAAATCTCATAATATAGGACGAAGTTATTTAAAAAAAAGAAAAAGAAGAAGACAGAGCCTTAATGCACAGTGGCCCGGATCACGACAAAAGGTTAACACAAATCTTCGGTTTTTCCGGGAAAAAAGAAGGCTTCCATGTCCCTGAACTTCAATACAAGCCATACTCAAAGGGTAACTTGAAAGAAAAACAGCAGTTAAGAGACGAGTTGATGTAGCTACCCAGTTGGACCCCTTCAATAATTGCGAATCAATTCAACACGGGTAATCAACGAACAGTGACGCTATGCTATCCTTTCAGCAACTGAGAAAGTTTTTGTCAACCTAAGCTCCTATTGTTCTTGTAGCAGCTCTGCTAGGGTCGACAAGATAAGAAAAGGTTGATAGAACTCTTGTCTCTTTCGACTTTACATGCCCTTCTTTCTCTTCACCTGCAAATGGCAATGCCATGCTCCTTCCTTCATTTTCCACATTTTGGGTAATCAATATAAATGTCGATAACAATTGCTCGTGTGCACGTTCACGTCATTATCCACATTTCAGAAGTGTAGGGATTAGAGAGATTTGTCGACAATCAAGCTCTAATTTGGGACAACAACAAGTTAGAACCAATTAATTGGAGCTCCATTGATATTAGTATTCTTTCCTCCCTTGAAAGATTTCAGATTTTTAACCCTCTTTTTATATATATATATATATATATATATATATATATATATATATATATAGAGAGAGAGAGAGAGAGAGAGAGAGGTGTGTTATTCACAAATCACAAGTTATGTCCCAGCTTCATAGAGTTGACATTCACGGATAGTTGGCCGACAATGACAATAATTTCTTGATAAAGGAGATTGTCATTAGATCTTTTGAACGATGATGAGATCTTTACTTCACAAATACTTCAAGTTTTTATGGGTGCTGAAAGTGGGGCATTTCCCATTATTTATGAACATAGATTTATCTCATATTAAGGTCATATCGAAATTTTCTTTTAAAAAAATCAAATTTCAACAAACTCAATAATAATGGAAGAGCATTTTTAAAATAATCGAAGCAAACTCGGTCCAACCTCTAGAATTTATAACATAAATTATAAGGCGATATCACAATGCAAAAGGAAAACAAAAAAAAATAACAATATAAAATTTTAAACCTACCAAAATAATTAGGGATAAGCTTGAAAAAACAAATAAAAAAATTTATTTTAAACATGTAGATTTGAAAAGAAAAGGAACCAAATTTGATAAATAAAAAACCAAAATCATAAGGGGATGAAATTGAAAAATAATTTAAATAAGGAAAATAATAAGAACAACAAAATAACAATTAGAAGAATAAAGATCATATTTCATATAAAAATAAAATGTTAAGGGATAAAATCTAAAGACAAATTAATTCAATAATGGATTCAAGACCAAAAACACCACAATTAAAAGAATAATGACCAAATCTAATATAAAAACAAAGTGTAAAGGGATAAAATTAAAAAACAATATTAACTTAATAAATAATCCAAAACTAAATACATTGAAATTAAAAGAAAGATGACTAAACATGATATAAAAATAAAGTATGAATGGATGAAATTAAAAAAATAAATTAACTTAATAAATGATTCAAGATTAAATATATTGTAATAAAAAAAACGAAAGTCTAATTTAACTTAACAAATAAATAGCTAGAATTTCTTATTTTTTTGTAGTGGCCAACATAGTTTTCTAGAAGGAAAGAGAGAAAAGAAGAAGGAAGGAAAATAACTCCTTGTCGTATCTCCTCCACGTATAATCAAAGAACACATGTCTCACCAAAGTGATGTGGGTGGTGAGATACATCGAACACCGTCATGGAAGGAAACATCCGGTGTTGTGTGGGCTCCACATGTGCCGCCTGAAAGGGCACGAGTGACACTAACCACTTTCAAATTTTAATATTAATTTATATATATTAAAATATCAAATCACCTCTAACCCCACTTGAAAATTACAAAAAAAAAAAAATCATAGCAAAATATCTAAAATGACCTTGCTTTCACAATAAAGAGAGTTTATTTTTCAGGGGTGTTTAAGTAACTGACATGCATAAAAAAGTATGAAAAACCTAAAAAGCTCATGAATCAAAAATAACTTTTTTTAAGGGTCATTAATGGTAATTATACTATAGAAAAAACCATAAAATTATTGATTAACATCCTTTTTTTAGTATAATTACTAATAAGCTCAATGAAAAATACTTCTATACTTCTAAACCCAAACTTGTCCAATTTAAAAATAAAATAGTTTTACCGTGGAATGTATAAAATAATGATATGTTTTAGTTTTTTTTTTTTGGTAATTGTAATGCCCCCCTGTTTCTGTGATTATTCACGTGAAAGAAGACAAATTATAGAAGTTCTCTTAATCTAATTTAAAAATATTTAGATACATCTTAAATTGTTTTTTTTTACTTTTTATAGGTATCAAGAAGCCCAAGCATTTCCATTTCTTTTATTATGACTCTGCTTGTTTTTGTATTTTAAAAATATATATTTTTATTTTAAATTAATTTTTTTTTATGTTTTTAGATTTTTTTGATGCATTGATTTCAAAAATAATTAAAATATATATATATTATTTTGATATATTTCTAATTGAAAAGCAACCGCAATCATACTTTCAACATGCAAAAATCCACAACTAATCCTCTTTTTTTCTTTTTTAAAACAAACATTGTATTTATCACCCTAGTCTAAGGATAGTTTTTTCTGTACAAATAGAATTACTTTATAATTTTTTTTTCCATTGGACAATTTTGTAATTTTTTTTAAAAATAATGTTTGGTTACTATAATAAAATAAAAGAGATAAAGACAATAAAAACATGTTTTCTCATACTTTTTATTTTGATATTATATAAACTGACTCAAACTATTATTAAAATATATTTATTCTATGTTATTATCTGTCTTTTTAACAAAAATAGTTATATTTTTTTATATATATTTATCTTTTTTATTATTATTACAAGACATTAACCAAACATAACTAATATCCGCATGCTACTCACAGTCTCCAAAAGGAAGGAATCAAAGGGAAATCTCATTCAGTTGTCTTGCAAAATTGGTTATGTACTTCACATGACATTAAAATATAAGATCTTAGATTTTTCAAATATTAGGTCTAATTACTCTTTGTTTGTATGTTTTTCTCTCGTATCACAAGAAATCTTTTTTATATTTTATTCTTTGGTGGGAATCACGTAAAGAGGATGTTGATGCTTAATTATTTATTATTTATATTTAATAGACGGTCCATTTAAAAAATAAAATTTTCTTTATAGTATAAGTGATAAAAAAAATAAAATACTTTGATGTACAATCGAGAAATCCAGAAATAAGACGATGATTTTGCAAAAAACAAATCCCATGTAAATCACAAACATGAAATTGAATTTAACTCATAAATAAATTTGCAATCAATTAATAATCTATTATAGTTTTTATATTTGAAGTAAAATATCATATAATTGAATTAAATTATACTATTTAAAATACATATAAAAATAAATTAAATTAGCAATCTTGACTATTTTATCCTTAATTTAGAAATAATTTTGATACAAAAATTATTATTTCTTATTACAAAGACTCTTATATTTATTTAAAATAACATAAAATATAGGCATTTTAAAGAAGATATAAATAAACCAATCTCATGTTCATTGTTTATTAAATATTTGATGAAGAAATTTAAAAAATATATATTTGTTAGAAAAAAAATTGATCAAAATCTTTTTGAGAAAAATAATTATAGAATATTCCTATAAAAGTTATTTAGTCTTTCTCTAATCAAACTCAAATAAAATAAACATCAAACCAATACACATCACATTACCAAATAGACAAGTTAATGACTAACATATTTTTGATAATGTTAATAATTCAAAAGGATACCACAATGTTAATAATTGAAAAGAACAATAACTTTTACATAAGGGACAAGAAAAAAAAATCAAAATAATAAGAACTAAAGTAAAAAATATAATACCATCATTTTAGATTAAATGATGGAATTAAAAACCAATAAAACGTTTACAAAAGGTCAAAGGAAAAAAAAATAAAAAGCAAAAGAATAAGGATGAAATTGAAAAATATAATATTTTGTAAATTGAAATTGAATGATGAAATTGAAAATAAATAAGATTTCTACAAATGAATCAAGAAAAAAAACATCAAAAAAATAAAAATTGAAGTTGAAATACCAATAACAAAAATGGTAAAACTATGATTTTTAGGGAAGGAGAGAGAAAAAAGAGGGGGGGAATCAACCGGTGACAAACCAGACCACTAACACCGACATGTGCCCCTCCACATGAAAGAGAAAATGATGATGCTTTGAACAATACGCTGAAAGGATATTTTTGGATGTCAGGAAGCGTTGATTGAAGTGAGCGGGTGCCTCTTGCATACCTCTTGGTGTCATACACGCTTCTACCTTTTTATTATTTTTTATATATATTTATTCAAATACCAATTTTTCTCTAAGTTGACTTTATAATAACAAAAAGCCATTTAACTCCAGTTTTGGTCATTTTAATATGATTTTTTTTTTATTTTTTTATATTATTCAAATATCAAATTGCATATCAAATGGTATTATAATAAAAAAATAACCATGATGAAAATACAAAAAAGCCCGAGACTATTTTTGTTTTGTTTTACTTCTAAGGTTGATTAAAAAATTTAATTTAATTAAGGTTTTTTTTTGTGTTTTTACTTCATAATTAAGATGAGAAAAAACTTCTTTATCTTCAATTAAATTAATAATAATTAAAAAATCATGTAAAAAGATCTTTGATGCCATTGATAAACAGTGGTAAATCTCTTAGGTGGAGGGAAAAAACCCCTGATTATATTATTCTAGTGAGAACAACATCTTTGAGTGCGCGGCTACAAGGTTTTTCCAAAGCAAATTAGGTCTTTAATGGCGGAGAATCTGCCCACAAACAGAATTCGTTTAACATATGGGCCATAGCTGTAAGATCCACCAGCAGCAGTGAAAAGTAATGATAAGAACACCTTTAATTTTTAATTTCCATATCCCGCGAGGCTCTGCACAAGAAAAAAAGGAGGACCTGGAGGTTGGTTTCAAACTTTCAGTCCGCCAGCCCATAGTTTAGGGTTCTGTAGAATTTTCAAGTTCCAAAATTTCTTGTATAGTTGTGCGCTCTTTTGTGCGGCGGAAACCAGCGGGGAAGAATACAGGAGGAGTTTTAGAACAAGGCAGAGAAGAAGTTAAAGAATCGAATCTACCTAGTGAAATAACTGGGCATCTAAAGGAAGTTGATATTTGCAATGAAAATAATTAATTTATGCTAAAGGAATGGATTCCTAAACGTTCAAAGCTGTAAAAGTCAGCTGCAAAAGATTGTTCTTATTTGCTGCTACTAATAACATCTTGTTCTTGTCCACAATCCCACTTTCACAGGTTCTCATTTTCCTGTTGTTATAGAGTTATTTAATCCTACTGAAGGAAAGTTTTTTTTTAAATTATTTTTGATATTCATGGAAGACAATATAAAAATATAATTTTTTTTTTATGAAACGTAATTTCAAACAGCGCTACGTGTCTGTCCAGTACTGGACAGAAAGCAGTTTACGTGCAATCTGCATAAGAACTTTCTACTCTTGGCATTTGGAACACAAGAAAATAGGTTTCTTTCTCTGGAAAAAGTCGTATGATTTGCCAAAACATGAATAGAGTGATCCTAACTTTTGTTTGGCACATTTTCTCCGCAAAATAAATTGTATTAATGCTTCAAAAAAGAACATCGGACAATACTCCTGGAACAAACTGTGTGGATAGGATAGCAACTCCAAGTAGCAGCAAGAATTCCACCACCACCCTTAGGTTAGGCAAACGAACAGTGGTGGTTATTAGGAAAAAAAAAAGAGCATGGCTATTTAGTAACAACAATTCAAAACGTATTGTGACCAATGAGGAAGAAGATATATTAATTCTCCAATTCAATTGCAGTTTACATGATAGTAAACTATGCAATCTCTCTGTATAGCATGAGTTTCTAAGATCCTGGTGCCAATTAAGATTAGTCATGATGCGAGGATAAAAGAAAAAAAAATTAAACACAGAATCCAAATCCATCCTGTCAACTCTCTAATAGACCGAATGATCTTCAGACATTATTTTGAAGGGTTTCTTCTTATCTGTGCGCTTGATTTCTTGATAGATTCTATCCTTTGAAGCCTGATCTGCTCTCTGAATTTGGCTATGAATTCACCAGCCTTCTTGTCAACATCAGGTCCTCCATCACTTGCAATGCTAGCAGCTGCTGCATCTTTTTCTGGACTCGCCGCTGTGCTTGAAGCAAAAGAACTTCCTGCAATGTTCTCCTCCTCCTCCTCCTCGGTTTCTGATCCCTCATCAGATTCCATGACCAATTTCTCGACGAATTCTTCGTTTTCTTCCTCCGGAAACTCCATGAAAGTTGGCTGAGGCGTAAAACTCACGCTTTCACGGTTCTGCGTCTCAGTCTGGAATGATGATTGATCAAATCCCACCGTCTTTCTTCCTGCCCTCTCCTTTCCTCTTGCTTCAACTTCCTTCAATCTTTTCTCTTCTTTTCTGTTGATTCTGTCATCAAATTCTTTCTCCCTCCTCGCCTCACCAAGCAAATCGTTGCTTCTGATTGTCCTAACTGACTTCGGCATTGGTAAGTTGCCACCCCTATTCAAGTCTTTTGGTTCAGTAGTGAAACTTCGCTTCAGTTCTCTTTCAAGCAAAACCTCATCATGAACAGCACTGGAAATCGGTTTCACTGATGATGATTCTCGATTCACAGGTGGTGGAGGGGGTGGTGGTGGAGGAGGAGGAGGAGACCTATAAATGTTTTTCTTCCTCACAAAATCCTCCACACTTTTGCCGAGCACCTCAGATGAGAAAGAAGGTGAAGGAGAAAACTTCTTCGGTGAAGAAAATGAAGGTGAAGGGGACAGTTTTGGTGAAGAAGTTGCGGAACTGGATCTTGCTGATTGAGGAAGTTGGGAATTAAAAGACCTGTTGTATTCAGATTTCTCCAAGGAAGGAGGCAGATTATAAAGAGGACTGTCTGCTTCTTCTTTCATTTCCATTCTTCCTGATCTTGATCTCCATGGAATTGGTGAAGGAAGCACAAAATTCTCCTTCAGCTTCTCTTCCAATTCCTGACAATACGAGCCTCCAAACTCTCCACTCTTATTTTTACTCGAATTGCTTGAAAATCTTTTAGAACCTGAATCAGAATTAGACCTACTAATAGAAGCAGATCCACCAGCAGATTCTTTACCAGTTTCGTCAACATCTGCGTCTATGACTCGCGATTTTAAGCTCCTAACAGGCAACAAGAGTGGCTTTTCACCAATTCTTGAACTGGTAGCTCTCTGTTCTTTATCAAGAGCAGAGTTCTGCTCAGCTACAACTACCACAGGATCATTCCTATAATATTGGTTGCTCCACGTCTGGACCTTGGTCTCTTCAGACTCAGGTGGGCTATCAACCTCATCATCAAAAACCGATGAAACCTGAAGGAATGTAGACACATATGATTGAGCATTATCAAATCTTGAGTTGTTGCTGTTGTTAATTTCCTTTTCTGTTTCGTCCTTTCTTTGGCTAAACAGGCCACAAGAGACAGCTATACCAACAAAGACAAGGTGGAGAAACTCCCAACCTCTAGTGTTTAGAGTTTGGTTGAGGAATTCAGGGGCTTGTGAAGGAAAAAGTGAGAGTATAATTAAAAAGATTGTGACTATGAGGGCTTTGTAGAGGAAATTAGTATAGTACTTCGTTGGATTTGCTTGCTGTAGCTGTCGGTATTTGGTGTGGTAGTTTTCATCTGCCATTGAAGAAGAGAAAGAGAGAGAGAGGATCTTTTGGTGATTGTTTGTTGGTATTAACTGGAAGAGAATACGTAGAGGAGGAGGAGGAGGGGGGGGGGGAGAAGAAGAAGGGAAGCCTTAGGGGTGAAGGAAAAGTGAAGGACAAAGAATAAAAGAAAAGAAAAGAAAAGCAAGAGATGGAGAGAGACAGTGGGGAGAGGAAAGTTTTGGGGAAGAGTGAGCAAATTTCAAGCTTTTAAATTGGATTACTTTTAACGGTTCTTCGCAAATGATATAGCAATATGGCAATGACTCTTGCTTTTTTCTGTGTCTCGATCATATTTTTATTTCAAGGGGCTAGCATTCTGTTGGCTCATCAGCGTGCCTCTGATGCTTCACTTTTCCCGTTTTTTAACCGTTGCTTTTCTGGGGAAGTAGCTGATCCCGCCGGGATTGAGTTGAAATATTGAATGACCTTAGACTAATGTGGGTTAAATGCCTTGGAGGCCTCGAGTAGGGACCGGAGCCGATCTTATTCTGATGGATGGATAGATGGAGGAGGGAATGTCAGGTCTGTGCAGGCAGGTGTTCTACAAACTCAAATTGGATCTGCCATGGAAGAGAACTATCAGTTGGAGTTTCTTTTCAAGTCATTGAAGCTAAGTAATTCCATATCAGAAACCTCAACAACTCCCTAACAATGCTGCAGGTCAACACAGCATTATGGTAAATTCAGGCAATAAAACTTGGTGTGTGGATGGAGGGGAGGCATGTCATGGCGACAATGTTGCTATACACATACAGGCACCCAGCAAGATTTCGCTGGATTTCTAACAAAAATCAACCCATCCACTACATATTTGGATGCGTCGCAAGGCGAAACGACGAGCAGCCTGCTTCTTTCAGAAAGACAAATGGACTGGTAACAGTACAAGGAATGGAAGACCTGGTATATATCCAAGCAAGGGCATAAAACCAAATGGAGTTCAAGGACCGACCGACCACAACTTTAAAATAAGGAAAGAGACAAGGATTTGCTCGATCTTAATGACTTTTAGACTTTGCCATATTCACACGCCCCCTTTCTTCAGACTGTATGTCAAGACTTCGCCAAGTGGATTGGAGAGGGCAGGAAAGTATGTCAAGGAGATCCTCCGCTAATGGACGTGCAAGAATGCTTTGGACAGTACATGTATTTGAGTTTCATCATCATGATCGATAAATCGGGATCGTTTAGTGTCATTTATATTAAAAAAACTAATAGCAAATGATTTCATAATTTTCGAAAGCTTTTTACCCTCTTGAAATCTTTTTGGTTCTGAGAAGTTAAAAACCGAGAACAGAGAATTGACAGCAAGTTACCTCTAGATTACTCCACATGTGAAGAGTGCTTAAAATATTTTGGCAACCTCTAATTTATATTTTTATATTGCAGAGGCAAGGCTTCTACATGGTAGTTTTGTTTTGTTTTGTGGATCTTGGACGTAATTTGAAGAGACAGAAAAGGAGCAGCTTATTAACACATGGAAAAGATCCAGAATATATATTAGAGATTTGTAATGGAAAATTGCAGAAACCTCATATGCGAAAAGAATCTTCAATGGGGATAATAATGTAAGGGCGTGGATGGGGTTTGGATCCTTCTTTTGGGGCGCGTACGCTAGCTTTTCTGTGGAGGTCATAAAATACTTTGTAAATTATGGGAAAAAAAGAAGAGGTTCTTCGCAACTTCAGATGGAATACTTTTCTGATCTCGCCATCACCATCCCCAGTTTGAAGATGATGTTCTTGGATGTTTTTAAGAGCCCTGTAGTAGTGTTAAAATATCAATTCAATATTAAATTTTAAATTAAATTTAACAGTTTTTTAGATTTAAAGTTTGCATAATAAAGTTTCAATACCATATAAAAAAATAATTCAATCTAAATACTTAAACTTTTAAATATAATTTATATTATTTTTTAATACACAGTCACATGCTTACTTTAATAACAACATTCTTCCATCAAAAGGATAAAAAAAAAGAGTGAAAAAAAGAAGAAACGAGTCATTTCTGCATCATCAACTGCAATAACATATAATTGATGGATTGGAACAGTCCAATTCAAAAACGCATGAACTCTGACTTGGACCAAAGTCTAAAAAATTTCGCATTTATATGACCTTTTTTAAAAGCCTTGTGCCGTGACATAAGAAGGCATTTGCTTTCTGACAAGGCAACAGCATGCACTCGCCATGCATAATTTAATTTATTTATTGCGCAATCTTTTTAAACCAAGACTACTGTACTGGGAAATCCTCTGAATGTTCTGCCCCTTAATCATTTATCTTAGAAATGGGTAAAAACACACATATTTTATTTTCTTTTTCTTTTTCCAACAAGAATCTCTCCGAATGAGACGAAAAACTTTAAGAAAGTACATCCGTGTCATCCTCTAAAAGTAACAATATCATGTGTTTTATTTTTTAAAAAATTTATTTTAAAAAAATATTTTTTTTTGTTAAAACTTCTAGAGAATCAATTTAACTGAAAAGTTTAAATTGTTAAGTGAGATTTCAAGATATAATTTATATTATTTTTTAACACATCCTATCAAATAAAAATTATTTGAGCTTGAAACTTACATAAAACCATATTATATTATACTTAATTTTTATCAAATAAATAAGAATGATAAGATTCGAACTCGTGTTGCTTGATCATCAAAGTTTTAATATCATGTTAAAGAACCATCACAACCCAATAATTTAAGTTATTAGATGAGATCCCAAGATATAATTCATATTATTCTTTAACAAAAACTTTATATTGTTTTATTTATATATATATATATATTATAAAAAACAAAAATGATTTGACTAATTAAACATGGTGGAAGCCCATGACCATGTTAAAAATATTTCTAAATATATTCTTTTTTATATGCATTATATTTAAATTACAATAGAAAACACTGGTTTTTAAATAAAAAAAACCCCAAAAAATCCTTTGATTTATCCGATTATGGATAAATCAAAACTAAGAAATTTCTACTTATTAATTTAAAAATCAAATACAATATTTTCATACGGCAATATAATATCAATAGTGTAACATCTTTTTCATATTTAATTTTAATTTTTTTTCTGTATCATTGATTACTTAGCAGAAAGTTCTTATTATAATAAATAAAAAAAAGTTTTATTATTATACGTTAAGTGAAGGTCTTATTAAATTTTGTTTTTGACAATCAATTTGAAAAAAATAACATTGTTATTTTGACACCTCTACTACTGAAGCTCGATAAATAGTTTCAATCTTCTAATATTTAATTAAGAAATAAAGAGATTATAAGAGGAAATGATGAATTTTAGAGAAATAAAGATTAAACGAAGGACAATGGTGTTGATTGAGTGAAAGAAAAGGAAAAAATGAAAGGAACTATAATAAAAGCTGCGTCAGAAAAAAAAATACTACGATAATTTAAAATGTTTTAAACTTATAGTATTTTTGTTTTTCTTTTTCTGTACAATAAAATGTTCGAAATTCAATTTTTCGTCCACTCTAACAACACAATAACAAAGATATAATTTAGGTGTAATAATTGAAAGTTAAGTTAAACTGCGATTTTATTTTTTTGCCTTAGTCATGAATCATATATTAACTTTTAAAATTATTATTATTGAAAATGATATATAAATAATAATATATTTTTATATGAAATTTACCACTAAATCTTTATTATAGTTTGTTTTATTAAATTAATTATACAATTAATGATTTTTTTTTTAAATGATTCATATTAACGTGACTGTTAATATTTTAACTGTTAAAGTTCTTATTTCACAACCACGCTTCGTTACTGTTATTGTGACCATAACCTCAATTCAAAACTATAGATGAAAGAGATACAAATTAAGTGAACAATTTCATTACTTGCAACCCAAGTATTATCAATCCCACTAATTATTATTATTTGATCCCAACAAAACATATAAAAAACCTAAAAAAAAAGAAAAGAAAAGAAAATCTCTTCTCTAGTTCAAAATTAACCTAATAAAAGTTTTATGAATTCCTGGGATTCTTTTTTTTAATTGCATCTGATTTCAATTTTTTAGTACCTATGATGGCTAGGGACGGGACGGAAAAATTAATATAACAAGATATATTATTAAAAAAATTATTTATTTAAAATAAAAAAATATTATACTATTTCATATTTAAATACTAAATAATAAAAATTTTAAAATGTTTTGTAGCGCCCGGACCTCCCCCTAATTTTGCCCCGGTGATGGCCATCTTCTTCTCTGTTCTTGTACAAAACCATAAATTATTGAAGATTTTGTCAGTGGAGATATAAGCTAGCAAAAATGATTTCAATACTTTTCACCATTACAATTGTATTATAATATGCATTTTGATGTGGGCTGGTAGATTTGTGACGGTGCTGCTTATTGTTATTATCGTACAAAAATCCATAGGGCGAGTGTAATGCTAGAAATTAATTATTATGTATTTATACTATCATTATATTCTTATAAAAATATTGAATGGATAAGATTTTCACTGATGTCTATATGTTTATTATTTATCTCACATGCATTAAAAATGACTCTTTAAAACAAAAATATTTATAAAACTTATAATGCTATTACAATCATGTTGTATTTGTGTTATATATAGATGGTTTTATTTAATTTTTAGTGCTACATGGAACTTTATTGATTTTTTTGACCTTTTTTCTTAGAATCAAGTTTAACATTCTTACAAAACATTATTAATACACATGCAAAGCATGCATTAAAAATACTAGTTTCAAAATAAAATCTTAACTTAATTATATTTATGCGTGCAAATTAAAAAATTAAAAAAATATTATGATGATAGTTTTTCATGTAATTTGAAAGAAAATAAAGGGTGTCTATGATGAAAATAAAAAAATAAAAAGGCAAGTGAGAAAAAATAGATGGAGGGCGTGTCGTTTGCAAAAAATTGCGATTTTCATGTCTTCTTCAATTACTTTTTAATGACCGTTTATTGAATTTGTGTGTTTTTTTTAACAAAATATATTAAAATCATTAAAAAAAACTTTCACAAATATATTTCTAACTTAAAAATACATGTTAATTCTCTTTTAAACGACAAATGGGGCAACCCATTTTCCATATTTCTACATTGGAGGCGCTATCTAAATTTTTATGGTCTCCTTGCTATTAATGTTTGTGGTTAAATCGACACAATCCACAAGCAATTTAAATTATATGGGCTTATTAAAGGATTGAACTTGATAATGTAGGAGTTGAAGGACCAAAATAAAATACTAACTAAAACAACGTCATTTTACACATCAAAATGCCAAAAAACGAAGGTGTTTTGGGTAATTCATTGTCCATTTCGTGAACACTGAAAAAATACTCTATTTTAGTTTTATTGAACTACAATTTCTAAAACAATGAGGATTAATTATAATTTCGGTCAATTATTTTAATCAAATATTTAGGAATATAATAAAAATTGTTTTAAAGTATTTTTTAAAATATATTCAAAAAATATTTTTGTATTTTTTCAAAATTTATTTTTCATATTATATACATTCAATAACTCTAAAATAATTAATTTGAAGTAAAAAAATTATTAAAAAAACAGTTTCATTACATGTGTGTGTATGTATATATTCTTTTTTCTAACACCAATTTTCTTTTCAAACAATAAATTTAATTAATCTTTAAATTCCAGAGCTTCCTGTTCAATAGATTTTATTAATGCATTTGAATGAAAAGTGGATGGAAGGATAGAATTGGTAGTTTGTTTTTATCTTTCAAAAATATTTTAAAAAAATTTAATTTTTTTAATTAATTTTAAATAAATATATTTTTATTATCTTTAAATCATTTTAATATATTAATATTAAAAATAATTTTTTTAAAATAAAAAATAATCATTAACATGCGAAACAAGCTCAGTTTCTAAGATATACAGCCTCTCGATCAGACACTTTCCAGTTTCCAGTTCGTGGCTTCGTGACTCGGAGTTGGACTCATCTCTCTCTTCTCTATCACTAAACCCTAACTCCCAGGTACCACATTTCTTCCATTCTTTTCTAGCTGTTAAATCTCTGGCAGTCATTTTTTTTTCTCATTTAAAACCATCATTATAAACCCATGTCGCTTTTTTCATTAACTCGCCATCTCTCCTTCTCAATCACGCCCAAAACCCCCAAAATCTCAATTTTACACTTCGCTACCACTTCCCTGGGAGAGAGACTTGATGCCCATCTGCAAAACAGTCCTAACAACGTAGAGAAAACCCTCAATTCACTCGCACCTATTAAACTTGACACCAAATATGTCAACGACATCATACACAGATGGTCCCTTAATAACCTTCAATTGGGTCTTAGGTTTTTTATCTGGGCTGGTGATCAACCAAATTATAGGCATAATTTATATATCTATAATAAAGCATGTAGCTTGTTTAAGATTAAGCAAAACCCGCAAGTTGTTTTGGATTTAATTGAGACTTATAAGCTGGAGAAGTGTGTGGTTTGTGCTGACACTTTTAAGGTTGTTTTGAGGCTGTGCAAAGCGGGTGGGCTCGCTGATGAGGCATTAATGGTGTTAAAGAAAATGCCTGAATTTAATATACGTCCAGATACTACTGCTTATAATCTTGTTATTAGGTCGCTTTGTGAGAAGGGTGATGTGGATATGGCTAAAAAATTGATGGGAGAGATGGGTTTGATTGATCTTTATCCCGATATGATAACATATGTCTCGATGATTAAAGGGTTTTGTGATGTGGGTAGATTGGAGGAGGCTTGTGCGTTGTTCCCAGTAATGAGTGTGCATGGCTGTTATCCTAATGTAGTGGCATATTCAGCACTTCTTGATGGGATTTGTAGGTTTGGGATTGTTGAGAGGGCATTTGAGTTGTTAGCAGAGATGGAGAAGCAAGGTGAGGGATGTCGTCCAAATGTTATCACGTACACCTCTGTGATTCAGAGTTTTTGTGAGCAAGGTAGAACAAAGGATGCACTGTCAGTTTTGGAATTAATGGAGGTTCGTGGGTGTGCTCCAAATCGTGTCACTGCTAGTGCTTGGATAAATGGTATTTGTATGAATGGCCAGCTACAGGATGTGTATAATTTTATCGAGAGAATTGTTGCGAGAGGTAGTGTTTCGAATGGTGACTGCTATAGTTCTCTTGTGGTGTGTTTGATAAAGATTAAGAAAGTGGAGGAAGCAGAGAAGACCTTTAGGAGGGCTTTATCTAGTGGGATGAAGCCTGATAGTTTGGCATGCAGCATGATGATCAGGGAGATTTGTTTGGAGAAACGAGTGCTTGATGGGTTTTGTTTATATGAAGAAGTTGAGAAAACAGGATGCTTGTCTTCCATTGACATCGATATATATTCTATTCTTTTAGCTGGGCTTTGTCAACAAGGCCATTCAGCAGAAGCTGCAAGGCTTGCAAGATCGATGCTTGAAAAAAGAATTCCTCTCAAAGCTCCTTATGTTGAAAAAATAGTTGAACACCTGAAGAATTTTGGAGGGAAGGAGCTTGTAGCTGAATTAGTTAGCATGGTAAGGTGATGCTGAACTAAAGACAATTTATTAATGTTAGGCGGTTGTTTCTTATTTTAGAGCAGGATTATCAATACACAGTAAGGTTCTAGTTCAGAGGGATCATGCATGAAATAAGAGTTCATTAAAAGGAAACATAGATCACACATCTTGTCTTGTTCCTGGTAAATTGTGGAATCTTAGAAGTTAATGCTATCTATCATCAACTGCTGTTATCATGAACTGAAGTGCAAAGTAAACCAGGTTCTGAAAATGGAGTACTGTGAGGCAGCCACTGGCTGTTGTTTGCAGAATAATTCCAGCAGGTATGCCTTTGTATCAGAGGTTGAAAAATTATTCAATCACCCTCCTAGGCCCCCGTTTCTTTTATGTAAGTTAATGACATGTCCATTTATTTGCATTCGAGGCTACAATGCATTAGTTATTCCCCTAGAACTAGGCAGACCATTGCTTTTTTACCGAGTGCCCAGTTATTCCCTAACATGCTACAATGTGGATTAGTAATAAAACATCTAAAGATATTTGGTCACTCTTGAATGTCTTCGGTAATCATATATGGTCCCTCCTTAATCTAAGAATGACTGATAAAATTTCTGAGACCTTATTTGGCGGGAATATATATCCCTAAAGCTAGCAGTAACTACTTGAGAATCACCTTTATGGGGACAATGACCTAATTTTGCAAGTTCATCAACTAAATTTACTGATGCCTTAATGAATCAAACCATTGGAATTGCATGATAAGCCCCATTTCAGGTTTTTTTTTTTTATCCACGGATTTCTAGCAACCTCTAAGTTCCTTGCTCAGTGCATTTTATACCCACACCTGCTTACATCAGTTTATAAAGTGCCATCACAAAATAGAATGATAACTGATTCTAACATCGGCATGAATCATGATAGCAGTCGTCGGATTTTCATTTATATGATGTGTAAGTCCATCTCCCTCCCTGTGAAATCTAGAGACATGAGCAAAACAAGGACATTCTAGCCATCACCTTCTGAAGTACATAAGATAATAGATGTTTATTTAATAGGCATTAAGGTGTTTTTTTTTTTTTTTCATTTTAAATTCTGCTTTCCTAGATTATGATTTAATGGTAAAATAGCCCTACACTGGAGACCTGCTCAAAGAATGTGGTTGCCTTGGCCATTTCTCTGCCAGTTGCTAGGATGAAGACATTGAGGCTGCTGTAGAGTAGGAGGAGCTCCCATGAATGTTTGCGCTCAATTTTATCATAAAAAGTGATAAAACAAAAGGATAGAAGAATGTTGGTAGATTAAGTAGTTAGGCAGAAAGCTCAAAGCTCTTCAATCTAATAAGAGGCCATATTTAATTTGAAGAACAGAGTTTCAGATGGATATAGGATGATGGAAAGGAAGACTCCTATAGTATGCCATGCTGATTTTTGTACAATTCAGGAAGATGTCTTCATGTGTAGCTACAAGAATTGCAGGCTCGTAACTCTCAAATATCATTGTTTACTTGACTTGCTGCTTTGTCAGATTTTCGATTTCTGTTTTTTCTTCATGATATTTATCTGTTAAATACGTGCGATCCATGAAACAACCGTAGGGGCAATTTTCATGACACGGACTTCAGTGCATCTGAATATCCATTTGAGAATTGAGAGCACCTTGCTCTGGAAAATTTTTTCCCAAGACGCAGACATCACTGGCGCCTCTCATCCTTTTTTTTTTTCTCTTTTCCTGACGCGTATCAATTTTCTTTTATATGACGCGTGCATTACATCACCTTTTACAAAAAAATAAAATAAAATTTGGGTGGTTGGATACATTTCAGTAGGTGAGCATATCATAGATTTTAGGTGTAGCGTGTGACTCGCTAAAACCTGCACTGATGGTTTTTCTTGGTATTTATACATTTGTCCAACTGAGATATTTTTTTTATGATATCAGAGGTGTTATAATAAGAAATTCGGTGTATTTCCAGCTTTTCATTCTTTTCTATTTTATTTCTGCTACTTGATTATTGTATCAGTTATTTCCTTTTTATTTTTTCCTCTTCTTTGGAGTTTTATTTAATCCTTGAAATTCTATATAATCTTAATTTTATTATTATGATCATTTCATTAATTGAATTTATTTTTTATTTAAACTGGGCGAAAAATAACAGTTTTTTTGGTAATTTTTTTTTTATATTCAATCGCATTTGAAAATAACATGAATTTATGATGGGGACATCAAACCAGAAACATTATTTACGCACGCGTATGATCATAGACGATGGAGGATAGTCAAAACCATTGAGAAATTGGGCTTTAACTTATGTTTTTGGATTTAATTTATATGAACTTTTAGATGAGTTTTATTAATTTGGCTTTATTTGTTGGGTTTGATTTAATTATTGTTAAGTATTTTATTTAGTGGGTTATAAGTCCAGTCGCTTATTCTAGTTAGAGTTTTAGTATTAATACCCTACTCTTCTAAATGTTAAGAGACTTTTGATGATTAATGAAAAATTGTAGAATTTGCATATCTCCAATTCCCTTTCTTTCTTTTCTTTAGCTTCTTTTTTTCTTTAAAATTTCTTTCTTTTTTTGCTTTAATTCTTTTTATTTATTGTCCCGCATCAATTTAAATTAAAAAAAATGCACAATAATAATAATAATAATAAAACTAAAGTTAAAAGGGATTATTTTTTTTTGGCATGTGAGACCGACCTCCTCCATACATGTAAGTTTAGAGGGAAAAAAACTCTATCCTGAGTTCGGGACCACTTCGTAAGTTTCTTACTGATGGATCCTTCTGAAATTCCTCATGGTCACCTCGATGCCCAGCCCCCCCTGGTTTTTTGGTTTAGCACTAATGGAATCTTTCGATGCCTCATGGTAGAAGATGTCGGGAAACCTGACCGCCTACTTCTTGTCTTTTTGAATGCTAACTATACGGTTTCTGTATGATTGCATCATGCCAGATTTTACTTTATTCAAGTTTCTTTCGTTCACATGAACATGCAATCCTTTCCATTGCTGTTCTCGGTGCGAGCTCTGTGTGTTTCTGTAGTTTATTGTCTATATTTCACGAGGGTGTTTGGATTGAATGGCATGTTACAATTGTTCATCGCTTTTTCACACCTGATGTTTTGAATTTGTTGTTTCAATTCTTGTGCAAATCACAGAAGTTTATTATGTTCAAGTTGTTTACGACAACGAAGAATGGCAGTGAAAGATAGAACAATAACAGTATCCTTTGCCATTTTGCTCTCGCCTGTCATCCTGCATTTTGCCACGACTTGGATGGATTTTCATTTTGTATTCGAGTGCTGATGTGATTTGCGCCTCAATTATGTTCTTAATCTTCTGTCAGCTTTTGTTTATTTGGTGCATGTCAGATCTTGTTCATCATTGAGTTTGAATGATAATAAGAAAGATCTGATGAACTTGTGGTGCTCTCCTCTGATGGATTCTGCCAAAGCAATTTTCCCAGCAACAAAAATATATAATTAAGCAAATGCTTACAAGGGTGCCGAGAGGAGTTATGCGTTATAACAGTGCTGGTCACCGAATTTCTGTACCGCGTTTTGAGTTTTTACCTCCACTGGAAGCAAAACGGTGTCGTTGGGGTTGATTCTATATTTTTTTATAAGATTAAAATAATGTTGTTTTGATCCAAACAATTTATTCTCTAGAAAAATTAAGAGATTGAGGATTGACATGTTCAGCAAGTTTTTGACCAAGCAAGTTATTTTTTTTTTCTATTTTTTTTTAACCTTGGCTGTTTCAGATGTTGAATCGGCCGGATAACGGAAAGACCTGCCAGACAGAAGGTTTTACAACTATGCAAGATGGCAAAGGATGCTGTTATCCGTTTATCTTTCAGTGACGTTCTTCGTTGTCACAATCAACTTGAACCTAATAAAATATTGGTAATTTGCTCGAGAATTGAAATAACAAATTCAACAATTTATTTTCTGTAACTGAATTACGTAAACAGCAGATACATTTAACTTATTTTTAGGCAACAAGAAAGGTGAAGTAAACAATGACTTGAGTAGCAGCGCCCTACGTTTGGGAGGAGGTTTTTTTTTATATATATATTTATTTTGACTACAACATGGTTATAAAAAAATTAAAAAAAATAACATAGTACAAAAAATATTTTAAAAAATATATAATTTGAAAAGTTGATATAATATTGTAAATTATGAGTAGAAGTAAATGTATACAGTTTACCTATATTATTTTCAATAAATAAAGAGGAGAGAGGAAAGAGAATGAAGGAAAAAAAAATCCTCTCTGAGATTTGGGTTTTATATTTTTAATTTTAATTTTTTTTATAGAATAATACTATTTTCATTACTCGGTTTCCAGGTTTGTTTGGTTATGAATTGAGTTTCATGACTTTTTCATTTACTTGTTTTCTATTAAGTAATTTTAATCTCATTACACCGGTTGTAGTTCTAGATTAATCTAAATTGACTTCGATTTTTTTTTTAAAATTATCTTTTTAATTTCATCTTTTAATAATAAATTGGTTTAGAGTTAAACTTTATATATATGTAATTTTATTCTCACAACTTGGTTCACAAGTTTAACAAGTTTATTCAGGTTGATCTAAACTTGTTTTTTTTTTTTTTTAAATTGAGTTTTTTATTTTCACCCTTTAAATTTTTTGCTTATTAAAAATTAAACTTTTTAATCTATTTCTCTTTGTTTTCTATAAAATTATCACCTTCAAATTATAAATTTTGCAAGTAAGTCAAAGTTTATTCATATCTATTCATATTGATTTTAATATTAAAAAAATAATACTATCTTAGTATTTTAAATAAATATCATTTAACATACATCAAATTTTTAATTCAATGTTTGATTTTTTATGTTAAAAAAACAAGTCAGCAAAACCTTTACATTTCATTTATTATTTAAAAAGGAAAGACATCGCGATCGAAGTAACAAGGGCCAAAGATATAGTGCTATCTATACTGGCAAGGTTGTGCAAATAGAAAGTACGGAGCCTTTTTCCACCCAAAATCCTGTGGTTACTTCACATATAATTTGTTTGATATTGTAGTAATTTTTATGTTTTGATTAACTATATAAAAAAATATTTAGTTAATTAAATAATTTTTTTTTATTGAAATAGTGTTTGATATTGTAATAATAGTTATTTTTCAAAATATTTTTTCACTTGAAAATATATTTAAATATTTTTTTTTAATTTTAAAATTTATTTTTAACACTAATATATTAAAACAATAAAAAAACAGAAAGTTCAAGTAAAGAAAAATCAAAATTTTGACAAACACTTGGCTAGCTGCATTGCCTAAATTTTGAATTTTTATTTTGTTTAAAATTAATTATTTTAGTATTTTTGAATTATTGACGTTGAAAATAAATTTTTTAAAAATGTTATTTTTAAATAAAAAATATTTTTATGCTATAAAATTAATTATAGAACTTATTTTATAATTTTTTTGAAGTTTTAAAAACCTTAGAACGACCATTAAAATGGTTAAAAAAGTCTTGAAACTGACACTTTTGTTTTAAAAATTTAAAACTACTACATGAGCTTAATTTTTCTTTTAATCAAAAGTAAGCTTGCAATTTCATTAACCACATAATAAACTTTTTATAGATGTCTTGTAAGTGATAGTTATAAAATTTATACATATAATTTTAAGCCGTGGATGTTAATAGATTAGATTTTAAATTTGTTTTTTTTTAAGTTATCAGTTTGAATTTTATAAATTTTAAAGTTAATAAAGATTTATATTGTTATTAATTTTAAAATATATAGAATTAGTTAAGATACATGTAAACAGGATTGAATATCTATATTAATAAAAAAAATAAAAAACTTTTATATATTATTGATTCAGATATTTCTATCCCAGACCGAGTAAATTGATTTATGAGCTAGTAGATAAACCTTAACTTTGACTTTCTTCTAAAATCCTTGAAGCTACATTATTTGATAAATTTTTAAAACAGCAACATTTTAATAATAATAATAAAATTGTTTCTGAACAATTATCAAAATGAGCAGGTCATATATTTATAAGATACCGCACTGTAATCGTAATAATTTATGATTACAGTACACCTACCCAACTTTTACTCATAGCCCAAATCCACCCTCAACACGTGTCACCCAATCATCAGATTTCAGATACCCGTGTTTATCACCCGCTCGTCAACCTAAGCTTCCTCCACAATCCCAATCTCTCGAATTCTCGTTGGCCCTGACCACCACTCTCTCACACTCTCTCTCTTTCAAAGTTTGTTTATTGAGATAAAAGAGCGAAAGAGTAGAATCCAGGCAATCTTGGGTTAAGGTTAGGATTTCCGTTTTTTTTTTTTCACAAAATCAAATCGATCATATTTTTCCTCAGATCTCACCACCTAGATTTTACCGTCTTGTTGAACCCCTCTTTTTCGTTTTCTTTTCTCTAACTATGGTGATTTCACCTAGAAACCCCAATTCAATCATTTCAAAATCAATCGATTCTCTTAAAATCAATCTCTACATCTTTAATCGCTGTAAAAGCTATTAGCTTAGGGTGTTTTTTTGTTTTTTTTTTTCATTTTAACTGATGTGAGGATTTCATTTTAGTCAACTATTGTGTAAATACCCATCGGTTCGCACAGGTATACAGATATAATTTTAATTAGGGTTTCTTAGGGATTTGGGTGTGATTTTGATTGCGATTGATTTGGTGTCCAAATTTGGGGATATAATGATAATTGAGGAATTGAGTGGAGGTGAGTTGGAAAGAGGGAAGGGGGGGAAGGAATTGTGTGTAGGAAGTGCGAAGGAGGAGAGTGAAGGTGTTATTGTGTGGGATGCGAAGCGGGTTTTTATTGGAGTCGGAGCTCGGGCTTTGTTTTACCCGACTCTGCTTTATAATGTTGTTAGGAACAAGGTCCAGGCTGAGTTTCGCTGGTGGGATAGAGTCCATGAGGTATAGTTTTACTGTTTCATGCTTGTATAGATGATTTTTTAAGCTGTTTTTGGAGTTATTTGTTTTCTTTCTTGGTCTAATATGGCTTGTGTGGATGACTTGTATGTGTGGAGAATGGTTTTGGGGTGTTCTAAGTTTGATTTGTTCTTGGTGTTTTTGTTTTATGTTATAGACCCTTGTAGGTGGGTGGGTGGATTCGACATACTTGCCTCGTGTTTTGATGCCAATCAGCTTTTTTTTTGGTTCTGTTTGTGGTAATTTCTGTTTTTGGTTGAGTTTTGATGTCTGTATAGATTAAGTGAAGGAAGAACGAGTTTAGGATAGGAGATTGTGCTTCTAACATGAATAACATTTGTGAAGGAAGCAATTGTCTTTAAGCAAGTGACGATATTTTGGGGAGTTTTTCATTCCCTTTTCTTTTGCTAACTTTATTCTTGCTCTCTTTTAACGTTTAAATTTCCAAGCACACTTGTTTCTGCTGTGCTTGTAAACTTACTAGGACACTGACCTGTTGATGGGAGTGAGGAGCCACTCCAATCTGGAACTTTTATCATTAGTTCTGCAAGCTTGTAAAATGTGAACTTGCATTAAGGGGTTTATTAAGAGCATTTTCTTTTGATATTCTTACTTGGCGAGCTAAGGTTGCAGCTTTTGCTCATAGACCACCTGTGAATGTAGTATTCTATTTTTTTTTCTATCTCCTATTGTTTTTGCACGATGTGTCTGCAAATATTACATGTCAGTAGTACATGGTGTATTAGCTCCTATTCTCTGAGCTTAAGATTCTTGGAGCCGTCTGAAGACTTTTGCAGTATTGGGTCTTTATGTAATGAATTTCATATCAAGTGGCCTTCCCAATTTCTTTCGTTTTCTAATATATTTATTTGCAGTTTATATTGTTAGGTGCTGTTCCATTCCCTTCTGATGTTCCATGCCTGAAGGGGCTTGGTGTTGGTGGAGTGATAACACTCAACGAACCCTATGAGACTTTGGTACCAACTTCTTTATACCATGTAAGTGCTTTCACTCTCTCCCCTCACCCTTTCAGTTACGGTGTGTGTGTGAATAGTTCCAATTTTTATGAGCTGGTAAGATCAGCAGACAGCTGATTCATGTTACATGGATAGTCTGCACATGTACATCAAACAGTTGTCTGCTTTTGCAGTTTTCCACTTTGTATTTTTGGCTGCATTGTCTGCCCAGTGGTTGCATTTAGTTTAATTGTTCTGTTTCCATATCTTGTCAATAAGATCATTGTTTGACATTTATGTATATTAAATTCCATTTTTTGAAGTGCCTACCTTTAGAATTTACTTATGAAAAATATTGGCAGGCTTATGGCATTGACCATCTGGTGCTTCCTACAAGAGACTACTGCTTTGCTCCGTCCTTGAATGATATAAGCCAAGCTGTAGCATTCATTCATGGTGAGATTTAATTGTGTTTTGTGAAACACCAAAATATTTTACATGCAGGTGAAATTGTTATTCCTGTGATTCTGATGCTGCTTATGTTTGTTTTTCCTTTGAAGAAAATGTATCATCTGGACAAACTACTTACGTTCATTGCAAAGCTGGCCGGGGACGCAGCACAACCATTGTTATATGCTACCTGGTCATTAATCCAATTTGAAATTCAACTTCTTATAGGTGTTTTTTTCCTTGCACCTGCTCTGAAGTTTTGTTTTAATATGCAGGTGCACCACAAGCAGATGACACCTGAGGCTGCATATAAATATTTGAGGTCAATCCGACCAAGAGTGCTTCTAGCATCTGCTCAATGGAAGGTATGCTTAGGCTGGGCCTCATTTTCCCTGTGATTTAGTTTAAGAAGTTTTGAATTTCTTGTGTAAATTGTAGTTTTCCCTCTTGGATTTTACTAAACTTCATGAAACTGAGTTCAAAAGATTGACAGTTAGAATTGTCTGGCGTGCACACTTTTATGAAATGTATTTTTTAGTCCTCCTAATTTACCGTAACCAAGGAAACTGAGAGGAAAAATTAATGATATTTTTGCCTAGATATTTTTTTATCCCAAAGCCTTGAAATGCATTATGGAATTCCCTAGACATTTTCTAACAAGGTTCTTGCATGTCCTTGATTAGTTACTAGCTGTTGGTTGCAAATGCAGGCTGTTCAGGAATATTATCATCTAAAGGTGAATGCTAGTGATCACAACATCAAAATGACTGATATAGTTTTGGGAACTCCAAAGCCAGCACTATTGCAGGATCTGGTGCCTTTTGATGATGGCTCTGTAGTTGTTGTTACAGAAGCAGATCTTGATGGATACAAACCAAATCTTGAATCTGGGCCTGTGGGAAGTGAGATATGGGCTGATCTAAGTGTGGTCTGCCGTGTTCGAGTTGCCAGTCAGGCAGCTCTGGAAAGAATATCCTGCCTCTGGCTCCGCTGCCAGACTCACCAGAAGATTGTTGGGGAGCAATTAAACAGGAAGAACAGCTGCTCAATCATGGCAGATCACTTGGGAGCTATCACTGTTGACATTCACGTGTATTGAATAGCTGCTGAAATTGCATACAAGTTTGACAAGGTCCTTTTCTTTTTTAAATTTCCCCGTATATAAAGTGAAATAATAATGTTCAATTAGGCAGGAAAGAACTTCGGTTCTTTTCTCACCACTTTGTAAATCGAGTTGCTCTTTGTCTCAAGTCAAATGTAAGAAACACGAGCAAAATTCTCAATTTAATGATGGTGCAGTTTGTGGAAGAATATGCTTTCATGCTGTGGTGCGATTTGCACTCTGTTTTTGATGTTAAACCTGGACCAGCAAGTTGTGAACTTGCTCATCGAGTCAGCCTCTTAGCCAAGGAAAGCATCAATTGGGGACCATAACAGCCGGGACTGGCAAATGGCGAGCCATCGAGACACGTGAATTTAGGCCAGGATGGAATCCCTGTAGAATTCAATACCAAATAGCTTTTCAGAGATTCGTTCTTGATGGGATGGGAATCAGTAGTTTTTTAAGATTCTTTGTATAAAGGCTTTTGCAGGTTTAACAATTTCTGTTGAGAAGGGATTGCGTTAGGCAGCGTGGGGCAACGCTGGAGTTGGATGTGTTCATCGAGTTTACATTTAAAAGTTGTGATCATACCACTGTAGAGCCTCGAAATTGCTGAGGAGAAGGGCGAAACCAACACGAGTGGATTACGAATGGCACAAGATTATAGCGGGCTTCAATTGGCTACTGAGCAGATTGGGAAAACATGGAAGTGTAAATTATTGATTGGACATGTCTTTCGAGTTTGAATGACGTGTTAGAACAATTTTAACTGGCAAATGTTATAATTGCACTCATGTACAAATGTGTTTCACGGACAACCTGGATTTCATGCCCTTGTGACTAGCAGATGCAGGACTACACAAAATAGTGAATCTTAAAATGCCAATTATACCAACAGTTGCTGTGTAAAGTCGTAATTCCTGTTTTCATCATAACATTACATACCAAATCCCGGAGCTTCACGGAAAGGCGGGGATCCAAGGGATTTGATCAGAATTGCTTTGGTATAGCAAGGCTAAAGCAGAGGAGACTATTTTTTACATAGCGTGTTGATGAATCCCATCAACTGTCAAGCACAAATTACTGTAGCTTTCCACATTCCATCCAATTCATAGATCAATCTGAATCATTCTCCTCAGCAAGACCTACTAGTTCCCTGAAAAAGTTTTTAACTGAAGATGGCCACTGATAAGATGATGATCCATCGAGTATCCTTTCATTTGATGTTTCGTCAATAAAGCTGCCCGCAACTTGTTTTCTATGGTAGTTTTGTGTGATTGTCCGTGGAAGTCCATGCGCCCTAGCATTGCTGTACTTTTCTACTGAAGCTTCATCCACCAAGAAAGGCACAACATGCTTTTTCATATCACTCTCAGAGATTCCAAGATGACCTCCTGACACATTAACGAAATGAACTCTTCCAGCCTCGTCTAAGGCCTTGAGACCAATCCAGTCCTCAGTGTAAAGCGCTGTCTGCGAGAAGATTAAAATAGAGGTTAAGATGGCTAAGCTCCTGCTTGAATATATTTTTCTTAACAGAGCAACTTATAATTCACAAGGGAAGAAAAAAAAAAAAATAGATCCAGGCAATTTGTGCTATTTCCAAAAAAAAAAAAAAAAATCCAATCAAACACATCGAGATTAGTATGGCCATGCATACCAAGTTAACAAATTTAACATGCAGAAATCTGCCAGAAAACAGATTTGGATTTGAAAATTTATTTCAAAACAGACATTATACCTGATGTGCTGGGACAATTGGCTCGAAAGCCCCATCTGGATAATATCCAAACCAAGAGGTCTCCTTAGGTATCAAAACATTGTCATTTTCGAACTGTTGAAATTCAAACAAAACATAGCAAAAGAAAAAAAGTGCAACAATTAGAATTGCACCAACTGTCAAAATCAAAAATAAAATTGCCAAGAGGACCAAGTGATGTTATGATAAGAAAAAAAAGGAAATTCTTCTCACCATAATAAGCACCAAATTCTGCAAGCTACTGAATCTTTCCTTGTAAGTTGTGTTCCTTTCCTCAGGAATTTCATTGTTAAGCTTTGGAAGAAACCTACATTTCTCCATGTAGTGTGGAATATCCTGGCAATTAAGAAATAATTCTCATATTAAGATGTTGAGCTATCATTGCCCAGTTAGTATAAAACACACAACAAAACCTATCTATAATGGCCATATCCTTTTATAAGAGTAATTTGGTGACAACACACTCCAAGAAAAGAAAAAAAAATCCATAAACCAATAATGATTGACCAAAGCAGGCTACAGATTTTTGTGGTATTACACAATCATACAGGTTTCTTGAAGAAATTGATTACAGAGAGATCCTGCAGTCAAAAGAACCTGTATAATAGGGCATGGTACTCACATTAGGAAATTTAAGATAGCCACTGGGAGCCAGGTGCGCCTGCAATTCCACATATCAATATAACTTGTCAAGCATTTTCAGGGATTTGAATGAGAATGATATTTGAAAGCAGGAAAAAAAAAATTCTCTTAATTGGTCCTGCAAAAGTTAAAGAAAACAAAGAGACAGATGCATACCTGGACATAGTCGCTATAGATCTTGGACTTAATTAAGGCATCAGCAAGTTTGCAAAAAATGCCAGACTGCAGAACCATAATCACTTTAAATATATTAACAAGAACCCAGAGAAAGAAACTAACAAGAAAGGAGTAAAACAGTCTTTATTATAGGTGCTTTCCAAGAGCCACGTTCAGAAGATCTAATATATATTTGTAAACCATAATGATACCTTCTTAAATGTATGTCCAAGGTAAGGACATACAATCTTATTTTCTTCTCTATACTGGATGTCAATTCCACACCGTTGTGGTTCAAGTCCATATTACTGCGTTTTTTACTCTGTATATTGTGCAAAAAAACCCATACCGCTGAGTTTCAGTACCATCTATAAACTTGATTTCTTACTGTTGCATTTCAACCTCGTATCTTTCCCCTTTTGCTCTATAATTTTATTCCTCAACCCACAACTCTATCTTCAGCACAACATCTTTGTAAGGATGTGGATCATTTGGTTAGAACCAAATGCCTAACCAAAAAGATGCATTTTGGTTATTTGATATGGTTTTGATTTATAAACTATAGCCTACCCTTATGGACTGGTTTGATTTTGAAACTCCAAAACTGTAATAACCAATCGAAATTTTGCTGCAAAAAATTATAGATGGTATGGTAATTTGGTCTGAGATTACAAAAAAGAATTAACTTAATGGTGTTATCTTAAAGAGTAAGATGGTGAACTCATTCGGGCCTACTAATATAGACAAAACTTAAGAATCCATCATCATTTATAATGCGGACCACAACCTCCTCTATATATTTTGATGTAAATACTCTCTCACATATAAAGATCATAAGAAACCTTCCCTCCATTTTTAAAGAGGATGCATGGCCTCCTCTTTTCTTATATGGTCAATATGGGTAACAAACTTCACAAGTCCTGCATTGACCAAATAAGATACGAGCAGGCAGGCCTCTACTTTAAAAATGAAAGAAGATCTCCTGCCAACTTGTACGTGGAGAAGCCTCAAATCAAGGGCAGGTTAGACACATAAGAGACAATCTTCAATACAAGGCATTCCCTTCATGTTTTATCTACTAGTATGAACAACACAAGCATGTGTTCATGCTTGGAAAGTACAGCATGCTTCAAGTGTTAATTGATTTGATTAAAAGTTTTGGATTTCATTCAGTCCAGAAAACAAAATAAATCCATGACCAAACTTAAGTTCTTTGGTTGGTTTACTTTGGTTGATGTGAATACTCTCTCACATATAAGATCATAAGAAGCCTTCCCTCAATTTTTAAAGAGGATGCAAGGCCTCTCCTTTTCTTATATGGTCAATATGGGTGACAAACTTCACAGGTCATGCATTGACCAAATAAGATAAGAGGAGGCAAGCCTCCACTTTAAAAATGAAAGAAGACCTCCTGTCAGCTTATGTGTGGAGAAGCCTCAAATCAAAGGCAGGTTAGACAGACAAGAGACAATCTTTAATAACAGTCATTCCCTTAATGTTTTATATACTAGTATGAACAACACAAGCATGGGTTCATGTTTGGAAAGTACAGCGTGCTTCAAGTGTTAATTGATTTGATTAAAAGTTTTGGATTTCAATCAGTCCAGAAAACAAAATAAATCCATGATCAAACTTAAGTTCTTTGGTTGGTTTATTTTGGTACTCACTTAGATGAAACTGTTCAGTACCATTTATAAGGAAACCATATTTTTCAGTTCACTTGCAAAATTCCCCAAAAATCAACCAAACAAAACAACTAAACACCCAGGACTCCTTTGATCTTTAAATTCTATATCTCTATGCATTAAGTATGAACCTCTATAACTCAAATTCAACCTCTGAATCTCAACTTCATAAACTTGTGCTTCAACACCATGCCATTTGTGAATTACTATATATATAAAAAACCTTGCAAGTTGCGATTAATCTTCTGTTAGTATGAAACTTTAGATCTGCTATCTATGAAAATGAATATCTACAAGTATTTTAGTCAGAAGGACCTTTTAATTTTCAATAGCATAGGATAGTGTCCCATCACCATGCACTCTTCCTACCAACTACCAAATAGAAGGCCGACAGCCAAGCTTTTTAACAAAAGATTTTTGCATATATTTGACTTTGTCTGATTAGAAAGTTTAATGATATTTTATAATGACATAGAGTTTTTGCACCATGCAAGTAATTTTATATACAGTTAAGGTGGTGGGTATTTGCAGCTTGAAACAAGGCCATGCACAACATGTTTTTCATCATAAGAATTGAAGATGTAACATGCAATTTGAAGCAAGGGCATTTGCTGAACCTGCTTCCACTTTCCATCTCAAACATAGTATAGATAATTTAAAGGGTTTTTATGAGTTTTTCAGCGGTTTTAAAGCTGACTCTCAAAAGTATTTTTCTCCATTAAGCCCTGCTAAGGCATTTCTAAGTATTTGCTTAGAAATCTAGATGGAGTACAAATAAAGCTAAACCATAAAAGTGCTTACCCCACAAAGAGGAACAGAGGCAGTCCCAGCATGTGGTCCCCCTAAAGAAATGAAATTCTTAACCTGTTTGAGAAAGACAAGTTATTTGTTATTCAAAAATGTTTTTTACAAAATACTTTCAGAATGTTATGTAGAAAATTGATTTGTCGAAGTAGTGATCACCCTAACACAATACTTCTCTGTTCAGTAATAAAAGGAACTATGGAAGACAGTAATAGTATTTCCAAAGGGGAGAGTTAAAGGAGTTCAGATAGAGGTTGTGCTTACAGGAGGTCCACCGTCACAAAACTCTACCACGCCTCGACCAATTAAGTTGCCCTGTTAAACCAAAGGGGAAAGGAAAAGAAAAGGAATGAGAACCTTACATGAAAGTTGTCTAACCATCAAAATCAGGTATAAAAGCCATATTATTTTATAGCCGCAACGAAGTCTAAATTGTTAAATTTAATACATGCAGATTAGACAGCCATTCTTCTGGACTTTATTATGTATTTATTCATCCATTTCCCTGGAAAATACCATTAACATCCTTTTTCCTAAAAAAATATTGTATGAGATTGGCACAAATAAACTATTGCAACAACAAACTGCTATATCCTCCCAAGTTATGGACCTTATAGTAACATCACCTCAATACAGTTCCACAAGAAGCTCAAATATGTTGGACAGTAGCTGAAATTAGCTATCCATTTCACTCATTACAAGAACAACTATAAATGCAAACCATTCTGGACAAGTAGAAAAACTTGTGATGTCTCAACAGAAAGCTTCAACATGATTTATTGGACAGAGCATTCAGTTTTATGGTAAACTATTGCAGGTTAAAGTCAAACAAATTCTGGAGAGACAGATGGCATGAAGCAAATGGTTAAAACTGATGCTGTTGAAACTTGACAGGTGGCACAATCATGTGGAGTTGGCTAGCTAGAAGGTATTAGTTAGTTTTGGCAGGGGCGTTATTTGATGTTGTAGCAAAATTGGACTAATGCCTACAAATATGCGCGTCAGTTAAATAGAATGTTCAGTCAAGGATATACAACTCGCTCTCTAGTTCTATCTTCTCCTTCTCTCTCTTGCCTGACTGTAATTTCTTCATCCCTTCCTTTTCTCATATACTTTGCTCTTAAAAAAATCAGTACCACATCATAAACAGATGATGGAAGTGAGAATAACTAGCAGAATGAGATGAGAAAGATGAAGGCATTGAGGGGATGTATGTGATTCAAACTGCATGTGCTAAAAGAATAAGAGGGAGGTCAGCTTCTTGGCACTTGGCTCCTTGGATCTCTGCCCCACCAAAAAAGAGAGAAGTCCCAGTATCATACTTTTTAAGTAGAGAATATATTAACTGTCTGACAGGGAAAAATGTATGACAAGTTCCATTCGTATAAATTTACTTATGTTGAAATGAAAGATTGATGTTGCATCCAGCATTTTCAATCAAAGAGACCAGCACTGATTCTTTCATTTTAGTCAACAATCCAAAGGAGAGCCTTTCTCTTAGATAAACACAACCTCTTTCTAGAGAAACATGGAATGGCATTACTAGATCCTGCCATGGACTTTGCACAACTGACAAGTTTACTTAAGAGGCAATGGGATGCATTAATAAATTCACACAAAATGAATATTTTTCATGTGATGGTTGCATAACCCCATGCCTTGGGTCGCGTGTACTGACATGTGAAGTTACTTAGATGAAGAGATGATATTGATTCCTTTCTCTCTATTTCTTTAGGTAACAGTTCATATCAATAGTTGGATATCAAAGATGGGGAGACCTTAGTACCTCGTATATATTTAATACACATGTGTGCACTCATTCATATACGTGTGCACTCCACTCTCAATATCATGTTCTGACCTGGGATTAAAATGCAAATGATTTGCCTTTACAGCTTTGTAAGACTGTTCATGATCACAATCTTATTACCAGTTTGCAACAGTATGAAACAGTAATCAGGTCATGTAAGAAAAAGGATCAATAGATCTAAGTGTATGCTGAAATAAAACAAGTTACCATTTTAACTATGTAAACAAAATAAACATCGACAGAGAGGATGCATTAAAACAAATATGTGCAACGTGGAAATAATACAATAACTATAAATTACTTGGGAAAGACCAACAATGCTATAGCCCTTGCTCAGTTCTTTCATTTTTTTGACCTGTAGGCATAGCAACAAATTGTTATGGTCAAAAAAGCATTAAAAGATAAAACAAAAAAGTTAACCATAATTACCCACAGAGCTCTCCCACCTTGTCACAAACAATTTCTGTCTGCAAACACGATACATATCAAATTGTAAGAGAGTGAGAAATGCTATATCAAAATGATAAGCTATAGTATTTTCACTAAGTTTACCTGTTCCTCAAGAGGCATAAACCAGGAATCCCATGTTCCATCCCCGATTTCTCTGCACAAAGGCAAGCAATTGATGTAATGGAACCACATTTGGAAAAAAAATTAACAGGAAAAATTCATTTATGAGGTCCACATTAGTGCTCATGATATATATAAGAATAAAATGAAAAGAGAGATAGATAGATTAAAATTCTTAAGGCTTGCCTTGGAAGATATTGAAACTCATATTTTAGCACACTGAAGCTTAAGAAATTTGTTAGGTTAATCGTACTAAAAATGCTTTACATAAGAATTTTGCAGGATCACATTCTCTGTGAACACTTCAATAAAATCCAATGTTTAAATAGCAAGCAACGATTTAGACAAGTAGAAATTACATATTAGGATGATTTAAATGCAACAAAGACAGGAAAGTGGATAAGCATACAAGCAATGGCCTGGAGAACCAGAAAAGTTGGTCAGTTCCTCAGTGAACTGTTTTACTCCTCGATTCTTGCATTGATCTCCAATACCTGCCATAAAAGGAAGAAAAGAATAAAAGAATGAATCGCAAAAGCACAAAAATATAAAAGCAAATAGAATGTAATGGAACTATAGTATCCACAATTACGTTCCATGGTTCGACAAAATTTAAGATGCTAAGGGGAAAAAAATCTGAATGAAACAAAAGCATTCATCTAATTTTAGATTCTGCATTAAGGACAAATAAAACACATGAAACAGTTTGTTCGTCTAAAATCTGCAAAACATCCAAATATTTCTAAATATTATGTATTTTACATTCTAGACAAGCTTTGCGCAATATTCTAGACAGAATTTAACCTCCAATACACAACATATTCACATGCATATCATGATTTTTCATGCTATGCAAACGAAGGATAAGTTCATTTTTAAAATTCTCCCTGTTAAATAAAATAAAAGAGTATGCAAGAGCAAATTAAGTTGCTAAGAAACAATTCAACTTTTAAATCTTCAGGCTATATTCTCCATTATCCTCCACCTAATCTGCAGCTTATTTTAAATACCCACAGAAAGTTCATCTTTTTTTTTTTCTTTTTTTTCAAATTCTTCATAAAACAGATTAATAGAAACCGTGTTGTTGTTTAGGCAACTTATCAAAACACAAATTTAATGCCACTGCTCAAGGCCAATTTCCAAACCCAGTAATAACATCACGCTATAACTATCTTCTCATTCAAAATAATAATAATAAAAAATCTTCTCATAAACAAAACAGTACAATTCACTTTAATAGTGAACTACAGAGAAGCACAACAATACTTTCTACTCATAGACAAAACCAGATTCCAAAGAATTCCATAATCAGCTTTTATCTGACTAAATCCACAAATCCAGAAAGAGAAAAGTGCAAAGTATTAGAACAGATCAGTAAAAAAAAATCAAATAAAAAAAAAGGCAAAAACTTTGGAAGAGAAAAGGAGATGATTACCATGAAGAACTATAAAGGGTAAGGAATGTGCAACTGGGTCAATAACAAAAATAAAAACAACGAAGAGAAAGGCAAAATAAGGGAAGAGAAAAGCCATGATTGGGATTTTGTGTTCGTGATGGTAGTAACACGTTTCTTTCTCTCTTTTTTTTCTAGCAGAGAAAAGAGGAGAAGAAAATGGTGTTAGATTTTTGAGCTGCTCCAGGAACTTTTGAAACGAGTGGAAATTATAGGAGAAGCAGAATTTGAAGCGGAGGTCTATGATGGGTGGATGAAAGCTATAATCATGGAGGCAATAAAAACACTCATGGCTCTGGCAGTGGCAGTGGCATTTATTTGGACACTCGATCTGATCAAATAATAATCTCCGCTTGTTTGTTTTTTTGACTTTTGCTTCTTCAATATCCATTTATTTTTGTATTTTAAAAATAATTTTTAAAAAATTAAATTATTTTTTTTCAAATTAATATATTTTTTAATATTTTTAAATTATTTTGATGTGTTAATATTAAAATATTTTTTAAAAAATAAAAATAAATTTTTTAAAATATATTTATAAATAAAAAATATTTTAAAAAATAACTGAGAAATTAATGTTTTTTTTTAACTTTTAGTTTAATAAAGCTATTAATTAGTCCTGTAAGTGTATCATAATTATTTCTTTTTATTTTTTGAAAAAATAGAAGAAAGAAAGGAGACAGGTAAGATGGGAGAATGTGATTAGTAGATACTAAATTGAGAATGATAAATTCTATTTAGGGGGCTTTTTAATTATTTTTATAATATAGGGACTAATCAGTTAGTTTTGATAAACTAAAGGAACAAAATTACGTGTCACATTTTTTTTCTATGTTTATGGGCCCCATGGGCCTTGGCGTGTATATGGGTTGGCAGGAAAAAACAAGTGTGAATACTGAAAGCGTACCGTTTTTTTCAACTAATTATTTTGCAAACGTACGTGAAAAGATGATATTTTTTCAACTCATTATCTGCTAGCTGGTGACAATCATGTGGGCAGCAGCCTTATAAATGCTTCTTGGTGTGAAATCGAAAAAAAAAAAAAAAAAAAAACAGGGTTTGTTAACTTATGTCTCGAGGAGTCTACGAGCATTCTTAAAATAGTTTTTTTAAAAATAAATATATATATATATTAAAATATTTTTTAAAAATTAGTTTTTAATATTACTATATTAAAAAACTTTAAAAACACTAAAATTTTTATTAAAATAAAAATAAAATAAAAACATTTCATTTTTTTAAATATTTTTAAAACATAAATATAAACAAGCTATTAAACTTGAAATGCAATATGATTTACCAAACCAAGGCTGGTGGATGCGGAATCCATTTTTAGAAGTATTGGGCAAGAACCACCAAGTTGTGGCCCAAAATCTTTGAAAAAGAACTAGTTTATCCAAATAAGATTTATATTAAATTGTCTTTTTGAAAATTTTATAATTTGTTTTTCTATATTTTTTTGGTTATTTTGATATATGATGCAGTATTATCATGAAAAAAAGATGCAGCAGTGCTTCAGTTGACATCAGGCTGATGACCTGACAAAATAATGCTAATTTCTTAGAGGAAGCAACATTTTTCAGCCTAATCTTTTCACTTCACAAATCAACCAAAAAAAACAAAAAAAGAAGGTCCCAAGAACAATGGCAGAGATTGGTAAAACCAGCATCACAAGACAGTATGATAAGGATATTACGAGCAACAGTGTTGAGCACAAACAGTATGTTTTTGCATCTTCAAGCTGACATCAAACAAGACCGCCGCCTCCAGTCTTCCACTTCGACGCGGAAGCTTCTCTAAACGCTTCTCCATAAAGCTTGATTCTCTTAATTCTAGATTCTGATTGTACTTGTGTTTGGTTGCCTCTAATTTTGATGTTAACTCTACTATCTTCCCAGAAAACTCTATGATCCTTTCATCAATTTTGGAAACAGTATAATCCACAACTTCTCTACTATCGTTACCATGTCAAGATCATGGTAATCATCAAAAGGAACCTGAATACTGAACCCTGCGATTTGCACAAATCTGAAGCAGTTCCACCAGTGGCAAAGCTTGTCAGAGAGATTTGATGCCCACAACTCTGACGTTGCACATGTCGTGTATGGCCCGACATACAACAGGATAGAGGATCATTTCTCACAATTGAACCAAATTGGTTTGGTTAATTTTATTCCTTTTTAATTTCATTTATTATCATTATTATTAAATTTGTTGAAAATTAATATTTTTTTTATAAAGTTATCTTGATATTATATCTTGAATAATGAATTCACCAGGTTTGATTTAAACTTTTTTTTTCATTGCTTTTATTTTTTTTTTTAATTTGGCTCTTCAATATTAGATTGGTTTAACAATTAAGTTTTGTTATTTTATTCAGTCTACTTTTCATAGAGTTATCCCGGTTCGATAACTAGGTTATAAATTTGGTTTGATTTTTGCTAAAGCAAAATGATAAAAAATTATCATGTCCGGTTCTTTTGGATGTATATTTTTTAGAATTCATGTTTGTGATAGCTCAAACAGACTTGGATCAAATTTGTTTTTTTTTTTGTGTGTGTGTGTGTGTATATTTGACATTTTTATACACTGGAAATTGAGATTCATATTTTTTTTTTAATCTTTCTTTCTATGCAATCATTTCATTTTAATTTAATTTTTATTTTGATAATAAATAAGATCATTGAGATGTTTTAGGAATGTTGTAAAGATTTATTTTCATAATATTACAAGTTTTCATCTTTTATATTGAATCATTATTTTTATTTGCTGTCGATATCTTATTTTTTAATTATATTATTAAGTTGATTGAGTTTATTAAAATCATTTAACTCAATGACCAGAATCTTAAATTGTTTTTTTTTAAATAATGTTTGCAACGTTTTGATATCTTTTCTACTGTGAAAAAAATACATAGACACGCGGTAGAGTCCGAGTCACCTATTTAGTCATTAACTATAAATTAAAAAAGGAGGGAGTTTTATTGTCCCACTTCTCACAAAGCACTATCTATTTAAAGAGTGCTTTGCTTCTAAATTTTTTTTTCAATCAATATTTTTTTAATTTTATTTTTTAATATTAGATTTATTTTTTTATTGAGTTACCATACTCTCATGACACAAATTACGGGCTTGACGAGTTAATCCAGATGAGTCAAATTTTGTTTTAATTAATTTCTTTTTTAATTTCATTATTTAATATTCAGTTGATTGAAAATTAAACTTCATTATTTATTTTGTTTACTTTTTATTATGTTATTTCAACTTTATGACTCGAGAATAGTACTTAACGAGTTAATCTAAGTTGACTCAAGTTGTTTTTTATGTTATATTTTTAATTGATTTGTTTTTCAATTTCATCATTTCACATTAGATTGATTAAGAATTGAGTTTCATAATATATTTGATTTATTTGTTTTTTATAAGAATATCTTAGTCTCACGATAAAGGTCGCAAGTTTTAGCATTTTAACCCCGGTTAAATTAGGTCTTTTTTTTTTGTTTTCTTTCTAAGAGGTTATCTTGTTCTCATGTCCCGGGTCACAGGTCCTTCAACATTGGATTTTTTTTAATAGGTTGTCCTCGTCTTATGATCTGGGTTGTGGATTTAACGGATTAACTCAATTAACTTGATTATTTTTCTTTTTTTAATGGATTTTTTTCTCCAATTTTATCATTTAATATTGTGTTTGATTGAGAGTCAGGTTTTGTGATTTGTTTCAGTTTTTTTTTATTAGGTTATTCCGGTCTCGTGACCCGGTAATAATGCTTAACGGGTTAACCTGTGTTGACTTGGATTATTTTTTGTGTCATGTTTTTAATTAGAATTTTTATAAATTTTATCGTTCAATATTGGGTCTGACATGAGTGATTAGAAATTGAGCTTTATAATTTGTTTTGATTTGCTCTTTATAAGGTTATTTTAGTCTCATAACCAAAGTTATGGACTTGAAAGTTAACTCATATTAAATCAGGTTATATCAATCTGATGATTCAGGACAAAGATTTGGTGGATTGACTCAAGTTATTTTTTACTGATTAAATATTGGAATTCATAATTTTTTTTATTTGTTTTCCATGATATTATCTCGGTCTTATGACCCGAGTCGCGGGTTTTATAGGTTAACTCTGGTCACTCTTTTAGTTCCTTTTATAATTGATTTCTTTTTTCAATTATATCTTGTTGAGTTAATTAAAAATTAAGCTTTATAATTTATTTTAATTTTTTTTTATGGGGTTATCATAATTTTATAGCTCGGATCGCAGATTTAACAAGTTAACCCGAGATAACCCAAATCTATCCAATATATTATTATTTTAATATTATAAAAAGATGACATCTTGAAAATCTTTTTGATCGAACTATGTTTTTATAGGTTGTATGAATTATTTTTGAATTGGTAAGGTCAACCAAGTTATATCGTATCAACTCTCATACAATTTAAATTTTATTTTACTACAAAAAAATATTAATAGCATCTAAATTTTTTTTTATTAAAAAAAATGAACCCAAAACATAGTGGAGTTCAATTATCTAGAGCTAAGTCTGTTTTTCTACAATACATAGCGACAGCGCTCGACTTCTGTTACTAATAGTATCCTTCTGAAATCTCAATCTTTAAAGGTTGTCTTGAGGATGCGGGGAACGAAACATTCATTTGTACTTGTATACTTGCCTAAAGTAGATTCTCATTCTCTGCCTCTTCATCCACCTTCAGTTTCTGCCTAAAGTAGACTTTGATGCTAATCATTGTTGTCATCACGGAAATAAACACCAGAATGATCAAGATCATAGACCCAGTTCCACTTGACAATAAATGTACAATTGCAAAACCTGCACAAGTAATTATGATTTGAATGTTAAACTGATCTCCAGATCAAATTCTTTACACAGTTGCATCTAAAAATGGCAGCAGAGGACCTAAATGGAAAACAACAAACTTCAATATTTTAATTTCTCAAGAATGAAAAGGGCATAAGTGCTTAGTAATTGTGAAAAATGCGTGTGGGTACTGTAGATAATACTTATAAATGAAAAATTCCTAAGCATGGGAAAAGTGAGTGTGACATTTTAGAAAATGGGTGTTCTCTCTGGTGCCCAGGACAGTTCATCAAATACCCAGAAGGTTTTTCCTAGTATTGTTTACAATTCAAAGTCAATGCCAATTTGACCAACCTGTTCCAGGCATCAGATCAGTAACCTCTTTCAGCAATGCCTAGTAGCTAGCAGTGGACCAGGATTAACACTAGCAGTTTATACTGTTGATCCAAAATTTACACTTGACTACAAACAGGAATGTTTTTGTTGTGTTTTTCAAGCTAGCAAACGTTATATTCAACGATCAATCCTGTTCTATTGACTGTGTTGTGACTGCAGATACAAAAACTGAAATGGCCATTCTACAGAATTGCTATGTTAGAGAGGATCTGAAGAACATGTAAAGATCACGAAAGGTGTTGACTTTACCTTTATCCTGTGCTATGCTGGGACAGCCTGTTTTCAGTCCTTCTTCGGACTGGAACACACACGAGCCTCCTCTTGATTCACAATCTTCACATCCAGGCAAACTCCAAGTCAATCCAAGGCCAAAACTATTGTCAGCAAGATAAGGACTGTATGAAAATGGAATGGGAACAGTCTTCAATTGCCTGCAAGAAAATGGCATGTGAAACGAGGATTCTACGGTGTAAACATGATTCCTGGAGTCACTCAAGCATGAAACTTCGTTGAGAGAAGGCGAAAGCCTGGTTGAACAGTTGAGGTATGTGAAATTCTTCAAAAGATAGAAATACTGGAAAGGCGTGCCAGAGGGGTCGAGATTAAGAAAGACTTCATGGACACAATTTTTGGGGTCAAGAAGACTGAGTTTTCTGAAGTCATAAGAGATGGATTTCACAACCAAGGGTCCATAAGATGGAAAATCAATCATGGTGGTGTTTTCTTTGCAGACAAGGTCGAAACCAGGTTGACCACAGTGCTGGGGCTGCCGGCCTGCTACCCGGAATGGGAAACGAATATCAGGACCGTCGTGACTGCACTTAACCGTTGGGCAGTTGGATTCAAGAGCCTTTATGGTTAGAAACATGGAGAAAAAGAGAATATAGAACATACAAGCATCCATTGTTTGTAATAACAAAGACGCAACTCACAAGGTCCGGCAATACTAAATAGTTTGGCTGGTTCTCCTTGCTTCTTCCCCTTCTCTATGTCGTATAGAAAGACCTGGCACAACGACCTTGTCTGATTGATATGTAAAGCAAAATAAATTCCATTTATATAGACATAGTCAACTGTCAGCTTATCAAGAAAATATTTACTCCTCGCTATAATTTAATTGCCTTCTAAGTAACTCGTTTCCTAGTAATTTACTATTTTTACCAAGGAAATCTTGTGACTGCTTTTCCCAGTGGAACATACAAAGACGCAAACAAAATATTATTTTCTATGGAAAAAAGCATTAGGAAACACGTTACTTAGGCGGCAATTAAATAATTAATTAATTTTTACTTTTCCTATGAGGCACCTCTTTTCTAGAGAACGTAAAAGACTGGAAGACGGACGATCTTAACTGAGTGTGAGACTGCCCTAAGTAACATGTTTGCATTGTGGCGTTTATTTACTTTTTTAGTCTTTTACTCTTTTGTCATGCTGCTTTCGCTGAACAAGGTGCAAGAATATTTGCTTTACATAAAGTAATGGGTTTCTTGCAAGTTTCCTCAGGCCTTCGAAATTCGGTTTAGTGGCATTCAAGAGGCTGCTTGGGACCCAACTAGGGCATAGGAACAAAGTTAGTGGCTCCTCCAGGTTGACTAAAATCCAACCAATGGCCTCTCTTTTACGAAATCTTTAGGCCTCCCTCGATTTGAAGGTGGATTCCTTCGAAAACCGAACTTCAAGGAAAATAATGTATCGTGTTCTTCACCCATTTTTCTTTTGTTTGACAGCATGTGTTGTGTCATGTTAAGATTGAAGTAAGGCTGACGACTTTGCAAGAGATTCTGGACATCTTGGGTAAAATTCATGCAATTTCACGGTATAAAAGTAAGTGGGTTGAATTCCTAACTGGGACATTGGTCTAATGGCAGAAGACTTGAAAAGTCAAGTTCAGAGAGTTTTGTTGTTCAAGATGTGTAAATTACTCGTAGCCTTCCTACAAGTACTCTTTCTTTTTTCTATTTTGTACCTATCGATAAAACCATTATTAGGTTCTTTGCATTTCAGCAACCAGCTTTATTCCTTTTTACTGAAGTGATAACTACATTTGAAAACTTCAGGAGATATGAATTGAATTAATGTTAAAGTTTCCATTTCCGCCACGCATGGAATGCTTGACTCGCTGGATTCCAACTTAAAAAAAAAAAAAAAAGTATAAAAGATCCACATCAAGTACTCCAAGAAAGAGAGCTTCTTTGAAATTGATATATAATATATATGAGCAGCCCGATTAGGGTTGTCTAACTATGAAAGTACATAAGCTGTTTCGGAACGAGAAGAAGCTGAGGTATAATCATTTATCTAGAGAAATCACAGGCACTATGGGGCGAGACTGTCATATACCAGGAAACATACACTGAAGCATTTAAATAATTCAGCCAAGGCACATTCGCCGATCTACTGAAGATCGTACACCAAAGTAAATATAATAGAGACATCCAAGATAGAAAGAAAAGGAATTGCAGGACAAACCCTACAGGAGTTCCCTTGCTAGCCTCACTGGTTTCTCCTTTAAAAATGCAACTTCACCATTTGGTGAAGCGAGCAGATGATGATTTGAACCCTCTTCTTCACTCCTTGATGTTGTAGATGATGCAACAGATTCCAACCCGTCATCGTCGTCATCTACATCGGTATTAGGATCAAGGTAAGAAAACATGATATTCATCAAAATACCAAACAACCACATGCAGAAGTCTCCTGACCTTTACATGCACACAACACCAATGTAGAAGAGCAACACCCCTACTTTACAATCAGAGCCGTCATTACAATAAGACCTAGAGCTCAATCATTTTAATGGAAATGGGTTCCCTAACTATATATGCACTGTTCTATACATGAATGGCCACCTATGCAGGTAGAATAATTATGAGAGCCGTGCACAGTAAACTTCCTAGCCCATGACCATCACCATTTAAGTCCCAAACAGTGAGACAGCTAGGACAATCTGCAGCCAGCAGGGAGTTTAGGCCACAGATTTCCATTGTTCAAGTATGGCGCTCAATCATTGCTATCACAATCCATTTTCTACATTATCAAAAAAATCAACAAAGAAATGCTCCTGAGGTTTTTTTCTGATTTATTGTACCAGGATGTTGATGGGTGGCTCTACCTCTGCGTCACATGTGACAGTTAGTTTTCTTCTTGGGCTTTGACCCCATTTCTTAAAAAAAAAAAAAGAAGTAATCAAGAATACACAGTAAATCTCTTTGTACAGGAATACAATTTTATACAGAGCCTTCATCAACTTTGGACACCCAGTAAGAAAATTTCTCTTAAAGCAAAAATCTTGAATTAAAAGAGCAGAAACATGATTAATGGAACAAACTTACCAGAAAACGTTGGATGATCTGGAAGATGTCTAACTGCTGTGATCTGTATGCTTTCTGGCAGTAAACAATTACAAAAAGAACCTGAAACTTCAAATAAAAACTCCTTGATCAGATTGGGAAAAAAATAAAACTGGACCACAAAATCCAGTTTTAGCAGCCAGGCTATATAACCCACTTGTATATTATTTGCAAATATACAAAGCAACGTTGGTTATTAAACATTTATTGTTAACATGCAAACATTGGGCCAGGCATAGCTGGATCCAGCTCTAACATATATTCCTACAAAGAGCCACATTTAGAGTTGCGTAATTTATTCATTTTTCACAAAAATAATTGGTTACTTGAGCGTGTAGAGTGCTAGGCCTAGAAGATCTCCAGTGGACTAGAAAGTAGCTTCTCATATAACATGATATGTGACTAACCTAACTGAGCCATCCGATTTACCCATCCAGGAATAGGCTTTCCAGTTAATTGCTTACAGGCTTCATCAGTAAAGTGGTTGCAATTCTTGGCAATCAAATGGTAAGTGTCTCCATGATATTTTGCAGACAGGTGTTCTATGAATGACCGAAATTCTGAACGAGACATGTTGGTGCTGCCCAGTAACACAGACCGTCTAAAAATAAAGCCTGGACAACTTCTTGGTTCCACCTCAAACACCCCACTGGTAGGGTACTCATGGGCTCCAAAGCCATACTCCATGCCATGTACTGATTGAAAGATTAGTTGCAACAAATTAGTGCACATAAATTTTCAAAAAAGAAATGCTGTAGAAAACATGGAGAGGTTGATATATTATTCAAACAAACCTGATACTAGAGTAAAATACAAATCACTGAATTTGAAACATTAAGATAGTTAGAAAATATCAATTCAGTTTGGTTTCACTTGCCAACTAAAACGAGATCAATTTGAAGTGCCATTAAGGATTTATCAAATTACCACAGCTGTTAAAATTACTTTTAGCCAGATAAGAACTAAAATGCTTTTTTTTTTTTTTTGCTTTAGGAGTTTTGAGAGGGCAGTTGTTTGTGCCTCGATTTCCTAAGAAATTTTTCTCCTGAATAACAAAAGTGACAGCGATCTTTCCTGTTAGACCACTTGCATATAACTATCTACAAATAGCCACAGTTAGTGATTCAGATTAGAGCACTGCCAAATGCTGATAGGAACTGTAGAGAACACATGTGAAGCAAGCAAATGACACCAAAAAGGTTTAAAGGAGTCTTGCAGCATTATCTGATAAAATAACCCGAGTGCCATCAAATATGATAAGATGTGATAAGCTGAGATCTGATGGCACTGCCTTAAAAGAACCCATAACAACGCATTCTAAAGACAGTACCATGCTTGTAGGTGAAGTAGCAAACTCAAACTTGAGGGATCTTGCAATCATGAGAATTCTAAGTTGAGGGATAGAATGCTACAAAACTTGAGTGGTTTTCATGTAGCCCTGCCTGGTAATCACTTGATTCCATACCTAACTGATGTCAGCTATTAGGCTATCTGTCCCGGTCATGCACACAGTAAGCAACTGGGCGCAGCACAGCACTGGTGATTTTAACTATAGTAACCTTGAATTATCACATCCTAAATAAGCCTTTCCAGGAAAAGGAGTGTTAAAACCTTCCATCATCTTGCCAAAAGAAATTCATATCTCAGGGTCATACTAATGAACATCTAGAGGAAACTATCCTACATCCAGTACTAAGTTTTCCTTTTAACTCCAAAAGGAAAAGCTTCAATCAGATGTGACTAAGCCATCTCCTGTCCACTATGTTAATACACAATGTGGTTAATTTCAAACAAAAGAACCCTAGAGAGGAGTGTAACGAGAGGAGAATTGGGCCCATGTGTCTAGTGTACAGAAAAAGCTTCACTAACCTCACATACAGTTAGCCTCTATCCAATCTGACCAGTGATTCTCAATCATGCAAATTTGAAAAGATGTTAGCACTCCCCCACAAAAAACAAAAAAAGCAAACATATTAAATATGAAATATGTTTCAGTATTCCAAATCATCTATATTGTATCTCTAACAATACTGCTGCCAAAAAGAATAAGTGAACCCAAAATCAATGAAATTAACTCTGTATTGTTAGAGATACGCTATAGATTATTTGCAATATTTAAACATATTTCATATTTAATATGTTTTCTTTTTTGTGGGGGAGTTTTAACATCTTTTCAATTTTCGCTGGTGATGCGACATCACTGGTGTTATTAAATTTCATATTTAACAACCAATTAAGTTTACAAAAAAACAAGTAATAGAGAGAAACTAGAGGGCAAGCATTTCTATTTGAAAACCATATAGTGGCAAACAGGGGGGAATTGCCTAAATGAAGGGGAGTTGCTTATGCATAATGAAATTATAAGGCCACATCATTAGTCAGTTTCCTTGCAAGTTAATGCAACCATTTTCTTCATGGCTACACCCAAATAACTTAAATAATCTCATCAGAGTTCAAAAAAATATAAAACTATAAGAGATTATATTATCTAAATGATATTAACATAAAGAGTTGTGAAATCCACACTTTGCAACAAACAATATTGTTTGCTAAAGAGATTGAACATTTGGATAACATTTTTCCAAAATTTACAGAACCTAATATAGATGAAACAAACTTTTTTTTCCACGTTATATTTTAAAGTTGAAGGCAAATTATATCAAAGCAAAAGAAGTCTTTCACAGTCAACATTTTCTTTCTAGTGTGCAATCCACAATACATTGTGGTTTCACAGTCTGGCATGATACAGATTTTCCAAGGCAGTTATTCAAGGTGCTTGTGAGTTTCTATGGTTGTTCTTTCAAATATTGAGCGGATTTAATAAAGGTCCGCTTCTTATCATCTCTGTCTCCCCTCCTTTATATATTTCCAGTGCATTTTCCTGCACCCTCCCTCCCTCCCTCCTTACAGTAATTGTAGTAATACTTCATTTTTCCAATAAAAAATTAGGGAAGTCTTGTGAGCAGTGTCATTCAAATTCCCTAGCAGTAGGAAATGCTGCTTAGCACGATCTTTTTAGTGAACAATGAGCATTTCTAAAAGTTAGCCTATTCCCACAAATACATGGTGTCACCACAAAGTCCACAAAAGAAGAAACCATCCGTCCTTGCTCACCATCCCTTCCAGTTTATAACTTTCATTCTAAAAGTTCGTAAATGTACAGACCTCTGAAGAAAATAAACTAGCACAAATCTGCTCTTTGCTCCCTCTAGATTAATTTAGCAAGATTGAGATGAGTTATGTTACATGTGCTGGATGACAGACATTATAAGAAAATTTGGATTGTGAATGTATCCTCCCAATGAAACAATAATTATTCTATTAGCATCTATAAAGCTAGATAATTTGCATATTTGTAAACAATATCTCTTTTGAATTAAATACAAAAAAGATTGCATTGCTTGCTTTCAGAATTAGAAGCACATTTAAGTCGCTATTTTACTGTATATTGCATCTTTTACTCCCTGTCCACTTCATATTGGTCGAAACATTCCTTGACTGTGATAAATGCATCATAGAGATACATCTGTCCATGTCTCGAGATATCTCTGACTCTTATTTGCAAGAATCCTTTACTCTTAGGTGATCAACCCCATTGCAAACCCAAACTTCTTGTGTTGATCCTATAAAAAATGATATACTTCTCTGGTTCATGATTCCCTCATCATGAATTTCAGCCTATCTTAAAAAGTCTCCAAAAATAGAAGTTTTACCCCAACATACCCCAACACCAAGAGCAAAATGAGAAAACTATGCAGGTCGAACAGTGATTATCACTTGTAGTTTCCATTATTAGTCCACAACTATCATGCCAAAAGTGAAAAACCTAGAATACTCTCACAAGAAGCAAAATTCAACTAGAAATGCCAAAATTATGGACAATTAAGCAGGGAAAAAAAAAAGGATTCTATCATCCATTAAAAAACAATAAATTACCTTCAATACCGGAATGAAAGATCCCAAGACCAAACCAGTAGAGGTAGTTATTTATAGGTGTAAGATCATATATGTTAAGATATAACATCACACGACTGCTCCCTCCATTACTCTGCTCCTTCTCCGAGCTTGTACTCGAGCTCGAGCTCAAAGGAAACAACCGCATTGTTTGCAATCAACAACTCTGCAATTTATAGTCCAAAATTTCTATATCACAAGCTCACCATCCTCTACATCAATTCAACAGAGCCCTTAAAAAACATAATAACAGAAATATTACAAGAGCAGCATGGAAAACTGAAGCTACGAAAAGTTTAAGCAAGCAGTTTGGTTGCTGTGAAAAGTGAAGAAAGTAGGGGGGGTAAAAGAAAAATATGTTGACTGTTTAGTTTTTAATTCTTTCTTGCATTTTCTCGGAAAACAAACAGAGGATACAAAGAGAGAGTTAGTTTACCAATAAACTGAGAGTGGAAGGAATTGAAGCGACAAACCCTAGCAAGAATAAAAAATTAGATACAAATAATCAGAAAAGAATTCAATTCTAACAGAAAAGAAATGGCAATATTTATTTACGAATGTAAGCGCTGAGAGCGTACGAAAGATTTTGTAAATATAGATAGATAGATAATTAGGAAATTGGGTTTCTCAGGTGGGAGAGGATTTGAATCAATTTCCGCTGTTCTTGTATTTTCAAGGGAGGAGAGACAGGGAGATAGATGGCTTCAATAATTAGAGCTTCTAAGTTATAAAGTTAATTTTTATTTTTATTATTATTAATTGATTGATTTATGGATTAGGAAATTGTGTTTGTCACCTCACCTCCTCCATTTTCTTTTTTAAAAAAAAGCAAAAAAAAAAAAAAACACTCCATAATTCCGTATCTCTCACAAGTCGAAGAGATGATACAGTTTCACATGTTTCTCATTACTGTACCAAATGTAAATTTTTATGTTTTATTATTTTTAACTTTAAAATGGCATAGATTTATTTTAAGTTGCGATTGAAATTGTGTTTTTATATATAAAAAAAAAATTATTTATAATTTTTTTATTGTTTTAACGTTTTAATATTAAAATTTTTGTAAAACTTATTATTTTAATTTATTTTTAAATAAAAAATATTTTAAAACATAACCGTTCATATATTATCCATTGAACAACTACAATTGTTGACATTCAATATGTGGTTTATTTATTTGACAAATTATCTTTTATTTTATATATAATAGTTTTCAATATTGTTAGTTTTAGATCTAGAGAATTTTTAAAGTAGTTTTTATATAAAAACTTTCTTTTAATATGTTTTAAAAATTATTTTTTAAATAATAACATATCAAATAAGCTATTTTATTAAAAAAAATAATTCTATTAAATCAGATCAAATTAATGGACTTCATGTAAATCATTATGATAATTATTGTTTTTTAAAAAGATATATATTAAAATAATATTTTTTAAAAAGAATTATATTTGATATTAATACATTAAAACGATTTAAAAATTATTAAAAATTAATTTTAAAGAAAAAAATATTTATTGAAAACAGTATTTTTATGGCAAAAACAAACAAGATAGAAGGTAATCGAGAATAAAAAAGTCTAATATATAGAGAAACATACAGAGAGATAGAGAGAGACATGTATTACTTTTCCTGGATAACGTGATGCCTCTGCAAGAATGGAAAGGAACGTATGATCCAAGCTCTCTGCAAAAGCACAAAATGTTTGAACATTCTATCAGATAAAAACATTAGTTCCAGTCCAAAACCAGTGGCAAACTGGAAATTTTTAGTTATGTTCATTGGACATTACAGTACTGTACCTACCAATAATCCAAGCTACATAGGACTGCAATTCTGGATTTTAGAATATGCCCTCTCAGACAAAACATGTCACAGAAAGTTACGTGCAGAATTATTTTTGAAAAAAAATCTTTTTTTTAATTAATTATATATATATTTAGATGATTTTGATGAGTTGATGTCAAAACTAAATTTTTAAAAATAATATAACAATAATCCAACGACTGCTGCCTGAAAAATAAGAAATGTGTTTAAGTCATTGAACAGATAAAGCATTGTTAGTCATAATAATTAACCAAACTTTCAAATGAAAGCAGTGACCCGTCCTCCGGGGGACAATGCCTTCATATCATTGTCACGCATCACACATGGCATTGTCTATCTTTGCCTCCGAAAGCGGATATGGTGGTTGGAAAATGGATTTTGAGCCAGCCCATAATATATATATATATATATATATATATATATATATATATATATATATATATATATAAAATAAAAACTAAATTAAAACTAAATTAAAACAGATTAGGTGCTTTGTCTGGATGGCCCAACATGCTTGGCCCATCAAAAGAAAATATCAGGTGTGTGGGCCTTTTCTCTTCTTTTTCTTTGGCAAAAATAATGGATGACTTGGCATGTCGTAAAATGGGGATAGTGGTTTTCTAACCTAAAAATATTATTTTTAATTCATTTTATCTAAAAACACATAATAAAAACCCATGAGATACCAATAAATCAACTCAAAACATCATAAAAAAATTTTATACAAGAAAAAGGTAAAAAACCACCCTAACATAATTCTTCTCGTTGAATAAAAGCTATTGACATAAAAAATACCATATTTTATAGTTAAAATGTGATCAACTGATGATTTTTTTTTTTTTGTTATTTTTCAATGACTTTATCTATTCCCTCTAAAACGAGAAAAATAAAATTATGGGTCAAAATCAAAAGGTCATCAAGAAAGAGGGAGATAGATGGCTAAAAAACCATTAACCATTAATTGGAGGCAAAATGGTCATGATGCAATTACCAGACAAATTACTATTTATTGAAATTAATATTCCCATTTATTTTTCTTTTTATTGTTTTTTAATCCTATGCTATAATCATGGTTGTAAGATTAGCAGATTAATCCAAACTGACTTTAATTTTTTTTGTTATTTTTTTAATTACAATTCTTTATTTTGTTTTTGTCCTTTCATATTGGGTTGTTTGATAATTGAGTTTGATAATTTCATTTAATTTGGCATTATAATTAGGTCAAATATTTTGTATCTTAACTTGGGTATGCTAGGATCGAAAGTTTTCGACTTTATTTTAATTATTTTTTATTTTTTTCTTCAACATTTTATTTATTAAAAATTAAGTTTCATTTTTTTTTCTATGGAGTTTTTGCGTTCTTATTTGGTTTGTTAGGAAGACTTTTTTTTTTTCTTGTTTTCTTTTGTATGAAATTATCTCAATTTTATGTTCATGATCACAGAATTTACGAGTTAACCTGATTTAATTGAGTTTGCTTTTTTTGTTGGTTTTTTTTTTAATCTTGTCATTTAACATTGGATTATTTAATAATCTGAAAAAGCTTCTTTTGTATTTTTTTCTTTTGTTAGTTTTTTTGTTGGCTTTATTGTTGCTGTAGTTTTTTTATTCATATTTTTTAAATTTCCAATCACTCTTGTCTCATTTTTTTTTTCTTGGTATTTTTTTTTTTACATTGGAAAAAAACATTTCCCAACCTATGGCGGAGCAAGAGACATAAATCTATTAAAAACTAAGGCTGTTGTTAAACTTCATGTTATAGTTTCTGTTGAAACATAGATAAAAAAAATTCTAATATTTTTTTAAAAAAATTGTAATTCAATAATTTGATTTAAAAATCAACAATTTATATAGGAGGTAAAAAACCGATCTAGCCAAAAGAATTCAAGACTAAGTATATAAAAAGTAATTAAAATTTAAAATTAACTAAAAAAATAATTAAAACCATAAAAATGCAAATTCTAGGTCTAATTTAAGAGTTTTAATTGACCCCTCCTGTATAGCTAGGAGTGTTGAACCATCCGAAAAATTGGTTTATAATTTCAGAGCGCATGTTTGACGCTCTCGAGCTTTACCTTTGTCTAAACACATCGCAATACGTTTTCCACGTCACCTTCATAAGACTTCGTTTACATAGAACAATGCGCAGTTTGATTAGCAGGAAATCACAATGGACACGAAGGCAGCTTGTAATATTAATACCACAACGAACAAACTAGTCACTTCCGGAAGAAATATATAAAATCAATTAGAGTAATAAGTAGTAACAGAAGAATTGGTGCTGTCACTCATTTACAAGAACCGCATTCTTCAAGAACATGTATTTACTTGGTCTTTAGCTTGTCAAGCCTCGTATGCTTGCACTGTTGTTGCTATCGTCGCGTTCTTCAAGGGGGGAAACACCAGACGCATTCCGGGAAACAACAGGCGAGGGATGTTGAGATTGTGAAATGGAGCTTGGATGGCTTCAATCGCCTCTGCAGTTGACATCTTGAGCGTCGATTACGTTGTAGTACAGGCAGGAAGGCCTGCCATCAAATTTGGAAACTACTTGATGAGGTAACAGTCCACAGTAATGTTTCCCTAGACGGGCAATGCAAATGTCAATGATCTTCTTGAACATGCCATCTTCTTGGATTAGCGGCTGCGCCACGAACTCACTCGACAAGGGGCATCCACTGCAGGATGAAAGCACCGGATAATAAGGGAGATTTAGAGATTAGTCTGTAGTCAGTGTCAACTGATCCCAATATGCAATCTTATTTTTGCATTTGTATTGAAAAAAAACAATCATGAGAGTAGATTTACGATCCTGCAGAAGTTTTCCCAGCTAAAATTAAGAACAAGCTGGCACTGTGTGATTATAAAGAATCATCATCAGGCCAATCAGAAAGTTGGTGATGCATGGGACAAGTAAACCATAGCTTATGTGGATTGAATTATATCTTAGATCAGGTAAAGGAATTCTTTTCCAAGATTTTTGCAATTATTTATGCAAGAATGAATAATGTGAAGCTAAATTGCACACATCAGTAAGGTCAGGCACTTACTTTGGCTGCTTGGATTTCAAGATCATCAACCTTTATCTGGGATGACAAGGGTTTCAGCATACAAACAAAGAACAAATCGGACTTGTCGAAAGCCAAATTGTGAGCATGCCTGAAAACGGAATTGAAGAAGACATTAGACAGTGTGTTCGGAAAAGCACGTACGTGCATGTACTCTGTAATTTCTAGAAGGTTTCATCGGGCATGGCATCTTCATAGCTAAATATACATGATTATGATCCTGTGATGCTTCCATTAGAAATTAATCACGTGAAGATCACAGGTTTCTTTTTCTTTTTTTCCTTTGCACCGGAAAGAAAGGGATCATATGCACATTTCCTGAACTGTTCAGTGCATGATTATTGCCATGAGAGGAAAAAAGTGAAGGCAATGCCAATAGCTGTTACCTGAATGCTATAACTTCCACAAACTCAGTATCAACCTGCAAAATAAACAAAAACTCAGCTAACATGATTGGCAAGGCTTGATCATGCAATGTAAATTTATTATTGTAAATAAAAGAAGTACAAGATTCTTACACCAGTTTCCTCCTTGACTTCTCTTACAGCTCCAGAGTAAATCTCTTCTGACTGAAACATTATATAACAATCGAGATTTAAAAAAAAACATATTGAGGCTGGTCTTTCATTCGGGGTTTTCATAAGTAACTGATTCCTTAGTTGAAGATCAAATTACGTACCTCGAGAATAAAACCAGTCGGTATTTTCCAAAGATCAGCAAATGATGGAGCATAGAATTTCTCTTGAACTACAAGAACCTGCAATTGATTGGCAAAGAACTCTAAAAAACATATACATGTATCCGAGTCCGTTCTAATGCTGAAGGACTACTAGTGGTCTAAATTTATCATTGGATATTTAGGCTCCTCTGTTTTCAAGATACAGAGCCTTAATTATTCCTTTGTGACCACCAATAAGGTGATCAGCAGTTAAGACAGTTCACAGATGTAAACAACCAAGGTGCTTGACTGACTTCATTTCTCTTATGTTAAATTTGGTTGGGAGGGGTGGGGAGCTCTCATATTCTACATGTAAACAGCAGGCTAAATGAAAAAACACAAAAGTGTACCCATTTCAGCCAAAAACTCCTCTGTCATTCAAAATAAAACATTATTTGGATACGCAGGAACCTAAGCAGATGGCGGCTAAGGAAAGATTGAGCGTCCTAAATTTGTCAATTTTAGTTATGAGGGGAAGCTTAGAAACATCTCTTATCCTCGATAATCATACCTCGTTTTTGTCATTGATCACAAATCCCCCAACACCTACTTGATGTGTAGCATTAGTGGGAAGCATACAAGGTCCTTCAGGAATCCAGTAAGTCAACATCACATATCCTCGTTCTGCGTGGTGATACTGGAAACCTTCCTGTAAATCAACTCATCCACTCAGATTCTATGTCTTGCGAAAAGATTGAAGGAGACAACATTCTTCACCATTTTCTTGAGTCCTTTGATGAACTTGTTTGAAGTGCAGATGGTTGAAGCCAAGGAAATGAAACAATTCAGTAATTGTTAAGTTTGAGCATAAGAACTTACCTTCACAGCAACTGGAACAAGCTCTGATCGTTCCAGTGGCAACTTAAGCCAAATTCCCTTCTTTCCCTGCAGTAAGATGAAATAGTTGGAAGTCAATTTGGTGACCAACATAGGGAAGACATAATTTCAGCCACATAGGAGTTGTTCAAGCGTTGGCCGAAAATCACCTTCATTTTCCAATGAGAGAGGGAAAAACGGAGCACTGAAGCAAAGGCATCTGGATTAACCGGTAGCCTATCTGGATCGACAACAACTCCCCCATACTCATCATCGCAGGCATCAAGTGCTTTCACATTTCTGGAAAACAGACTTGAACTAGAAACACTTGTTCCATTAATCTGATAGAAGTAATTCTCCGCTGCAATTTTTTCTCTGTCAACTGAGCTAATAGCCCTCTTTGACATATATGTACCATTTGAACTGCTCGAATAACATGCCTTCGTCAATACTCCTGAACCTAAGAAGCCATGGAAGCAAAACACTCATTAGCTCATTTTTAATGAGAAAAAATTTCCTCTCTATTGATGAAATGCTGATTAGAAAGCAAATTAGTACATGCTGTGAGCAGAGCCGGCTTAAGGTGAAGGTGTCTTGAACAAAATTATAAATTGAAACTTTCAAAATGTTTAAGAAATATTTTATTATTATTTTTTTATGAATATTTGACAAGTAAAATCTTTAACAATCTTTGTTGTTTTTTTTTTGTTAAGTGGGGGCTTGCTTCTGGCCGGCACGGGCTGTAAGTTAAAGAATTGAGACTCGATTTCCATTTATAATTATGAGCTAACACTTGGGTCTTTGTTTAAGCATCAGGTAGCAAAAAAGCAGACCAACCTCAGTAAACACACAAAAGGGAAATTCAAAGGAAAACATAATGGCTCAGAGCATGATACCTGCTTGATTGCCAAAAACATCATGGAACATAGACAAAAACATAGGAATCTAACAGCACTACATGTTCTTCTAGAGCTAATACCAACGATTCGTCATCTTCCCCACTTACCTCTGCAAGAACTGAACTCCTGAGAAAATCTAACACCAACTGAATGCCCGAGACTCGAAAACGGGTTTGATCCTGCCCTTCCCATGAGAGCTGCTTTCTCAGACAGGGATGCTGATTTGAAATCGAAAAACTTCAATTGAGTCATTAATGACAGTACAACTAAAATCCCACTTAACCACAACCTCGCTAGTCAAAGCAATCAAACTCTCTCTATAAATTCCAAGGTAATTTTTTTGAATAAAATCTTAAGATCCTAACAAGAAAATATTATGGGGTTCTTCGTCATTCGGAGTCAACAATAGCTCGCATGACCATGCTTAATTCTTGTCTTCTTGACAATGAAGTACCAGACTCTCACCCAAAAGAAATTAGTGTAGTAAAACTCTGATTTGGTGTCAAAATCCGTGTTTAACTTGATAGTATATGGTACAAAAAGCCAAGATTAACGTAAAGCTGAAATCCTGCTTAACATGTGGTGTAAAATGGGTGGTGTATGTGTAAATGACAATGACAAAATAGGCATCTGGCAAGGTATGAAAGCATCAGCTCTTGCAAAAAATCTCCAATTCATTTCGCAATTAGTGAAGAAAACAAAAGAAGAAATCGAAGTAGCTGGTCATGGAAGAGGAGGGGGTGTGTTTAGAAATGAGATATTTTTGTCAAACGCGCCTTTCGGGATGTGAAGGGTGGCTAAGCAGAGCATATGTTGTCGTGAGAAAACGCCATGGATTGCAAAGCATATTCTTACTAGGAAGACGCACAGATAGATCTGCTTGTGGTGATTTACAGACAACATGGATAAAGATGGAGAGATGCAACACTAATATATAGCACAGAAGTACTGGCATTGTTCGAAGAAATCATAATGAAATTTGATGGTTTTTTTTAATAATGTCATTCGGATATTCTTAATTTCAACATCATGATACTTAACTGTAAAATATATATATATATATATATATATATATATATATATGTATGTATATATATGTATGTATGTATGTATGTATGTATGTATGTATTATAAAGAAGAAGATTCGAGATTCTAATTAACGGTCAATAAATGAAGATTTTATACTCAATTTTTTTTTCCCCGGGATTTTTCACAAGTACTTGTGATTGCTCTTTTGTCTGATTTTCGGAACGTGAAACATACTACAGATGTGAACGCGTGGGAGGGATGTAAAGCTAATTGTTTAGTTGGGAAATACGTGGACAGCATTACAGCACGTGATTTCTTTTTATGCAATATCCGGATTAGCTGAGGGATTTGAGAGAGATGCTGTGTGTACCAACCGATTACCAAACCAACACAGAGTTAAAACTACGTCCTCCTTGGCCTGCAGGGCCCCATCTGATTTGTCACCTTGCCAAGAATCATTAGAAATAATTAAAATTACTTTCATACTCCTAATTATATAATAATAATAACAATACACATTTAACCATACGGTAAATGACAAGAATTTAGAATTAAAGTATTTATTCTTCCTCTAATCTCAGATTTGAGATATGTAGTTACTAATATGTGATTACTAGAGACTTATATGATTATTAATTTTAAACCCGTAAAATTAATCGAGGTATGCGTAAACTGGCCCAAACACCCATTTTAATAAAAAAATAATAATAACAATAAATAATTTTTTTTTGTTTTTTTAATTACATTAGTAACTTAAAGCATATTATGAAAATGTTTTAACTTGATGATTTATTTTTACTAGTTTGACATGAGATTCTTTAAAAATAAAAAATAAAAAGTGCTTAGACCTTGAATTAATCGATTATATTAGTTAAAAATAATGATTTTGAGGACCGAATTTCACAATAAAATAAAAATTCAATGTCTTTTTTTTACTGTTTTTTCATTGTACATGAACCTAAACCTGGCCTAAAAAGGCAAAATATTAAATAATATTATAGGTTTTAATGGAAATGTTATCTCTTTTTTTAAATTACTATGTGTCTAATATGAAATAAATAAAAAATATTTCAGGAGTATTCAATTAAAAAAAATTTAAAACTTTTTTTACATATATTCTTGATATGATTTTATCATATTATTTATTTTATTTTTTCCATCAATCACATGCAAAGTATTAAGATATTATTTTAAAACTTGTTTTAAGATCATGATAGTTTTTGTTTATAAAAAAATTGTTTGCAATTAAAAAAACATATCTTTGATAGAGCAATCAAGGGATGCATTTTTCAAAAATAGAGTTTAGATGGGTGAAATGCTTCTTTTTTTCTACTTATTTCAAACGGTTGAGATTGACCTTTATATTAATTGTTTGCTTTTTATTGAGAAATGTGCTCCTAATTAAAATATTATGTCACTATTTTTAAGAATATTATGATTTTTTTACAATAATATATTATTGATTGTTTTACAAATAATTATGTATTGGTTCATTTTTTTTTTAATAATTTCCTCATTAATATTGAATGAGGGTGAAATATTTTTTTTCCCTGATTTTTTCTTGTAAATTTTTATACATATATTTTTAAAAATTTATTGCTTTTATTTTTTTCATGTAGTTGTGAAGAGTTGATGAATTCATATTTTTTTTAATTAAAACTTGTTTTCACAATTATAATAACTTTTTACATAAAAAATAATTTACTACTGGAAATATGTCATTGAGTTTCCGCTTGAAGCTCCTCGTAAAAAAATAAACATGTTTTCATTAAAAGTAAAAAAAAAAAAAAAGTGTCATTGGCAAAATTTAGTTTTTTTTATTAAAGATATTCACTTTTTCCTTTTTATTCCAAAAGGACATTGTTTCTTCCAAAAAAAAAAAGAAAAAAAGTTTTGTCATTGGTTTTTTATTCAATTAACGATGTTATTATTAAAAAAACAACTTTTTTTGTCAAAATAAAAAAGTAACGTGAATGAGAAAACATAATTTCAAAAAAAATAATACATCATCTTAATAATTTTTTTTTATTATTTTTATAAGAATTTATTTAAATAAAATATATAATATGGAAGAAGACATCCTTAAGTTGGAATAGTCTATAAAGCTTAAAAAATCACTTGGTGTTTGCACTCAAGTAATCTATGTTTAAAAGAGAGTCAATCGTAGCTAAACTAACTATTTAAGAAAAATCAATTTAAGGACGAGATTGTTGAGATAAGAAAAGGGTTTATATATAGAGAATCATTGTTCTAACTAGTTAATTAGGATCATTATTGAAGTATGATAGTTTGAGTTTATAATCTTTTTATAAATTTAATGGTCTGTAAACATAATTTAAGTGTGTTAAATATCAATAAATAAGAGCTTGGGTGGTTAAATATTTTGATAGTGTTTGGAATTGTGATTGTTTTTCAATGTATTTTTCGTTTGAAAATACTTCAAAATAATATTTTTATTTTTATTTTTGACAAGATATAGAAAATAGAAATATCACCCACTTTTTTTTTCTTATTTTCTTATATGCTTTCATCATTCGACATTGATTTTTTTAAAAAAGAAAAATAAGCTTTGTAATTTTTTTTTATTTTTTTTTCTATCAAGTTATCTCGATCTCATTATCTGATCGCAGATTTGACAGAATAACTTGAGTTGGCTCAACTCTAATTATCGGGGTTTGTCATGCTAACATGGGTTCACTTAAGCTAATTTTTTTAGGTTTTTTTTTATCCAATTTTATCATTTCATCTTTAATAGATAGGGTATTAAGCTCCATCTTCTCTCTCTTTTGAAAAAAAAAAACTCAAGGTTATTGAGATTTTTTTAAAGTTGATTTATTTATTATTGTTGTCTTTTTTTTATCATTTAATTAAAATATAACTAATCTATTTGACCTAATCGAGTCTATAACTTGAGTTGTAGGTTTTTTTTCCTTCATTAAATGCGTTTGTGACACATGAACATCATTTTTTAAGGAAAAAAAAAAGGACAGCTAGCATTGTTCTATAAGAAATGGTTTTCAAAAATATATAAAAACAAAAATAATTTTTTTAGTTTCTGAAAACATAATATGATACAAAACTGAATTTTAGATATTTATATTTTATTCCCGTAAACTGTAGAATTAACTAGTATATTGACCCATGCTCTGCTGGTTTGGATTAATTTTTTTAAAATGTAAAAAAAATATTAAGAGCACGAAGAATTTTTTTAATAGTGTTATTAAACCTGACTAAGTAGGTTAATTTTGAAACCTCCCGACTCAACTCTTTGTCCAACTCAAGTTTTTAATTAAATCATGTGAAAGCTAACTCGACTTAAATCGCTCAATTTCATAGGTCCAAATAGAACCTTGATTATTGAAAAAAAAAAACATGACTTGACTTTTAAAAAAACTTCAAGATGATAATTTTTTTAAAACATATTGAGATAATAACATATTAGATCGACCTCGCCTCTCTGCGATCCGGGTCATGGACTCTATTGGGTTTAATGATTTTTTTATAGTTTTTTATTTAATTATATGATAAAAATATATGTTCATAAAATTGAGTATCAACCTAAAAATAAATACTTATTTGAGATAATTATCCCTCGAAAGCAACAAAAATCAATAATGTAGTTTATTTCCCAACCAATCCACTATTAAATGATGAAATAAAAAAAGAATAAATTAAAAACAATTAAAAGACCAAAAATAGAAAAAGCATATCATATTGGTGGCTAAACTTGTCGAACCTGTGAATCATGTAAGTCAAGCTAGTATGTCAAACCTGTGAACCGAGTTATGGACTCCACTAAGATTATAATTTGTTATTTTTTAATCTATTTTTTATTTAATTATATGATAACAAAATAGATGATTGTGAAATCAAATACCAATTCAATACCGAGATGTTATATTAGATCATGATAATCTCATAAAAGGCAAAACAAAACTAATTATGAAATTGAATTCCCAATATATAAGGATGAAAAAAAATAATTTAAAAAAGTTAAACGTGTCAAACCCGTGAATCAAGTTAACTAGACAAACCTGTAAATAGGTTCATGAACTTTATAAAGTTTAATAGCATAGCTTTTTTCTGAAACTATTTTTTTTAATTGTACGAGAAAAAAATAGATGATAAAAAAGTCAAGTTCAATAAAAAAAAGACACCCCATCAAACTCATAAGCTAGGACAACCTGAGTTACTCTGGCAAACTCACAAACCATGCCAACCTTATAGAAAGGTAAATTAAAAATAAACAAATTATGAAGCTAAATTCTCAACCATCCCAATATTAAAAGATGAAATCGTTAAAAACAAATTTGAAAAAAAATCATAAAAAAAATTCAAAAACTTTTTAAAAAATATTATAGATTACTATTGTCATTCACGGTGCAATATGTGTGAGTGAAAAATGGTTTTCTTATACCCTTTAATTTTTGTTACTTTATAAAGTTTTATAAAATGATTTTTTTATATGAAAAAAAATAGATTATAAAAAAAGTCAAGTTCAATTAAAAAAAACACAACTCACCAAACTCGTAAAACGGGGCAACCTGGGTTATCCTGACAAGTCTGTAAATCATGCTAACCTCATATAAAGGTAAAATAAAAAGAAGCAAATTACAAAGCTAAATTCTCAACAATCTCAATTTTAAAAGATAAAATCATCAAAAATAAATTTTTAAAAAAATTATTATAAAAATTCAAAAAAAGAAGAAGCAAAACACTATGGATTACGTTTATAATTCATAGTGCAATGAGTGTTGGGTGAACAGTAGTTTCCCTCGCATCCTTTAATTTTTGTTACTTCGTAAATCCATAAACTGGGACAACCTGAGTTACCTCGACAAACTCGTAAACCACACTAATTCATAAAAAGACAAAATACAAAGGAAAAAAATTATAAAGTTAAATTCTCAACCATCTCAATATTAAAAAATAAAATCACCAAAAATAATTTTTTAAAAAAATATAATAAAAAAAACTATATATTAAAAAAAACACTATAATAACCAACAGTTTTTTAAAAGAAAAAGCACAGTAATTTCTCCATGTGATTTAACTTTTCTTATAATTAATCCTAATCCTATTATTATGTGGTGGTCATCTACTCAGGTCCACGTAACTACGAGACAAAACACGGACACAGACAATTTGATTGGTACTGGCAACCCCATCGTGCCGGATTAGGTTTTTTTTTTTTTTTTAAATAAAATAAATAAATTATGTTGAAAATTCTTATACATGGGCAATTAGCGAGGGAGGCCCGAGGCCCGAGGCCCGAGGTAGTACCCTGTGCCTCCGACTCCATGAAAAACTCATGCCAATTTTAATTAATGCTCTGTCAAAACAATGCCAAACTAATTTCATTAGTTTTATCACTTTTGGTTCAACAACACTATAAATTAAACTACAATTAAATAGTGTTTAGATTTATTTTTTTCTTTAAAGAAAGCGATGTTTAATGTTTCAAGCATTTTATTGTTTGGCTTCATCCATTTCTTTTTTTTACCATTTTCGTGGGTGGTTGGTGTCGTGATTGGAAGAGTTTTTATTTTTAAAATAATTTTTTATTTTTATTTTTAAGATTATTTTAATGTGTTGATGTTTAAAAAATTTTAAAAATATATTATTTTAATATTTTTTTTTAAAAAAAAAATATTTTAAAAAACAACATTTACAAGAATCCAAACACTCCTCTCACAGCAAGTTTTCATAATGGACCCATATTCGATAGAATATAGAATTGAAGTAGAAGAGGAACGCAAAGGAGAAGAAGATCGCTTTAATTATAATTATTGTCGAAAAAAGAAAAACAGAAAAGAACTACACACGTGATGGGCCATTGCTAGAGGAATAGAAACAAGGAGAACACAAAGTCACAATCTGAAGGCGGGTACTTTTATTCAAGATAATAATAATAATAAAATAAAGACAGCTATGATCTTATCCATTCTTGCTGTAGCTAACGGGCCGTCCCCAAACACCATCACTATATTATGATTTTGATTATAAACAAAAAAATATAAAAAGCATAAAAAAAAAATCGTTCATCCAATTTAAAATTATTTTCCCCCACTCAAAACAAGCTAGCAAGGCAATATGATCTTATTTATAGGGATTCATTAGTCGGTAAGGGATAAATAGGTTTTTTTTGCATTTATGATGAGCAGTAAATAACTACATTACCATTATACTCAAATTTTCTAAAATTTATTTCCAGGTATATTTCTATATTTTTAATTTTTTTAAGCACATTAAAATAACATAAATGCCCTTTGTGTAAATAACTACATTACCTTTATTCTTAAATTTTTTTAAATTTATTTTCAGAGGTATTTTTGTATTTGTAGTTTCTTAAGCACATTAAAATAACATAAATGCCTTTGGAAATTCAAATTTCTATGGCTTGTATTCAAGGGTATTTTGATATTTTTTTAGTATTTTTTTTCAAGTTAGTTTAGGAAAAAAATTATAATTAAATAAATATAAATAATGTTAAAAAAATAACTCGTAAGAGTGTTTCATATGTAAGAGCGTCACGACTTCTATACCTTTTAAATAATATGTACAAGTTTTTTATTGATCAAATGTCACGTTTTACGATGATTTTTAAATTATCTCGGCATCTCTTTTGACTTAGTTTTCTTTTTGTTAACATTAACAAATTTTTAACATGTTTTTCAATTTATTTTATTAAATACATGCAGCAAGATCTGAGTTCATCAATTTTTTCTTTTTACTAAAAAATACATTGATAATACTAGGATACGTGGAAGGCTTCTGCGCCCTTCAGATAATATATGCGGGATTATTTGTGGATAGCTTTTGAATTGTCTTAGTATCCCTCCCCACTTAGTATATTTTTTTGTTAACATTAACAATTTTTTTAATATATTTTTCAATTTATATTATTAAATACATGCAGCGAATTCCGAGTTCATAAGTATTTTTTTTTATTATGTTAATAATTCTAAGAAAAAGAAATTTAATCTGGCCAATAGCGAATCGCATATAACTTGCAAGTAATATCTATTTGTATGTATTAAAAATTAAAACTTAAGAAAACCATGTTGAAGAATACATTTACCAACGACGCTAACAACTTTGAGGAGTCGCCATTAGATTTTGTCAACATATGTAAGAATGGAGATATTTTATGATATTAAAGAATTAATAATATTGTATTTATTTTTTTTTAATTTATTTTAAAACAAACACGAGTAGAAAAGAAAAAGACCTATAACCAATAAAAATATATTCATATAAGATTTATGTCTTTTATTTATATCTAATCTATTTTTAAAAAATATATTCTAAAAATAACTAATAAAATATCATTTGAATAAGCACTATAAAATTAATCTTAAAAATCCTAAAAATAAAATAAAAAAATCAAGATATATAAGTAGAAGTTATTGATAGGAGATGGGATTTCGTAACTTCTAGTAATTATAATGACGGATGGTCTTTCCTTTTCTTTTTATTTCAACGTAATAATTTTATATAATTTATGTATAAAATACAAATCTATCACTCTAACTGCCCTCCAAAAAAGAAATGGAAATTTTCACCAGTCCATTTAAATTCTGATCCTTACAAAATGTGGATTAACATCCATTTTCTTTTCTTCATTCCATTAGTATAAATTCTCAAGATAGGGTTGGTATGAATGGAATTCAACAAGCTTTGTCTATCACAATCGTTAAAGATATGATATTAAATTCTTTCCACAAAGGGTTTTTAAAGATATGATATTGAAAGGATTTTAGTTTCTACGCCCATAAGTTTATCTAAGATTGATTAAAAACAAAATCAATCTATGAAAAAGATGTTTAGCATGAATTTGGTTCATTTTTGTTAGTTGATTTGAATTAGAAATGCACTACTTATATGCTTGAGTTTTGATGTGTGTTATATCAACTTTTTATTTTTAACATAATAAAAAATATCTAGATCGTAAAAAATTATTTTTAGTTTTATTAAACCTAATTTAGTATATAAACATTAAAATATCTTGATTCGATTCTTTGTCCAATCTAGATTTAAAATTAAATGTGTGAGAGTTATCTTGACATGATATAATTAACTTAGTCAGTCCAAATATATTCCGATTGAACGACAAAAAAATCTAAAAATAAAATTGAGATTTTTTTTTTGATGAAATTCTCAACCCAACTTATTGTTTAACTTAAATTTAAAATTAAATTGTGTAAAAGTTGCATCGACATGACCCAATCAATTTTATTAGTTCAAAGACAACTTGCTTGGTCGGTAATAAAAGATGAAATTGATAAAAACTAATAAAATTGATAAAATATCTTTTGACTTGACTCTTTATTTTGACTAAAATTGAAATTAAAATATAATAAGAGTTGTCTTTATATAATTTAGTTAATTTGAATAATCCAAAGATAATTTGTACTATTGTTAAAAAAAAATTTGATGAGGAATTTGAGAAAAAATTAAAAAAATCTAAAAAAAAAATGATAACAATGAAATGGAAAAAAGGGTAGAGAAGTAGTAATAGTTAGTTAATTTATAGCTTAAAATTAAGCAGGGCATTTTTTTTTTCTTAATTGCCATCAACGACCATTCCCAAATTTGTTAACACAAAGTAGATGTACTGCATATGTGACATATGATGATCATGAGATAAACATCGTGGTAGATACCTAGCTAGTAAAAATCAGGCACTGGTCGACATATTTATATGATTAAAGATAAGATGCAGCGAGGAGTTGTCTTGAGATTTCTTCTACTGCTTTGTTTTGATATGGAAAATTCAGAGAATAATTTGATTTTGCAAACTGGTAGTGTTTAAGAATGCTGCCCAAACCTTGTTCAGTAAAAAAATTAATTTTTTTATACATTGTAAAATTCCTTTAATATACTAATATCAAAAATAAAATTTAAAATATATTATTTTAATATATTTTAAATCAAAAATATTCTTACGGCGTCAAAGGTCGAAATATGAGACGGCCCAGCTTGCCTTACCAAGCAAAAACTGTTATCTATTAGCATTAGGCACCTGGTAATTCGCCGTCGCCCCCTCTGCCTCAAGTTGTCATCATGGCGTTGTGTTCTTCATTAATAAACTCGTCAGATAAATCAATCGACAATTTCTTCCCCCCTCCGGTAATTTTTACGCATACTATCACTCCGTCGTCATGATTATATATATAAATCGTTATCATGATATTAAGAACGTAAGCCAACTAGTTTTGGTTCAAAAGAAAATACAAATTCAACTATTTAAGAAATAAAAATTATCCAGCTAATGTTGCTTTGAGAAACTTGATTTCAACATGCTATGGACAAAAGGTCAATCTTTTGTGTAGAATCTCTAATGGAAGTCCAACAGAGCGACAAGGCTAGAGGTTTGTTTGCAGTATAAACACTCTAGCTAGCTGTATTAGACGACACACCAAATGCATGCCACTCAGCCAGCACCACGCAGGACATGCAGGATGTTACAACAATTGCACACCAGCTGTCTGCCACTCTGGCAGCTATAACAAGATTTGTAAATACAACAGATTCTCTCATTCTGTTATAAATGTATAGAACGATATAGTGTATTAAAAAGTTGTTATACTTAGCGTAATATAAATATAGCAGTGCATCATGTAAAGAAAAGTAAGACAATGAATTATTTTTTATATACACAGTGAAGATTTCATCCTTCATGTAAATTCTCTCCTTCTTTATCTTTTCACATCTTCTTCAACTTATTTAATGGTATCAAAGCTATAGAGAATAATATCCATGGAGGATTTCTCAGAACATCAATCTTCACCAAATATACATATTAACCCGAACACTACCCATACAACAACCACTCAGCAGTATTTGAATCTTAACAATAACAACAACCCTTTTCGACTAGACACCGGAGACAACCCAACCATAATCCTAGTAATAGAGTTACTTAATGGCGACAACTATGCAACTTGGTCTCGTGCCATGCAAATAGCTCTTTGGGCCAAGAATAAACTGGCATTTATCACAGGAACCATCAACCAACCAACTGACCAAGCAGACCCTCTTTTTGATTTATTTGAACGATGTAATGACATGGTGGTTTCATGGCTTCAAAATTCTATCAGCACCTCTATCAGATCTAGCATAGCATTTGTTGACAGTGCTCGAGATATCTGGCTTGATCTTCAAGATCGTTTTTCACATCAAAATGGCCCACGCATCTATCAATTGAAGAAAACCTTAGCCAATCTATCACAAGACAATGATACCGTCAATATTTACTATGGTAAGCTGAAAACCATTTGGGATGAAACATTGATCTATGATCTTATTCCATCTTGCAGCTGTGGTGCTATGAAGATTATCTCTGATCGTTATCAACGAGATTATGTCTTCCAATTTTTAATGGGATTGAATGACTCTTACTTTGCCATACGGGACCAAATCATGTTGCTTGATCCCATTCCTACCATCGCTCGTGTCTTCTCAGTCATTCAGCAACAGGAACGTCAGAATCAGCTTCTCCTTCCACACAACATGATGCTATGGCTTTTGCAATCAGAAGGCAATCTTCATTTCCTGCCAAATATCCATTCAACTCTAAGTTAAAAAAGGAACGCACCTACTGTACTCACTGCAAGATTACTGGGCACATGCTGGATACTTGTTTCAAGGCTGGCAATGCTGCAACTCCTATTTGTTCTCATTGCAATCTCACTGTTCACACAATGGAAAAGTGTTATAAACTACATGGCTATCCTCTAGGCCACAAACTTTTCACTAAGCCTAGAGGTGCACATGTTCTTGCAGCACAATCAACTCTAGCTCCTACGGCTACTGTTGACAATTTCAGCAATGTTCGGATCGGTTTGACTCAAGCACAATATCACCAACTCATGGCTCTGCTTCCCTCAGGCACTTCTTCCCCTGCTCACGACTACACCTAATACTTTTTTCTCTCCTCCCGTATCTAGTATCCCTTCTTATTTAAATGCTCATGCACACACTAATCTTTCTCTTTCTCATGCACCTTGGATCATCGATACAGGAGCAACAGACCATATGGTCTGTTGCACCTCTTTTTTCACTACCATTACATCTGATATACACCAACCAGTTGCATTACCAAATGGCACACATGTTTTTGGCACACACATTGGCACAGTCCAACTCACGCCTTTAATTTGCCTCACATAAGTTCTTTGTATTCCTTCCTTTAATTTTAATTTACTTTTTGTAAAAAAAATTGTCCACCCATCTTACCTGTTGTGTTATGTTTCTATCTGATTTTTGCTTTATTCCGGAACTTCTATCTTGGACAACGATTGGGAAGGGTGAAGTGAGGAATGACCTCTATCATTTTGTCAACTCTGTCGTTTCTCCATCCCTCCTGGTTCATACATTATCCCACATTTCCATTTCACAATGTTCTGTTGCAGCTTCTGCTTCGTCTAAACAAATTAATTCCGAATTGTGGCACTGTCGTTTAGGCCATCCATCTTTTCCTATTTTGTCTTCAATCATAGATCCTGTAGTAAAACCCAACATTTCTGTTACTAATGAAAAACCTTGCTGTATTTGTCCCTTAGCAAAACTTCATCGCTTACCTTTTTCTTATAGCTCTCACCGTGCATCACAACCTTTTAAGATTGTGCATTGTGACCTATGGGGACCCTGCTCCATTCCCTTCTATGATGGTTTTAAATATTTTCTCACTTTAGTTGATGGTTTCACCCGCAGCACATGACTGTATCTTCTTCCCACTAAAGCAGACATTAAACGTAACATTGAATCTTTTGCCAATTTAGTTGACACTCAGTTTAATTGTAAGATCAAAATCTTACGAAGTGAAAACGAGGGGGAATTTCACGTGAAAGATTTTTTTCATACCAGAGGTATCATTCACCAAACCAGTTGTGCTGAAACACCCCAACAAAACGGGATTGTAGAACGCAAACACCAACACCTTCTCAATGTTGACCGTGCACTAAGATTTTAGGCCAACCTTCCACTTCAATACTGGAGTGATTGCGTTTTAACAGCCACATATCTCATCAATCGCACTCCTAGCCTCTTACTTAAACACAAGACACCTTTTGAACTTTTATTCAATCAACCTCCCACCTGTGCACATTTAAAGATTTTCGGGTCTCTTTGTTTTGCCTCCACCCTTTCACGACAACGTAAGAAATTTGACCCTCGTAGTCGCATGTGCATATTCCTTGGATATCTTTTCGGCATTAAAGGGTATAAATTACTTGATTTACAGTCTCATACTACATTTATCTCTAGAGACGTTGTCTTTCATGAATCCATTTTTCCTTTTCATTCTTTTACACTTCTATCTGACAACACAACCTTTGTGTTCACTAAACCTTTACCCAACACTCTTGACTTTTCTATTGCTACCCTCAATCCTGATGTTTCTGCTCCTTCTCCTTCCACCGTTATCCCTCAGCCAACAACTACTGATTCTGTCATCCCCATATCAAACACCACACCTGCCCTTATCCCTATTTCTGAATCTACTTTTCGCCGGTCTACTAGGATCAGACGAGCACCACAATATTTGCAGGATTTTCATCACCAGGCCTCCCTCGCTATGCCTTCTTAGTCATTGTCCTAGTGTTTCCCTTCCAACACTGGTAATCTTTACTCTTTGCATAACTTTCTTGCTCATAAACGGTTTTCTCCATCCTTTACTGTTTTTTTCACTACTGTCTCCATGCACACTGACCCTGCTACCTACAAACAAGCCGTGAAACATCCCGATTGGTGCAAAGCCATGAGTGATGAATTGCGTGCCTTGGAACATAATCAAACCTGGATTGTTACTGATCTTCCTCATGGCAAGGTCGCCATTGCTTGTAAATATGTTTACAAGACTAAGTTTCATGCTGATGGCAGTGTTGAGCGACTAAAGGCTCGACTTGTCGCCAAAGGTTTTTCCCAGCAAGCTGGAATTGACTATACAGAAACTTTCTCTCATGTTGCAAAGCTTGTCACCGTCAGAGTTCTTCTCTCTGTTGCAGCCATAAAGGGCTGGTCCCTTTTCCAATTTGATGTTAATAACGCATTCCTTCACGGTTATCTAGAGGAAGAAATCTACATGCACAAACCTCCTGGCTACTCTGTCGGTAGCTCTCATCAAGCCTGCCGGCTTCTTAAGAGTCTATATGGACTCAAGCAAGTTTCCCGCCAATGGTATTCCAAACTCTCCCTATCTCTCATTGCTTTTGGTTTTACACAATCTAAAGCTGACTACAGCTTGTTTACTAAAGTGGCTGGCACCTCATTTCTTGCTTTACTGGTTTATGTTGATGATATTATCGTCACTAGTAATTGCTCATCTTCCATTGCCGCACTTAAAACCTTTCTGCATAACCAATTCCAAATTAAAGACCTTGGCTGCTTACGGTATTTCCTCGACCTTAAAGTTGCAAGATCCTCGACCGGTATTCATCTCTACCAAAGAAAGTATGCTCTTGACATCTTAGCTGATTCAGGTACCTTGGCCAGCAAACCTTTCAAATTGCCCCTTGAACAGAACTTTAAGCTCAGCAAGACTTCTAGGGTTCCATTACCAGATCCTAGCATCTATCGCCGCCTCATTGGCCATCTTTTATACCTCACCATCACCAGACCCGATATTTGTTATCCTGTTCAGATTCTCAGTCAGTATATGGACACTCCCACGACAACACATCTCGCCACAGCTCACCGAATCCTTCGTTACATCAAGTCTGCACCTGGCCAGGGCATTCTATTGTCTTCTTCTTCACAGATTCAACTCAGAGCTTTTTATGACTCTGATTGGGCCTTATGTCCTGATACTAGACGGTCAGTCACATGTTACTGCATCTTCCTTGGTAACTCCCTTATTTCTTGGAAATCCAAGAAACAATCCATCGTATCCCGTTCATCAGCTGAGGCAAAATACAGGTCTATGGCTTCCACCTGTTTTGAACTAACTTGGCTTCGTTATCTCCTTCAGGACCTTCGTGTATCTCATCCTCAAGCAGCCCAGCTTTCCTGTGATAATCAAGCTGCCTTGCACATTGCTGCCAATTCGGTTTTTCATGAACGAATAAAACATATCGAATTGGATTGTCATGCCATTCGTGACAAGATACAAGATGGCAGCATTACAACTACTCATGTTGCCTCTAGGTGTCAACTCGCAGACATCTTTACCAAAGTTATTCCTTCTTCTATTTTTCAGACACACTTATCCAATATGGGAATAATTAATCTCTATTCTCCATCTTGTGGGGGGGTATTAGACGACACACCAAATGCATATCACTCAGCCAGCACCACGCAGGACATGCAGGACGTTACAGCAATTGCACGCCAGCCGCCTGCCACTTTGGCAGCTGTAACAAGATTTGTAAATACAACAGATTCTCCCATTCTGTTATAAATGTATAGAACGATATAGTGTGTTAAGAAGTTGCTATACTTAGCGTAATATAAATATAGCAGTGCATCATGTAAAGAAAAGTAAGACAATGAATTATTTTTTATATACACAATGAAGATTTCGTCCTTCATGTAAATTCTCTCCTTCTTTATCTTTTCACATCTTCTTCAACTTATTTCAAGCTGCACTTTTTATACGCAAAGGAGCACAATTCTCACATATTTTCTCTAACTTGAATACATTTATAGTTCCTGGTTCGTCTCCTATTAGCATTTGAACCTAGCCACGGGTTTCCAAGATCAGATCATGATTCTACGCATCTAAATAATGGTGTTCAAGCACCAATTCTAAAAGGATCTCCTTCAAGCAATCGAGCATCATCAGGAATGATCTCTGAGTTCTTATACAGCAACATCTTCCCCTCTCCATTTCCTATCACGTAAAACTTATCACATGAACAGGTAAAGGAAAGGAAAAGTTAATGAAATAATCTTTGAAAAGATAAGATACAGAGAAAAATGAAGAAAAAAAAAACAAAGAGAGCAATAAATCTTAAACCTTTGCTTTTAGTGCAAGCCGAGCCAGAAGCGCTGCTGCTGCATTTACATGGTAATCTATATCTTTACCCTGCACAGCGATTGCCTTAAAATAATTAATCACTAGCTAGTGGTTCCTGCTTGATTTGTTTTTATAAAACATGGTTAATTGAAGTTAACTTCACAATGTTTTTTATCAACCTAAATCAATTTAAATTAACTTGATAAATCAATAAAGTGGATAATTGACTCGGATAAAGTGATAGAAGTACATTAAAAAATATATAAAAACAATAAATTGCCAATGTATTGCCATGAAAAACTTTCTAACAATGTCAAAAAATATGGCTCGGCTCGACCTTACATGCTAAATTGAAGACCCCAATTGATTTTTTTAATATTTTCTGATAATTTTAATGTACTAATTTTTTTAAAATAAATCATTTTAATATATATTCGAAGAAAAAATACTTTTAAATGACACTGTGCACCACAATAATAATTAAAAAAAAACACTAAAAAAACTTACCAAAAATATCCGATGTCATTGAGATTAAAAAAAAAACAAAATAAGCATTGAGTATTTAAGAGCACGGCTGTTGCAGGTAAGATATGTGGGAGATGTTCAACAGGGGGAAACATTTAAAAGAGAAGTTACCGTTACATGGAGACACACCGTTTTACTTAATTCACACCGTTTTACTTACTTGAGTTTTATTTTACTTAATACGCAGCGTTTTAATTAGTGCAATCTAGAACACACGAGGTCCTGCTCACGTTGTCTATTCCTGCCTATATATAAGGGCAGTTGTAACCGAATAGATATGAATATATAATATCAAGAAGAATTATCTTAACATCCCTTCTGCACCTCTGTTCTCTCTGCTATTCTACTTTTTGTCCTCTTCTTCCTCACGTCTGTTATTCAATTTTTCTCAAAACAATTGTTCCCGCACCAAGTGGTATCAGAGCCAATATCTTCAGACCTTAACCATGGCTCATGACACAAGGTCCCAAGATATGAAGAAGTTAGAAGGAGCAATAGCAACAGCTAACTTGGAACAAGCTCAATGGAATGACAAAATGGCCAGATTATTTGAACAACAAGGGCAACAACAGCTGTCCAGCGACACCAGACTTTTAAGGTTGGAGGAGCTCATTTCAGGTATTTCTCTGCAACAAAATACACTATTACAGAAACTGCACTTCCCTACAGGGGAGACAAGCTCTAACCAAGAACACTCACGTAACAGTCAAGAAGGAATGTTTGGCAAGAATGACTGGCAGTATGGGGGACACTACAAGTTTCACAAGCCGAGGCGTGATTTTCCTTCTTTCGAAGGGGAAGATGTCCACAAATGGTTGTATAAATGCAACCAATATTTCGAGATAGAAGAAGTACCTGACGCAGATAAACTCAAACTAGCTTCTTATTACCTGGATGACACGACGCTGTATTGGCATCAAAATTTCATGCGCAGCAATGGTGACAGGGTAGTAACTTGGAGTGAATATGTGGAAGCCATTTGTGGAAGGTTTGGAGGACATAAGGATCCTCTAGAGGAGCTCAAAGATTTGAAACAAGATGGCGAATTGGAAGCTTACATCAAGGACTTTGACGTTCTGTGGAATCGGGCAGAAATTGATGAAAGGTATGCCTTGATCTTCTTTTTAGGTGGCCTGGAAACAAAAATAAAAAATTTGGTTAAGATGTTTGAACCAAAATCACTTAAACAAGCCTATAACCTGTCCCGCTTGCAAGAAAACACTAATCTATATAAGAAACTCTAGAAACAGTCAACCAAACACGTTCCCTCACCAGTTAACAGCAACAGGACATCTCAACCAGCACCCTTCTACAAAACTTATACTTCCCATGATACACCACCCTCTAAATTACCGGGGTTGCTACCCACCCCTCATATACAAGCTAATACTCAGCCTACCAGGAGACCAACCCGAAATCTCAGGAGTACTGAAATGGAAGAACATAGAGCAAAAGGGTTGTGTTTTTGGTGTGACGACAGGTTCACTTCAGGACACAAATGTAGAACAAAAAGGTTTTATTCCATCTGCTTAGTGGAAGATGAGGAGGATAATGAGGATAACGCAGTAGAGTCTGTGAGAGAGATGGAAGAATTAGAAGGCACAAAACCACACATCTCCATGAATGCATTAGAGGGGGTTCCAGGCTGTTACACTCTTAAGGTGACTGGGAGATTGCATAAACTGCCTATTTTCATATTGGTGGATTCGGGAAGCACACATAACTTCATGAACATGGAGGTGGCCAATAAATTACGGTGTAAACAAACCCCTATTAATCCAGTAACAATCAAGGCAGCCAATGGAGGAAAAATGCTATGCTCGTCCATATGCAAAAATTTCAGGTGGAAGATGCAGGGTAATTATTTTGTGACAGACGTTTTTGTGATGGAGCTGGATGCATGTGATATGGTATTAGGAGTTCAATGGTTGGCTACCTTGGGTGACATTATGTGCAACTATAAGAGTATGTGGATGAATTTCCTTTGGCAAGGACGAAGGGTGACATTAAGGGGAAATGAGCCGGTGAAGTTACAATCAGTCCCATATGGGCAAATGAGTGGGTTATTGGACAGTAATAGTGGAATAGCGGGTGTTAGTCTCTGTAGCTTATCAATGGTGCAGGCAACAGAGGAGACTAAGGCATTGCTGATGGGAAAAAATCTCAACCAAGAAGAAAGAGGAGCCCTACAAAACCTACTCAATCTATACCAGGATGTATTCACTCCCTTAGCAGGATTACCTCCTAGCAGACCAGAAAACCACACCATTCCACTGAAGGAAGGGTCCCAACCTGTCAATCTCCGACCATATAGATATTCTAGTCTATAGAAGGACATGGTAGAAGGAATGATCTCAGAAATGGTTAGTGCTGGGACAGTCCAACCGAGCCACAACCCTTTTGCATCCCCTGTGGTGCTCGTGAAGAAAAAGGATCTTACATGGAGGCTATGTGTCGACTACAGGGCCCTCAACAAGTTGACAATCAAAAATAAGTTCCCCATTCCTTTAATTGAAGAACTGCTAGAAGAGTTAACAGGTGCAGCCGTGTTCTCCAAACTGGACCTACGTTCGGGTTACCACCAAATAAGGATGAGCTCAGAAGACATCCACAAGACAGCCTTCAGGACACACAACGGTCACTACGAGTTTCTCGTAATGCCCTTCGGTCTTACCAACGCCTCTGCTACCTTTCAAGGCTTGATGAATGAAGTGTTTAGAGCTCAATTGAGGAGGTTTGTCCTAGTATTTTTTGACGATATTCTAATTTACAGCAAGTCCTACACAGAACACATGTAGCATTTGCAGGTAGTTTTTACAATACTTAGGACACATCAACTGGTAGCAAAGGAGAGCAAGTGCGTCTTTGGTGATGACAAGGTGGAATATTTAGGTCATGTTATCTCTAAGGCAGGGGTAGCTACTGAACCAGAGAAGCTGCAAGCAATTCAGAAATGGCCTTTGCCTCAGAACATCAAACAATTACGGGGGTTCCTTGGGCTCACTAGGTATTACAAAAAATTTATAAAAGGGTATGGTCTTATCTGCAAACCCCTCACCAAACTTCTGAAAAAAGATGCTATGGGGTGGAACCAGGAGGCCACAGTTGCATTTGAAACCTTGAAGAAAGCTATGATTCAACCTCCAGTGCTATCCCTACCCGACATGAGCAAGCCTTTTCTCATTGAGATAGATGCATCAGGATTAGGCATTGGGGCAGTCTTAATGCAGGAGGGGCATCCTATAGCATACATCAGTAAGGCGTTGGGGCCAAGGCAGCAAGGGTTGTCTACCTACGAAAGGGAAATGTTAGCCATCCTGCAAGCAGTAAGCAAGTGGAAGCAGTACCTATGGGGTAGGACTTTCAAAATCAGAACCGATCATGTGAGTCTTAAGTACTTGCTGGACCAGAAGTTATCTTCTCCCTCCCAACATTTATGGTTGACTAAGCTGCTGGGCTTGGATTATGAAATTGAATTTAGGAAGGGAAAAGAAAATGTGGCAGCAGACGCTCTTTCTAGAGTCACCAACAGTGAGCTTCAGGCCTTGACCTTGTCCACAGTATCGATCCCCTTAGTAGCTGATATCAAAAGGTCTTGGGAGGAGGATAGCAAGATTCAATCCATCATCCAAGACTTAACAAGGGACCAGGCTACATATCCTCACTACAAGTGGCAAGATGATTGCTTGTTCAGGAAAGGAAAACTAGTGGTGGGAAACAACATTGCACTCCAACATCAGCTCATACAGATTTACCATGATACAGCTTTGGGTGGGCATTCGGGTTCTACAGTCACAGCAGCTAGGGTGGCCAGCATATTTTACTGGAAAAAACAGCAAAAACAAATAAGACAATACGTGAGAGAATGCCCAACATGTCAACAATACAAAACTGAGAATGTGGCCACTCCAGGATTATTACAACCTCTGCCAATACCAGCTGCACCCTTCACCGACATTAGCATGGATTTCATTACTGGCTTACCGAAATTAGAGGGCAAGGAAGTGATATTTGTGGTGGTGGATAGGTTCAGTAAATATGCACACTTTATAGCCCTTTCACATCCTTATACAGCCAACACATTTGCAAAAGCCTTCATGGAATCAATTTATAAACTACATGGGCTGCCTGCAACTATAGTGAGTGATCGTGACTCTATATTTCTTAGTCAGTTTTGGAAGGAAATGTTCAGCCTACAGGGGGTCAACCTTCATTATTCCACAGCATATCACCCTCAATCAGATGGGCAAACGGAGGTCGTCAATAGATGTATCGAAGGTTATCTCAGGTGTATGACAGGGGAGATTCCATCACAATGGTGTAAATGGTTATCCTTGAGTGAATGGTGGTACAACACCAATTTTCACACAGCTACCAAGTTCACGCCTTATGAGATACTATACGGCTTCCCACCTCCAATATATACACATACCTTATTTCCCTAAAGATTCAGCAGTAGAGGCAGTGGATCATTACCTCCAAACAAGGGAAAAAAAATGCTACAGACGGTACACCAAAATCTAATTCAAGCACAGAACCGAATGAGGCAATTGGCTAACAAGAAGAGAAGCGACAGAGTCCTACAAGTTGGCGATTCAGTTTACTTAAAGCTACAGCCATACAAACAGAAATCAATGCAGCAGCAGAGCCACAAGTTAGCAGTTAAATATTATGGTCCATATGCAGTAATCAAGAGGATTGGGGAAGTAGCTTACAAGCTAGACCTTCCATCATCATCAAACATTCATCCAGTTTTTCATGTCTCTTTATTAAAAAGGAGCGTGGGAAATAAAGTGGTGCATAAGGGCTTACCTGATGGACCCAGAGAGCCTTTGTTACAGCCACAAGCAATACTGGATCGTAGGATGATCAAGAGAGGTCAACAAGCTGCTACTCAACTCTTAATTCACTGGGAAGGATTGTCACCTGCAGAGGCCACCTGGGAGTTCGTGGATGAAGTAAAACTCAGGTTTCCTTCTTTCCCCCTTGAGGACAAGGAGGTTTATTAAGGGGGGAGAATTGTTGCAGGTAAGATATGTGGGAGATGTTCAACAGGGGGAAACATTTAAAAGAGAAGTTACCGTTACATGGAGACGCACCGTTTTACTTAATTCGCACCGTTTTACTTACTTGAGTTTTATTTTACTTAATACGCAGCGTTTTAATTAGTGCAATCTAGAACACACGAGGTCCTGCTCTCGTTGTCTATTCTTGCCTATATATAAGGGCAGTTGTAACCGAATAGATATGAATATATAATATCAAGAAGAATTATCTTAACATCCCTTCTGCACCTCTGTTCTCTCTGCTATTCTACTTTTTGTCCTCTTTTTCCTCGTGTCTGTTATTCAATTTTTCTCAAAACAATTGTTCCCGCACCAACGGCTCAGTGCTCAATGAAAAAATTGTGGACTTCCTTCGTCTTTTAGGGTAGAAATATGCGGTGGATCCTTTTCGTGAAGTTAAATTCGGCTGAAGTTGATAAAGGATCCTTTTCGGCCATGAATGGAAGAAGCTGGGTCCGAAATCCATTCACCATATCCTCCTCTCTGGAGAATCACGTATGATGCCGCCGGGGATTGCAGCCAAGAACTTAACTCTTTATTTTATACAAAATATTCGCCTTTTCTGGGTACTTGAAATTAATTTACATAATTTCAGAAAATATGAGGACCGGTTTTGTGCCCGTGTAAAAACCTTGGCTGGCCCGGTTAGTAGAGAAGCACGAAGCGTGATCCACTACTAAAAACGACAGGCATTCATTATCAGAGGCCTGTTAAGCTGTTTTAGCAGCCCGTTTGAGCTGGATTTATAGCAAAGCCTTAACTCAATATGGATTGTCTCACAGGTTGGATTTTTCCTAATGGAAATTAGAAAATCATCACCTTGGCTGTGCTAATTAAGTTTTTGATATTTTTATAATTATTGTTCTTCAACTTATATTTTAGAAATATATTAAAATATTTTTTTTTTATTTTTTTAAATTTATTTTTAACACTACACGTTAAAACAATTCGAAAACACCCACCATAAAAACAAACACCACCCAACACTCTTGATTGAGCTCCGGTCGAGTTTCCAGTTACTGGTGGGTTAAAAAAAAATAAAAATAACATGTGCTCTTAGGAACCCTGTCAAGGGCAAGTTGTTTGGTAATTAGTAATAGTTAAATGTTACGATAAGAAGTGAGCTTTAAATTTATTTATTTTTATCTAATCATTATCACCTAGCCATGTTGAGAGAAAAAGAATTGCTATTTTTAATTTTTGTCCTTGCATTATACAAATATTCTTAAGAGGGTAGTGAATACTGCAGTAATCAGTATGAAATTGTGTGCAGTCTTACCATACTAGCAGAAGTAACTTGTGAGTTCAAATTTCAAGAGCTTATTTGTTAAGGAATTGTGACAAGAGAAGTCTCTAACTGTTAGTTATAATTTTTTAAAAAAATATTTTATAAAAAGTATTTTTAATTGAGATTCGTTTGATATTATATATATATTGGTTAAAACTATAGCTGAATTTAAGATTGAATAAAATATAATATAATATGTTTGGTTAAAAAAATGCTTTTCAAATTGAGGATATATATATATATATATATATATTTTGTAGATTTAACTATTTCTATTACATCATGAAATGAATAATACTTTTTATAAAATATTTGTTATTGTTCAATTAAACTATTTATAATTCCATCACGTATGAAATATATCCGACAAAAACTATAGTTTTTTTAGTTTTTTAAGCGCGCAACAACATCAGGTAAAGTATAATCAGATATAAAATTGATATTGCGATCAAATTCTATAAATACTACATTATCAATAAAAAATAATTAAAAATAAAAAATAAAATTTTTTTTTTTACCAGGACAGACCTGGTTTAATACATCATTATTCATACATAATTGTTCACGTGAATAGTAAAGTTACATTCACGTGAATGTTCGGTGGAGAGTAACCGCTGAATGCATCATTCGTAGGTTTTCAAAAGCAGCCAAGAGCTGCTTTCCACAAACCATTAATTTTTTTTAAGTATACGTGGATCCTTCATGCATAATAAATTATGTTTTGAAGGAATCAAAAAGATTGCGTTTGTGTTTTACTTCAAACGCAGACTCACCTCTTAAACAAACGGTCCTATACGTCCAAATTAATTTGTTCCTATCGAGTCAAACAAGTAGACTTACGATTCCCAGCCACAGTGATCATCAACCTGGTCATCGCTCATCAGTAAGCACCAGTAGTGCTTGCTTCTGTGACATGATCACCAACTTATTTCGAGCCCTCAGTTTTCTCAGCAGGGTGCAGTCTTTGTCGAGCTCCATTTGATGGGTTCCATCGAGAAATCTGTTAGGTTTAAACGTGCCCAGCACGAATATTTCAACGTTCAAATGTCCAGATGACAGTCGTCGCCATGCATTGACCGGTGCAAGTACCTGCTACCTGTGGAATTTCTGAGCCAGTGCAAATAATAAAGGCGCACCTTTGTCTTATACGTGTTTAAATATTTGTTCATAAATGTATAGAGTTAAGAAGAGATCCATTCTCAACCTTGTAAGGCTAATTTGTTTATTTTTTTAAGTTGTGTACAGATTAGGGTTTCGTTTGGTATGATTTTTAGGAATTGATTTGATTTGTGTTCTCAATCTTCGATTCAAAAAAACTATAAATATGTTTTTCTAGGCTATTTTTAACTTGAATCAAAGGATTGTTCTAAAACCAAGTCAAGATTTTTCTTTGATCAAAAGTTTAGATTTTGAATTGGTAGGTTATATTAGATCCCTCCTTCAAGCTTTTTTCAAACACTCGCTTTGTAATTTCAAACGAGTGCGCAGTGTAATTGGTAGAAAAACAAGTCAAAAGATGTTAGATTTAGAGCAGGTCCTACTCAGTCAACTCGCTTCAAATATGTCAAAAATTGAGTAATAAATAAATGCAATATTTTGACTCAAAATCCGAAATAATTCAAAATATAAATAACTTCAGATTTTTAAGTTGAGTTAGATTAACCCGGGAATAATATGTAAGTCAATTACCACTGTTTTAAAGTTTTAAAATATGAGTGGATGAGTGGAAGGAAAAAGAAAGAAAGTCACGAGTAGGCAAAAGAAAATGGGTGAGATGTTGTTTAGAAGAGAGCAGAGAGAGACTTGTGGAAAAAACAAAGATGAGAAAAAATAATTAGTTAGTTCGATTTTATTGGCTGAAAATGCTAAATTTGAGGTGGTTTTTATGAGATCAGTATTATTTAGATGTTTTGTTTTTATATTACTAGAAAAAATAAATTGGAGTTGAGAAAATTTTTGTTTTTGGTTTCATCATGTGTATTTTAATGGATGTTAAATTTCTTGAGTTTATAAATTAGTTTTTTATATATATTTTAAGGATATTTATTAGATATTTTTTTTGTAAAAATATATTAAAATAAATTTTGAATTCAAAAAACTTTGATTTGATTTTCTGATCACCACTTTGATAATTACAAGAAACATAGTCATCGTGATATTTGAGTTGTTGTTTAATTTTTTTTATAGTTCTTAAATAATGTTATGATTTTTTTTTAGAGAATGTTTACAATTTATTTTTTAATTATTATATATTTAATATGAAAAAAATTGCTCGATAATATTTAATGAAAGTAAAGTTTTTGCTCTTTTAATTAAAAATCTTTTTAATAGACACTGGCATGATTTTATTGTATTCATTTTTTCCCCTTCAATAACATATAAAATATGAAAATTATTTTGATATATTTTTTTTAAATAATCATTATTATCATGATAGTTTTTTATTTTAGAAAAAATATTTACAATTTAAAAAATATGTTTTATTGAGATAATAAAAAGATGCATTAAAAAAATAGATTTTAATTTGAAGAAATACATTTCATGTTGGTAATTATATTTAGATCATATTTATTTTTGCGTTTTAAAAATGTTTTTAAAAAAATTAAAAATATTTTTTTTATTTTAAATTAATATTTTTTATGTTTTCAAATCATTTTAATACGCTAATATCAAATATAAATTTTTAAAAATAAAAATAATATTATTTTAATATATTTTTAAATAAAATATATTTTAAAAAATAACCACAATCAAATTACTAAACATTTTATTATTATCTTTCATGCAAATATCAAATTAATTCTCAAACAGGATCTAACTGCTTATTATCTTCTATAAAAAATTAGCATTGAATTTTGAAATGATAGCCACTTGCGCCTTAAATGATGTAAGTATTGAGCACTGTGACTTTGACCAAGTGCCGGTGTTGAATTTTCAACTGATGTTTGATAGACTGAAACGTGACTCTTTTTTTTTAATTAGATCCACAGTTTTGTTTCACGATATAAATTCCGTAAACGCTATTTGGTTTAGATTTAATTTTTTATTTAAAATTGACTTTTTTTAATGATTTTAAATTGTTTTAATATACTGAAGTCAGAAATAAATTCAAAAAATAAAAAATTATTATTTTAATTTATTTATAAACAAACAAAAACAATTTAAAACACAACCTCAATAATACTCTTAATCATTACATGCGCGACCATCTCTTATAAAATAAAATAAAATAAATGAAGTAGAAGCAAAGAGAGAAACATGTCATGTTATCGTGAAGAAAATGATGAAATATTTATGTAGCTCACATGTTTGGAGAGTGGGAGACAGACCATTATGGGCATCCACCACGATGCATGTACCTTCAGGGTTTTTTATTTTATTTTTATTTTTTATAATTGTCAGTAGTTTGATGATTGATATTCTTCTTCTTCTTCTTCTTCTTCTTCGTTTTGGCTCTCTCGGTGAATATCATTTCCTTTTTGTTAGAAACTTGGGATGTTTCAGACACAGACAACCTAATTTCCGATACTACACAACAAGTTTTAATTATATATTAAATTTATTGCTTGTTATTCGATGTGTATGGATAATTTATATATATATATATATAATTAACAATAAATCTAAATTTCAAGTTATTGGTTCAATTTATAATTTAAATAATATAAAGAAAAAAAATGTAATAAAAATAAATAAATAATATGACGAAAAACAAAACAACAAAAAAAAGATAAAAAAAGCTAAAACTAAGTTTATCTGGATTATCAAATAATTCAACATTGCAGGGGTGAAACTATATATATATATATAAAAGCTCTATTAAATCATTTGAACTCTAAAATTCCACAATCATAAATATAAGATTAAGATAATATCATAGAAAAAAAAACATAAAAAAACAATTAAATTTAAATAAATTGATTAAAAACAAAAACAAAAGTAAACTCGCGTTAAATTTTGGATGATAGGAGACACTAAACATGTCGCATAAAGAATGTAAGCACCTCCTACATATCGAGAAATGTGCCACATACACACTATCCTTTTTCTTTTTGGTTTTTTAATATATGATCAAATATTAAATTGTTCATAAGCTGGCTTTATAACCAAGATAAAATATTATGAAAGGACAAAAAAGCTCATCAACTCAAGTATAATTTTTTTTTTTTACTTTTAATGATATTTTTGTTATTTCATTGTATTTTTTAATTGTTTTTAATATTTGTTCAAATAAAAAATCTTCTCTTCTCTTATATAATAATTAGAAAAAATCATTATTTAAATATAAAAATAGCCCTCGAAACTGGTTTATGTTTGTTTTTTTTTAAGTTTTTTTATTGTTCTACCATGTAATTGAAATTAAAAAATATTTATTTGTTCCAAGTTAATTTTATAATAATTAATGAATCATATAGGACTTCGTTAAACTTTTTGAGCATTGGGAAAAAAATCATTATTACAATGTTTCAAGAAACAATAACCCCAAGTCTATAGCTACGATGTATTTTAATTTTCATTGGGTTTTAGCTTTCGAATTAACGTGATCATTTATAGTAATTTCTGATATATTTGGGATACATATATGTTCTCGGGGTCACAATCTTCAATAATAGCTCACCACGAAAAACATATAATTAGTTTTTATTTAGGTAATTAAATTACACAAACAAAATCCAATCTTGAAAGACTTGCATGAACAGACAAGTGTTCATGCCATCCAGGCAAAGATGTTCTTTCTCTGGATGTAAATCCGATTTCCACTTTAATAATATTTGACCACTTGCACTTCATCTACTCAAAAAATGGATACCACATTTTTTAAACACTCTCGATGATGTTTTTAGTTCCGATGTAATCGTGCTCACACAATATATATTAATCCATCACTATCAAATACATTTGTCTCATAATAAACAATCTCAGAAGCAATTTAGGGCAAATGAATGGATCAAATTGCCTTTTTCTCATAAAACTTGCAAAGTTTTGTCGCTATGTAAAGAATAAAAAGGTCTTAAGGTTCAAGCGCTTCTTCTTCTTTTTCTTGGTCTTCTCATTTTTATATATTTCTCATATTTATATAAATTTAATATACTTAATAGATTGACACATAGCTATATATATTGTTTTTTTTTGTATAGTAGTGATTATTTTTTGAAGTATTTTTTTTTTAGAAATGCATCAAAATAATTTTTTTTTAATTTTTTAATTTATTTTTGACATCAACACGTTGAAACAATTTAAAATCATTAAAAATTTTAATTTAAAGCTATTTTTAAAAAAAATTAATAATAATAAAAAAGTTAAAACACAGTATCAAACATTAAAGTCACGCCAATAACTATCTGATGACCCTTAATCTCTACTCAAATAGCTATAAGAGTAGAAAATATAATAACGAAGTCTTTTGAGTAATGCCCAAATGGATATGTCCAAAAATTTACGCTGACGCAGGCCACCCAATTCTTGACATAGCCAATTAGCCGATAACCATGAGACTAGTCAACCCAAAAGGTCATATCTATCCATTTTAACTAGTTTTTAAAATTTTTAAATATGGGAGTGATTATATAAAGAAAATATATTAGTAACATTAATATATGTTACTTGAGGTAAATTATATTATTATTATTATTATTATTATTGTAGGTGTTGTTGTTTGATAGTGTTTTTTAATTTTATCAGCCTGCTGTTATAACAGGTTTATTACAATAAATAACCTCTAATTTACTATTTTAAAATTTTGATCTAGAAGGTTTCGGTTTAAAAAAATATTAAAATAAAATAATGTAATACACAGCTCATGTGCTGCATGGATCTGAAATCAGAAATCCAACAAGATTTGGTGATTACGTTTTCCTTCGATATTTTAAATGATGATGACTTTAGTAAAAGGGACACGTGTTAAAATACCTCCCCATTATGGTATTTTAAATGTTACAAAAATGGGGTAAGACAATTTGAATTCATCCAGACCCTACATCTGCATCTGCATGCCCCACAGCATTAAATACTTGATTCACGTGCATTTATTTATCTTGGACATTATTGTTTCACAAGTCTTATCATATAAAACTAACCTGCCAAGTTACATACAGAAAGAGGAACAAGTCACCTGGAAGATCCATTAATTCTGTACAGAAAGATTTTGACTAATCAGACAGATGATCGAATATTTAATGCGAAATCTTCCTTACAGCTTCAGATCAGATTTGCTTTAAGGTTCAACTTCTAGAAACTAAACCAAAACTATAGAGTTTAATTATTATTTTTTTATTAAAATTGATGTTGGAATTAATTTGTACATATTTTAATTAATTTTATAAATTTTAAAATTAATAATTATATAAATCTTAAATGATTATTACATGAAAAATTATAAAATTTTAATTTAAAAACAAAAAAAAAAATCCTATTTTCAAGCTATTACCATTTAATCACTCTAGATAACTTAACCGCCTCAAGATGGTTAAGATATAGAGTTTTAGTTTCGTGGGCGATGGTATTGTCAGCAATCCGCCATGAAACCCGGCTGATATCTATCTTCAGATTCATATACACTTAAAAAAATAAAAAATAATCTTTCTCAAGGGATTTAGGTGTCGGCCTGTGGTCTTGTTTATGAAGCATGATATCCTATCCTACATCATGCTTGCGTAAATATACTTGAGGTTGAAAGTTAGAGCAAAACCTTTTGTTGTAAATTAATGAACTTCCAGACTAAAGAGAGTACATTTGTTTGTGTGGTTGTTCAATCTAAACAAATTTTAGATTTAATTACGTAAAAAATATAATTTAATTTTAGTGGGTCCCATGAAAATTCACATTTGCATAGTGCAATTCACTTGCACTGTTCACGCGAACACTGCAAGTGAATTGCACTGTTAACGCGAACACTGCAAGTGAATTGCACTGTTAACATGAACAGTGCAATTTATTTGCACTGTTTGCCTGAACATTTTTTTTTTTAGTGTGTTTATTTTTTGTACATTTAAAAAAAAAATAGTTTAGAGTTAATTAAATTTACTCGTATTGTTATGTAAATAATATTTTTTTTTCTTGAAAAACTAGTGAGAATGAATTAAATTTACTCGCACTGTAATATCAAATTAATTTTATTCATGATAATATTTTATCTAATTTTATTGCACACTCAAAAAATTATAAAAACTGTAGTTCTTGTGGGATGGATTTTATATGTAATGGAATAATAAAAAATATTTTATATAAAATATTATTTATTTCATGAAGTAATAGCAATAGTTAAATCTACAATATTTAAATTAAAAACCATCAATATTAATATATATATTTTAAAATTATTTTATAATTTTAATTTCAAAAGCATTTTTATCTAAACACATTAAACTACTTTTTGTTCAACCTCAATTTCAACCACAGTTTTAACCAAACATCTATTTTTTCAAACCAATCTCAATTAAAAATACTTTTTATAAAACAATTTTTTTCAAATTACAACCATAACAGTTACCACAATACCACACACAATCTTGATAAATTCCCAAGTGATGAAATTAAAGATGTCATCAACCGGGCTTGAGTGCAGGAGCTCTTGATGTGGATTGAAACGATAGCTATGAAATACACTAGCAGTAAATGAATTTAAAGGAGTCATATTTCAGAGATAAGAAAATGCAACCACTGGCTGATATGAGGGAGAGAAAACAGACAAAAAAAAGAGGATTGATAATGGAGTTAAATGGCGATATGAGTTAATTAAATAGTAAAGCAGGCAGTAATTGCTTTGTTCTTCGAGTTTATATATCTTGCAATTTACGTGTGGAAGCTGGTCCCAGAAAAGAAGATGAAGAAGATGACCTCGAGCTCAGGATTTAATTAATTTGAATTAAATTAATGCAGTGTTAGCATCCAAGAAAAACCTGGCTGATTTCAGATATCATAGTAGTGTCACTAGCTGCCGTATGTTCTCTTGGTCCATCTGTGTTAATCTTTGAAGATTTTGATGATGATCGAGTAAGAAAAATTAATCTTAGATTTAATAGCAGAGTTCATTCTCCCATTGTTTTGTGATAATCTCAACTCATCTATGAACATGTTATGTTATAAATTCAAAAGTGTTTTGTTTTCTTACATATAAAAAAAACCCTAGATTCCAAAAAAAAAAAAAAACTTGTGGGCTATAAAAAAATTTATGAATCCTTCAATAGAAAAAAAAAAGTTCACATTAATCTCTAATTTTCAGTTCATATTTATTTTCAGTATATAGCTATCCATTATCATGGTCAATAAAAATAAATTAAATTATTAAAATCAAAAAATTAATCGATAATTCAAAATATTACTCGCATTTATTTGTGCAATTAGATTAATATTTGAAGCGTTAATGAGTTATAGCTTAATTAACATTATTATTATTATTATTATTATTGGATATCAAATTCAAATCTGTGTAGTATAATCAAAAACCTTGGAACCATGAGGTGTTTTTTTTTATAATAATGAGGACTGAAATAGCGATTACGGAAAATATAATTTTTTACAGTGCATGCATTTTTTTTCCTCCGTTTCTATATATACACTTGAAAGAACAAACTCAAGTAAATAAAAAATAAAAAGAAAAACGGCAATTCAATTCTAATCAAATAACCATAAGCTGTGGAAATCCCAACGGCGGGTGAGCAGATAACGGAGACATTGGGGGCACGTTAAATACACCCTTTGAATCGCCACATATATCCCACACGGCCGCACAACATGACGGCGTCAGCGGAACATCCCTCTCGGGTTCCTCTCTCTTAACCACGCGCATAACCCTTTTAACATCCTCTCTCTCTTCCGCGTCACACTCTCTAAGTCTTTTCCTTTCACCTTCTTCGTTGGCGCGTACATCACACCTCCCAGCTTCCAATGGAAAATTGAGAATCGCTTTGGACCCGCGCAGCTTGAAGGCAGCTCGATCATAGGCTCTGGCAGCTTCGAGAGCTGTATCGAAGGTTCCTAGCCACACACGTGAACCTCTCCGGTTCGGGTCCCGTATCTCTGCTGCGTACTTGCCCCATGGCCTGTGTCGGACTCCTCTGTAATGTTTTTTTTCTTCTATAGCAACACCAGAATTATCATCCACGGGTTGCGGGTTCGTGTTAGAAAACTGGATCCATTCGGATTTTCTGCTGGGCAGCGATATTTTCAATGACGGTTTCCGAGCTGGTTCAACTCGAGGCTTTGATTCTTCATAGAAGAAATTGTTGCCTGGATGAGAAATAATTTGTGGTTTCACAAATTCGAACAAGGCACTGCTATTGCTATTGCTGCTGCTGCTGCTGCTTGGTTGGGAATTGAGGTGGGAGGTTGAATCGAGGGGTTTTGGCGTTAAGAGATCAATGATTTCAGGTTTAGCTTCAAACTCGAAGATATTGGTCTTGTTATCTTGAGCAGGGATAAAATCGGAAGAGAATACGAAGAAATCAGGGCCAGGAGAATCTAAAAAATAAGGAAATGCAGTGGAAGAGTCAGAAGTCGAAGTCTGTGAGCAGCAGCTTGGAGTCTCATAAGTAGAAATTTCAGTGTTTGTAGGAAATTGACAAAAAGAAGCCGAGGAGGAGGTAGCAACAGGTGAAAGAAGATCGTCAAGCAAGTGGTGCTTAATGAACTCTAAGGCTGTTGATACTTCTGTTGACATGTTGATCGAGCAAAGCTTCAAGATTTCCAAGAACAATACAAGAGGTAACTCTTAATCTCTCAAAAAATGGGCACTCTCTCTTTTTCTGTAGAGGAGGAAGTACTCAGGGAGATGAGGATGGAGTTGAATGGGTGGTGGAGAGGGTATTTATATCCACATGAAATTGAAAGGGGGGCTTTTCCACGGAGCTTCTTTGACCGAGGAAGGAAGCCTCCTATTCCCGTTTTGCTGTCTCAATCTATTTCAGAGTCTTGATTCTGAACCGTTGGATTGTGGTCACTGGGACGATTTGATGGATGGCCAGTGATTACACTAGAAACGAACTGCATGCGTTATTAGCCTCTCTCCTTTTGTTTTCTGTCGTTTACTGCAATATGATTTGTTGTTATGTTTTTAAGTTTCCCAAGGCATTTTAACTTATCTGTAGCGTGTTTCTTCCTTCCTGGTTGCTTCCAAGAGCGCAGCACGAACGTGAGGTTAAAGTGTGGGGCGCTTGTTGGTCACTGTGATAAAGTGTGGTTTTTAAATGTATTTTGCATGTAAATATATGAAAATAATAATTTTTAGATTTTTTAAATATTAATACATTAAAATAATTTAAAAAATAATAATACTAGTTCAAAATTTTCTTAAAAAAAATTGAAATTTTAAAAAATCACCGTCAAACCACACCAAACTACTAAACAACGCCTAAAGAATAAGGACATTGCATTATCCGAATAAAAAAGGGTAAAGTAAGGAAGTAATGAATTTAATATTGTTGAATTATTGATACATTGTATGAGTGGATGAGCTCTGATTTGGTCATATAATTTTTTTTATATAACTTATTTGCATCTTGAACATCTTTACACCAATCATGTCCGCTTTGCGTGGATAACACAAACAATTGCCTTTCCAACAAAAATACCAATGCTAAAACAATCTTTTTTTTTTTTTACCCTATAATCCTCTTGTTTGATGGAAAAGGTGTAACAAAACATCTTTCTACATATTAATCCCTATTTAAACCATTTGAAGTATAGGTATATTTCATTGACTTTGATGATATTTTTTTCTAATTTCAGCCCTTAAATCATAGGATATACTGATTGATACTCTATTGTTATTTTTCATCCACCATTTCCTTGCATAACTTGAAATTTGCATATATTTTTACTATTATGAAATGAAGGGGATTATGTTATAAATTATTTGGGTATAGAAACAAATAAAGAGTTAATTTAGAAACCTGAAAATATTATTTTTAAGATATTTATAATAGTTTTAAAAAACTCATTAGGAGAGTCCATCCACCGTAGACTCTATATACACTTAATTTACAACAGTATAAAAACTCACATTTATAAATCCTTAGAAGAGAGTGTTTTTTTGTAATGTGGGATATAAATTTTTTTCTATTTAATCACTTACAAATTACACCAATAAATTATATTAAAATTAATTATGAAATGATAACAACCTCCATCAATAATAATATAATAATAAAAAAAATAGGTTAAACCCATAATTTACCTTTATGTTATCCTTAACCCATCAATTTAAATGATTTTATTAATTGAATCAATTGAACATTCAAGATATTTGAGAGTAGAATAATAATTGTATTTTAAAGTATTTGTCGCTTAGAAATATATTAAAATAATAATAATTTTTTTATATTAGTAGAAGAATCTAAAAATATAAAAACAAAATTAAAATTTTGCCACCCTTGGTTCGGGCTGCTATCCCAAATAGGGGTATTGTAGTTAAATAAGATAAATGAAGCCCCTTAAAAAGATTTTTAAAGGTGGCTACCGATTTATTAAAGAACATATAGGATTGATACTTTCTACCTTATCATTGACTTAGAAAAAAAGAGTCTAAATAGAACATTTTAATGTGGTAATTGAAAAATAAGTGACATCTATTTTGCCTTCATTAATGTGAACTTCATATTAAAACACATTCTTGAATATTTAGGCATAGATTATAGTATTGTATAAGAATGCGCGCGCGCGCACGTTGTTGTTGAGTGCATTGCTTATGATGCTTTTACTCGGGCTGTGATGGATGAGATGACTTGACTGAGCAGTCTAATTTTCAGAGCAGTCTGCATATATTTGTCTAATGGAGCATGACTCAACCTAAAATATTCCTTTTGAAGATCAAAGTCATCTTAAAAAATAAAAATAAAAATAAAAATAAAATTTGGAGGGCTGGACGACCTCTCAAAAGAAGTTGCCGATGACAATATATTGCTGAAATTTACTTCCCCGGAATCTGTTGTGTACTCCTTCCCTGAAGACGTGTTTTGACCGTTAAGTTTCTCTTAGCTAATGGATTTTCTTTGATTGTTCCAAAAAAATTCTCATGTCATGCGTGCATATACACAATATTATCTTACTTACAAAAAAAAAACAATAATATTCTCAAATTTTCAGAGATAGAGATTGTTACGGAGGATGATAAGGGGTTTGAGTATGATTTTCTGGATTTTGTGATGTGTAGAAAAACCGAGGATCTTGAATCAGTGATTTATTTGATGATTTCATGAAGATCTTCAAGAGGGAGTGAGGTGGAGATGGCTGGCTCGAATTGGTTGACTAAACCCAATAGGCCGGCGTTATGGAGAACGATTTCTTAATGGGCTTTTTCTTCTCCTAATTGTAGTTACAGAAGAAAGCCCGACCTGCACACAAGTAACCAAGCCCAGTCCAACAACCATCCACACGGCAAACATCAACCACCCGGAGCACCATTTGTTCTCCAAACGGGACCGTTTCAGGAACTGGTAAAACTCTCTTGCTTTGCTCCCCCCTTTGTTGACGCTCTTGGTAATAGTAATGATTAATGTTGTAAAAATATAGGAAGATTATCTTGATTTTCTCATCATTTTAGTGCGATAACGCTTTGTTTTTATCTTTTAAAAAATTACTCTGAAAGTGAAATCCGAGTTCTGATTATAAAAGAAAATACTAAAATATGTCATTTGTTTTTTGTTTTTTTATCCTTTCTTTTTATGTTTTTCTTTTCCCCCCCTTTCTTCTCGTCTTCTTTTCCCCTCTCTCGGAGCGTTGAGCACAACTCACGATGATGCCTATGTATAGAATCATTTGGACAGAAGTTCAAATTGACTTCTAGATCTTAAATATTAGAGATATTTTTATTTATAAATTTAGGTTCTCGTGATTTGATATAAAAAGACACTTTATATTGGATTTTGATTAAGTTGTTTATGTTTTTTATTTATTGATATGTTTAAGAAGAAGATGAATATATAATAGAAAGATGAGGCTATTGTGATATATTTTGTTGATGTATTTACAGTATTTGAAAAAGTTTATAGAGAAATATTGTAAATTTGTAAAAATATTTCACTTAGATATTAATAGCCCGTTTGGCTACGAGGTAGAAGTTGCGTTTCTTCACAAACGCAATCCCTCAATGTTTGGTTAAATAAAAAAAGTTGTTTACTGTGCGTGGGTCCCTTCATTTATTGTGTTCTCGCCGCAGAAAAATGAAAAGCAGCAAATTGCTGCTTTTTGCATGGCAGCTCTACTGAACAGTGCATGCCTCCACTGTTCGCTGAACAAGTTTGTTTTTTTTTTTTTTTTTTATCAATGTAGTTAATTGATTTCACTAGTACTCATGTGAACAATAATTTTTTTTTTAAAATTAGTTTAAGGTGAATTAAATTTACTCGTAGTGTAATTTTAATTTTATTCTTGATAATATTTTATCTAATTTTGTAGTTCTTGTCGGATGAATTTTGTACGTAATGGAATTGTAGATAGTTTTTTGTTAAAGTAATTTTTTAAGTGTGATTTATTTCTAAATCCATAAAATTTAAATTAAAAACCATCAATATTAATATATATTTTTTAAAATTATTTTATAACCTCAATTTCAAAAGCATTCTTAACCAAACACATTAAAATTACTTTTTCTTCAACCTCAATTCTAATCATAGTTTTAACCAAACATCTATTTTTTCAAACCAACCTCAACTAAAAGTACTTTTTATAAAACAATTTTTTTCAAACCACAACCACAACAGCTACCGCAATACCAAACACACTATAAATCAATTGTAGTAGTATTTTTGTAATATTTTTGGGTTTTTTTTATCGATTGAATATATATGCGTTTAAGTTGGTATATAAAATATTATCAATAATTAGATTTAAAGTGTAATTTTTAAAATAAAGTACTATTGTTTTTGGAGAGATGGGATATTTTTTTCTAAGAATATTTAAACAATACAATTTAAATACACATATAGTTTATGTGAATGGTCTATTTATTTAATTTTATTATACTTTATATTTTTATGACGTTATTTAAATTGAAGGTAAAATATTCTAATAGAATGAGATTGTTTTACCTTACTTTAATACTCTTGTACTGTTACTGGATGACCTTTTAGATAATTTTAGCAATAATATCATTAAAAACTGAATCAAATGATAACAAATCTTCAATTATCTTTTTGATGTACTCTTTCATTTCCTTCAACAAAAATCAAAATATTATAGAACACACATAAATCCTTGATTTTTCACTATGTTTTTTTTTTTTCTAGTTAATAAATATTTTTGACTTAATTTCTTTCTTTTTCTCAAGATTTCATTTTCTTTTATACCCTAAGGTTGCTAAAACAAATCCTCAAAGAATGCACGGAAATTCTCAAAGCTTTGTTATATTTTAATTGTTTTTCGAGATTGCTATTTCTTATCGTTTTTTTACTTAATTTCTTTATTTCCTTGAAGTTTCATCTTCTTTTATGTCTTAAGGCTGGTTGGAAATCTTCATTAATATTTGAATTTTATATATATATATATATATAATGATGAAATTTAAAAATTCAAGTAGCTCAGGAATAGAGTTTTTGGGTTGGATTATCGATTAATTCATTGATCATAGTAATCTCATTTATTTTTTGTAACTAAGAGGGGTTGGTAGTTTGTACTTTGTGTTTGGCAAATCAAAGTAGTTTGTGGTTAGTACCAACTTTTTTTTAATAGATGTGAGGATTCTTATATTATTAAATAAATATTTTTTTAGTGAAAAATATATAATAATATTATAAAAACATATGCTCTTTGTTTTTAAGTAAAAGAGAAATAAAAAAGTCTTATGCTCTTGACAGTATTAATAATAAATAAAAATTTATTACATTTCATTAATAAGATAATAAGTTTGATGTTTCTCTTAATAAATTATTTATATATTTATAGAAATAGAGAAATCATTAATTTGATATAAAAAACCAATTAGACTATAAGTCTAGTTGTTTATCAAATTTATAGCATTTAGACTCAACATAAGTATATTAAATCTAATATTTTATTAGATTTATATTATTTTGAATTTAGTTGATTATTAAATTCAATTATAATAAATCTAGTATTAAGTAATACGAGACTCATGTCATCTTGAATTTAACTGAGAATTGAATGCAAACATACTACATCTGATAATATATCATGCTAACATTATCATAGATTTGTTCTTTACTTGTATAATTACATCCATGGTTATAGCTATATGTATAGATAAATATTCAGAAAATCATATTAAAATAGAGTTAATTTTTGTTGTCTGTATTTGTTAACATCTGTTCGCGCTGTAACGATCATCATCAATATGCCAAAAAATCGCTATATATAAACCACACATTCACACACACATTAAATTAATATTTATAGCACATCAATGAAGAAGGATTTGCTTGCAACACCGCTGCATGGCATTATTATCATCTTTCCATAGTGTGAAAGATAGCTTCCAAGTAGCAAAAATTCAACAATGCTGACATTTGCTTCTTGTGAATGAAAGCAGCCATTTCTTTTGAATTCATAACGGGAGTTTATAATTGCTATTTCAAGATTAAAATCGCCTGTCAAGTCTCAACTTGACCCTATATTTTATGATTGAAAGACTTTCATTATTTTGCGTGGTCAAAGCTTTCACCTTGTTAATTAATTAAGCCCAGAGTTTCTATATTTAGCAGGCACATTCAATGTTCATGTATCAAACTAATCATTGAGACTAACTAATTGGATAATTTCAAAGTACGTACGTCTCTTGATTATATATAAGCGTGATTATGTTTGTTTGTGTGTGGCAAGATTGTTCTGATAATTAAAAAAAAAATTAATGTTTTTTTTATAATTACTATTAAATTCCTAATAATATATTTAAATTGACAACGAGTGTAAAAGAAGTGTTAATTTAATTTAACTAGGGCACCATTAAATAACGCCACCACCACCACCTTGATCCAAATCCTTTTAAATTGAGATTCTCTTATTGGATTTAAATTAAATGAACATGATTCAGTGCATAACAAGAATAAAATACAACAACTTAACTTGTTATGAATTGTTTTACTTTTTCTAATCTGATTTTGATCATTAAATTAAAAATCAGTTGTTGAATTTGAAATATAAATCCAGATCCTATGCTTCTGGGCATTGCTAAATCTTAAATGTGTTCAAAATTAAAATAAAATAAAATCAATCCGTACTTTTTTTTCGTTGAAATGATAAAGTAATTGGGGATATAAGATTATATTTCAAGCAATTGTATTTGTATCCAAATACATGAACTGACATGATGACGTTTAAGACAATACTTAAAAGACAAGAGTGCAGATTGATAGGCTAGTCAAGTCAAATGCAAGGCAAGAAGGATCCAGGCAGCCCCCTAGTTAAAACACGTGGTGAAGTTTCGATGGTTTTTTATGAGGAGCTCTGAAAATAATTTCCAAGACAGAAAACTGCTTGCATTTAACTCTTTTGTCGTTTCACGATAAATTTAGGGAGTTTCCTGGGATTAAAAAAAAAACTTTAATAAAATAATATATACAAAAAAATATTTAAAAAATAGTACAAATAATTTTTTTTAAAAAACACACCAAAATTTTGATGATAAAATCACTATTATAATAAAAACATTATTAGAAAATACAAATTCACTAACATCAAATAAGGTTATAAATATTGAATGGAGTGAGTCATATGAATAGTTTAAAAATGTAAAGATTTACTTGTTTTTAAATTACTTATGTGATCATTTCAATTATTATTGATAATTTTTTTAGTATAGTTGAATTTATCTCATTAAATTTTTTTTAACAGTATTAATAATTTTATTATTAAAGTATAGACTTGTTTTTAATTTTTTTTTATTGAATCTTGTGTTGGACACATTTATAATTTGAAAGATTTGTGACTCACAAATCATAAATATAATTTACGTGTTATTTTTAAAAATATGTTTTATAATATATTATTTTATCAATTTTTTCTCTAGAATTAAAAAAAATCAAAGTTTAGGGGTGCACGCATGTGCTGTTCGTTGGCACGTAATGAGGAGCCAAATAGGGTTTGGTTACTAATAATTGAAAGTCAAATATTCTTCATTAATAAGAGAGAAAAGTTTGACGGAATCGGTCAGCTTCAACGTCCCTGTTTTGCTGATGTTCTTTGGGCAAATTTCTTGAAGGATGCGCCATTTTTTTTATATATATAAAAAACCATCTAATGTGTTAGGTTATTATTATTTTTATCTAGTTCTTATATTAATTGTTTGTTGATATTTTGAGTTGATAATTTATTTTAATTTATTTTTTATATGATTATTATAATATTAAAAAAAATATTATAAAATTAGATTAGTGCTCAATTTCACATTAAAGAATTTAATTTTATTGTTTGAATGAAATTTAAAATAAAAGACCAAAATTTAAAAAAGATTAGAAGGAATAGCCCTTTTGTTGTTTTAAGATAAAAAGGTGTTTTCAAGTCGTCGTTTTTTTTTTTTCTCTCAAGTCATTGAAATTTTTTTATTCTAATTTTATCATTTTATTTTGAATTATTTTGTGTGTTAATCATTGTATCAAGTAATTGTCCTAGTATCTTGTTGGTGATTGATTTTTCAAAATAATGTTCATATTCTTCATTTTTTAAAAGATTAAGAGTAAATAGACTAAAATTAAGGAATAGAAAAACACTAAAGCATGGAGGGAAGAATAACATAAAACAATAACAAAAACCAAGGCAATGAGAGGGAGAAAAGAGAGGAAAGAAGAATGGGTTGTAAGAGCCACATAAACCTTCATATGATACATACACCTCTAAGTAAGATGATTTCGTGATGATTTTAACAAAGTCAAACAACATATCAATAGGAGCTTGAAGAAAGGCTCATATGTCGCCCAAAAGATGCAAGCCTTTCCTCACGCCTACAAGTTAAACACCATTCCCTTTTTTTTTAGATTAGTCCCTCAATTTTTAAAAGCTCTTCAATTTAGTCCTAGAAATTTTTAATTTTCTTCCGATTTAATCCTTGGATGATTCATTGTTTCACATTCAAGCTTGATTAAAAGAACGACGACATTAAAAAGTTTTTTGAGCCAAATCATCATTTTAATGGGACGATCAATTTGTCTCTTGGCTTGTTAGGTCATACGAGACATACAATATTTTTTTAATTTTTTAATATATATGATAAATAATTAATTTTATCTGAAACACAGTTAAAACTTTCAATTCACATTTTATTTTTTTTCAAAATTAACAACACCCATTTATATTTTTACACGGCCTAGTAATTAACAATGATCAAAACAATATTTTTTTGATATATATATTTTTTTAAATCAATGGGTTAAAAGCCAAGTTTGTTTCAGAACAGGTCTGGATTTATCAGTTCAGTGGCTCGAAGTGGATTTTTAACTTGGTTAGTTATGAACTTTTTTTTTTTTAAACTCGTATTAGTTTAGGTCTCGTTTCAAATATATTTGAGGTTTACCAGTCAAACCATCCTAGATTTTACAATTACGCTAATATGGAACTCTCCGATGAGTCCTGCATGTGTGAAGGGCGAAGACGCAATACTTTTAGCAAATCCACTCGGTCTATTTTTAGAATTGAGAATTGGTGTCCCATACAAAAAGCAATTACACGTGCCAATATTCATCCACGGGTAAAGAAAGAGTTTTTTTTTTTTTTTAAATCTTAACACTCAAATTTCTGAAGCTGGAAGTTCTAAGCTGTGCAAGCTGCCCTTGAAAAAACTGTTAAATCGGGATTTTCGCTTGAATGAATAAAACGACAAGTAGAATTAGCATACAACATGAATTAGAGCTCCTAATGTGTCGACATCGGCTATTAGTCGTAACTAATAAAGTGTCATTATGAGCTGGGGAACGAATTAGCATCCTTGCCTAGCCGACGAGGCCCAACTAGCCAATGCATTTCTTTTTAGCCCCATCAATATATTAAACTAAGGCCGCAATTTTCGAATAATAAAAGATTGGCCACAAGTGGCAATATAAAAACAACACAAGCTAGTATATATATATATATATATATTAAAAAAGTCGAAAAGTACCATAGCAAGAGGGCGAATCCCAATTAGACTTCAAAGCTAATCCTCCTTAATTAATATTAAAATGGTTTAAAAAAGAGGGCATCCATATAAAGATGAGCACCTTCCTCGAAGGTGAGATAAAGAAGAGATGGAGGAAGTGCAATCTGATTATAATGTGTGTCACGTTCATGGACTGATTATCTTAATGGAACATTGACTTTGTGGGAGACTTATCCTCATCCATTGAAAATCTAGCAAAGTGTCCAGGGCGGATGTATCTTTCTTGCAAGCACCATGGTTTCTGTCTTTCATGCTTTTTTAGCCTCCCAGGTCGCCGATTACTCGACCTGCCCCTCTTTTCTACCCTTTTTTTTTTTAAAATATTTATTTTCTTTCTTTTCTTTTCTTTTAGGAGTTGATTTCTCCTCTTTTACTAACACCTCCTGTTCTTTCTTTCTCTTTTTCTTCTCAGGTTAATTGATTCACTATTATGACAAAAATACATCTTTCTGTAAAGTAAACTCAGAAAAGAAGACATAATAATTGAAAACATGGAATACAACAAAAACAAAATAAAATAAATGAAAACCTCAAAAAAACTATAATTATTAAATTGAACCGACCTAATAGATAAACTCAGTAATTCACGCAACGTTCATTTTGAATTGGTTTGGAGTTTGCCCAATAAAACTTGGGTTAATCTAATCAAACATAACTAATCTAATTGACTTGGTTAAATCCTGTTGAGACTTAACCAGATTAACTTTTAGGATTTCTTTTTTATTTTTGTTCAAATAAGATTGTTTCATTAAAAAACTAATAAAATTGTTTAAAGTTGACACAACAAACTCATGATCGACTGAGCTTTAAATTAGGTTAGATCTCCAACCAGATATAATAACTATAAGTAAAAAAACAATGGAGAAACTTATATATTATTGTTGTACAAACATATCTATGCTGCGAACAAGAATTTTTCATGTCTTTTTTAAGGTTTTCAAAAATTAATCCCTCCTGTTGTTAATTTTAAGGGTCATTTTTGTAATAAAAGGCGATGAAACGTGGATATAATACATGAATATATACGATTTCAAATAATTGATTTATGTGGGGTTTGGATATTAATTAGGGAGGCATGCCCATCCATCCTCGTTCCCAAATCTCACCTTGTATATATTGATTCCTAAATTTATACAAGGGAAAATATTCTGCATTCGAAGCAGGTTATGTTGGAACACCAAAGAATTAATGAGAATTTTGTTAATTGCCTTTATCAATTTGATTGATTGCATGATTAACGTGCATCAAGCTAGCTAATACATAAAACCCCTCCAAAAAAAAAAAAAAAGATTAACCAATGAGCTAAAGCATATAAATAGGGCTCTCTGTTGGTGTGAAATAATTACATAAAAAGACGAGGAAAATCTCATCCATATAAAAGAAATTAGAAGAGAAAATCAATAAAATGAGGATTGGCGTCGACAATCCAAACTAGGGTTTAAAAAGAGGTGATGTTTTGTTGAGAGAGAACGAGAGAGGAGAGGAGAAGACCGAAGGCTCTTGGATTTTACTTTCTCTAAGAACGGTGACCATCCTTCCTCTCCAAGTTTCTTATATATAAATATATATATTCAAAATACCAAGGTTATATTCTAATTTATATATATCATGTTGAGTTCACACACTAGTTATTTTAAATGATTTTATACTGTGGTTTCTATACCATTTAACAAAAGAAATTGATATGGTTTTAAATTCACATTCAACTATATATTATATTTATTTATTTTAACTTATTTAAGACTTTATGTGCGGCTGGGATTGTTTTTCCTATATCCTTTACAAGATTATATATTTACTTGGTATATATTCAACTTCTTATAATGATCGCAGGATTACCATATTTTTTTTATATGTTTGTATCATTATAAACTAAACAAATAGATCTATTTATTTAATCATCTAATCATTATGTTAGGATCGTTATCAATTTTTTTTTATTACCATATATATTCTATTTAAAAGTAAACTTAAATAAAAAAGTTGCTAGGAGACTTATTGAAAAAAGTTTTTAAACATTCAGCAGCAATAAAATTTTAAAAATAAATAATTAATCCTTGATAATAATAAAAAATTTAAATTGAATATTTTCTAAACTTTAATAAGTAAGTACTCTAAAATTGTTTTATTTAAGTATAATTTCTTTGTATGTTAAAATTATTTTTTTTATATCTTTTGCAAGTTTGTATATTTGCTTAATTAATATTGCAAGATTATCATGTGTTTTTTATATGGCTGCTTGATTATAAACTCGGCGATTACAAGGCGGGCAAATGGACAAGAAAAGAGACGAGCAACAATTTGCTGCTCTAAGACTGAATGACATCATCCCTGTCACGTAAAAGACCCCCAACAAATCTCGCGAAGTTTAAACACGTGACGAAAACGAAACCCAGCCCACCACTTATTAAATTAATATTTTAAAAAAACCTCAACCTTCCTAAATGGTAAATACATGCACCTTTCTCCCTATAAATGCCCCCAAAAATCCTCCCCAGTAAAGACTTCAACAAAATCACTACATCATCATCAGATCAAAATCTCTCCCTCTTCCCACACAAATACGAGTAAAAATGTACAGACAGAACTTGCTTGATCAGTCCGATTATGCCTTTCTTGAATCTGTTCGCATGCATTTGCTAGGCGAACCTACTTCTCCTACCACTGCCAGCAGCTGCTTTAATCCAGCAAGTACTAACAGTGCAATGTCAACAGCGGCAGCAACCACCCCTGCTACTTGTACTCCAGCCCCTGTTTATTGCAGGAGCACAAGTTTCAGCAGCTTGTACCCTTGCTTAACAGAAAACTGGGGAGACTTGCCCCTCAAAGTCGATGATTCTGAGGATATGTTCCTTTACGGTGTCCTCCGCGACGCCGTCACCGTTGGGTGGGTCCCGTCACTCAAAACCGATCAATTCATTGAGCCCAGTCTTCCAGCGGTGAAGTTAGAACCCTCTGAGAACTGGACGATATCCCCTCCGTGCACGGAGGCTCCGATAGCTGAGCCGGCGGTGGTTCCGTCCAAGGGGAAGCATTACCGGGGTGTGAGGCAGCGGCCGTGGGGGAAGTTCGCGGCGGAGATTAGGGACCCGGCGAAGAATGGGGCCCGGGTTTGGTTGGGGACATTCGAGACGGCGGAGGATGCAGCGTTGGCTTACGACCGTGCTGCCTATAGAATGCGTGGGTCGAGGGCGTTGTTGAATTTTCCGTTGAGGGTGAATTCCGGCGAGCCTGACCCGGTTCGAGTGACTTCGAAGAGGTCTTCGCCGGAGCCGTCATCGTCGGTGGAGAGTGCGTCCCTGAAGAGGAAGAAGGTTGGTGGCACGGCGGGTACTGCTACGGTGGTGGCCCAAGCTGGGTTGGAAATGAGGAATGTGGTGGGGTGTCAAGTGGGTATACATGGCGAACAATTATTAGTCATCTAGATAAAGTTGGAAAGTGAAAAACTCGTAACAATGTGGGAATTCCCATACTTGTGAAATTGCGAGGGAAGGGGACCAAAAAAAAACAGCAATCCCCATTGGGATAAAAAGGGATGTTTGATTTGTGAATAGATTTTTGCTATTTAATTTATTTAGACGAAATCTTTCTTGGAACGAAAAGAGAAAACATATCATTTTTAATATTTTTGGTCCACATTTTATTTCTTAATTTCATTTGCTTGTGTATTGTTATAGTTCAGTATTTAGAAACTTCAAAATGATGAACGCATAAAATTAATTTGAAGGCTCTATGGAGGTGGTTTATTCATTTTTTTAGTTTCTACATGTTATTTTTTCTAGTTTTATTTTTTTCACAACTTTTCTTTGTTTCTATGTTCTCTAGGTAATTTGTTCTAGTCTTTTCAATTCTTCTCAAATTAATTTTTCATCTTTTACGTTTTGAAAATTGACTTTTCATTTAGTTTGGGAGACAATTTTATTCCAAAACAAATAATAAGAAAATAATATTAATAACTATATACAAAAGTGTAATTAAAAAAAGACACAAGAAAACATCCGATATATAAGAATAAATAAGTTGATTATTCATGTTAAAATACTTAAACAAATGTTATAATTAGCCAAATTCTATAAGTTATTAGTCCTGCTAAAATAAATACTACATCATTAAATAATTAAAACCAATGTCATATCATTAAGAAAACACACACTCTCTTTCAAAAGACCTTTTCTCTATCCTTTTCAAGAAACTCTTAAAAGATTAAAAACCCTAACAAAAAATCAAAGTATAGAAATGTTTGGACTATAATTCTCCCTCTACCTTGCAAATCCAACTCCTAATTCACACCCTTGTTAATCAACAAGAAAACCCATCATAAGTTTATAGTTTTGATTTCAATTCTTGTTTTTTGTACATTATACCAAAACAAAATGCTAAATTAATCAAAATCTATTTTTCTTAGTCAAAGTTTTGCTTATAATTCTAATTTATTGATGGCTATTCCTTCTTTCTATGATTTGTACATAATACCATTTTTACAACAACCAAAAGAGTATTGAAATAGAAAAATGTGAAGAGGAATAGATAAAGTTAGAGATGGTGAGAAATAATTTATTAAAAGAGAGGGAGAAAGAGTGTAAAAAAAAAGAGAATATATTTTTAGTGATATAATATTGTTTTTAATTGTTTAATAATGTGACATTTGATTTAATAAAACCAGGCTCTAATTTATATAATTTAACTAGTTATAACTTGAATACTCTATATCGTTCATCAAGCTTGAACAAGATCCCAATGTTTTTGTAAATTTCACAAATGAAAGGGGTAACTAATATGAAAGTTATGTTATATTATCGATATGTTTTTACCATATTTTTGTTAACTAATTATAGAATATACTTTGTTAACCTATCATAACTTAATAACAATAATAGAAAATAAAAATTTCACACATAAATTTTAAACTCGATCCGATAATAAACTCGGCTCAAGACTCGGATTACAAGTGTTAACTAAATCACGAGATTATCCCAAGTCAACTTTTTTTTATATATATAAAACATAACAGCGTTGTTTGTGTTAAAATAAATAGTCAATAAATAAATTTTTATTTGATTTTTAACTGAATTTTACTAGTTTAATAAAATCACCAAATTAACTTAGAGTTTTTATCGAATCATTCAGGTTTTTATATTTTTTTATTTTTTTATAAATCTAATTTAGTTTTAATTCTAGATCAGCTGGATCCCAAGGCTATACACCGGGCTAGATTTTAAATATATGATTCCAAAGATTGACTGAAGTAGTATTAAAAGATATATGAGAAAAAGTTTGCAATTGGCGCCTTATTAAGTACACACAAAAAGACTTCCCGCAGCATTCATTCTAGTTCTATTTTCCTTTGTTATCGGTTAAAAAAGAGAAACCACACGTGTCCGTCTTGTCTAAGACAAGACAATTTCAAATTAATTCTTTGATGTGAAAATTATGTTTCTTATTTATCTAGTAAAAGCTATTCGTGTAACTGCGCATCTGATCACCTTTCCGATTCTCGAAAAGCATTCTCAGCCCTTTTCAGTTATATTTAAGAGACGAAAAGAATCAGGGAAAAAAGAAGAAGAAGAAACTGGCAATAAACCGCCACAACAAAACCAGGTCGCGTCAACACCGAACCACAGCTGGAGGAGGCGCACGTGCACAGCAGCGCAAGCGAAGACGGTTGTACGGTCCAAGAGTTCATGCATGCAAGAGGGCACTGGGCATCTACCCTAAATCCTTTTGACTTTCCATCTTTGACTTGACTTACCTTGCTGACCTTTCACCGAACGCAAGGGCATGAGCACACGAAGCTGGTCCGTGGATCTCTGGGTTTCGACCATTCAAAAAGCCCTAATATAATTTCGTTCACACACAGTCAAGCCATTCGTACAATAAATATTATAATTCTGTCATTGTTGACTGCAGCAAAGTCAGTCAAATTACCAAAAACAAATTTTAAAAGCAGACAAGCTTGCTGGAAGATACCAAGGTAAAAATAAACAAAAATTACTTACCACGGAGAGGAGACTATGTTGTTGTACCAAGGTAAGTCCTAATTCTAGTATGCCATGAGCAAAAATTGGTTTACCACTGGGAGACACATTAAGGGTACACTGGCTTTCCTCGACTGTAATTGTGCTGGGACCGTCTCCTGCAATTTGGAAATTAACGAGATTAAATCAGTAAGACATAAAATGGAAGACATGCAATCTGTGAGTCGACCAAAGAAAATCAATCTCTGCAGTAATCCAATTGACCATCGCATCATTCAGGCCACACCTCGCTATAGTCATTAGACTGAAGTAAAACCCGATGGGCAAAGGTAAAACATGTAGAAGACCAGGTAGGAGACAGTGATTAAGCTGTATTGTTTGCTAGCAAGGTTACCCGCACCATGCCACGGGCTACCAACATAAAAAAGCATATCGAGGAGATAATAACCTGTATTAATTGGGGATAAAAAAATCATAAAATTTAAGGCTCAACAATCTAATATTAAATGATGAACTTGAAAAAAAAAAAAAGGTCAAAGAAAAACACTCGAGTCAGCTCGAGTTAATTTGACTAAAATATTGGGAGACAAAATTTTAAAAAAAATAAAAATAAATCAAGAAATGAATAAAAAAACAATACAAAATAAGGATTAAATTGGATAAAATAAATAAATAAAATAAAATATTGTGAGACGAAATTGAAAAACAAATCTTCAAAAAGCATAAAAATAAACACAAATAGCAATTAAAATAATGAGGGCTAAAATTAAAATAAATACAAACTAAAGGACAATTGATTTTTGGAAGGTCAAGAGTAAGTCCCTACGGCAGGAGAGAGAAAAGAGGGGGAGGAAAAAAAATCCATTGTTGTTGTCGCGAGGGGCGCGACGTCGTCTAGCGACAACGGAGGCTCTTTATCGTGCCTCCTGCTGTGAGGTGTGTTGTATAAAGTTATGATTAAGGTTTAGGAGTCGCCACCTAGTATTATGGTCACTAGAAACCTATGGTCTACGAGAGTCTGAGTAAGGGACTGGTTGTGCAAGGGGAAGACGCATCACCCCCAATGCACCCTACCTAAGGTAAGCTGCATTGTTGCTTAATTGTTTTTTTTTTTCTAAGTCGGGTTGGTCTTTTTCTAAGGTTCAAGGCAGATCTCTCTTCATGAGAGAGTCTCTACCTTATCGGGTTAAATCCTAACCGTTTTAAAGTCTGAATTTTTTTATCATCACATTTATTTACATCTTGTATCTTTAATACTTGAGAGGGTACTTTATCGTGTAATTTTACACCCCACGAATATTAAAGTCTACATCTAGACCCTAAAAAAGATTGGAAAACGTTTTTGACATTTTGGCCAAATCCTAATGGATAATTATAAACTGGTTACGATATCTATTTAAAAAAAAAACATGAAAAAGAAGCAATTTTTGTTTTTACAAAAAATATGATTGGAAAAATTTTAGGATTTGGCTGTATGCAATGAAATATATTTTTTCTTTTTGAAAATGTTTTTGCATTTTTTTTTGTTTTTTGTTTTTTTGTTATTTTTTGAAAAATTTCAGAGAAACACCGGGTATTTTAATACCAGATTTGTATTTATAATGTAAATATACAACCCGATATTACGTAAAATGGATAAAAAAATATTTGAGAAAATCGCAAATTTTTTAAATGATTTTTGAAAAATTTTGGATTTAAAAAAAAAAACATTGGGGGCCGGGCCAGACCAGACAAAACTGGCCCGACCCAAGGGAAAACTTAATTATTCTGCCATTGCATGCAGAAATGAATTCTGCATGCAGGGCCTCGATGAAGAAGAAGGAGGCGACGCATGGAGGAAGAGTTGCCTGGTGTGGAGGAGCAACCGCTGTCTAGGTGGATGACGAGAGGTTGGGGCGGCGTTGATGGAGAGCTTGGCCGCTGGAGTTACTACTGCGCAGGAAAATGAAGTTTGCAGAGGAGAGAAAAGCGCTGGAAGGAGAAAAAAAAAAGAGGGTCGCGATGGCTGCTTGGTGGCCGGTTGGCTTCTTATGGCAGAGATGGTGTTCGTGGTGGTGTATAAGCTGGATTTGTTGGCATTGTAGCCGGAGAAGGCAGTTGTGGAAGGGGTGGAGTGAGTTGCAGAAGGCTGACGGGGAAATAAGAAAAATGGAAACAGGGGGAGGCTGGTTTTTTGCAATATTTGGACCCGAATTTCTCCTCCCTCAGGCCATCAACTCCACCTCTATTTATAGGCGATAAAAGAGGGTAATCTCTTCTTCACCGGGGTAAAATTTGATCCCTTGATTACCTTGTAAAGGATCTCAACCGTTGGTTCAAAGTAGCCTCCCTGAGTTGTCAAATCTGCAAGTAAAGGCTGCCTGAGTTGACCTCTTCACGCTGTCTCCGGCGTCGCCGTGCTGTCAATCATCTTGACCTGTTCGCATGGGGTTGTAGAGGAACTGCAAGGGATCCGTTTCGTGCGAGTTTTGTTCGATTTGATGGAGAAATAACGCATTCAATGCACCTGCAAAGGAGGCTCCCACGCTGTTTCTTTCGGGTAAAACGGGGAAGACAATGAACAGTGGACCAGACGACACGTTTTTTTTAAAAGCAGGGGATCCTCTCTCTGTTTTTTTTAAAAGTAAAACGACGCCGTTTTGGACTGAATTAGGGATTTTTGCTGAATTTCAATGTAGTCCTCCGTCTTTCAATTTGTTTTAATTGCGCCCCTAATTAACTCTAAATGTTTGATTTAATGCAATTAAGCCCCTGATGAACTTCATTTGGAACCCCGAAGTTACGCGCCTTTTACAATATGGTCCTTGGTCTTGGAATTTGTCAATTTAACCCCTAATTGACCATTAATCTTTTAATTTATTCAATTAAGCCCCCCAGTTTTTATCAATTAAGCCCCTAAAGTGTGACGCCTCTTGCAATATGGTCCTTAGTCTCGGAATTTATCAATTTAACCCCTAATTGACCCCAAAACTTTAATTTTCTTGCAATTTGGATCAATTAACTTGGTAAAAATTAAATTTGGTCTTTTAAAATTTCAATTTTCTCAATTAAGCCCAAATTAAGCTCCCAAACTTAATTTTTCACCAATTAAGCCTCAAATAAAATTAATTTGACCCATTTAAAGTACAATTAAGTCCTTGCACTTAATTAAATTCTTCAAGTGGACCCAAATTAATTCTTAAACATAATTAAAATTCAATTTGGCCCATGATTAAATCAAATTGGCCTACTAAAAATTTAATTATGTCCTTGGACTTAATGTTTCACTAATTAAGCCCCAAATAAAATTAATTTGACCCATTTAAAGTATAATTAAGTCCTTGCACTTAATTAAATCCTTTAATTGAACCAAAATTAATTCTCAAACATAATTAAAACTCAATTTGGCCAATGATTAAATCAAATTGGCCTATTAAAAATTTGATTATGTCCTTGGACTTAATTTTTATGCAAATTCATCCAATAATCGTTTAATTTGACCTTGAATTTACATTATTTTCTCATTTTTTAGGCATAATGGGGTACAATTAGGCCTTGAATTTCCTCCAAAAATTGCAGCTTGATTCCCCGGCCTACTTTCTCCATATTGCCAGCCTTTATTTTATTTTTTTGATTTTTATTTGAAAAAAAAAGTTATTTTTTTGGGAATAACACAGAATTGGGTTATGACAGTTGTCCCCCTCTTTACAATGCTTACGATAGAAAGTCTCGTAAGAGACTTTAGATAGTAAGCATTGTAAAGAAGAAAATGAAGAATGAGAGATGATGGAATGATGAATCCTTTTGAGGGCTAGAAAGCGCACTCAGAGTGAAAACTGGAAGAAAATTTTGAAGTGGTCGAATTGTCATGGGTGACCTACCCAGGTGAAAAATGCAGAGATTTTTTAAAGTGTTGAAAAATACAGAGATTTTTCAAAGTGTTCTTGTTGTAATGGACGACCTACCCAGTTTACATCCACTACAATTAGAAATGTCACAAGTTTTCAAATTTTCTAAAGCTCCTGTAGATGCCAAAAATCTCAAACGAGAAGACGAAACATGACCTAAACGGGAATGTCATAAATAAAAACTAGAAAATGAAAGACTCAAACGAAAAGAAGACAAATCAACAGTAGTAGTAGCAGCGACATCAGTAGCAACTGGCACTTTTAACTCATCCAAAATATATAGTTCATTCTCCCTACGGCCTGTCCCAACCAGCTTCTGAGACTGCAGATCATGTACATAACAAAAAGAACCAGAAAACATAACTAAATAATCACCAGAATTATATATTTGACTAACAGATGCAAGATTCAATTTAAGTTTTGGAATAAGATAAACATTAGGGAAAGATAAGTGAGGCGTGACAACAGAACCAACACCTGCTAAGGGCATAGAAGTGCCATTAACAGTCATAACATGAATGGAGGACAAAGGGGACACAAAGGTAAAAGATGAGGAATCTGGAGGTATATGATGGGAAACACCAGAATCCAAAACCCATTTAGAGTGGGACACACCTGAGGAACTATGAGGCAACTGACCTATGGAAGAAGAAACAGACATTGTTTATGGCTGCAAAGAGAGAAAATTCTGAAATTGCTTAACTAAAGTATTAGATCGGTAATAGAGCTTGGGGAAGCTACTGCTGCTGTATTATGGTGTGGTGGTTTATAACCCTGAGGTGGTCTATGAGCATTAGATTGTGACTGATTGCCAGGCTTCCAAGCTTGATTTTAATGTCTCAACTTAGGACATTGAGCCTTCCAATGACCTTTTTGCTTAGAAAAATTGCACTCATCGAAGCCAATCCTTGTGTGAGACTTGTTCTGATGATTAGAGAATGACCTAGAAGGTATTGCTAGTACAAAAGGATTTGAAGCAGAAAGAATTCCTTTTTTTAGAATAAGACTGAAGACGTATTTTTTCAGCTAATAACTCACTGACAACAGAGTTAATAGAAGGCAGTGGAGAACGATGCAGAATTAAACCTCTAAGTCCTTCAAAATCACTACGAAGTGCTGTGAAAAATTGTACCAATCGTTGCTGCTCTCTACGCTCAATATAGGCACCACATGCCTTTGATTTTGTTGATTCTGTAAGAGCCAATTGATTCCAAAGATCTGTCATGGCAGAATAAAACTCTTGAATACTCTTATTCTTCTGATAAAAAGCTCGTATGTCACTCTCTAATTGATACTGTTTTGCAAAATTTGATTGTGTGAATAACCTTTACAGATGATCCCAAACCTCTTTTGTATCTCATACTTCGCCAACTCCATACCTATTGAATGCTAAACAGAATTGTTGATCCAAGTAATGATCTTTGCATTATTTGCTCCATGTATCTATCAAACCAGCATCCCACTCCTCAATATTTTTAGGTATCATATAAGTTCCACTAACATACCTCCACATCTTCGTACCCTTAAGGAAATTTCTCATTACATAACTCCAATATGAATAGTTCTTCCCATCCAACCTCACACTCACAGACTGAAGCGAATCATCTCTTTCAGTAGCCATAATCAACAATCATAAATAACCAGAATACAAAAGCAGTGGAAATAAAATACTAAATTGCAGAAACTGAACAGAGATTACAAAAACTAAATAAATATCTTCTCAAACTATACAATTACTTCAAAACACAAAATAAATTTTCAAAACTGAACGCAAATACCAAATTTTAGAAACTAAAAGGAAAACAAAATATCAAAATACTTATGTAAAATTTGGTAATTCAACCGTTTTTACAATTATTTTGATATTAAATTGACTTCAGACCGGCAAAACTATTACTCTGAAATCAAACACGGACTTTCAAAGTACAATGTTAACAGAGTTTGAATGATACTCTCACCAAGCCCAAATAAAACTCGGCAATTTCAAAGTACAATGTTAGGTTACTTCACGTAAATACGTTGTCTCTTTTATCTATTTCCTTTCACGCTAGGTGAGCTGTCCTTTTCTTATCTCACCATAAATGTATTCAGGTGGTGCCAAGAAATCAAGAATTTGGACTTTGGAGTCTTTTCCGGTTTAAGGATTTATCACATCCAGTCTAAAATAAAGGTTATGAATTTAACAAGTAAATCTAAAATGGTATTGTTTTATTTTTTTATTTAGATTTATATGTTTTTAGAAAGAAAAAAAAAAACCACATCATTTTAGATGATAAAAATCAAAGAGTTGAGTATTCACCTGATCGAGTCGGTCAAGTTTATTAAGTCAGTCAATTACAATGCTTCGATGAAAGGAGATGTCGATAGGAAAAGATTCAAGTTCAGATGTTGTATGGACTTCGAGGTCCTCTATCAGTTCATAGATGACACCAGCATTTGTGAGTTGTGTAAAACGACCTAGACTTTTTACGTTCAAATACCTTGCACCACAGCTTCTCTGAGATCACACTTCACCTTACCATGGCTTCCTTTGCTATCCTTCTTTTTCTCATCCTTCCCCTTCAACTCGATTTATCCATGGCGATAATAACTCCGAGCTCATCACTGACCACTAATGGAAATACGTGGCTTTCACAATCTGGGGATTTTGCTTTTGGTTTTCGTCAACTGGGCAATTCAAACCTTTTCTTGCTCGCCATTTGGTTCGACGTAATTCAAGCTAGGACCATTGTTTGGCATGCCAATGGAAACAACCCACTTCCAAGAGGAACCAAAGTTGAGCTGACGTCTAGCGATCTTGTGTTGACGGATCCTAAAGGTCTAATAATATGGCAGGCAAATCCAGCTACCCCTGCAATCTCTGCTGCCATGCTCGACACAGGAAACTTTGTGCTTAAAGGTAACGATTCTAGTACTTACATTTGGGAGACTTTCAAGAATCCTACAGACACTATCTTGCCAACCCAAACATTGGATTTGGGCAGCAAGCTGGTTTCTAGATTAACAGAAACCAACTACTCAAAGGGAAGGTTTGAGCTCAACTTCTCGAATGGCAGTCTCGAGCTCAATCCTATTGCTTGGCCTAGTGAATTTCAATATGATCATTATTATAGCAGCGATACATATAATACAGATCCTTATGAGTCTGGCTATCAGTTGGTTTTCAATGAATCGGCAAACGTTTACATAGTTAAACTGAATGGAGGAATTGCTCAGTTTCCTGACTGGAATCGTTTAAATTATACTGGTGATTCTACAAATAACGAATTCATCACAAGAATCTAGTCCGGTTGTTTGGATACTGTGAAGGGTCTCATCGGCTTTTGGTATACGAGTTCATGAGCAATTGCACTTTAGCAAACTTCCTCTTTACACTTCCAAGACCTGATTGGCGTCAGAGAGTCAAGATCGCATTGGGGGTTGCAATAGGGCTTCTCTACCTGCATGAGGAATGTGAGTTCCCAATCATCCACTGTGATATCAAGCCTCGAAACATACTTCTAGATGACTCTTTCTCTGCAAGAATATCCGACTTCGGACTGGCAAAACTGGTACTCTCAAATCAAACACGGACTCGTACAATGATCAGAGGAACACGAGGCTATGTGGCCCCTGAATGGTTCAGGAATGTGCCTGTAACTGCTAAAGTGGATGTCTACAGTTTTGGTGTGGTGTTACTAGAGATCATTTGCCGCAGAAGGAGCGTCGTAATGAACCTTGAGAAGATGAAGAAGAAGAAGAAGAAAGAGCAATACTTGGGCATAAAATTCTAATTTTGCAACACAAACGGAAATCCCATGAAACAAAATACACAAGATAAAAGGAATTGAAGCAATAAATTCAATCAAGGATGTAAACTTTCAAATAAAAAACACGAACATTAGTCCTCATATGTTAAAAACCAGTACCTTATTGATCGCAGAAAGAGTAAGCACAGGGAGTTGTTTGAGCTTGAGGAATTGATCAGGTGACAGCTTTGGCAGCATACTAGTTTTACCTTGAGGATTCAAAACTTATAAATATTCAGACATTAAAAAAATGAAATAAATGACAAAACGAGAGTAGCTCAGCAGCATATATTTAGGGCCCAGGTGGAACTTAGTGTAAGGCCAAGAAACCAAAAAGAGTTGATGGAGGGTCTCTAACTCTGAAAAATAGACCATAATACAGCGCATAGGGCCCAATACAACCAAACTAAGCCTATAAAATCAAATAAAGACTGCATTCTGTGATGAGCCTAACTTCAGTTCGAGCCCTATTTAAAACTTGTTTACATATATATATATATATATATATATATATATATATATATATATATATATATTAAAAGTATTTTAAAAAAATTAAAAAATATTTTTTATTTACTTCAAATTTAGTTTTCTCTTTAAAGATCACCAGTTCAAATCCTACAAATCTCAGGCCACTAGAAACTTATATGATCATTAACTTTAGGACCTATAAGATTAATCAAGATACACACAAATTAATCTGGACACCTCTATTAATACAAAAAAATAAAACAATATCTAATTCTCGTTTGGAAAATAGTGTTCATAAAGTTACAAAATTGTTAATTGTAACAATATAATGACAGTATTGCTTTTTACATCCGAAATTTTCAAACTAGCTATTAGGAGTATTAGATTTTTTTCACAGATCATATATATTAGTTGTTATTATATTAATTAAACACAAATAGATCTTTTTAAATTAAAAAAAACAATGAAAAGATTAAAATATCATTAAAAATAAAAATTTTAAGACTAGCATGCATGAACATTTTGGTATTTTGATAATAGATTATTATTATTATTATTATACATAAAAAATAATTTAGTGTTTGGTTAAATAAAAAAAAGCATTGATACGTTGTTGGCCTTGACATGCAACATGTCCCTGCTTTTTTCATTTTTGTTTTATAAATTAAAGATAAACAACAACAAAAATAAATCAAGCATAGATGGACGTGGTTAGATTTAGAACTTGTAGTTACAATTAATTTTTAAAATAATTTTTTTTCTTATCAAAATCATATCAAAATTTAACCCAAGACAGAATACAATCCACACAACTAATTTTTTTATTATAAATTTTTCACCGTTGTTGAAAAACATTTCCTCGTACAACTAACACGGCAAACACTCCCCATGAAATTGTTTTTTGGTTTTTTCTTACAAGAAATCCCGATTGAAGGCCAAGGCCTAATGGGGACATCTAAGGAGCCTAATCTCAAGTACAAAGAGCACAAGGCTGTAAAAAAAAAAGGGTAACAAAAATAGTCAAAATAAAACCACAAGTACTAGATGATACAAATAAGCTCAAGAAACCAAACAAGCCCATACTCACAGAGCTCAAGGGCAGCAAACTCCTTGATCAACCAAACAAACGATCTTCACCTTTTTCCATGGATAATCTGCTCAACATCTTTTCGATCACCAGATCCGAACAGCGAGGCATCGGATCCTTGCCCATACTACGAGTTTTTTTTTCCAAACAAATTGCTTAGCAGCTAGTACAGCATATGATAAGTACGAAAGAAATGGACTCGCCATTGACTTAGATTCTGCTCAGTTCACCATTTGAGCTGAGGGGAAAAAGAGATAGGAGCGAAGGAACATCTAAAAAACCTTCTAACATTTCCAGTACCATCTTCATTGTAGGTCTCTTTGAAGGTTCTTCTTGAATGCACCACAGTGATACCTCTACCCACTTTTTCAGCCTCTCTTTGTCCTCCATTGCCACCTTGTCGTTATCCACCAAATGATAAATTCTCCCTCCGATATAGCAATCATAAGCCCAGTCTGTAAGTATTGCTCTTTCTTCTTCTTCTTCTTCTTCTTCAAGGTCCATTACGACGCTCCTTCTGCAGCAAATGATCTCTAGTAACACCACACCAAAACTGTAGACATCCACTTTAGCAGTTACAGGCACATTCCTGAACCATTCAGGGGCCACATAGCCTCGTGTTCCTCTGATCATCGTACGAGTCCGTGTTTGATTTGAGAGTAGCAGTTTTGCCAGTCCGAAGTCAGATATTCTTGCAGAGAAAGAGTCATCTAGAAGTATGTTTTGAGGCTTAATATCACAGTGGATGATTGGGAACTCACATTCCTCATGCAGGTAGAGAAGCCCTCTTGCAACCCCCAATGCGATCTTGACTCTCTGATGCCAATCAGGTCTTGGAAGTGTAAAGAGGAAGTTTGCTAAAGTGCCATTGCTCATGAACTCGTATATCAAAAGCCGGTGAGACCCTTCATCGCAGTATCCAAACAACCGGACTAGATTCTTGTGATGAGTCTTCCCAATTGAACTCACTTCAGTCCTGAATTCCCTCTCCCTTTCTTGAGCCAACTTGTCCAACTTCTTGACCGCGATGGCGTTTCCTGAACTTGATCTCATGAAGCCTTTATAGACTATGCCAAAGGAACCCCTGCCAAGCTCTTCCATAAATCCATCAGTTGCTTCTTCAAGTTCCTCGTAAGTGAAGGAACGCAAAGTTGAAAAATAAATGCTTGAATCTGACCCTACCTTCTTCACTTTTCTCTCGCGCCTTCTGAACAGAATTAGAAAAGTAACAACCAGCAAAATCACGTTGAGAAATGCAGAACTACCCAGAAGGGAACCTAGTAGAACCGGTTTCTCTTTATCACTGCCACCGTTGCAATAACCAGAAGGAGGAACTTCTTTCCTTACTTTGAAGAGACTCTTTGCAAAACCCGTGGGCAAGTATCTTCCATTGGAGAGAGGCAGCCTCTTCTTCCAACATACACGACCATTAAAAATGGCGACAGCACATGAACAATCATATAAGCAAGACTTTTCACATTGCGTCTGGTTGTATGGTGATAAGCTTTCATAATCATTCAATGGCCAATTTACATTATCAAACTGCCTAATTTCGTATAACTCTTCCGGGTCTCCCCGTCCATCATCTAGTCCACACCCTTGTGGAAAAGTTGGTTTGCATCCTCCAAGGCTGTCGTTTGGATCCAGGAAAACAAATCCAGGAGGACATTTACAAGTGGGCTTCCTATTTTCTTGAATTGAGCAGTAGCTATTGAAACCACAAGAACCACTACCAATATCAGTTAATATAGCCTTGCACATGTCCAAGGGAATGGATTGCACAGGCAACCAATCTTCGTTATTTGTAGAATTCTTTGGAAGAGAATATTGAGTGAAGACTCCATCAAATCCCAAAGTTGCTCGGTAATAGTTATCACCAGTACTATAATTTAAACGATTCCAGTCAGGAAACTGAGCAATTCCTCCATTCAGTTTAACTATGTAAACGTTTGCCGATTCATTGAAAACCAACCGATAGCCAGACTCATAAGGATCTGTATTATATGTATCGCTGCTATAATAATGATCATATTGTAATTCACTAGGCCAAGCAATAGGATTGAGCTCGAGACTGCCATTCGAGAAGTTGAGCTCAAACCTTCCCTTTGAGTAGTTGGTTTCTGTTAATCTAGAAACCAGCTTGCTGCCCAAATCCAATGTTTGGGTTGGCAAGATAGTGTCTGTAGGATTCTTGAAAGTCTCCCAAATGTAAGTACTAGAATCGTTACCTTTAAGCACAAAGTTTCCTGTGTCAAGCATGGCAGCAGAGATTGCAGGGGTAGCTGGATTTGCCTGCCATATTATTAGACCTTTAGGATCCGTCAACACAAGATCGCTAGACGTCAGCTCAACTTTTGATCCTCTTGGAAGTGGGTTGTTTCCATTGGCATGCCAAACAACGGTCCTAGCTGGAATTACGTCGAACCAAATGGCGAGCAAGAAAAGGTTTGAATTGTCCAGTTGACGAAAACCAAAAGCAAAATCCCCAGACGGTGAAAGCCACGTATTTCCATTAGTGGTCAGTGATGAGCTCGGAGTTATTATCGCCATGGATAAATCGAGGTGAAGGGGAAGGATGAGAAAAAGAAGGATAGCAAAGGAAGCCATGGTAAGGTGAAGTGTTATCTTAGGGAAGCTGTGGTGCAAGGTATTTGAACGTATAAAGTCTAGGTCGTTTTACACAACTCACAAATGCTGGTGTCATCTATGAACTGATAGAGGACCTCGGAGTCCATATAACATCTGAACTTGAATCTTTTCCTATCGACGTCTCCTTTCATCGAAGCATTGTAATTGACTGACTTAATAAACTTGACCCACCCGATCAGGTGAATACTCAACTCTTTGATTTTTATTATCTAAAATTATGTGGTTTTATTTTTTCTAAAAACATATAAATCTAAATAAAAAAAATAAAATAATACCAGTTTAGATTTACTTGATAAATTCAGAACCTTGATTTTAGACTGGATGTGGTAAAATCCTTGAACCGGAAAAGACTCCAAAGTCCAAATTCTTGATTTCTTTGCACCACCTGAATACATTTATGGTGAGATAAGAAAAGGACAGCTCACCTAGCGTAAAGGAAATAGATAAAAGAGACAACGTAGTTACGTGAAGTAACCTAACATTGTACTTTGAAATTGCCGAGTCTTACTTGGGTTATTCGGGTTTGGTGAGAGTGTGTTTTAAACGTGTTAATAATTATTTTTTAAAATATTTTTTTATTTTAAAATATATTAAAATAATATTTTTTAAATTATTTTTGATATTAATATATTAAAATGATTTAAAAATATCCAAAAATATTAATTTGATACAAGAAAAAAAATAAAAAATTTTAATTTTTTTTAAAAACGCTTCCAAAACACAATGTTAAACCCACTCTAATAAGTCTTTTAATGCAAATTAATAAAGCAGGAAGAATCAAAAGTTTAATTACAGACTGCAAAAACTCTCCCTCCTGTTGCCAGAATCAGCGATTAATCTCAAATAACAAAATGGAGTGATTTTCATAATCATAGCTAAGCCAGATGTCAATCTATTTTTATTTTTATTTTTAATTAATGTGAGTAATATTTGAATTAATTTGTATTTATGGTTCAAAACTAATAATCATATAATCCTTCCATTACCATGAAGTTTGTGGTTCAATCAAAATTTCTTGATTTTACATAATGTTGTTGCAGTTTCAGAGACCTTTGAGCTCAAGTTTTTTTAGCATTTTCCTTCGCGTTTTCGTCTGAAGCTGTTAATTGCTTGGAGAAAACAGACCATGCTTTCTTTAATCCACTAAAAAGAAGGAATAAAAAACATAAAAATGATAATGTCGGCATCCATTAAAAACAAATAAAAATGATCGACGGTGAAGAGGGTCGAGGTTGCTGTCCAAGTATTTGAAGATATTTCAAGGCAAGCTGCCAAGCCGGCTGCTAAAGTATTATTGGTCATTTGATCAAAAATAATTCTTGCGAGCATAAAGCACAAATTGCTTTTCTCTGTCATCTCCGTCTCTTGCTAGTCTCATATTTGAATCTTCTTGCATTCCAGGAAAAAAATTCAATATTACTGGTCAAGGCAACTGACTTTCTTCCTTTGATTAATATTACCTGTAAAATTCGTCAGCGTGATAAACATTAATTCAAGTAATTAGAGATAGCCAACCTAAAATATTTTTTAAACTTGTAATTTAAATTATAAAATCGGAATAATAAAATAAAAAATTATAGAGAATTATAAAGTATTTTTTAAAAAACATATGTATTCGTGTTAACTTTTTAAACTTATGTTCCGGGTTATTAGATCATAAATATTCTATCTGAAAAAACCATGAAGCCTAATTCCCCAAAAATAATTCACTATGCATTAATACAAAAAACTTGGTCAAATATTTTTTTAAAAATTTATTCAAATACCAAATTGCTCTTAAGCTGAATTAATAATAATAAAAAAAACCATTGTGAAAAGACCAGAAAACTCATTGACTCATGGTTTAGAATTTTTGCTATTAAAGATATTTTTGTCATTTTTATTATGCGTTTTAGTTGTTTATTATTTTTTTTATTTGGTAAAATAATAAATTGCCTCTTAGTTGACATTATAATAATGAAAAAAATTTATAAAAAACAATAAAAAAACACCCATTTATGTTATTTTTAATTTATTTTTCCTTTAAATAGTATTTTGATTATTTTACTATGCAATAAAAATAATAATAAAAAAAAATTTGTTTGTCCTCGGTTAATTTGGCAATGACAAATGAACCCTATGAAAAGACTTCAATGTCTTTGAAAAATAGTATTAAGTTTTTAAAGTGGAAGAGAAAAATAATCTTTATATTGTTCAGTGAATAATATTTTTTATTCTAGAGCTAGAATATTGTCGCAATGCTATTTATCTTCTTTTAATATGATGAGAGACTTATAATTTTTTTACCAAATAAGAACAGTCAACATTTAATCTACTGATTTTTTTAATTTCTAGGCTATGTTTGTTACCTGGAAAGTAATTTTTGGGAAATCACTTTACAAACTTTCATGTGTTTGTTTACCATTAGAAAAGTTGGTCAATGGAAAACACTTTCCAGTAAAAAAAAAATTTGGCTTGGTTTCCAGAAAAATGTTTTCCTGGAAAATTTTAGCTGAAAACACTTTTCGGAAGTTGTGAAAAATTTAGAAATGTCAAATTATTTGCTGATTATATCAAATTTGGTCCTCATTTTATAATTGTTATTTTCTTTTCTCTTATTATTTTTTGTTGAAATTTTTTATCTATCAAATTTGATCCTCATTCTTTTTATTGTTACTTATTTTATTTGAAATAATTTATGAAATGTTAATTATTATTATTTTAATTTCTTCATCTTTCATTTTTTATATTTTTTATATTTGATCTCTATTTTTTTTATTTGAGATAATTTATGAAGTTATATTTTTTTTTCAATTTCATTCTCATTCAACTTTTTAATTTGTAAGATTTGTTTCTCGTTATTTTAATAAACTTAAGAAAAATAAAACATTAACAAGTTATTTTCCAGCTCATTTTTCATGACATAGCCAAATACTAGAAAGTGTTTTTCAACTTATTTTCCACTACACTACCAAACATTAGAAAATAATTCACTTTCTCGGAATTCACTTTTCCCGGAATTTACTTTCCAAAGGGAAACTACTTTCCAGTATAAAAACAGGGCTCTAGTTTTTTTTACTATATTTAAAGGAGAGCATTTACATTATTTTTCATTTACTATGTTTCTGACACCTTCCTTATACTTTGCGCTAAGAAATACAAACTTTCATAGCCAAATAAGACTCGTCCATCTGAAGCAGTTTCTTTTAACTTTTTAACAACAAAATACATTTAAGTTGGCATCATGATGGTGTCTTAAAATTTAATATGCTCAAGAATTAGATTATTTGGTGTTTAGATAGTGGTTACTCAAATGTTCATATCCATATTTCTCTCTTTATAGCCTAGGAAGTACATAATTGATGGTAGAAGTCCTGGTAACTACAAAACAGTCTCTTTCGGTTGGATTTAGAGACCCTCTAATAATAAATTCAATAACTTTAAAAGGGAATTATAATAAATAAAAGAAAGAGTTTTAAACTCTATTCTTGTTTTAGTATGGTAAATATTCTAAAGGTTAAGGTATGAATGCTTGAAAAGTAGAAAAAAGTAAATTCTAGTTCATAAGGTATTTATAATTCCTGAACCTTATTGATGGAGTAGATAAGTAAGAAATGGACTCGCCATTGACTTAGATTCGCTCAGTTCACCATTTGAGCCGAGGGGAAAAAGAGATAGGAGCGAAGGAACATCTACAAAACCTTCTAACATTTCCAGACCATCTTCATTGTTGGTCTCTTTGAAGGTTCTTCTTGAATGCACCACAGTGATACCTCTACCCACTTTTTCAGCCTCTCTTTGTCATCCATTGCCACCTTGTCGTTATCCACCAAATGATAAATTCTCCCTCCGATATAGCAATCATAAGCCCAGTCTGTAAGTATTGCTCTTTCTTCTTCTTCTTCTTCAAGGTCCATTACGACGCTCCTTCTGCAGCAAATGATCTCTAGTAACACCACACCAAAACTGTAGACATCCACTTTAGCAGTTACAGGCACATTCCTGAACCATTCAGGGGCCACATAGCCTCGTGTTCCTCTGATCATCGTACGAGTCCGTGTTTGATTTGAGAGTAACAGTTTTGCCAGTCCGAAGTCGGATATTCTTGCAGAGAAAGAGTCATCTAGAAGTATGTTTTGAGGCTTGATATCACAGTGGATGATTGGGAACTCACATTCCTCATGCAGGTAGAGAAGCCCTCTTGCCACCCCCAATGCGATCTTGACTCTCTGATGCCAATCAGGTCTTGGAAGTGTAAAGAGGAAGTTTGCTAAAGTGCCATTGCTCATGAACTCGTATATCAAAAGCCGTTGAGACCCTTCATCGCAGTATCCAAACAACCGGACTAGATTCTTGTGATGAGTCTTCCCAATTGCACTCACTTCAGTCCTGAATTCCCTCTCCCTTTCTTGAGCCAACTTGTCCAACTTCTTGACCGCAATGGCGTTTCCTGAACTCGATCTCATGAAGCCTTTATAGACTATGCCAAAGGAACCCCTGCCAAGCTCTTCCATAAATCCATCAGTTGCTTCTTCAAGTTCCTTGTAAGTGAAGGAACGCAAAGTTGAAAAGTAAATGCTTGAATCTGGCCCTGCCTCCTTCACTTTTCTCTCGCGCCTTCTGAACAGAATTAGAAAAGTAACAACCAGCAAAATCACGTTGAGAAATGCAGAACTACCCAGAAGGGAATCTAGTAGAACCGGTTTCTCTTTATCACTGCCGCCGTTGCAATAACCAGAAGGAGGAACTTCTTTCCTTACTTTGAAGAGAATCTTTGCAAAACCCGTGCGCATGTATCTTCCATTGGAGAGAGGCAGCCTCTTCTTCCAACATACACGACCATCAAAAATGGCAACAGCACATGAACAATCATATAAGCAAGACTTTTCACATTGCGTCTGGTTGTATGGTGATAAGCTTTCATAATCATTCAATGGCCAATTTACATTATCAAACTGCCTAATTTCGTATAACTCTTCCGGGTCTCCCCGTCCATCATCTAGTCCACACCCTTGTGGAAAAGTTGGTTTGCATCCTCCAAGGCTGTCGTTTGGATCCAGGAAAACAAATCCAGGAGGACATTTACAAGTGGGCTTCCTATTTTCTTGAATTGAGCAGTAGCTATTGAAACCACAAGAACCACTACCAATATCAGTTAATATAGCCTTGCACATGTCCAAGGGAATGGATTGCACTGGCAACCAACCCTCGTTATTTGTAGAATTCTTTGGAAGAGAATATTGAGTGAAGACTCCATCAAATCCCAAAGTTGCTCGGTAATAGTTATCACCGGTATAATTTAAACGATTCCAGTCAGGCAACTGAGCAATTCCTCCATTCAGTTTAACTATGTAAACGTTTGCCGATTCATTGAAAACCAACTGATAGCCAGACTCATAAGGATCTGTATTATATGTATCGCTGCTATAATAATGATCATATTGAAATTCACTAGGCCAAGCAATAGGATTGAGCTCGAGACTGCCATTCGAGAAGTTGAGCTCAAACCTTCCCTTTGAGTAGTTGGTTTCTGTTAATCTAGAAACCAGCTTGCTGCCCAAATCCAATGTTTGGGTTGGCAAGATAGTGTCTGTAGGATTCTTGAAAGTCTCCCAAATGTAAATACTAGAATCGTTACCTTTAAGCACAAAGTTTCCTGTGTCCAGCATGGCAGCAGAGACTGCAGGGGTAGCTGGATTTGCCTGCCATATTATTAGACCTTTAGGATCCGTCAACACAAGATCGCTAGACGTCAGCTCAACTTTTGATCCTCTTGGAAGTGGGTTGTTTCCATTGGCATGCCAAACAACGGTCCTAGCTGGAATTACGTCGAACCAAATGGCGAGCAAGAAAAGGTTTGAATTGTCCAGTTGACGAAAACCAAAAGCAAAATCCCCAGACGGTGAAAGCCACGTATTTCCATTAGTGGTCAGTGATGAGCTCGGAGTTATTATCGCCATGGATAAATCGAGTTGAAGGGGAAGGATGAGAAAAAGAAGGATAGCAAAAGAGGCCATGGTAAGGTGAAGTGTGATCTCAGAGAAACAGTGGTGCAAGGTATTTGGAACGTATAAAGTCTAGGTCGTTTTACACAACTCACAAATGCTGGTGTCATCTATGAACTGATAGAGGACCTCGAAGTCCATATAACATCTGAACCTGAATCTTTTCCTATTGACGTCTCCTTTCATCGAAGCATTGTAATTGGCTGACTTAATAAACTTGACCGACCCGATCAGGTGAATACTCAACTCTTTGATTTTTAAATAAAAAAATAAAATTATACCATTTTAGATTTACTTGATAAATTCAGAACCTTGATTTTAGACTGGATGTGATAAAATCTTTAAACCGGAAAAGACTCCAAAGTCCAAATTCTTGATTTCTTCGCACCACCTGAATACATTTATTGTGAGATAAAAAATGGACAGCTCACCTAGCGTTAAGAAAATAGATAAAAGAGACAACGTAGTTACGTGAAGTAACCTAACATTGTACTTTGAAATTGCCGAGTTTTATTTGGTTTGGTGAGAGTGTGTTTGAATTGGTAACAATTACTTTTTTTAATTTTTTTTAAAGCACTTCCAAAATGTAATACTAATCCCTCTCTAATAAGTTTTTAATGCAAATTAATAAAGCAGGAAGAATCCAATGTTTAAATTAAAGGCTGCAAAAACTGTCCCTCCTCCTGTTGCCAGAATCAGCAATTAATCTCAAATAACAAAATGGAGTGATTTTCATAATCATGGCTAAACCAGAGGAAAAATCAAATTTTTTTTTTTATTATTAATATGAATGTTTGAATTAATTTGTACTCACAGTTCTGAAATTAATAATTACAAAGTTTGTGGTTCAATCAAAATTTCTTATTTTACACAATGTTGTTGCAGTTTCAGAGACCTTTGAGCTCTGGTTTTTTTAGCATTTTCGTTCGCGTCTGTCTGAAGCTGTCCATTGCTTGGAGAAAAGAGATCATGCTTTCTTTAATCCACTAAAAAGAAGGAATAAAAAACATAAAAATGATTATGTCGGCATCCATTAAAAACAAATAAAAATGATCGACGGTGAAGAGGGTCGAGGTTGCTGTCCAAGTATTTGAACTGAAGATATTTCAAGGCAAGCAGCCAAGCCGGCTGCTAAAGTATTATTGGTCATTTGATAAAAAATAATTCTTGCGAGCATAAAGCACAAACTGCTTTTTTCGGTCATCTCCGTCTCTTGCTAGTCTCATATTTGAATCTTCTTGCATTCCAGGAAAAAAAATTCAATATTACTGGTAAGGCAATTGACTTTCTTCCTTTAATTAATATTACCTTTAAAATTCGTCAGCATGATAAACATTAATTCAAGTAATTAGAGATGAGCCAACCTAAAATATTTTTCAAACTTGTAATTTAAATCATAAATCAGAATAATAAGATAAAAAATTATACATAATTATAAGGTATTTTTTAAAAAAATATATATATTTGTATTAACTTTTTAAATTTATGACCAGAGTTATTAGACCATAAATATTCTACCTGGAAAAACCATGAAGTCTAATTCCCCCAAAATAATTTCACTATGCATTAATAAAAAAAACTTGATAAAACATTTTTTTAAAATTTAGTTAAATACCAAATTGCTCTTAAGCTGAATTAATAAATAAAAAAAAACCTTTGTGAAAAGACCAGAAAACTCACTGACTCATGGTTTAGAATATTTGCTATTAAAGATATTTTTGTCATTTTTATTATGCATTTTAGTTGTTTATTTTTTTTATATATATTTGGTAAAATAATAAATTTCCTCTTAGTTGACATTATAATAATGAAAAAAACATTGTAAAAAACAATAAAAAAATGCCCATTTATGTTATTTTTTAATTTATTTTTATAATTATACATAATTATAAGGTATTTTTTTTAAAAAAATATGTATTCGTATTAACTTTTTAAATTTATGACCCGAGTTATTAGACCATAAATATTCTATCTGGAAAAACCATGAAGCGTAATTTCCCCAAAATAATTTCACTATGCATTAATAAAAAAAACTTGATAAAACATTTTTTTAAAATTTAGTTAAATACCAAATTGCTCTTAAGCTGAATTAATAAATAAAATAAACCTTTGTGAAAAGACCAGAAAACTCATTGACTCATGGTTTAGAATTTTTGCTATTAAAGATATTTTTGTCATTTTTATTATGCATTTTAGTTGTTTATTTTTTTTATATTTGGTAAAATAATAAATTTCCTCTTAGTTGACATTATAATAATGAAAAAAACATTGTAAAAAACAATAAAAAAATGTCCATTTATGTTATTTTTAATTTATTTTTGTTTTAAAGAGTACTTTGATCGTTTTACTTTGCAATGAAAATTATATATATAAAAAAAAAACTTGTTTGTCCTCCGTTAATTTGACAATGACAAATGAACCCTATGAAGGGACTTCAATGTCTTTGATAAATAGTATTCAATTTTATAAGTGGAGGAGAAAAATCATCTTTATATTATTCCAGTGAATAATATTTTTTATTCTAGAACTAGAATATTATCGCAATGCTATTTATCTTCTTTTAATATGACGAGAGACTTATAATTCTTTTACCAAATAAGATCAGTCAACATTCAATCTACTCATTTTTATAATTCCTAGTTTTGTTTTTACTAAATTTAAAGGAGAACATTTACATTATTTTTCATTTACTATGTTTCTGACACCTTTCTTATACTTTGCGTTAAGAAATACAAACTTTCATAGCCAAATAAGACTCGTCCATCTGAAGCGATTTCTTTTAACTTTTTAACAACAAAATACATTTAAGTTGGCATCATGATGATGTCTTAAATTTTGATATGCTTAAGAATTAGGTTATTTGGTGTGTGTTTACATAATGGTTAATCAAATGTTCATTTCCATATTTCTCTCTCTCTCTATAGCCTAGGAAGTACATAATTGATGGTAGAAGTCCTGGTACCTATAAAACAGTTTTTTTCGGTTGGATTTAGAGACCATATAATGATAAAGTCAGTAACTTTAAAGGGGAATTGTAATAAATGAAAGAAAGAACTTTAAACTCTAAGAACAAGAATGATTGTTCTTGCTTTGGTATGATAAATATTCTAAAGGTTAAGGTATGAGTGCTTGAAGAGTAGAAAAAAATGAACCCTCTACCTAGGTGGTTCAGAAGGTATATAATCCCTAAACCTTATCGTTTTGATGGAGTGGATAGATGAAAAATATCATTTATAGATCATTAATAAGATGAAAATATGGCATGTCATTGAAAAACCTTTTATACATATATGGATGTAGGAAAATGATTATTTCTAACGTGAACAATTCATATTAATAGGTGTAAGACAGAACTCTATGGTCCTAATATAGATCTTTAATGACCTCTAGATCAATTGGGTTTGTCAATTTACCATCACGTTGACTTAGGCTTAACTCATGGCTGAATCCAAGTATATTAGGTTTGACAACTTGCTAGACCCATGTTGACTTGGTCTCAGCCCATGGCTAAGCCCAAGTTTATTGATCTAGCAACTTGTCAGGCTCACATTGACTTAGGTTTAGCATATGGCTCAACTCAAGTATACAAGGTTTGCCAACCTAGCTAGACCTATATAGCCTTGGGCTTAACACATGACTAAACCCAAGTATATTGCAAAACTCATGTTAATTTGAGCTTTACATGACTAAACCCAAGTATATTGGATTATATAATCTATCAAACCCATGTTTGCTTAGGTTATCACCTTAAGATGACTTTAGACTCTTTAACAAAGCATCAAAATATCGAGTCAAAAAGTTTGGCTCATTAGTTACCCCCTAAGTCTTCATGCATTTGATGCAAAAAGACATTAAAAAGGTAACCACCTAGATTTGTCTCAACTCTTTTAGAAAGAAGATGCCTCCCCCACATTGATCTTAAATGTTGTTATGAGGTGGCAAAACAATCTTTTTTTAGAATACCATTCGACTGCGTATAGTCAATATAATAATCATTTAGCCTTTCCAGGGTTATGATATGATTTCACATGTCCCTTATATATTGGTGGGAACAAGAGGTGATGGCCTATATAAAACCTTTTTATTTCTTAATCCTATTTTTTTTTTACTTTTGCTAAAATTTCTCTTTACATTCCCTATATTAAGAGCCTTACAAAGAGATTAAGATTTTTGTTTTGTACAGAAAAGTCGTTTTATAGGTAAACAAAGAAATCACACTTCATCGCTTCTTTTATATTTTTAATTTTCTCTACGAATGACTTATAGAAAAGGCAAGAAAAATCATATCTTTTGAGAAAAGATTTTAGTTTTAAGCCTGAAACTGAAATTTCTCACCAGAGATTTATGACTATTAGAATAAGCTCTAAATCTGAAAGTGACGCTACTCAACTCTCTTATATTAGAAGAGGTAATGAGCCTGTCCCTCAAGAGACTTCAAATCTCAAGGGAAAACTAAGGTTACCTAGGACACTTAGGAATGAGGTAGAAAACATTGTCTCTTATGAGCAAATAACCCTGACCAACTCTAAATAACTAAGGGGATTTTTGGTTAAGTTGCTGGAGGATAATGATTGTGTTACCCAGGTCACTTGTAAACCTATTAGGGGTAATTTTATTATCACTGCCCCCATGTGTATATATGAATTTGGGTACTTGTTTCCTTTATAAGGGTTTGTAAGAGATACCTTTTGTTATTTCAACTTGAGTCTTGCTCAGCTCCATCCCAACAAATGGACTGCCTTGTCTACCTTTAACAAGTTGATGAAGATCTTTAAGGAGAAACTCACGATTAGGATGATCAGACGCTCCTATTCATTAACCAATAATGTTGAAGACGAGCCTTCCATTCCCTGGATTTTTACCTTCTTCATTAAGCCAAGAGAGCTTATGAAAGGCACCTTTCAAGGAAAATCCACTCATATATAAAAAAATAAAAAATAGAGGAGAAGATGGGTGATAATGAGGTTTGAGGGTGTGGCTAGACCTCAAGTGGGGTATGATGTTATTTGAGGTTGTTTCCACTTTTGAAGAGCACCCCTTAATAGTGTGAATGGCAAACCTCTTCTCAATGAGAATGAGGAGAAGGCATGTTGTAGTTTACGTTCACTTCAGATTGAGCACAAAATCAATTGCATGGATCAAGTTATTTAAAATGTTTTTTTTTGTAATTTTAGTTTAGTATGTTATTTTAGTTTCATGTGTTACTCATCATATGACTCTTTTCTTGTACATGATCCTTGCCAAGAGAAATATAATCAAAGTTCAGCAGGTTTACACCATTCATACCTAGCCATGTCTCTTCATTTGAAGGCATCGCTATCTGCTTCCTAGAGGAACCCCTAGTACATAGAAATATGAGTATATAAGTAGCTTATTTAGATGTAAAAAGGGATCACAATAGTTGCTTTTTCAATTGAGGTTGGGTGTTAAGACACCACAAGTGAAGTTGATCTCTTAAATTGGGGAAGGGGTCCTAAAGTACCTACTCCTACTTCGGTCATTCTTGACACTACTTCTTGTTGGAAGAAAAGAAAAGCATATATTGCTTTCGACTTGACATGAAAGTATTTCCTCCTCTAATCAGCACTTCTGCTCAAACTAGCCCAATCCCTATGCTCACTGGGTTTTCCAGTTAAGTGTTTCATGTTATAAGGGTGAAGGACTTCTTCTTTAAGTTGAACTTAGATTGTGCTCCTCTTTGCTTTCCCAACTTGAGCTATGAGGATATAAGCATGATGTGTTCTATTCTTTTGGGGAGGCCCACTTTTGAGTATGGAGGACTAGAGATTATGAACACCTTAGACAAGCTGCTTACCTTTCCTTCTAATGTCAATGTGCTGACATACCTTAATTATCAATGTCACTTAGCTGTAACTAGGTAGATGACCTTCTATGTATGAATAATCTTCACATAAGATTTATTTTCTAATATACTAACTAGTCTTATTTAATAAGAGTTTGAATTTATTTTATTTTTTGTTTGAACTTTTATGATGTGTGCTCATTCGAGAAGTTGATGAGTTGAAGAGAGAAAGTTCATAAAAGAGGTGATAAAGTAGTATTATGCTGATAAGAAAAAGGTGCAAAGACTAAATGAAGAAAATACTACTTAAGATATAAAGCTGAAAACTATTAAGGTTGCTTATGCTTGACTACAAAGGAAGTTGAAGGGACAGACTTATAACTTGAGCTCGATTGAAAAAAAGCTTGGGGAGGTGTATAACCGAATAGACTCCTTAGAAAAAGAGGTAGCTGAGCTTAGGGAGTTTAGGGAGGCCATGCGGAAAGAGTTGGGGTTGCTTTGGAAGAGGCCTATAATTCTAATTTGAGGATGGAAACATTGAAGAATTCATCCCAAGAATTCTATATTGAGTATGGAGAGTCTATCTCCTTAACAGAGACAATAAGGGACAAAATCTTCTTATCCATGTCCAACTTGTATTTCCTTAACCTCTTTAGGGGAATGCAAGTGGACTATAGTGAGTCCTTTCCTAATGACTAGATTTTTTATTTTAAAGACATCTTCCTTCCCTACCAAGGACGCTGCAGCAAAAAAATGAAGTCTATTTTGCTTAAGAGCCAGGCATGGATATGTAAAAACTTTATTTATTTATTTTGAGTAGACATTATTTTCCCTAATCTTGTAGGGCATTTAATAATATAATGAATATTTTGGCTTTCAAGCCCTGGAGTTGGCCTTAAGACCTTTAACTATTTATTCTTATATATGGTATTATATTTTCTAAGTATGAATGTAAGTTCTTTTAGTAGATTTAAGATTTCATTAAATAGTCTGTATCTTAGCCTATATAGGTATAATGCCCTATACTTAGAAAAATATAAGAGGGATCCCTTTAAACAGGCTAAATGGGTACTTAGAAAATTTAAAACATTCAACTTATACTTATTAAAAGCTTTCCAAAATCTTAAGGCTTCAATTGCATTCGTGAATTTAGCAAACATATAGCCTAAATACACGTAGAAAAAATTATAATCTTACTTAGAAGGATCAAATTACTCTTTAGCCTTTCCTGCTTTTTTTTTAAGAGTTATTGAACCTTAAAAAGAGCAGATGTGCCAACAACTATAAGAAGGTTTGTGACATATCCTATTTAAGGGGTGTCTTAATTATCCATCTTTGATGGTGATTATGGATGTCAATAAACCAGTTTTGGAAGAATAGTTAATGACTTTTTTATTAGTTTTCCATATATGACGCTAATTGATGATGTCTCAAAATTTAATATACTTAAGAATAAGATTATTTGGTGTTTGAATAATGATTAATCAAATGTTCATGTCAATATTTCCCTCTCCATAGCCCAATAAGTACATAATTTATGATAGAAGTATTTTTATGTGCAATATAGTCCATTTCAATGGGATTTTAGATCTGATAACTTTTAAAACCCACGTCGACTTGGGTTGAGTATATGGTTGGGTCCAAGTATATTAGGACATGACTACTTGGCAAACCAAGTAGATGCTGGAGTGAAGCATATCGAAGGAAGCAGAGTGAAACAATGACTTCTATCCATGAGCTACAAACTACAACAAACACCAAAGTACAAGGCTAAAAGTTTAAAACATAGTCACGGCCGATCATAAAGCTGAACGCAAGCTAATAGCCTAGAGTTAGAGGGAAAGTTTTGTTCTTAGCTTAGAACAACTTCGAAAGCCTGACCCGGCTTTTGGGTTGAGATATTTGATTGAATTATAGAATAAGTTCTTACAGTGCCCAGAATTGGACAAACAGCTCTTTGAAGATGCAGATGAATTGAATTAGATAAAAAAGAATAGAAAGGGAAGGTTCTATCACCACAGTCTTAGACTTCCTCTAGGGCTAATAGACTCCCGCACCTTAGGACTGTGAATAGAGGCTTACTAGTAAAGGGACCGGTTAGAATGACTAATATAAGAAAGAAAAGAGTGAAGGGAGATGATCTTCACAACCGCAAGGAACGGTTGTTGGGAGTCGGCCTCTATGGCTGCCGGGTTCACACCGTTACTGCAACTTGTCTACCGAAGAGGAGGATGCATGTCGTCATCAGCATGACTGTGAAATGATGAGGATTGCTGTTGCTCCTCTTCTCTTGGCTTTCATGAGGTCCAAAACAAAACATTTTACACCATAAAACTTCATAAGCCACAGTATTCAACTTCCATATAGTAATTAAAGCAATAACCCTTTAATTGTTGAAAATCTTCATTTGCGTTTCATGTTAATTTAGTTCAATACTTCTATTGACCTAAAACATTCATCCATGTTGTTTCCGTCTTAGCACACATAACATAAAAGTTTACAAAGGACAAAAAATAAACTAAAGGATTCTAATTTATACTTGTATCAAGCTGCCTAGTGAGGATGCACAATGCGATATTGGCCCAGATTTTCTCCTATTAGGCTAAAAAAGTTTTTCTGAATGTAAGATAACTATGAATTAGGATCATGAACAGTCGAAACCAAAATTATTCACAAGCTCACCAACTAAAACACAACACCACATTATTGCTTTTTCATGCTTTAAGCAAGCGTAGCAAAAAGGGAAGCTGATTATTTAAGTGTTTACCATCCACATAAGTGAAGCAGATAAAATGAGCGTCCATATTCACAAACAACAATTAATAAGAAATCAAAAGAAATGGTATGAACGAAACAAAATGAAGATGAAGCAAACGTATGGCTACTTTTCAACGAAGTTTATTTATTTCAGTCAATTTTCAATGTAGAGCCATTACAATCATAGCAGCACATTACTTCCGCATTAAACATGAAGAAACAATGTATATCTATAACTTCACATATTAAAAGCCAAGCTTGGCTTTTGTTCCAAGTGAAACGCATGCTTTCAGCTTACATTTCTTGCAAAGTCTGTTCATCAGACCATCTTTCCAACGTTTCTTAATTCTCTAACTCAGCCTATTCTCTAAATTAAGGTGGTTAAAGACCATGAAGATTTCTCTATAGAACCCGTTTTCTGAATTTTGCTACGGGTCAATGAATCTCGAGTAGTTATGACATGTTTCTAACGTAATTACTTGACCCAATCATGCTAGCTCGAGGCAAACTCTTATCGTCCAACCTCCAAGGCTACAACTCATTTATTTATCTCCCACACTTAAGGTTCTTAGCTCTCTGGAATATAGAAATCATTATGTTATCCAGTAATGAGCATGAACACTGAAAGCCATGTGTATTTCTTAACCATATATGCATTGAAAAGTAAGAAGTTCTGTTGTTCTAGCTTTCTTATGTTTACATTACCCACGCTAAATCACCAAATTGAATATACTATTCCATCACTAGTAACTGAAACTGTAATTACTAGTACACTTACCTCTGTATCACCATATGTGGGGCAGCTACAGCATGGGCATCTTCCATTTCACTGTCACTCTCAAGAAATCTTGCTCATTGCACAAAAAAGATGAAGAAAATATAAAAGGGAAGAAAACGATATGATCGTAAGATGACACATATAGTAACCATTGAAATTCATCATCAAAACTCTGTTGACATGAATTGTGGGAGCAGAGAAAGGGTGGCTGAGCAGTAGCAGCAACAGGTAGCAGCAGAATAGCTAAAGACAAAAGGAGAAAAAGTAAAACCCCCAATCCATGCTTGTAGTGGATTTGAAAAGTCTATCTAAGAATGATCTGTCAGCTGAAACTAAAATGTTAAACAATAAATAGTTGTAGTTATAGCATGTGGAAATTTGGTTAGTTCCTTATTGTTGAGATTTGAAGTTTCCTCTCCCGATAATAGGCTGTTATCGTCTTTCTCCTGGAACTTGATAGTGGGTTGTTATTGTTTTCTCGTAAAACCCGATAATAAACTCTTAGGGTCCTTTGCACTTGTATCCTAAAGAAGCTTTTCATTATGTTTTTTCATGTCATGGGAGAGACTTCGAAAAGCGGCTTACTAACGGCTCTTCGATGATGGTATGGCTGACTTACTGCACTTTTCTGTCTCCTTCATATCAGAAAAATGATCGTCTTCTAGGCGAGGTATTTAATTGCCTTTCTCACCAAGGTAGCTGAGATTCGTCTTGAATTCTCTTGCAATTGGACCACTCATGTATTAAATTAGGCTGTGGTTTTTGGGAAAACACTTTCTAAATTTTTCTGTGTTTATTTATCATTAGAAAAATTAATTAACGAAAAATATTTTTCGGTCAAAAGAAAATTTAGCTTGGTTTCTAGGAAAGTATTTTCCTGAAAAATTTGAGCGGAAAACACTTTCTGGAAGTTGTGAAAAATTTAGAAATGTCATATTATTTGCTGATTATATCAAATTTGGTCCTCAAACTTTTGATTGCTATATATATATATATATATATATATATATATATATATATATATATATATTGTTTTGAATATTTATTTTTCAATTTAATCTTTTAAAATTTAATTTTTATATAAACTTTGGTCCTCATTTTTTTAATTGTTATTTGTTTTTTCTTATTATTTTTTTATTGAAATTTTTTATCTATCAAATTTAATCCCCATTCTTTTGATTGTTACTTATTTTATTTGAAATATTTTATGAAATGTTAATTATTATTATTATTTTAATTTTTTCATCTTTTTTTTTTAATTTTTTAGATTTGATCTCTATTATTTTGATTATTATTTATTTTATTTGAGATAATTTATGAAATTATATATTTTTTTTCAATTTAATTTTCATTCAACTTTTTAATTTGTAAGATTTGTTCCTTATTATTTTAATAAATTTGAGAAAAATAAAACATTAATAAATTTTTTTTCAACTCATTTTCCATGACATAACCAAATACTGAAATGTGTTTTCTAACTTATTTACAATTGCACTACCAAACATCAGAAAATAACTTACTTTTCTATAATTCAATTTCTAAAAAAAAAACTATTTTTAAATAAATAAACGGGCTTTAGACTCTCAAACTTTTTCGGGCAGGTGTGTAGGTCATCAATTTGTTAGATGCGAGACAACTCCTCGTCATGATCCATTACTTAATGTGACAAAACCTCCTCATTCCAAATAGCTTTACAGCATCTCTAAATACAAATTCATAAAAATTTAAAATATAAAAATAAATATTTATAATAACCATAAACCAAATAGCTTGGGTTTATAAATTATAAAATATAGAAAATCAGATAAAATATAATTATCTATGACCCAATTATATATATAGATCCGTGGATTTTGGCATCTGTTAATTGACTTGCAAGTATACTCTTACAGTCACTTATTCATAATCAGGTCCATTATTCATTACGGCCGGCTCCAATTCAAACTGCCTCCAGCCCATTTTATGAGAGACTCAGAAGCTGAAGCCACTTTGGTTTTAAAATGGGCTTTAAGCCTACAACTCTTTATACCTATCAAGCATCTTTCATAGCCATCCTAAAGAAGAAGGGTTTATACCTGCCTTCTTGTTACTAAAGAAAACCAGAGACAGACAGCACACCCGCACGCACAGAAAGCAAAAACCAAACGAATCACAGACACTGAAAGTGAGTGAGTGAGTGAGGGAGAGAGGATGGAGCTTGCAATAAAAAACCCTATTGCCCTAACAACACAAAACTTCTTAAAACCAAAACCAAAACCAAAACCAAAGGTGAAAGCTTTGAGGGTTTTCAGTGTTAAATGCACAGCTTCTCTTTCTTCCTTGGATGGTGCTGCCACTGGTCAGCCTCTCTCCATTCTTACTTGCCTTTTACCTTTTTCATATCATTTTTTCTGGGATTATTCTATATTGTTGATTTGTTGTTTTAATCGAGAGTAACGTAGGGATTATGTGCATGAAAATGTGAAAACTTTGAGGTCTTTTTTGGTTTTTAAGGAGTGGTGGAAAGGCCTTGGAAAACTTCAGATGCTAGATTAGTACTTGAAGATGGTTCAGTTTGGAGGGCAAAGTCATTTGGTGCTAGAGGAACTCAAGTTGGTGAAGTTGTCTTCAATACTTCTTTGACAGGGTAAGATTTCTTCATGTTCTTTACAAAGAAATGAATTTTAATTTTCTTTGTTTGGCCTTTTTTATGGTATTATGTCCATTTATCATGTGGAGTAGTTTACTTAATTGAGTCGGTAGAAATAGCATTGATGTAATCCAGTTTTTGTTACAACGGAGAGTTTCCCTCATTTCAAGTTATTAGGTTTGGAACATTTAAAAGTGGGACCACTCCAGATTTGCATAGTTAGACTAGAATTGACATGTTCACCTTAATATCGAGCTGAGCTTGGAATTTGGATATCCACTTTTTGAAGTGGCAGAACGAAGCAAGATAACAGTCATGTCTTCTCACCCTAGGAATGCTATTCTGTTATAGGTTTTAGATAGAAAGCCCATACAATTCAATGCCTGAGGCACATTAAGGGACAGACAAAGGCATTTTACAATTGATGCAGAGACATTAAGCAAAGGTATATATGATGTCAATTTGAAGGCCATTCAAATGGAAAAGGCTGACTAGTTTAAGTCTTAAATAGTTTTGTAAACACTACGCCGTTGTATGTCAATTCAAAGGTTTTTTTCATAAAATTGATGCAGCATTACCATGGTGGCTTCCCAAGCCTATGTGAAGTACACTGTCTGTTTCAATTGTAAAAAAAATTGTATTATCCATTATTGAAGTGAAACATGTCTCATATTTATTCACATTATAGGTATCAAGAAATCCTTACGGATCCTAGTTATGCGGGGCAGTTTGTTCTTATGACAAACCCACATATTGGGAACACTGGGGTAAATTTTGGTAGGTGAAACAGCCTTCAATTCTTCACATAGTGTATCATCTTTTTGCTACTGGCAATCTGATTCCGATGCCTTGCATGTTAGATGATGAGGAATCAAGGCAGTGTTTCCTTGCTGGTCTTGTGATCAGAAGCTTAAGTATCAGGTGCTGTTTCTTCATTTGCTGCTTTCTAATCTGCTTCATCTTCACTTGACATATCTAATCAGCTTCTGCTTATTATGTTTGTAAACTGTCTAATAACTGGATTCAGCACATCGAATTGGAGGTGCACCAAAGCCCTTGGTGATTACTTGCTAGAAAGGAACATCATGGGAATATGTAAGTTAAATTTCAGTTTGTTGATGCTCTGTTTGTTATTTAGTGTCCTGCTTTGTTTGTCAATAGATTTTAACCTCTGCATTTGATGCTGTTTCAATACACGACAGATGATGTTGACACCCGTGCAATAACCCGCAGATTGAGGCAAGATGGAAGCCTTGTTGGTGTTCTAACCACTGAAGAATCGAAGACAGATGAGGAACTTTTGGAAATGTCTCGCTCATGGGACATTGTAGGTAAAAGAATCAGTTTACTTGATGGATACGGTTGTGAGTATTACAGAACATTGGTGGTTCTCACTTTGCTGATTCAATTTTCAGGAATTGATTTGATAAGTGGTGTCACTTGCACTGCCCCTTATGAATGGGTTGACAAAACAGATCCAGAGTGGGACTTTAACTGCGAGGCAAGAGGAGAGATTTACCATGTTAGTATGACTTGCCTTAGTTTGATTTCAGTTGAATATCTTTGCTTACAAATTGCTCTTACTCTTTTTCGTGCTTATTCTTGGATTGAAGGTCATTGCATATGATTTTGGGATCAAGCATAATATACTCAGACGCTTATCATCTTATGGATGTAAAATCACCGTGGTCCCTTCAAATTGGCCAGCATCAGAAATTCTAAAGATGAAACCAGATGGAGTTCTTTTCAGCAATGGACCTGGAGACCCTTCTGCAGTTCCTTACGCTGTTAAAACAGTCAAAGAATTGCTGGGAAGGGTCCCTGTTTTTGGAATTTGTATGGGCCATCAGTTGCTTGGCCAGGCATTAGGTGGTAAAACCTTTAAGATGAAGTTTGGCCACCATGGAGGAAATCATCCTGTTCGTAACCTTGTTGCAAACCGTGTAGAGATCAGTGCTCAGGTGAGTTTTTCAATGGTAACCTGTTTAAATGAATTTTCAGTATTTGAATAGGTGAATTCATGAAAACATCAAAAGCAGGTTCAAATTTTACAAATTGCCAACCCTAATCCATTAGATATTGACTGGTTAAAAATGATGATGTTACCCCCTCATTAGATTTTCAACTCAATGTTAATCATGAGAATCCTCAAAGTATGAAGTTAAAAGGGGGATGGTCATGTTTTACAATGATTGAATTAGAATATAGTAGTTAGTATGTGCATAGTTGAATTCATGCAGGAAATGCTCTCCTTTTTTTCTATTCTGGTCACTTTCTAACATGCAATGGTTGATGTGGCAGAATCACAACTATGCAGTTGACCCTGCATCACTTCCCAAAGGTGTGGAAGTGACACACATTAATCTTAATGATGGAAGTTGTGCTGGTCTTGCTTTTCCGGCGCTAAATGTCATGTCTCTTCAATATCACCCAGAGGCATCACCAGGACCTCATGATTCAGATTCTGGTAATCAAAGTCCTTTCTTATCTTTACTTGTTCCTTTTTTTTTATTTCCATTTTATGCACTTCTATGCACAACATAAAATCACTTTTCACTATATAGCTGATACAGAATTACATCCACAAATAGCTATTGTCATTGTCAAGTGGTTCCATTATACAACAGCTGAAAGGGAGAGGGAGAGCACAACGCAAAACAGAGTCCTTTCCTTGCTTCATTTTAGCTTTCCCCTCTGCGCACAAGTGGAGCTGGGTGGTGTTTGTCATTTTTCTTGTTGTTGATGATGATGCATAGTTGCTTCTTGAACTTCATCATCGTTTTCGCCTCTGTTTATATATTGGATTTCTTGCACATGCATGTTAACCTAGAGTTTTCTTGCTGCAGTTTTTGGAGAATTCATCGAGTTAATGAAGAAAGTCAAACAAAAGGCATAAGCAGATATATCTGTCACTGTAAAGAAAAGGTGGTGATAAATCTCAGGGTTGTCTTACTCTCAGTTTTGTTGACTTGTACGAAATAGTTGGGATAATTTATGTATCCCCATTTTTGTTTTTTGACTATATAAGAAGTTCCAATGGATCGAACATACCATGTAATTTGTCCTATATTAATTATGTCCTTTTTTCTTTTTTTGGTTGAACAGGAGGTTCAATGAACTCTGGGCTACACAATGGATAGTTTAATAGTCTTTACCCGATTTCTAAAGAGAAATGAAGGACATGAAAATCTTTGAATGAAATTAACACGAACAGAGAGAACACGCGTGCTTGTAATTTATGCCATTTTCTGGTAATTAATTTAATGTCTCCGTTGTTAAAAACCATTGGTAAAATGGACAATTGCTCATTTTCAAATCTTCACCTTTCTTAGAGTTAGAACCTGAAATCTTGAAGTAGAAATTATAAGTTTTAATCATTGAAACGCGAGGAAGGCCCATTACTTTCATTCTACTACCTTCATCAATTTTTATTAAAAAAGTATATTTTCCTCAAATATTCAAGTTCTTCACCTTTGTGATTACTGTACATTCACCACTGAAACTTGCAAGTTCTGTAAAATCAGTAAAAGAAGCAAACATAAAGCATAGATTCTGCATAATTTATGATCTATCTCTACAAAACAACGACTTATCTGGTTTCTCCCCTATTCACAAATCGAAATCAACTAGCCATGGAACCTGAAGCCTTCATAAAGATTTCTGCTTCTTAAGAAATGTCAACACAACTGCATGTATATCTAAGGGTGCTAATAACGTGGAGAAAAAATCAGTGTTTGTTTAGCTGTTGCCAGAACAAGAAAAGGCAAAGAAAAGTCATGATGAACAAGGATATCTATCCAGATATTCAAGCAGCAAAACAATGAGCTTGCTTGCATAAACATGAAAGAGAACAAGAAGAAAAATCTGTTTTCGTATTGATGGTTACAATAAAATCATGAGCCTACGTTGGCAAGCCAGATTGGACAACTTTTGCTGGAACTAAAGACTGTTTGTCACTGACATTTCTCAGACTCGTCCATTTTTTGTCCAAAATCTGGTTTTCGGTCGGTGTGGGAAGTTTTCTGGCTGTCATGTGCTTTTACAACGAAACAGGATGGACAATAAATGATTTAGAGAGGATAATAACCTGCAATGCAAGGATCCAGAACAGATAGAGATCATTGCAAGTAAATATTCATGTGATAGGACAAACTCAGCGATGGAGATTTGGTCAAGATTGCTTCCTTAAAGTTAACCTAAAGCCAAATAGTATGATGAACCTTTTTCTTTAATTAACAACAGAAGTAGCATACCAGTCCTTTTCTGTTTCAGAAATGCCTTCGACCAATGTCAATTTTACTCCTATTTGAGCCACATTGTATATTTTTTTTCCTTTAAGATTGACTTAGTCTCCATCAATATTTTCCGTTCAATCTTTGAGAAAAGTGGACTATTGAAAAAAGAGACTGAAAATACATTAAGCTATTGTCCATTTCTAAACAGGAAAGACTTAGCCAGTAGGATAGCCATTAAATTAGTAGAGCAAACACAAGACTCAGTCATGGTAATTCTAAGCTGTGGAGATAGGTCTAGTTAGTTCACTAAGTAATGGTTTACACTTTACAGTTTCAAATTTTTATCTTGACGTAATCAAATGAGATTAAATTTTGGAAAATGTTGGTGGGATTCCTTTCGCCAACCTGAGAAATTACTGAAACTGGGCCGCAAAAAAACCTAAATTTGCAAAAGGGCCAGTACACCTGAGTCTTAGGCTAAAGTTCAAGCTTAACACGGAAACTGCCCTTGTAAACCATGTATGATATTTGTAAAGGCAAATATGACAGTTCAGCTGCAATTGTCTCTTAGAGAATGCCCAGCTAAAATTCTGAGAACCAAAGGAAATAAAGATTCAAGTCTCAAGGACCTATCCATTTCAACAGAATTTACAACCATTATTTGCTCATACAATGCATTGCATTGTCCTGTAAATTGATCTTTTTTTTCTTCAGTAACAAATTATGTCATCCTCGTAAACTATAAATTGTTCTTGTTAGCTGGATGAAGGATGCAGTTGCTACTGATTCTAGCAGTACGACAATTTCGCATAACTACTTCTGAAATTCAATGATACCTTAACTAAATAGCAAGTTCAAAACAGTAAATTCGGAGTTTCAATTTCAAGGATTCTGTATGCTCGTATCAATGTTTATTTTCGAGCTAAATGAGGAGTTTTTCCAGCCATTTACTCTCCGTATCTGGAAAAAGACAAGTCATTTGCTAGCTTAATTTCGGTTTATGGCTCACATTAGCGTCAAAAAACATTAGATTTCCATTCCCTAAAGTAGTGTAATTTCAAACTAAGTGAATCATAATAAATGTGTTGGTCATTTTCTTAATCAAACTGATCTAAATTACGGCACGTCAAAGTCATGATGATCATAGGAAGGATGCATTCCATATTGACAGCTAAAGTACATCTGCATAAATTACAGCAGTACAAATTCTTTCCAAGAAAAGTCCTGAAAAGCAATACAGCAGGCTCATACTGTAGGTTCAGTATATCTAATATTTAAGTTTATGTACTAGAGAAAATTTGGAGACCTTTCTAAGAAGCAAATTTCAAAGAAAATAAAAATAAAAATGGGGTTAGATCGGAAGAAAACTTAATACAAATGGTTTAACTCAGGAAAGATCCCTAAATGGAGCTTGGTGGTAAAGAGTAAAACTTGTTCTTAAATTTCGTAAGAACTTAAATCCATATATGAGGTGGATGTGTCCTTTGCTAATATAGATTTCTCTGAAATTATTAACAATCTTAGACGAAAATTGGAAATTGTTTTGACAGAGACAAGCCTGCCTATGTGTAATGTTTTCAACAGACTTGTAATTAGGCCATAGAAGAAAGGTAGCAGTCTCAAATTTGCTTCACTCGAAAACACGTTATTATCAAGCCAATTTTCTAGTTTGATGTGAAGCTTAAGATTATGAACCTTGTAGCATCTGCTCAAAACCTGAACAGTGATATCTGCAAGGATTAAGAATGGAGTCTCGCCTGCTTCTATGTCAAGGATTCTCTTTTAGTGATCAAGAAGTCCATAGACATCCTAAAGTTCTGAAATCTGAAGGTTGAAAATCTATTTATGTTTATATATACCATACTTTGATCAAAGAAGAAGATAATGTAAAAAGTCATAACATTGCTTAAGCAGAGCAGTTGATAAGCTGATGAAATTTGGTCGTGATCTAACAAAATAAACAACGTTGATTAGTTCCATGCATAAACAAAACTTAAAATAAACTAGAAAATAAAGTGATTTATTTTTTCTGTACAAAGAGAAATTAATTTTAGTCACCAGTAACATCTATTGATCTGCACAGCCCAGAACATCATCTAATACAGTTTTTAAGTAGCCTAAATTAAACTAGAGCTCTCTGTGATAATTCAGCAAAGAACATATCATTTCTTGTTGAATGATTTGATTATCCTACAAATATGAGAAAATGATCATTGCATGCACTAAAGTTATAAAGACATTTCAAAATGAGTAATTCAACTAAAACAAGCATCTTAGCAGAAAAAAAAATGTTGTTTTCTTTAGAGTACCCTTGCCCAGAGCGAGCAGGTATTTGGCAAAGCCTGCAATTTTGAGAAAACGAAAGACACGACAAACTGGGGGCACATAAGATTTGAGCTAGCTTAAGATACCAAAACAAACTAGATTATATATATAAATTGACGTCGTTAGTTGTAATGCCTTTCTATTCAACTGAAGTTAAATCATGGTTTGTAATATTTCATCCTCCTCCTTTCAAATTGAAAAAGCTAATCATCTTACAGAAAACAACCATTTCTTTTCAGTGTTGTCAATGATCCTGTAGTCAATAAACTCACTTTCCAGTGCAGTCAAAGATTTCTTTGACAAAGAACCTGTAATAAAAATTAAAAAAAAAAATTGTAAATTTTTTTTGCCAGCATGTTTTGTTGTTTAAAATTAAATACGTAAATATCCCAAGCTCATCATCCCCCGATTCAAGCTCGAATCCAAACCTCGAAACTTTTCTACTTTCTAAACAACTCGGCTGGTTCTAAAAGACTAAAACAGTGGTCAAAGACCCTTATCTCAAATCTGAAGCGGAGAACACTCCATATCAAATAGTTTCAGATACCTGGTCAACTGGCTTGTTAACCAAAATGAGCCGATGAAATTATAGCAGAAGTCGAGGGCAAAGGCTTCTCTACATCCGGTTTCTCATTTTGACAGTAGTGTAAGTTACGATCTTGCGAATCTTTTAATCTTTCATTATAAGCTAGTTTTTCAAATTCTTAATTTCACCCCAAAAACTCATCAAATTTGTAATGACTTCCAAGGCATTGCAAAACTCCCATCCCATATGTTCCTGCTTTTCTGTATTTAAAACCTAAAACGACAGCAGTTTTTAATTATGGAGACATGTCACTTTTCCCCTTCATTAAGGGACCGCTCATACTTGAAGATTCACTAGAAGCCCTCGCTAGCAATATGGCAAAGGTCTTCACTCAACCATCGATTTATCAATAATATATTTTATGACATTATTTGTATGTTAGGAGGTTACCATCTGTAAATAAATGCCCCACTTCAAAAGATGTTTTGCGCAGATTTCCAAATCATTAACTCGCTAATGAAACTAGGTAGCTTCTAAACAAATAGATAACCAACAATGCATTCTAATCATCACCAAATTGATTATGACAGACAAGATGAATGCTTACTATTTTCTTTATTAATAATTTATACAAATTTAATACTGTCTGGCATGCACATTTGCTCATGGGCACAAATTGTATGAAGAATGGCATTTAATCCTAAGAAACTTGTCCAGGAACATTTTTTCTCTTTTTATTCCCCACTGTACCTTGGTTTCCGCTTTTCAGCAAACGCTGCCAAGCCTTCCAAACGATCTTTTGTGTTCAAGAGCTGTTCATAACACTCTTCTTCAAATTCCAAAGCTGATGGTAAATCTATCTCAAGCCCCTCATTGATGGCCTTTTTTGCCATCCTAATTGCTATTGGACCCTGTCAAGAGCACACACATGTCAAAGTGAACTTCCAACAAACTGATAGTAATAAATTGGTGCTCTTTGTTCTACATCAAAATGACTTCAGGTTTACATAATACCCTTGAAATGCTGTGCATATGGTCACCATCAAGTCATTCAGTCTCCAAAGCTAACAACAGGCGCTCTTTGAACAATTCAGTCCGCAAAATAAAGGATCGTCAATGCAGTTCCAACAATGCCAAAGATAAAGCTTTACAATAGTTTCCCCAATCCCACCATAAATGGGTTTGAAAGTTAATGTTGGGATTCAAGACCCCAGTTTTTTCACACGCATGACATTAAATACACAGGGTTTTAGACCTCCCAGAATTTCCTATCTTGAATTAACATTTAAAACTAACGAGTTTTGAGTATTCTAAGTTCTAGCAGAGATGCTTAGTCTTCTATGTTCAATGACAACGTTTCCGCAGAGTGCAGAGTTGCACTGTTATTCTGTGCTAAATAATTTTCTGTGAGAAAAATCCTTAAGGTTTACATTTTGTACCTTCTGAATAATCTCCCGAGCAATTTCAAGTGCTTTTGAATGAGCTTCACCAGCAGGGACAGAGTAATTGACAAGTCCTGCAACATAACACACCTTCATTGCTAAATATGAATCAAAGAAAGAAAGAAAAAGATTCAAAGCGGCTACCAGCTAAACATACCCATTGACATGGCCTCTCTGCCATCAATCTTGCGGCCAGTAAATATAAGTTCCTTTGCTAGTGATTTTCCAACCAACCTAGGAAGTCTTTGTGTCCCACCTGCACTGTTAGGACCAAAGATTCCATAAGAGGATGATCTATCACTAAAAGGCCAATTTCCAATGAAACTTAAGAAGGTTTCAAGCATAATGATGTCTGTTAAAAATTGTTACATATCAGAAGTCCATTCCATGTACAATTCATCATCAATGATAGATAAGAAAAATTACATTGTAGAATATAAGTGCTGTAACAATAAGTTGAGGAGACAGTACAATACATCCATGTTTATCTATAAACAAAACAAGAGCAGTCAAATAAAAAATGCAAAGAACTTGGAATTCCAAGTAATTAACTACCAATGACAAGCCAAATTTAGCAAATACCCAGGAATTATGGCAAGTCCTGTTTCTGGCAAGCCCAATACTGCATCCTCTCCTGAATCGTTGATATGGGGTAAGATGAGGTAAGAATCACATTTTGAGTATCAAGATACAATAATACATAAGAAAATATTTTACAGAAGCAAATGTATGAATAAATCTGCAACTACCACATATGCGAAGATCACACGATAAAGCCATTTCAAGTCCACCACCTAATGCTGCTCCTTCAATAACAGCAACAGTAGGAAAATTGAGTGCCTGCATTGACAGAAACATGTTGCTCATTATGTTGTTAAGGCGGAGATAGAAATTGGGACAAATGCTCAGACATAAAGACATCTTATAATAAACACAGGGATCTTAGAATTGCCCTTGGGCTATAGTTCAGGAAACAAGTTTTCAAGGAGTTGGCTACATGCAAAATTCAAAACTTAAAACAAAAGGTCAGAGATAGAATTATAAAGAAGAGATATTAGAATTCATGCAAAAGCAAAGAACTAGAATTTGAATGACATGTACACAATTCATCTACGGATATGGAACCCACCCCTTTAGACCAGTCTCACAAACATATTCACACATCACCGTATCTACAATGTTCAAGTAACAAAAAAAAATAACTTCTAGAAAAGATATGGACAATCATAAGGACCCACCTCTATGAGTGAGAATGTAGATCGCAATGAGTTCACAAAATCTTGAACTTCAGATGGAGTCATTGTCTTGCGCTCCTGCCAATCCAATCAGAGACAGATCTGTCAAGTATCATTCACCACCAAGTATAAGTGCAGACTTGCAGTCCCCAAGAGGAAATATTATCAATACTGTCATCCTTACAAAAGAAAAATAAATACCTAGCAGAAAGGGAAAATAAGAACAAAAAAAAATCACAAAAACCTGAATGTGCTTCTGAACACGGAGAATATAGCCACAGCCCACAGGTGAGTTTAGTGTGTCTCAAAATTAAAGTCTATCAATATGAAAGCTCATAAAGGAGATCAAGTTCTTATCGTCACTTGTAATGAACACGACTTCAACTGATTTTTTATATATATATATAAAATCATGGTTGAGTATTCAAGTCACCCACCCTTATTTTCAACCTTCTAGCCCCAATAGAATTTTTTTTTAGAAAAACATTAGATTGAACACCATCTCCAGGTGGACCTATATAAGTATAGGTATAAAATGCAGAAATACCAATAAAGATGCAAGTAAAACTTTGCCAAGGTAGCAACTTAGTTAGGGTATCACTGCCATAATTGTGTTGAACCAAAAAAGTGTAGGAAGAGATTCAAAGAAAGATATTGGTGATTAATGATTATTTGACATCAATAAAGTAACACGTAAAGAGAAAACAGGGAATCTAACAACCCAACTAGACATTAAGATTAGAACTTAGAAACTCAAAGAGATGAAGTCTCCTCTACTTTCTAATGGTCTGTTCAAGCCTTCTGCAGTTCAAAGCAAGTTGCTTTTCATGAAGTCTCTTTCTTTTGGGATATTGTGATGAGCCCTTTTGTGACATTGAAAAGTATTTAACAAATAAAATCCCCAACTACTGAGAAAAAGAGAAAAATCAAAGACCGAAGAGAGAATGCATTACCTTCAAATCAGCACCAGCACAGAAAACCTTCGGAACCGAACTGCAAATCAAAACAACCTGCGCAGAGACATCGCTTTCAATTGTTTCAAAAGCATTGCGTAACCCTCTTAACATTTCCTTGCCAATTGAATTTTTCGCTGCAGGCCTATCCAAATTAACCTCGACAATCCCTGTTTTAACAACAAAAGTGTTCACCTTTTTAATCAATCTAAAAACTTGTCAGAAACAAAAAAGAGTACAGCACCAAACACTAACGCAGAGAGTTTAAGGTGGGATTTTACCAGAATCCGAATCTGACAATCTTCGAAGCCTGACTGATTCAGAGGACAGGGAGTCCAAGATGAGGAGGGTTCTATGGGTTTGGTACTGGTGACCGTTGCTGTAAACGTGAGGATTCGGAAAGTTAAAGGATCTCGACTTTTTAATACAGTGATGACCCAGTGATCTTGTTAGAGCAGGGAAAGTACCCATTTCCTTGTTTCCTTGATTTTGGAAAGATTTAGGCAAATTTGTGCGCGAGTAACTTGGACGGGAATGATAGTTTTATATTAATTTACCTTATCCATTAATTAAAAAGCTCGTCAATCAATCATATAGGGTTATAATCTCATCTTCTTGTGAATTCGACGAGATTAAGTTCGAAAACTCATCTATCATATAATATTTAAACATAATGAACATGGTTAAATTTGATCAACATTAAAAACAAAATAAAAAAATACTAATAAGTAGGCTGGTTGATTTTTTTTTCTTAGACGTAGACATTCAATTTGTTGAGTTTTCCAACATAATTGTAAATCTAAAATTCCCTAGTCAATAAATCATATAAAAAATAAAATTATATATATATATATATTAAAAACAATTAAATTTGATATGATTAATAAATAATATAATATATTTTTAATTATTTTTAAGTTTTTAAAAGTATTTTTCATCTAAAATAAAAATAAAATACTTTTCTAAAAACATATCAAAAATTTTTATTAAAAAATAATTTATTAAAAATCACTTTTCATTAACAAACATACTTAAAATATGTTTTTATTCACACCATTATCAAAATCTATCCTTTTTAATTGTCAATGGCAATGTCCCCCCCCCCCCTCCCCACACACACACGTAACAAAATCATTTCAGTGGACATTGGATAATTTCATTATCTAGTTGTTCTTTCCATTTCATTTCATTTAAAATAACCTAAATATTTCATATCAATTTAAAAATTAATAATTTTTATTTTATTTCAAATCTTGGTCTATTTCATATTTTTCAATTAAATTTCAGCGAAAATGTTCCGGTTTCATTTCACATATTTAGTTCTAGTCTTAAAAAATCAATGAATTAAATTGAACATAATTCAATTTAATTAATTAAACCATATAAAAAGCTCTTTTTCATTACTATTTTCAATAATAATGATATTAATAATAATATTAAAAAATATTATTATTATTTTCATTAACAATAATATTAATTTTTTAAAATTAGATTTATCACTAATATATATGGTTTATATTCATTTTTTTTATATATTTATACTTTGTAGGAATTTAAACAAAATAAGAAATGTCTTAGATCTCATTAGCCTTGATTATTTGACCTAGCTTTATATTTAAAATATTTGTATTAAAATATTTTAATATTTTGTTTAAGTTGAATTACTTTAAGTTAAAGATCTATTTAATCTTGACTATTTAGAAATATTTTAAACTTTAAAATTATATTTATTTGACATTGTATTTGTATTGCATAATTTAAAATTAATTTATCTTGAATTTGAATTATATTTGTTGAATATATATATATATATATATATAGTACAACCCCGAAACAATACGCCAAAACACTCTAAAACTAAAATATTTCATTCTAATTAAAAAAAATAAAATACTTATCAAAATAGAATTTACAACCTTAATTCTTATATCTTATGTTTATTGCCACGTAGATGGTTTATTTTTCCATCCTTTAAATTGGTTGTTAAATGAATGAATTTCAATATCATGACATGGAGGTGGTTAAATGATGATTAGCGTGATTCTATAATTAAAAGAAGAAGTTAAATACCATGGATTTTTTTAATGACAATTATAATATAATATAAAAAAGAAAAAGTATAGGTTTTTATAATTAATGATACCCATATTATGCTCTTCGTCGATCCTTATTTTACGACTTTAAAACCACTTCTTTAATTCTGAAGGAATACTTTTTGTAACCATAAACAAAATTAAAAAATTGCAAGCCCCATTTTCTTATCTTTTGAATAGCTAATCATCTAACTTTCTTGAGATAGGATATAAAATTACAAAAATCATCTAATAATTTGATATGAATTACTTTTTTTTATACTGTTATAAATTATATTTTACATCCTAGATCAGATAAGAAAAAATAAAATAAAATATATTATTATGAATATAAAAGATCATTGAATATATAAACTACATAATAAAAAAATATAATTTATAAAAATATAAAATTCAAATCAAACTATATATATATATATATATATATATATAGTTATTCGAATTAAAAACTATCCTACCACCATCCCAATTGTATCTTAAGGCTTCGTTTAGAAACGTGAGTCAACCCGTGTTTTTAATAAAAAAAATTTTTTATGAAAAATTAATTTTTTTTATTTTGAATCGTTTTGATGCGCTAATCTCAAAAATAATTTTTTTAAAAAAATATCATTTTAATATATTTTAACATGAAAAATATTTTAAAAAATAATCACAACTACACTTTTAAACGGTTAGCTATTCTAATGAAAATGATGTCATTTGACTAGTGCCAAGGTTGATATCGATATCCAGTTTGTGTTGCTTGTTCTCAAGAAAATTGTAAATGAGAAATAGATGTTTATAATTTATTTGAATTGTTTTCACCTAGTTTATAAATTTGGTCTATTAAACTAAAACACAGTGGAAAAGAAAAGAGCAAAAATGGTTCAACTCTTATTTATTTATTTTATCCTCCTTTATTATCGGTTTAAATTAAGGATCATTAAAATGATATTTTAGTGTGCAGTGCTGTCTTGGAAAAAAGAATATTTTGCTAAACCTAATTTTAAACCAAAACCGTTATTAGCACTCTAAATAGTTTAATCACATGTTATTTAACTTGTATTATGCCGTGGGTTGTATATTGTTTTCAATAAAAGAATTGGATATATAAACTTTACGGATGTGTTTTTTTAAATAAAAAAAGTTAGTGTAAATTAAAAAGTTTATTCAAATATTTTTATTAAATAAATCAAGCATCTGCATAAATAAATAAATAAAAGTTATTAACGATAATTAAAAATAAAACTGAAAAAATTAAGAGATAAATATAAATCAAGATATTTGATCTTACAACATAAGATATTTACTTGATTATGTTTACTGAATTTTTTTTATTTAAAATCAAATATATATTCAATTAAATAATAATAAAAATAGACACACACATTAAATTAATTAAATAAAACAAAAGGAAAAAAATATTATGCAAAACTACACACATTAGAAACATCATCAAGAATAAGTATTTTTTTTAAAAAAAAAAAATAAACCTCATCTAAATAGAATATAAAAAAAAACATTTATAGATAAATTTGAATAATATCTTCAAAAATTAAATACATACAAAATAATTAATAAAAAACCTCTAACACTGAGAGTATGGGCGGCGTCAACGCACGCGCTTACAAATTTTTGATATAAATATTTTAAATAATTTAAATACAAAAATGCCCCTCGTTGCTTTAAATATATATATAAAAAAAAACACCAAGATGGAAAGACTAAAATGCCTTCACAAGATAACTTTGGTTTTTTTTTTCTTTTTAATGGTATGTTCGTCTTTTTACTGCACAACAAAAAAATAAAATTACCATAAAACCCCTGGACATAAAACTATTTTTTTTCTTATAAAGTTACTTTGGTAATTATACTACTTTTAAAAAGACAAAATGACCTTTGTGCCCTTAATGAAGCTAGAAAAGACATATGTGTCCTTACAAAAAAACTATAATATCCCTCATCCATTGCCTTTTGTTTTATATAGATAAGGGCCAAATAGGCAAAACATTGTGGACCGTCCACAATGTTTTCCAAACGCTTTTTAGATTTATTTACCAAATATTTGACGTGTGCTTCACCATATGTCGAATAAATTTTTTAGCGAAAAAAAAAAAAACAAGCTTTTCCAACATGTGTTTTGACAAAAAAATCCTAATCATAAATTAAAAAGCTTATGCATTCTTTTAATTAAAAAAATTGAGCACAATCTATCTAAGTAAATAAATAAAAAAAGTGTTAACATGTTTAATTGACTCACTTCGGTGCTATGTCATATTTTTCTTAAAGTGAATTAATGAATATATAGGTGATATCAACATATTTTTTAACATCGAAAAAAAATATAATTATGCATCGAAAAATCGATGCTTACATATAATGAAATAAAATGAGGATAATATACATTAATAAATACAAAAATAGAGTTTTTAACACAATGTCATGTGTAGGGTCTCAAGTGCATTTAATTGAGACAATATTGTAAGTGTGTTTAATTGTTTCGTGATTCTCTTAATTAAGAAACATAAAGACATTGTTTATGCTAAATGAAATAAATCTTATAATGTATGAACCGATAAACTGAGAAATAGTTACTAATGCCAATCAAACTCTAAAATAAAAAGATAATCATTCAGATAAAAATAAAAGATAGATAAGTATGATATTTAACCCTAACTTTTTTCTTTAATGCACACTTTTTTTTTTATCTTAAATGTCACTTTTTCTTACCAAGAACAAATAATTTTTTATGTTTATAAACACCTTATGAAAATAAAGTTTACTTATATAAAATATAAAAAATATTATAGATGAATTGCAATAATCTTTTTGAAACATTAAATACATACAAAATAATTAAATAAAAGATATATAAAAAATCAGAGAGAGAAGAGATATTAATTTAGATATAAATTAAAAAAAAAACTACTTAAAAAATACATATAAAAAAGATATAAATTAAAAAAAAAAAAGGACAGGCGTTGTTGTGCTTAGCAAACTAGGCTCAATTGTGGTCCCTTATCTTTTTATTTGTAACATGTTTTCCACCCCAATTTTTTTGAAAATAACACAGGTTACGCGTCGCGCATTTTTTCCCCAATTTTTGGCCAAAAAGATAGTTGAAATATCAAGGTTTTTGTTTTTTTGACCTAAAAATTTTCAAACCATTTTGACCCAAAATATCTATAAAACACCCTATACACCTTGATAAACTCTTATGTGGTATCAAATAACCCAAAAACCAGTATGTGAACCTATAATCAACTCGAAACCAAAAGCTTTCCGAGCTCAGATCTACCATTTTAGGTGTTGGGAAGGCTAAATAACACCTAGTAAGACTCTACTCATCAAATGGAATCCATTGACATCAAGATCGATCCTTTTTAAGCCTAAATCAGTGTCAACCAAGACTTTCTTTCTCCATCACCAGAATCCAGTAACTTTCTCTCTCATCTCTCAAACTAGGGACTCAGAAATTTCAAAAACCAAGGGGATTGAAAAAATAAATTGAAAAGTATAAGGATTAAACTAAACTTTTTTCTCAGACTTTAAGGTTGCCACATATTTTCTCTGTCATTTTCACTTTGGTCCTCTGTCTTTTATTTTTTTCATTCCTCAACAATTTAACTTAAATTAGCTTTTTATTCGGTCATAAAATGGCGTAGTTGAAAAAATAAAGGAGAAAAGTTTGTATGATAATCTAAAGAAGGGTGACTTTTGCATGGAAAATATATATATATATATATATATATATATATATATATATATATATATATATATATTGTTAGTACATGTGATGGATGAAGCTAAGTTTAAGGTTAAAAAAGAGTGGTCTTCACCTAAAATGATAAGTGAGGTGAGGAGTTTTCATGAATTTGTTAGTTTTTATATAAGGTTTGTGAAAGATTTTTGTACAATAGTTGCTATATTAATTGAAATTGTAAAGAAAACAATAGATTTTAAATGAAAAATTAAATAAGAGAAAGCTTTTAATTTGTTAAAATAAAACTTTATTTCGGTTCCATTACTTACTTTGCCTAACTTTATAAAATTTATAAGATTATATGTGATGATTTAGTTAGAGGTATTGAATTTGTTTTAATGAAGGATAAAAGACACATATCATATTTCAGTACAAAGTTTAATACTGCAACTCTAAATTATCCAACATATAAAAAAGAGTTATATGTATTAGTGAGGACTTTGAAGACTTGGCAATATTTTCTTTGGCCTAAGAAGTTTGTGATTCATTTCGACCACTAATCTTTAAGACATCTGGAAATTCAAGATAAGTTGAATTGTAAAAATGCCAGGTGAGTGAGATTTATTGATATATTCTCATATGTCATCAATCATTGTAATGTTTTCCTGTAGTGGTTGTTGTGTTAGCATACAAACTTTTCTTTCTAAACATATCACGAATTTGTCTTAAATAATTTATATGTCCATCTAATTCTTTACTGTAAATCAATGTATTATCAAAATAAACAACTACAAACCTACCAATCAACGCACGCAATATATAGTTTATCAGTTTCATAAAAGTACTAAACGCATTAGTAAATTCAAAAGGCATGACTAACCACTCATATATACCATATTTAAATGGTGAAATTAATATTTTTCATTAACCAAAAAATTAATCACCATCATTTTTTTGATATTTCTATATAATTGTTTTTTAAATTTAATTATCCCTTTTTAAAATAATATCAATTTTTCAAATTTGTAGATGGTGTTTGTAATTTTATATTATCTCAAGAGGGTTATTGTAATTTCCTCCACTCAAAAAATGGAAACGAGCTTCACTTATTATATAGTTATCCATATTTACTAATACGGAGATTTTCTTTAATTGTATTGCTAGAACTCAGCTGTGAAGTGACCCAATTTTGCTAAAACGTATCTAAAATTCGAGATAATACTGCTATATACACACACTTAGATTTGAATTTCTCATACGCAGCATTGCCATACAGGGAAAAAGGCTTTAAAAAAATTGCATTTGGGATTCCTCTTGCCTTCCATTGCATGTAGATTTTCTCGTTTTTGCTTCGTGTCTTGCTCTTCTGTCTCCAAATCATTTCTGAGTGCTCTTTAAAAGCAATCTTACTCTCTATTTCTCTCAGAACCCTTTTAATCAAACCCTTTTATTTTTTAGAATCTTGAGAGGAAGAACACTGTTTTGTTCTTCTTCTTATTATTATTATTGTAAAATTGTGATATTTCTTGATTTTAAGATCAGGAGGTATTTGAAGAAGTTATCGGTCACTTCTTTTCATGAGTAACACCATGATATCTGAAGAGAATCACATATATGCTGAGAATTTAGAGTGATCATCTCCAAATACCAATAGGTAAATTTTCTCCTTAGTTACATTTTGTGTAGAGAAAAAGTTTAAGTCATGACCGTATTTTCTTATTATTTCTCTAGCCTTTGTAAGAGCATGGATCTTGATTTCCCAAAAATGTCTAAGGAATTTTGGATTTCTATTTTTTAAAATTATTTTCTCACTTATTTAGTTGATCATTTGAAATTTTAATAGTATTCGTTTCTTTTTCTATTTTTTATTTATTTAGAGTTTGTAAAATAATGGATTCAAACCTCAAAACACACACACGCACACATATTATTGCTAGGAAAAAGGTGGGTATATCTAATATTTAAAAAATAATCTTACAAATCAGATTAATCTCATCATAATTGTGAATATAGCCTAATTTAATTTGGGTCACTTAATTTATTTAAAAATGAATATTTGATGCACATTCTAATTTGATCTAAGAAAGATAATGTTTTTTCTTCATCAAATTTTACATAATTTGGAAATTTTACTTGTCGGTGGGATATTTAATTTCATACGTAACTAACTACTCAGACATGACTTTCACAATCAAGTTAAATCACTAGCAGGGTGTTGGGCTAAAAAAGATCCTCACCCTACCCGATCGGGTTGAAAGTCAAGACAGGTGATAGGTTTGGGTTTACACAAAAACGTGGTTGGCTGGTTTAATGGCGAAGGATTTTTTTATTTTTGTTAGCAAAAACAAATTAAATTAGGGATTCATTAGAAGCAAAAAAAGAAATATTTAAAATTAATATAATCTTTGCATATATTTTACTTACTTAAAAAGCAAACCAATAAGATTAGTGCTCAAAATAGTGAGTGTCGGGGAGAAAAACAGGTGTTTTTGACAAGCAGAAATGGATTCGAGCAAAAAAAACAGAAAAATGAGCATCAACCGTAACGCTCCAATCATTATTACTCGGTACAGCAACAGCTACAAGGTTTTTTCTGTACTTCAGTTCTTGTTCCGTATTTGGACGTTAACATTGAAACTCTCCCACGAAGAAGATTACAGCAATCAACAAATGAAATGGAAACAAATCAAGATGATTTTGTGTTTTTACACCGATGCTATTTTTGTTTCTGGCTAGCTAGCCAGCTCTTGCTGTTATGGTGGTTACTATTCTGATTATTATTGTTGTTGTTTTTGTTTCTGTTTCAGATACTTTCTTGCGTACCAAAAACACAAATTCTTGAAGCAAAACCAGGGTTCTTGAAATCTAGAAACATGGCTTATAAGTTAAGGGCTAGAAAACAAAAGAGGCCGTACGTCAGCTGTGATGATGATGATGATGGACATGAAAGTGATTCTAGCAGGAGAATGGATCCTGATTTTACCAGGAACGTTAGACCGCGAAGATGTAACACTCTGATTACTGAGAGTGCGGAGCAGAGAAGGGCGGGTCGCCCTCCTAAGAGGACGAGGAAATCAACTCCTTCAGCCGGAGAAGCAAGTACTTCCGGCAGCAAACCTGCAGAATATGTAGCGAGAACTATAATGTCATGGTTGATAGACCATGGCATGATCATCGAGAACGAGAAAATTTATTATGTTGGTGATAGGGAGGGGGATTCGGATGATCGCAAACGAAGCAAAAAGGAGGTGCTGATGAAGGGAAGAGCAAGAAGAGAGGGTGTACAGTGTGAGTGCTGCAATGAAGTTATGACAGTGTGGGATTTTGAGACCCATACCGGGAGTGTTTTACAAAGGCCATATGAACATATCCATGTTGCTCGAAGCAACAGCTCCCTCTTGCAGTGTCAGTTTGAAGTTTGGCAGAGCAATGTAGAGGTGGAGCGGCGAACCTTTAATGAGATTGTTCCCCGTAATGGCGCCTCCGATAAACACGATGATGCTTGCCTGATTTGTGCAGATGGAGGGGACTTGATCTGTTGCGAAAAGTGTTGGTCCACTTCCCATCTCAAATGTATGGGGTTGGAAGTAAGTAAATTTTCTTGACATGATAAGTTTTTTTCGAAGAAGTAAAAATCATTGCTCCTCTGTTTTTAATGTAAATTTTTCAATTTTTCATTAATTGCAGAGGATTCCCCAAGGAGATTGGATTTGTCCCTACTGTGTGTGCAAGCACTGTTATAAAAACGACAAAGACCTGCCAACTTGCGTTCAATGTGATAAAAAATGTATGTACTTTCCTATCATTTCCTGATTTTTTTTTAAAAGATTCTCAATTCTTGTAGTCAGTAATGACGCTGTATCCTTGCTGTCATAGATCATTGGCAGTGTTTAGTTAGCAATAAGGAGTTGGATCTTAATGCCAGTGGCGAAACTTTAGCATGTGATTCTCACTGCGGAGAGGTAATATTTCAACACAATTAGCTTTCTTTCAATTTCCTTAACAATTACCATTTTATCGTTAAGAATATGTAAGATTAACCCAACACATTAACATTTAAGACTTGTCAACTTGAGATTTGAATTGATCTTGAGCTTTATTCAAAGGTTTACGAGAAGCTTCAGAGCCTCGTAGGTGTGAAACATGAGTTAGAAGGGGGGTTCTGTTGGACTCTCCTCCAGCGGATGGAGCCAGACAACTTGGACTTCAAGGATCTTCATTTAATCACCGAATGCAATTCAAAAATTTCTTTGGCCTGGGAGGTGCTGGACGAATGTTTCACGACAATCATTGATCGTCATACGCAGATCAATGTAGTTCAGAGTGTGGCTTATAGTCGAGGGTGAGCGCTTATAGATTTTCAGAGCTGTGCCTTTTTCCCATTGTATTTATGTTTAAGCTCCTCGTACAATTGTGGACATACGGTTGTTTAATACTTACCAGCCTCGTAACATTTTTTTCTTTTGTTTTACATGTTGTGTGATATACATACTGATGCAAGAACTTCCCTATAACATGATCACTTTTTCTATTTACGTTCATAAAGAATTCCTCAGAAGTCAAAACATATGAAAAACCCAAGAAATAAAGACTGATATTTCTGTCTTTTCAGATCGAACCTCAACAGGATAAATTTTCGAGGTTTTTATACTGCGATCCTGGAGAAGAACGATGACATCATTTCAGCTGCAACTATAAGGTATCTTCATTTGTCGGAAACAAATTACACATGTTGTTCTTTGTGCAACTATCAGCAAAATACATACGTAGTATATGGTTAACTTGAAATGTTTGCTGCTTCTGCAGGGTGCATGGGACCGATTTGGCTGAGATGCCTTTCATTGGAACTCGGCACTTGTATAGGCAAAACGGGATGTCAAGAATGTTACTGGTTACTCTTGAATCTGTAAGCTCTCATGTGAAATTCTCTACTCTCTGAAAGCAATTATCCACATTCTCATTCGTCTTGATTAAGAGCTTCCAAAAGTAATTTTTGTTAACTGCTTCACATAAATTATAGCAAGTTCGGTCAAAACCTGGAACTTTCACTTCTGTTTCATTTTTTAAGTGCTCATTTAGAAAGAAAAAAAAATCATGGAGAAAAACTATGTGATCGAACTAGGTTGGTCTCAATTCTTCCCATTGCGCTATTTTATGCTACAACCCTAAGCAAATCACAGAGAAAAAAGCAGTTTTCAGTCAATGTACTCTCTTCTCTTTTCTGTCATTTACAATTTCAGAATTCAGATTGTAGCTGATGTTATGCTCTCAACTGCTAAAATATATGGTTCAATTTGTACTGATCATTAAAGCCTTCTGTTTATTTTATAATTTTAGTATCTGACCACGTTGCTACTTCTGATTTAATTTCCAGATTTTTTCAGTTATGGGGGTTGAGCATCTGATCATCCCATCAGTCCAGGAGCTCACTGAGATGTGGGAGGGTAAATGCGGGTTTTCCCCCGTCGAGGATGTCGTTAGCCAAAAGATCACCGACTGGAACACCCTCACGTTTCCAGGTGCAGTCAGGCTGCAAAAGGCCCTTCTCAGCACCCCACCTAGTAGTCCTTCTGCAGTCATGAATGCGGACGTTGCCGAGGATGTGGATGAGGGTGTGGATATGGTCAGTGATAACTGTGCAAAACTAGCTGGTCTCGATTTAAACCATGAATATACTGAATCTGGAGGTGAAGAGGCAGAAGACAAGTGACATAATATTGTGCAGTTTAATCAAACACCAGGGACCTGATTTTTTTGGCCATTTAAAGGATTGTTTCAAGGCCAGATCCTTCTGTTCTCGACTGCTATTAGATTTCAGGTTTTTGTGCTGTGCAATGTCTCTTGCGTTGTTGTCTTAGTCTTGCTGGATTTAGGATTAGTTCATCTGCTGGTGCTCATAAACTACATTTTGATCATGTGCTACTAAAAACTTAAATTTCGAATTGTCTATCTCATTGATTATCATTATTTCAATATCAAATCTATGAAAATTAGCACCCCGTTGGTAATTGAAATTAAAACCCAGGATCTCATTCCCTATACCACTAAAGTTTTTTCGATGTCTTAAATAGTATTCCTGAAAACGCACATCCAGAATTACCTCCTTGAAGTGTCCAACAAATCATCTTCATGGTGGATCATCTCATGTGGATGAAACATGGTCCAACAAATATTTTCGATACGAAAGTTTCAAGCGTTAGTACCTATACTTTTGTTTTTTTATCAAGCAAAGTTGCACCATCAACACCACTTGGTAATACGGTAATGCAAGTCCTCCAGAAATTTCTTCAAAATTCTTATTTTATTTCACATTCAACTTAAATCTCGAGTAACCATCAGTTTGCAAATTACCTTGGTGTTATTTAGCAAAAGCGCAAATGAAAATGTTGGAATGCAAGAAGAAAAATGGTTTGGCAAGCCAACAGTTCAAGGGATCCATTAAAAATTGAAAGATAAAGGTAAAGTCTGAAAAACATCCCTCGAAAGAAACGCAAAAACACCGAGGAAAACAGGTTGGAAATTTCAAAGAATGTTTTTTAAAAAAAGCACAAATTTTCAGGTATTAGCTAATCTTGAGCAATGTCGTCCTTTGCATAATAGAAATCATTTATCTAGTTCAAAAAAAATATATTTTGAGAACCCCCAAGTAAAAACGCATAACCAGTAGACTCTTTAAAGTCTACTGAGAAATATGAAGTGAAGGAAAACACGTGATGCATTCATTTTCTTACGACAGTGGAAGGAGGGAGGAGGGGAATAGCTAGGAAGACCTAATATAACCTGGAGGTAACTGGTATTGAAGGATCTAAAATCCCTGATATTGAGGCAGATTAATTTGGTTTGTAAACAAGATCAATGGCACAAAAGGATCGATATGCTAGATTGGAACTCACACTTGATTGTTGTTGTTGTTCTTGAGAAAATTCATCATAGAATGATAGCCTCTAAAATCTTGAAGGGATGAAAATAATATAATATTCATTTAGTATAAAAAGCTCGGATGTTACAGTTAATTCCACCTCAGCAGACGACTAACCGATGATCAACAGGCCAGACAAATGACGCAGCAGAAAGTTGAAGGTAGCAGGTTCAGTAATAATTAATCACCTGAACTCTATGAGAGTGACAAAAGTGTCGTTCCTGCAGAAGTGCATGGCTGGAAAAAGAAAATTTCAGAAACACATTGGGTTAGAATTCCAAATTGAGACAATTAAAGACAACATAATTTTGGTAGCAGTTTCCGCTTTGTCTATGGTCCCATGTCAAGCTTCACAATACGGCAATCTCTTTACATATGCTAATTTGATTGTCCACAATCTAGCAAACCCTCACGATCTAATAAATTTAATAATTTTTCAAATTGTTCTTAATACAACGATCTGCTCACGGATACAATTAATCCAAAATACTTCTAATTATTCATAATCTGACAATCCTTTTAATTGTTATAAATCCAACAATCTCCTCATGAATGCTAATAAATCCAACAATCCTACAGATTGCTCACAATTTAATAATCCTTTCATGAATGCTGATTAATTTAACAATTTTACTGATTATTCACAATTGATAATTCCTTCATGGATACCAATAAATTCGACAATCATCGACAATCCTTTAGATTATCAACAATCCAGTAATCCCCTTACGAATGATAATTAATTTGATAATTCTTTCAATTGTTCACAATCCAGCAATTCATTTATGAATATCAATTAATCCAACAAACCCAATTATAACTTGCATAACTTAACATAAACTTGTTGAAATGAGTATAAAAAATCTGATTTTGTGAGCCTTAAATGCTCTTGAGGTGAATTTCCAATGGTTCCTTTTTTTCATTCCTACTTGGTTGAACCTCCCTTTTCATTTTCTTATTTCCTTTGTCCTTTTAATTTTGTGTTTAAAACACTTAATCCTCACAAACTCTCAAGACTTGTCCTAAGGATTTCTATAATGTTTTCTAGAATTTTCTACAAGTTTCTCTCATTCACTTAATTGCGAAGCCAACTAGCTTGCTAGCTGGCAAGCACCAATTAGTGCCACTTGCAACGCTAATTGGTGTCAATTATTTTGGCACTAATTGGTGTGACTTACCACTCCCACTTATGCCTTGTTTTTTGCATGGATACTTGCCTATAAATAGGCAATGCATCCAAGCTTATTAGACACACCACAAGAGAGAAATAAGAGAGAAGAAGAGGAGAGTGAGAGAGGGAAAGTAATCCCACAAAGTTGTGAGGTATTTGTGAGGAGAGTAAGTAAGGTGTTTTTTCTCCTAGTAATAGAGAGATTTCAGTTGGTCTCCTATTAGTAGAGATAGGTTGTAATTCCCACATTACTTAGTAAAATCCTTCTATACTTGCTCGTGGACGTAGCCAAATTGGATGAACCACGTAAATTCTTGTGTGTCTCATTTCTCAGTTTATCATATCCTTTGCCTTTTATCTTGTCAGGTTTGCATGCCAGTATCCTAACAGTGGTATCAGAGCCTTCTTGGTTGGTGTTGTTAACACATAAAAGTTATTCGTGTATACGGTTACTATTCACGTATACGATATTATTCACCTATAAGGCACTATTCATCCATATGGTACTATTCACATACGTTACTGTTGGTGTATATAAAAAGTCAGTGTGGTGATTGAATACAGTCTAGGAAGTTCTGTCTAAGGAGATTGATTTTTAAACAGGACCGTTTGTGACCCCTCCAATCTTTCTTGGAACTTACTTAGTGAAGTATTATTCATACGAAACTATTTCTATATACATTACAGATCTGTGAAACAGTGATAGCAGAATAGATCAAGGTGAATAAAATGGCAATAAAGTACGAGATTGAAAGGTTCAAGGGAGCAATTTCTCACTTTGGAAAATGAGAATCAAGGCAATCTTAAGGAAAGACAATTGTTTGGCAGCAATTGGGGATCGACCCATGGAGATAATTGATAATGCAAAATGGAATGAGATGGATGGCAATGTTATTGCTAACATACATTTAGCATTGGCCGATGAAGTATTATCAAGTGTGGCGGAGAAGAAAACAGCTAAGGAGATATGGGAGACTCTTACAAAGCTATACAAGTCCAAGTCTTTGCACAATAAAATTTTCTTAAAGCGAAGACTTTATACCCTTCGAATGGCAGAAACCATAATGGTGACTGACCACATCAACACAATAAGAACTCTATTATCATAACTCATTACGTTAGGTCAACAAATAGAGGAAAATGAACATGCAGAGCTTCTACTTCAAAGTCTTCCTGATTCGTATGATCAATTTATTATCAGCTTAACCAATAATATCCTCTCAGACTATTTAGTCTTTGATGATGTTGCAGCCGTTATCTTGGAAGAAGAAAATAGACGCAAAAATAAAGGGGACAAAAATAGTTCAAACCAAGTAGAGGCATTGTTGGTGTCAAGACGAAGATCAATAGAGCGTGGCTCCAGTGTGAGTCAAAGGCAGAGAGGGTCCAAATCAAGAAGTAAGAAGATTGTGAAATGCTACAACTATGGCAGAAAATGGCACTTAAAAAAGGATTGTTGGTTTAAAAATGGTATAGAGAATATTGTAGAGTCATCAAAACCTCAAGGATGTGTTGCAAACACCTTAGAAGATGGAAAGGTTTTATTTAGTGAAGCAACGATAATTTCTACAAATACAGTAAGGTCTAGCTAATGGATTCAGGAGCAACATGGCATATGACTCCTAATCGAGATTGGTTTCATACATATAAACCCATCTCTGGAGGTACATTGTTTATGGGTGATAATCATGCTTTAGAGATTGCTGGTATTGGCGCAATCAAATTGAAGATGTATGATGGCTTAATTCATACTATTTCAGGAGTGCGACATGTGAAAGACTTAAAGAAGAATCTTTTGTCCGTAAGACAATTTTATAGTCTTGGCTGTAAGATTCGAACAAACAATGGAATCATGAAAATTGTCAAAGGAGCGCTGGTGGTTTTAAAGGCAAGAAAGACAGTTGCAAACATGTTTGTATTAATTGGAGAAACACATCATGGGGTAGAAGCGTCAATCGCATCAGCCAGTCCTACAGAAGAGAAGACGATGATGTAGCATAAAAAACTAGACCATATATCAGAGAATGGTTTGAAAGTTCTCTCTGATCAGAAGTTACTCCCTGGGCTTACAAAGGTTACTTTGTCTTTTTGTGAGCACTATGTTACAAGTAAACATCACAGGTTGAAGTTTGGCACATTAACAACTAAGAGCAAATGCATTTTAGACCTGATTCATTCTGATGTTTGGCAAGCACCGGTTGTATCCTTAAGAGGAGCAAGATACTTTGTATCATTCATATATGACTTCTCCATGAGATGTTGGGTGTATCCAATTAGAAGAAAGGTAGATGTGTTTGCAGTCCTTAAAACTTTCAAAGTGCGGGTAGAACTTGAATCTGAAAAGAAGATTAAGTGTTTGAAGACTGACAATAGAGGAGAATATACTAGTGATGAATTTGATAACTTCTATCAACATGAAGGTATCAAAAGGCAATTCACAATAGCATACACTCCACAACAAAATGGAGTGGCAGAGCGGATGAACAGAACTCTAATAGAAAGAACAAGAGCAATGTTGAAGGCTACAGGTCTAGGAAAGTCATTCTGGGCAGAAGCAGTTAATATTGCCTGTTATGTGATAAATCAATCTCCATCAACTGTAATTGAGCTGAAGACATCGATAGAGATGTGGATTGGAAAACCAGTTGATTATTCTCGATTGTATATATTTGGAAGTCTTGTGTACGTGATGTATAATACTCAAGAAGTTAGCAAGCTGGATTCAAAATCCAGAAAATATGTATTCTTGGGATATACTGATGGAGTGAAGGGGTATCGCTTGTGGGATCCCACTTCCCAAAAGGTAGTCATCAAAGAGATGTCATATTTGCAGAAGATAAAATGCAAATGGAAGAACATAATAACATTTTAAAGGAGACTACAGTAATGCAGATGGAAAATACTTCAAATCAAAATCATACTTCTTTTGAAGCTATACCAGAGCATGAAGAACAAGAACAAATAGAGTCTGAAACTCTTGGAGTTCGACGGTCAACTCGTGAAAGAAGACCACCGGCTTAACACTCAAAATATGTTACTGAGAGCAACATTGCATACTATTTTCTAACAGAGGATAGAGAGCCATCAACTTTCCACAAGGCTATCAAAAGCACAGATGTATCTGTATGGATGATAGCAATGCAAGAGGAGATTGAAGCTTTACATAAGAATAACACTTGGGATCTTGTTCCTCTACCACAAGGAATAAAGGCCATTGGCAACAAATGGGTTTGCAAGATAAAATGTGAAGGAAATGATCAAGTGGAGCGGTATCGTGCAAGATTGGTGGTGAAGGATATGCTCAAAAAGAAGGAATAGACTTTAATGAGATATTTTCCCCAGTGGTATGACTTACTACAATCAGAGTAGTCTTAGCGACGTGTGCTATATTTGATCTTCACTTAGAGTAGTTAGATGTAAAAACTACATTTCTTCATGAAAAACTTGAAGAAGAAATTTATATGCTCCAACTAGAGGGTTTTGCTGAAACAAGCAAGGAGAACTTGGTTTGCAGGTTGAACAAATATCTATATGGTCTCAAACAGACGTCGAGGTGTTGGTACAAGAGATTTGATTCCTTCATAATTAGTCTTGGGTACAACAGACTTAGTTCAAACCATTGTATGTATTACAAGAGGTTTGAAAAAGATTTCATCATTTTGTTATTGTACGTGGATAACATGTTGGTAATAGGTCCCAACAAAGATCGAGTCCAAAAATTAAAGGCACAGTTGGCTAAAGAGTTTGATATGAAAGACTTGGGACTAGCAAACAAGATTTTAAGGATGCAAATTCAACGAGACAGAAGAAAGAGGAAGATTTGGCTTTCTCAGAAGAATTATTTGAAGAAAATCTTGCTACGCTTCAACATGCAAGATTGTAAGCCAATTTCCACCCCACTTCCTATTAACTTCAAATTATCCTTATGTCTTCTAGCAATGAAGCAGAAAGGATGGAGATGTCTCGAGTATCATATGTAACAGCAGTGAAAAATTTAATGTTTGTCATGAATGTATAAGACCAGACATTGCACAAACAGTGGGAGCAGCTAGTCGATACATGGCAAATCATGGTAGAGAGCATTGGAATACTATTTAGAGGATCTTGAGATACATCAAGGGTACCTCAAATGCCGCATTATGTTATGGAGGATTGGAATTTACTGTCGATAACATTATCATTAAACAATAATAAATTTGAATGAAATAAATGATAAAAAAAATATATATTAAATGGTTTTGCGGATTTTATTGAATAATTAATATGACATATATAAGGATTGGATAAAAATAAAAAAATTATATTTTTAGATAAAAAATCATTTATTGTTCAGTTTTATACTAGGATGCAGAGCTTTCAATACTACAATTAGATCTAGATGAAATTTTAAAAGAAATCTCGTAATATGTTGTCCTGCCATGGATTAAACCTCTCGCACTCATGATTTATATGATAGCCAGGTAGTAACACATAAAGGCGTAGAAGAGTGATAAATTTGTAAATAAATTGAACAGTGCCACCCTTTCCTCTTTAGATACTCAACTGCCCAGACATGGACGGAGGGGGGGGGGGAATGATTTATTTATCCAAAAATGGAGAGAAATTTCCATAATTTGAGACATTAAGTGTGATTAATCATGAGTATGGGTGGAAAACGCTTGGATTCTTCAACGAAGCTTCATCAAGTTTTACCATTATTTTTTTAAAATATAAAGAAATTAACAAACTCGCAGTAAAAGACGAGCCATCAATCTAGTTCTAATCCAAAAGAGGATGGATTGTAAGGAAATAAGATATATTTGCGCTGCTTTTGTGGACCGTTGACAGGTTCAAACTAGACTTGAGGAAGTCATTTTCCATTAATAAGACACTCAAGCTCACCTTCTTGTGGGGTCAGCCAAAATGTTTCTCAAAAATAAAATAAAAAGGGTAATCTAGAAATTTAATAAAAACATATAGAAGGACTAGCTTGCAGAATTGTAAGAGATAGAGGGACTAAACTATTGCTTAACAATTTTCCTATGATAGATGGGTTAATGGGCTTCTAATCGGTCATTAATAATGCCATTGGAAAGTTAATCTTGAGTTCCGAACAAGAACAATGCCCTCTTCCTAATTACCAACCCTAATTACCCAACTAAATTAATTACAAACACAAATAACACGAAACACACTGAAATGAAAAATAGAACATATAATTAACAGGGAAGAAAAAGAAAAGGAAAAGGCATACTTAGCTGACCTTTGCAAACCAAAGAATAAGGGTGGTCACGGCAAAGGCACAAGAACTCTATATTGGGATCAGTCAAGTTGGTTCCACATATGCCTTCCGAAGCCATATATCCATCGCAAAATGAAGGACCTTTGTCGCACCCGACATCGCGGCGGCCTTAAAAATTATTAAATCTTTGGAAAGAACGAATTTCTGGCATCCTGTTCAGGTTATGTTGATTTAGATTTTATTGGTGACCTTGAGAAAAGAAAATCCACTACAGGCTATGTGTTCATAATTGCAGGAGGAGCTATAAGTTGGATCTTTAAACTTTAGACTGTTGTAGCGTTATCCATAACAGAAGCTGAGTATATGGCAGTTACACAAGCTTATAAAGAAGCAATATGGATGAAGAAACTTATGGAGGAGCTTAGGCACAAACAAAAAAAGATTTTTTTGTATTGTGATAGTTAGAGTGTCTTACATATTGCAAGGAATCCAGCATTTCATTCAAGAACAAAACACATAGATGTTCAGTATCACTTTGTTCGCGAAGTGGTGGAAGATGGAAGTGTGGATTTTCAGAAAGTTCACACAAAGGAAAACTCAGTAGATGCTTTGACCAAACTAGTCAATACTGACAAGTATATATGGTACATATCCTTTTATGGCCAAACTAAAACGTAAGCAGCATGAAGATGGCAAGTATACAAAGGATAGAAAAATCATAAATGATCAAGTGTGAAGACTTGATTAAATCATCAAAGTCTTCAAGTGGAAGAATGTGAAGCCAGCTAGCTTGCTAGCTAGCAAGCACCAATTAGTGCCAGTTGCAACACTAATTGGTGTCAATTATTTTGGCACTAATTGGTGCCATTTGCCACTTCCACTTGTGCCTTGTCTTTTACATGGATGCTTGCCTATAAATAGGCAATGCATCCAAGCTTATTAGACACACCACAAGAGAGAAGAAAAGGAGAGTGAGAGAGGGAAAGTCATCCCATAAAGTTGTGAGGTATTTGTGAGGAGAATAGGTAAGGTGTTTTTTCCTCCTAGTAATAGAGAGATTTCAGTTGTTCTCCTATTAGTAGAGAGAGATTGTTATTCCCACATTACTTAGTAAAATTCTTCTATACTTGCCTGTGGACGTAGCCAAATTGGGTGAACCACGTAAATTCTTGTGTGTCTCATTTCTTATTTTATCATATCCTTTACCTTTTATCTTGTCAGGTTTACATGCCAATATCTTAACATTAATCTTGTGATCTATTAATTTCCGCTGAATTTAAACCAGGGCATATTGAATTTTATCATACAACATTTCACCATAATTCTTTCATTATTTATTTATCCCATTTGGTTTTAATTCACATTTATGTGTTTTTATTATTTCGGTTACTTTTCACATAAACATTTTAATTATTTTAACTTCTTTTATCTATCATCATCCCCATGAGTTAAATATTTCTTTTACACACTTGGCATAATATTTCCTTCATCAGTTAATTTTTTTCCCAAGGGTTTACAACTTGGATCAAGGGATTTACAACTATCTTGGGATCTTGGTATACGTCGGTGGTTAATTTTGGAGTCGGTTTCTATGCTGATCATCAATTTAATCACATAGTATCTTAACAAAGTAGGTTAATAGAGCGAAAGGAGATCATGTCCAGAAAATACGATGTTAGAGTTCAACACATATTTAAAGAGGCCAATACGATAGTAGATTGGTTAATTAGCAAACTTTGGTTTGATGAAATGTACATATAGTAAGGATAATTGGATTACAGAGGGCCCAACCATGGTTTTATTTTTAATTTTGTATTATGATCTTATTAGTCTTAGTAACTCAATTAATCTCATTCAGGGTCGTTAAGCCATGATATTCACACACACACAAAATAGAGAAAAAGTAAAAAAAAAAAATTAATCTTTTTATTTAAAAATAAAAAACAAATAACAAGTTTTTAATTGGGCTAACAGGCCGAATCATAGATATGAGCTTAAATTTTTTACTAAATTAAGTTAAGTCAATTATTTTTTTTAATCTAAATTGATTTAGGTCTCAGGTTGCAGCCAGAATAAGTTTTATAACTTTACATTGGACTTTGTTCATGCTACTCGTCGGGCTACCAAAGCCTATAAGCCTTGGCCTTTCTTTCGTTTTCTTTCACTTTTCTCCTTGACCTATACTTCCAAAGTGCTTTTAAAATTATCCCGACTCCTGAGCCGTAAGGGGGAAAAATTGTGCTATGAATCTTTCACCGTACTGTTACTATAGTGTCTATTGACTTATTAATTTTTTAGGGCGTACGTAACACCCATTAAAAGCTTATAGTGATCTGCTCCTTGTTCCTTCGGAAACAAGCAATGAAACATTGTTGATGATGCATACCAGGCACCAGCAATTGCATGAGCAAAAGAGGAAAACTCAACTCTAAATAAATAAAAAATACAAGAAAAATATTAAAGATTTTGAATCATGGTACAGATCTTGTACTTCTGCTCTCGCGGTGGTTTGGCCCTTCATTGTGTACGTGTTTTATTGTTGACATTGCCTCAATTCTCCACCAGTCCAATTCAATGCTCATGAGTTGCCAGAGCAGCAACATTGCGAATACTTAGAAACCCTTTGTGGAAAGAATTTATTATTTTATTGATTTCTCTAAAAATTAGTTGGTTTGACTAGACTACGAATTGTCCATATTTCACATTGGGATTTTCTAATTCGTACTCCGTTGTTAATATTTAGAAAGAAAAAAAGGGGGGGTTCTATTTCCCTGTCGGGGAAATCATCAAATTGCTTCATAGGCTTTGTCATTTTCTTGATAAATATAACCCTTTTGTTTTGTTGGGGTTCCTCGAGACTTCTTCGTGTCTAATGTGCTTACAAGTATGCGGTAATGTTTTCTATCGTGAACTAGTCGCTTTTGTTTTCTGTGCACGCAACATAAAAGAGAAATTAAGGAATAAACAGCTAAATGTGAAAGAGTGTACGTATCTTATTTTATTGACTTTTCCCTTTTGAATTTTGCATATTAATTTCCAATATATATCCTTAATTATAACAAGGGAGGGGGGAAGGAAGAGTTGATTACTTGAATAATCTTACTAAGATAGTAGAGAAGAAATTAAGGAAGATCAAAAGCAGCATGCATGAAAACAAAAACGAAAAGAACATGATATCCATCAAATAAGGATTCAGCAAGAGTAATGGTGCCTTTAAGTCATATTGGAATTTCTTCTCTTACCAGCTAAGATCTGTCTCTTTCATTTTATTTTGTTTGAAATGTATATGAACCGCCCTTTGATCTGAACACCTTCCCCTTTACAGCTTAGACTGGTGTGCCTTTTCTATCAAGATTTAATTACGCCAATCAGCTTGGACGGTGGAACTTCCTTTCTGACTAGCCATCCTCAGAGCACCTTCCCCGCAAGTCTCCACTTTTGCTGATCTTTTTAATTGCAGTAGTTGTTTTCTACTGCATGGGTGCGGTGCAAATATAATTAATTTCTTTAGTCAATCCTGCAAAATTTCCTCAGCGGAGCCCTTCCTCGTATGTCCGTTGACTTAGCTACAAATTTTGAAAGGGAATTCAATGACCAGGACATGCAAAACACAAAAGAGAAAAAATAAAAGAAAAGAAAGAAGAAGAATACTTCTCGTGAGAGACACTAGCTATTTTCTTTGCATGCACTTAATTTCATTCTATTGTATGGTATATATCGAATATCTATCTACTGATTACCTTTACACATTTGACATTAATGCTATCCTACCCAATTGTCAAAATGGTTTTCTCACTGCATGCCAGGGGACCCCTCTCACTCAAGGAAACAGGCAGCATTTAGTGTGATTTCATAGGACAAAAGCCTGGCACCGACAGTCGACTAGATTGTCAACCAGCATGTCGTCTCTAGACAATAACTATCTTGTAAGAAATACTATAAACTATGCGATGAAGGAGGACCAGTTAAATCAAAGTAATTAACACTTGCCGGTTAAAGAAAGATTTTTCCTTATCTTTGAAGTCTTTTAATATAGGTATATATGGTAGCTGATTTTCAACCTGCAGTCACGTCATTTAATACAGTAGGGATGTTAGTTGGCATTTCCAAGGGGAAGATAATCGTCTTCCTCCTCTTGTTCTAGTTGTTGTTGATTAATCCATTTCAAAATAATCCCTTAGACTCAGCCTTTTCAATGAAGTGCTCGTTCAATTCCATTTTCAATATCACGTATATAGACTCAGCCTTTTCAAGGAAACTCTGGGATGGAATTATACAAATTATATAACTAATGGGATCAGAATTAAGGCTATTTTTTTCTGAGGAACTATTTAATTTCCATTGGCAAGGAACATTAATCTGTTGCCGACGAAATGTTTCCTTTGGTAAAAAAAAAAGGGCTCTCTTGTGAGGCACGTAAGATTGAAATAGTAATGGAGATTCTTGATACACACGTATAAAGCGTAATTTACACTCCCTGAGAGTTTTAAGTGTGATGTTGCTGGTATTTGGCTCATGGTCCTGCTGCTGCGCATGAGATCTGGTGCTTGGCAAATTCAAAACCGACGTCCCACTGATTCAATCTAATTAAATGCACCGGTAAACATTGGGTCATGGGTGTAATATTTTCAACCCAAGACTTTTCAGTTGAGTCAGCCTTACCCATGGATAATTTCTCGGGTCATTGATCCAATCTAATGTGTTTAATTACTTCATATAAATAAAATTATTTTTAAGTTTTATTTTAGATGAAATTGAAAAGATATTTGTAATTCATATATATGTATATAGATATTAGTTTACAATAATATTTCAATTCTTTCTTTTACCGCCGCCCCTATCTATGGGTTAGAATTTGAATAAAGAATATTAAAACAAAAACCAAAAAGATAAGTGATTCAATGTCTACCCAGACACAGTACATTTGAATACCTATTCAGGGCAAAATAATATTTTTAATGGGATTTATCATTATCATATTAATCTGAGATAAATCACTCTTTTAAAATTTTATATGCACAATAAAGTAATTTAAATAATTTTAAAATGAAAAAACAAAAATTATGGCCCAAGAGCTTTTGATCATTTAATACTCTGATTGTAGAGTGAAATGACTTCGTTACCCTTAAAAATAAAAATAAAAATGTCTAGGAGCTTTTGAATGTTTTAACATTTTGAAATTTACTTTGATTTGGATCATTTAATATTTTAAAGGGGTTTTTTTTATATTTTTATCCTGATTTTTTTAGTTATAATCAATTTGGATGAGAAGAAAATAATCTTTTAACAAATATAAATATAATTAAAAAAAATAAAAATGATTGGCGCTTACTATACACTCACCAGCGAGTGGAAGGTCCACACACTTTTTGAGGGGCACATGTGGCATCTTTCGGTAGTCAAATATCACCTTCCATGACTACATTGAAAGATTGGTGTCGTCCTCTTCCCAGTGGTCAAGCATGTATGCTTAATGTAGCAGCGGTTAGAGTACTCCAGTTAAATTTTCTCTCCATCTTTTCTCTCTTCTCATTGTAGATTTCACACCATCCATTTCAAAAATTAAATTTATTCTATTAGTTTATATTTAGAAATTTTACCTTGTAATTTTTTTGTGTTTGTTTTTATAGGATAATTATAATATCAGGGTTATAAATTTTAAGATTAGCCGATGAACTATCCTTTTTTTATGTTCTTTTTATGATAATTTTTTGCTAATTTTGTCTGTATTCAGTTTTATTTCTTGTTGCTATATTTTGTACAATGACTTAAATAAACGAAACCAATTAGATCCATGTATATAAAAACTATATATATATATATATATATATAATAATTTCTATGAAAATAATAAATCGAGGAACGTTAGTATTTATTATTATTTTTTCGTAAAATGCGAGGTTCATGTTTACGCGGAAGATTGGATAACACAATGCAACATGGAATCATATATATAATAATCTCTATAAAAATAAAAATAAAAAGCAGCGATATTGTCTTCGAACATAAAAAAAGAATACTAATATACTCGCGCTCTCCTTTTTTTCTTCATGAATTTGGGTACGAGCACGACTACCCACACACTCTATCTCACTTGGTGCTGCACGCTTTCCCCCCCTGTTGGTGGTTCGTCCATCTGCATCTCATGTGATCCATGCTTCTTTTTGTTAATTTTTCTTTGAAAAAATAATTTATATAATAACAGGAAACAGCCCCTTTCTTTCATTGACAGATAGATGTGTCTCTGCAATAATTATTTCCCGAAATTCTGCACCAGACGACGTCAAGCACAAGCATGTTTTTCATCAACTCTTTCTCCCTTTCCATACAGGGGCATGGTCGGTAGCCAGAACCCAGAATTTTCCCTCTTACATCTCTATACCATTCTCTCGTCGTTAAAGTTTTTTTAAAGAAAGTAGGGCGTCGCTTTGCAATGGCCAATTGCTTGCTGTTCTAGCTAGCCAAGCAAATCAAAAATAAGTAGCATGCTGATGATATATTTAATGCAACTAGTAATTATTAACTAATTCTTGCCGTGTCCCACGTTTTCCGTCATACACTTAGATTTTATAAGCCCAAAAGGGTTGATGATTATCTCCGACCATGTATTACGTTAAACCCTGTCATCATTAAGAACTAAGAAAGTTGGCTATTGTCAAATGGAGCACGATCAAAAGTCAGCAACAGGGGATCATGAGACACGCCAACAGGATTTACAGTAGAGGAGAGACCCGTAAGGAACGAGACATGATCATGTGTTTGTACTGATCTAAACGAGAAACTCATTTAACGTTCATGTGTTGTTTCTGTTCAAGAATTTACCCAGTTGCTTCGCTTATATAATTAACGCATTGATTGAATCGTTTACATATAAACTAGCTAGCTAGTTATATTTTATTTTATTTTAGTCTGAATATTAATTATAATCAATATTATAATTCTAGAGATTCATAAGTTTCCTTCAATAAAAAAAAAATTCTCTAAACATAATATGATCATGACAATTACTCAATCATTCATATGTTCCAAAATAATACAAACTCAGAATCATAATGGTATGAAATATATTGTTATGCACCTTTCAACTTCAAGGGATGAGGATATTGTAACAAAACTTTAGCAGTATTTACTATGAATCCAAGCTAAAATATTTGACTAGATTATTATATTTTGATTGGTATACAATCTTTTTCAACATGAGTTTGAGCTTGTCGTGCAAAACCATCTCTTCTAGGATTTTATCATATGTGATATCAAACACAACCTTTTAGTGATTACCACTTTTATTTGTGCAATCAAACACCAACTCTATCAATCACTTTTTCTTAATTTGTCAAAAATATTTTTCCCTTTCCTCTATCCTTAATGTAATGAGATGGTAAATGTAGACAACTTTCTCTTACCTTATTTTATAAGCATGACTGAAGTTTGTGTTTCCACTAATGGGTTCCATATAACATCAAACAAAACCACTCTTGAAGCACCAACAAGATTTATCCTTTTAGAACAAGCCATAGTTAATGTGAGCAACATTTTTATCTCACTGTTTGCATTATTAAAATGTTTAATCAATGTATGACGTTCATCTACTTTAAGCTTTCCATGCTTATATAATACATCTCATTGGATATAATTGAACTTTGATTCATACTACTTAATTGATTACCATGAAAATGAGGATTCTGATTAAAAGTAGTTTAATTGATTTAGATATGATGTTTTATTGTTTAATAAAATTGAAATTGTGTAAGATAATTGTTTGTGCTTTATAATGCATTATCTTTACAATTTTTGGCTTATGTTTTATGTTTTTTAGAGATACGTTCCTTGTTTCAATAATTCTACAAGTGTTTTTTTTTTATGGTTATGGGTTTAATATGAGCAATTAATGGCTTGAAGATGTTTGGTGTTGTTTTATGTTTAAGTTGGCTAGGGGATTATAACAACTAACCAAAAAAAATAATGAAAACATCGATGGAATCATTGACAAACAGCTTTATTCTATTAGCAAAGTCACACCTCTTTTATTGGAAAGTTGCAAAAGGTTTGGGCATTTTTTATGGAATTGATGATTAAAAACTCTATTGAAAATTAATTTTTTATAGACTTGTTGATGAAAAATTAGTTGTGAAATCTATTTTTTTTAGCATGAATAGCATTTGGCATAACATTATCATTTCCATGGTATTTGAATTGTTAACTAAGATGCCAATGGAACAACAATCCCCGACAAGCAATTTATCGATGACAAGTTTTAATTGAAAGTTTTATTGGTAACTAAAATATCGTTGGAATCTTTTCCTAAACACCTATGAAATATTTTGTTATTTTTTTTTTATTTTTTGGTATTAATTGTCTAATTAAAAATGTAAATAGATGTTAATTAAATATTGCTCACTAGTATGTAATTAGAGATTTACTGTAAGATCCCACATCGGAGGCGTACGTCCAGAGCCAGGGTCTTATAAATGCATGCTCACCTTGACTAGTAAGACGCGTTTTGGGGCCATGTGTGGCTGCCAAGAATAAACCCGTGAGGGGGACCTGGGTAGAAGCCTTGGATTTGGTTGGAGTGGGAGGCCCAAAACGGACAATATCTTGCTAGTTAGGTGGGGTGTTACATTTGGTATTAGAGCCGAGGACGGCTTGTCTTAAGGTGGGGGGATTGTAAGATCTCACATCGGAAGCGAGCATCTAGAGCCAGGGTCTTATAAGTGCATGCTCACCTTGACTAGTAAGACGTGTTTTGGAACCATGCGTGGCTGCCAAGAACAAACCCGTGAGGAGGACCTGGGTAGAAGTCCTGGATTTGGGTGGACTAGAAGGCCTAAAGCAGACAATATCTTGCTAGTGAGGTGGGGTGTTACATTTACTATAAAGATAAGGTGAGTTATCCTAAATAATAGGATTCATACAGTAAACCACAAGGCACTAACTTGAGTGTGACCAATAAGTAGTCACCCTTAAAAGGCATGCATTAAAGAAAATAAAAACAAAAGAGTTTTTTTGTAAGACTTTTGGTAAAATAACACAATTAAAAACTTATTTGTAAAAATAGTATAGTTAATTGAGACATATAGTTCTCACTTGTGTAAAAACAAGACACACAAGTTGCATATACACGACCATAAAACGTACATGTAAGACTTGTATGACCAATCAAATTAAAATTTAGGCAGAAATCTCTTTTTTTTCCTTTTATTTCTTTTTTCCTCCTTCTCCTTCCTTATATCACCTTTCTCTTCCCTTTCTTAATCTCTCTCTATCATGACATCCCATTCTATCTCTCCCTCCTCACCATGACAAGGCACATCTCTCTCTTCACCATGTTTTTTCTCTCTCTCCTCACTCACAGTAACAATTATGATCGCCACCATTAATGCCACTTTTGCATACCACCACCATTTACAACACCTCTCTCTCAATAAGTTTAGGTATATTGCCCCCCTTCTCTCTATCAATGTGATGTTTTTATTGTAATTGTTTTTATTACATTAGGGTTAAGACTTTTTTGTTAGTTTAGGATTTTGTTGACTTTGGTTAAGTTAACTATAAATTATGATAATTAGATTAAAATTACACTATTGAGTTGATAAATTATTTTATTTAAGGAGAGATTTTACGAATTATAGTTTTGTTAATTATGTTGGGTTTAGGGTTTTTTTGTTAATTTAGGGTTTCGTTGATTAAAGTTTTATAAAAATTAAGTAACTTGATGAGTTTATGATAATGATAACTTAACATTGAATTTTGTTGTGTTGTTTGACAGAATGTCTCAAAGTATGAGATTATTATGTTATTATAGTGGTATTATTATTAATATTGATAATGATATCACTTACAATAGAGGCAGTAATGAGTTTCTTACTTGTAGATTAGACATGTCATTTTTTCAACTAAAAATAATAATTATGGAGGCATTGGATGGGGGTTTTCTAAAATTAAAGTTGAAATGGAAAATACAAGCTGGGACACATTCAAATTTTTATGTCGATGTGTCTATTTTTAATGATGCAAATTATAAAGAAACTCCTCTGGTATGGAATTCACTCGAGTTCCAAGTTATACTTAAGAATCACACAAACATTATATACAACTAGTATGTCTAGGATCAATAGTTATACAATGAACTTAACACCAATATGAGAAATTATAGAAATGAAAGCTGAGTTTTTCTGAAAATTGAAGTTGACACAAGTTGGGGCACATCTAAATTTTTATATCGATGTGTTTATTTTTAATGATATAAGTTTAAATTCAATAGTTAGGTTGGCCATTGAAAATAAAATGGAAATTTTAAATCTTTACTTGAACCTAAACAAAGAAACTCCTTCGGTATGAAGTTCACTCGAGTTCTAAGTTATACTTAAACGACCACACAAACATCACATACAGTTAGTATGTTTAGGATTAATAGTGATACAATGTACCTAACACTGATATGAGAAATTATATATATGGAAGCTTAGTTAAGTATAATAATTGCTCCATATTGTTATAACACTGAACCAAATGATAAGGAAGACAACCATTATGTTGATGAAGCAATTGAGAAAAATGAGTTAGTTGGGTCAATAAGTTAATTCATATGACCTTTTATTCCTAGATTTAAGGATATTAGTGGGCCGAATCAAATGATATGCAATTTACTAGGCTTTGAGCTGTAAAAATGTAGAATTAACTATTGAGTTGGAGGTTAGACAAACCTTTCAATCCAAGTTTAAATTAATTATTGTAGTTAAGTGGTGGCATACAAAGAATTCATTATATCATAATATGCAACACTCAACCATAATTTATATGTAGTTGCAGTGTATGTACGAGCCAGTATATTAATGGTATTTGTGTAGTGTATATCACAATAATTCTAATTCATTTGAGATCTTAAAATTGAAAAAACTACACATATTTGAATCCAATGATTATGCAAAGCCACCATCAGATTGATTCGGATTTTATCATTAATGTAATGTTGACCATTGTCAAAGCTAAAATAAGTATTAAAATAGCAATCATTCAAGCTACCATATATGGGGATTTTATTATATGATGTCTCATATCATAAGGTATTGGTAGCTAAACAAAAACTATTTGAGCAATTATTTGGTTTGCAAGAGTCCTTTTAAACATTTTCTACAATTATAAAAATATTTTTAATAAATTATTTTTTAGCATGTTACATATATAATTACATGCAGAATTGAGTTAACTTTGTGATGTTACCGATGATGTTGTGTGTGCCGCTCTCTCCACTTGGTTCTCATCATGTTATTTTGGACTTGATCAGGTTTGGAAGGTTTGATCCTCTAGACATTGAAATAGAAGAGGATGAGCCCTTCTTTCATGCATGACAACATGTTCATGGTTTAGATGATGCAAGCCCATCCAAGAGATAATTTATTAGGTATAGTTAAATGACGTACTCGAATATTATGAGAATTGATTTTGTTGATATAAAAAGATTAATTGAGTTTGTTTTTATTATGGATTGACTTGAGATGAAATGGAATTGTAAATCATGTGAATTGTGTTGAAATGGTTGTGAATTATGTTGAATATGGCTAGTTGAGTTTGTTGAGTTTTTTTTCTTTTTAACATAGAATTGAAAGATTGAAAAAACATCATTGTTACTGCAATGTTCAGATCAGGCATGTCACACATGCATATCTTTTCTAGTTATGAAGGTCTCACCCAAGGTTGTTAAAAATGTATTTTTGACACGACACGGAAAATGTAAAATAAATTCGGATCGTAAAGTCATAAGAAATTTTTTTTCATATAAAGTTCAAGCATATTAAAATATATGGTTCAAATAAAAATTTATACATAGTTTAAATACCTTAAAATACATGATTCAAATATAAATTCATATATAATTTAAGTAAATTTTCATTAATTAATAATTAATAATTTTAAAATAAACAATCTAATGATAAGTAATTTAATAACCAACTCAAATCAATACTATAAAGCATTTCTACCTCAAGGGCACCTTTACCAACATCTGTAAAGTAAACCTGACCAATTGAAAAGCATTGGTGTCAAACTTCACTTCATCAAATATAAAGTTGATAGTGGTACTTTTACCAACACCCAACAACACAACCATGAACCAACACCTGTAAAGCATTTCTATAACTTCACTTCATCAAATATAGAGTTGATGGTGGTACTTTTACCACCACAAGTCTTTCCAAGAACCATAGTTGTACAAGAGAAATCAAGGGATTCTTGCCCAACAGCCTCAAGATGCTCTGTTATGGCATTGGCACGATCAAAACCAGCAACACGATCACCATTTCTACCTCGCAAATGCTCAGCTAATCCCAGTCTATATAAAACATATGCAGCAACAACATTATGGGGACTCTGTCCAAGTCTATATGCAAGCCGCAAAAATTTCACCTTGATCAACTAAAGTGTTTCACGTGTTTCATCAAACTCTTCTGATTCCTTATTTGTAGGATCTTCAATTTATTGGGATTGTGTATGAGAAACAGTTCCAATAGCACGAAGTTGCGAGGTTGCTCTGGGTGCAGGTTCCAATAGGGGTACAGTGCGCCCAAGGCCAGCTGGACGAGGTGGTGAGGGGGCTGCACTCAGAGACTTTGCAGTTGAAGATGCAATCTTAGAGTGAATGATTTTTGTTAATTTTGTCAAACTCAGTAAACTTGGTCCGAGTTTACCGAGTTTGACCGATTTTAATAGAGTTTGACCGAGTTTGCTGATTTTTGAATTTTGTACCTGATTTTGCATGTTATATCTGAGTTAACTTGTTAAATCGCACAATTTTACAAGTTAACTCGCGAGTTTAACAATTTTGGTCTCACATGTGCCTTGTATTGTCTCAATGAATTATATTATTTTTATAAATAAGTTTTTAAAGGTTATATTTTGCCAAAAAAAAAATTCCATTATACTATTTTTCAAAAAAAAAAACTCAAAACAAAACATGCTGAATTTTTCTCCGCCAATGCTTTATATCACTAGTAGATGGAACTCTGAATTAAAGCCTGCAGAATGTTGCGGGGTGCTGTTCTTGTCAGTATAGATAGTGGGAAATAAAGTGAAAAGGAAAAGCACTATTCTCGTTTTGTGCCTTTAGCTCTCCTCCACATTCTCTCGAGACCTCAGAGCAATAATTTTGTACTCGGTTCTTTTCGAAGAGCGAGATGGATTAAAAAAGGTAGATCCCAAAAGCACATAAATATATAGACAAAAGATTGGCATGTTTTTTACATGTGATGCAGCTGAACTATATATGATGTTTCTTCTCTTTGACAACAAAAAAGATCTTACGTGTTTTTATTAAATTACTGGTTTTAAGTGCTCAGATAGCAAATTTCTTTGTAAGTGGGAATCTTGACCTTTTGTGTCTTTTTTTGTAAATATATTGTTTAAATATATAATATTTGTCCATATTGATCTTAAACGTAGCTTCTTGTCTTGGCATAGTAATTGATATGCAAATGCGCGTCTTATCTATTTAATTAGCACGTTTTAATAACAATTACAGGAGTGCTAGCGGCTAAGAGTTAGATACACTTACTATATGAACGGATGAAATCAGCCACAACTATTTTTTTGTTTTTATTATTATTTCATTAGCTGAGGGATATATTAACAGTAAAAGCGAGCTAGCTCACAACGACAAAACACCCACAGTAAAATATGTAAGAAAAAGAGAGAAGCAGCATGCGAGCGAAGCACTGTGTACTGCAAGACCAACTTGCATGAAAAGGAAAAGGATCCCGAGGAAATTAAATTTAAGAGCTTAACCTAATATCTTTTGTTCTAAAAAATGATAGAGAAAGGAACACGATAAGTGTTTTCTAACTAGGTTCATTTTAAATCCCGTTGATGTGTTATTTTCTAGCTTATTGATCATGTAGTTATTGATATGCATGCATCTCCGTGTCTTCCTTTTTAGCATATGAAAAATAGTTTGCACGTTTTAATAACAATTACAGCAGAGAATTGATGTCGCTGGAGAACCTAATTTCTGTTCTGAAAAAAAGATTGGAGAAAGGAAGGCATATCTGTTGAATATCTAGCTATATAAGCTACGTACTCGTTATACGTACAGTACTCTAAAAAAAATGATTAAATAATATTTCCAGGAGACCACTCCAATTTAGAGCAACTTCTGCGTATCTTCTTCATTGAAAACTTGAAGCCGTTCCATGTAGTTAACAAGAACTTAGAGTTTGATTTTGTTTTCTTGATTGAAAATTGGGAAAAGACCATTACGCAATGCAGTATGTTGCATTTCATGACTTTGGCCGAGCACCGATGAAACTGTTAAACAATTCAAAAAAAATAATAAATAAAACTATAACCTAAAAGAATAGACTAAACTGAAAATAAAAATATTATTCTATATTTAATAAATAAAACAAAAGAACTTAATATTTCTTAAGCAGAAACATATACAAATACAAATTCTCCCGTCAATTGGTTGTCTAAGGTTACGTTACATGACCACCAAGCAATGAAGAAACGTCCAATCTGTTTGGATAAATTAAGGTACGTCACAGAATTATATTTGACTTGAATTTTCCTTCTGCAGCTCTTTATTAATAACTCATTCAATATTCAACATTTGCAGTTTGGTAGATTTTCTTACCATGTGCACTCCTGTCATAGGCTAGTTCAGAGAATATTTGCCAAATGACTGGACTGATTAAGCTGTTGACAAAACTGAGATGAATCAAACGAGGATGTTGGTGGCATAAGCATGCCAGTCTTGGGAAAATCATGTAGCAGAAAACTAATCAACAGCATGAATTTTATCAGACAACTTCTGCAGTTTACGAGTTCTGTTTGAATACTCTCTGCGTGCTCCTTGTCTCCTTGAAGGAAAAGTCTCAATTTGGGACTTGAACTCCATTGAAATAGAAAAACGAAATTTAATGTGTATTTATGGAAGAAAAATGAGTTTGAGAATGAAACTGTGTTTGGTTTTATATGTTCCAAAGTTATTGGGAGACTGTGTGTGACTCTATACATGACGCGTTCAAGCTTAACCTCTAATGACGTGCATAAGTTTGAGAATATTGCTTCTTAATTAACAAGACAAGACAGTACTGGAGATTTCCCATTTTCCTTCCGTTCATGAAACTATACTGTTGCATGGTTTTTTGTTTGTACCTCAATATTTCTTCCTTCTTTTGATTGATAAAATATATGCTGCTAGGGAAATAAATTTTAATATATTTTAAATAAAAAATATTTAAAAGAAATTACTTGAAAAGAAAGGAAGGTGTAGAAGATAAAATATTACACATCAGGTCTTCTCGCTGTACAATTTTTAATTGCAAGGTAGACATAGAAGATAAAATATAAAATAGCAGTTTTTTTTTATTAAATTAATATAGGTGTTTTGATCGGTTTATTCATACCTCAATTAATTCCATGAATTTTTATAATATTAATAATTATATAAGCTTTTAATAATTATGAGATTTGTAAAATTAAAATTGATGATTTTTAAAAATTAAATTTAAAATTTTACCAATTAATTGAACGCATATTTTAATTAATTTTATGAATTTTTTTATAATTAATTATTATATAAATTTTTAATAATTTTAAAGTTTAAAAAAATTAATTAATAATTTTTAGAAAGTAAGGTTACAGTTAGGTCTTCTGTCTGTACAACGTTGTTTAATATTTGACACATCAAATGTCATTTCGATAGATGAAGAAGATTTCCATGACAAATTTTTTACATGGTACGTACAGCCAGGAAAGAGTAAATCCATAATTGACTCCCAGTTGTTGAGTTAAAAGGGAATTATGGCGGATCTATAAAAAGGAGACAAAAAAATTCTTTCGTTTTGCTCATTAGTTGCTTGTCCGATCATCGGTTAAGAACTAAAAATGAGAATTATTTTAAATTATAAATGCTATTTTTTTTATTTTAATTCAATTATGAAGTGTAATTAATGTTGTCGCTACAAATGTTCCTCGTAATCTCATTAATATCATTTTGTTATTAATTATGATTATTGTTTTTTGTTTTCGCGTGTTCTTATAAAGTTGACAGAGAAGATCATACCTTTTAAGTTTAAATTTTTAAATAAAAATTACCTTTAAAAAATAATAACTACCACGTTTACCAACACTACCTTCGACCTTCAACGATTCTGACTTTTTGCTTCAAATAATATAGTTAACTCAAACGCGTAGCTCTCCTCGTTTCTTTATGAGAGAGATGGGGTCCACAACTTTTTAACTCTTTTACAACCATACCCCTCAATCTAAGCATAGAGTTCTGATATTATTTGTTGTCAACAATATGGTTCTGGGATGTAGTTACTAATAGTCGGAGGGCATTTAGAGAGCCATGACTCTATATATATAGTAGCTAGCTCCATTGATCTCTTCAATACCACTAGGTTCAAGTATCGGTTCATATTCCTAGTCGACTCTCTCTCTCCCTCTCCCTGTCTATATCTCTGTCTCTCTATGGCCATGCAGATCAGCTCAACAGTTCCTGCCCAAAATCTCGATCTCTTTCAGGCCAGACGTGCGAGCTTCAAATGCCAACAATCTACATTAAAACCCGCTTCAACTGTAACTCATTCTTTAAAATCTGTTGGTACCGAGTTAACTAAAAAGCACCTCGCAAATCTTGAAAAACTCCTCCAAAAGCAAGTCCCCGAACCAATCAACCAGACTGTCTCGCAACCGACTCCCAGAGTTTCTGATAAGGGGTCGGTGGCCAATAGTAGACGAAAGAATTTATTAGAAGATCTTAATTTGGCTAGAATATGGACTGAAACGAGAGCAGCTGAGGAAATGTCACCTAGACATCTAAACAGGCTACGACGTTTGTTATCCAAGACGGAGGAGTATTCTCCGAGGAACCATCTTGGTTCTCGGTGGCGAGAGTATCACGGAAGCAATGATTGGGACGGGCTTCTTGATCCACTTGATGAGAATCTCCGGCGAGAGGTGGTGAGATATGGAGAGTTTGTTCAGGCAGCTTATCATGCTTTTCATTCTAATCCCGCCATGTCGGCAGGGAAACCCCCGTCACCCCAACAGGTCTCACTTCCCGACAGGTCCTACAGGGTGACGAAGAGTCTTTATGGGACTTCCTCGGTTGGATTGCCAAAGTGGGTGGACGATGTGGCACCGGATCTAGGGTGGATGACCCAACAGTCTAGTTGGATCGGCTATGTTGCGGTGTGCGAGGACCGGAGGGAAATCCAACGGATGGGAAGGAGGGATATTGTTATCGCATTGCGTGGGACTTCTACATGTCTTGAATGGGCTGAGAATATGAGGGCCCAATTAGTTGAAATGCCCGGAGACCATGACCCGACTGAAATCCAACCCAAAGTGGAATGCGGGTTCTTGAGCTTGTATCAAACTTGTGGGGCTAATGTGCCTAGCCTAGCCGAGTCGGTGGTTGAAGAGGTGAAAAGGCTAATAGAGCTATACAAGGGTGAGGACTTGAGCATTACAGTCACCGGACACAGCCTCGGCGCCGCCTTGGCTCTATTAGTAGGTGATGAGTTAAGTACATGTGCACCGCAGGTGCCACCAATCGCAGTCTTCTCCTTCGGCGGACCCCGTGTGGGCAACAAAGGTTTTGCAAACCAAATTAATGCCAAAAAAGTTAAGGTCTTAAGAATTGTGAATAACCAAGATCTTATCACCAGGGTCCCAGGGATACCCATGGTAGAAGAGCTGAACGACAACATGCCACTGGCCTATGCACACGTTGGCACAGAGCTACGCGTGGACACAAAGATGTCACCGTATCTAAAGCCCAATGCCGACGTGGCATGTTGCCATGACCTGGAGGCATACCTGCACCTGGTCGATGGGTTCATAGCTTCGAACTGTCCGTTCAGAGCAAATGCAAAGAGGAGTTTAGTTAAGTTGCTAAATGAACAGGGATCAAATGTGAAGAGATTGTACACAAGTAAGGCACAAGCCTTGAGTTTGAATTTTGAAAGGCAAGGACTGGCCGCTTCTGGCTGTTTGCCCAGCCCTTCTTGACAGACTCACCCACGGGTGCATGTAACCTTGTTCATAAGGAAATGTAAAGTCATTTTTTAAAAAGCAAAATTGGCAAGGCATACACTTTTGGTCCGTATTTCATGTTTGGACAAAATACCTCAAGGTATTGTTCCCTGGATTTTTCTTTTTTTTTCTTCTTTTGAACTGATTTGCCCAGCATGATTGAAAATCTCTTGTGCTTTAGCACCAAAAACTAAAAAGTTCGTATGCTTTTACTATTTTCTTTATCCATTCTTTTAATTAAGATCATTATTTAGTTGCTATTCAATTGCTTTGTTTTTTTCTAAAAAAAAAAAAAAAAATTATGGATGTTTTGGTCAGTTTACATGCACCTCGACTAATCCCTCGAAGCCCTAAAGTTAATAACCAAGTAAATCTTCAGTGATCTTAAAATTTACGATACTCAAACTAGTGATATTTAAAAAACAAACCCAAGAGCTAATCAGTTGAATTATATCTTTTAGAATTCATTCAATTGCTTTGTTTTTTAAAAATTAACATAGGTGTTCGGGTCAGCTTGCGTGTACCTCGACTAATCTCACGGACCCTGAAATTAACGACCATGTAAGTCTTCAGTAGCCATGGGATTTGTGAAACTCAAATTGATGACCTCTGAAAAGCAAACATAGAACCTGACTAATTAATTTACACCTTTTAATATTAGAATTCATTCAATTGCTTTGTTAAATAGATCTGACATGACATGGATAATTAAACAAGTTTCAAAGTTCAAATAAGAAGAAGATTTAATCCATGCAAAAAATTTTAAAAATATCACTGAAATCTTAAAATACTCGTATGTTAATCACCCGACCAGCATCCTCATTCTCTTCGTATAATATAATGAGACATAAAATGTCTATTCTAAATCTTAAATATTCTTAATGTTTTTCCCAAAACAACTATAAATTAATCTTAGTCAAGTCGCAAAACAACTCGAGCTATTTTGCATGTAAGAATAAGATTTACAAAATAGAAATAGAAAGTGTTATTAAATAAATTTAAAATAATCTAGACAAATACAGGGAAGGAGAAGATAATATATTTGAGAATACTTTTCGTATTTCCAAATGTGGCAAGAACATTTTAAACTGTTGGGGCCTTCAAGGGAGGATGCGTCATCAACGGTAGATGGGAGGATGATGCAACACATCAAACCAAACCGCGGTTTTGGTAGATGTGGAGATACCACCTGTCCACTTCGTATTCGAGTGTACACACGAGAAGAAGAAAAGGCATGTCCCTTCCTCGCCAAGCGGCTTTCGAAGAAAAAACACAATGTCAAAGCCTTCAACATCTATTAAACACAACCGACCGTTTTAACAATTTATTTTTATCTTTGACGATATTACAATGGTTTTACATCTGCCGACCAAATTGTCTTCGTTTAGGTATATAAAGTTGTTTGATGGTATGGTTGAGGTATATAAAGTTAAAGTTGTTCGAGTGTACAGTGATGGTGATTATTTTTAAAATGTTTGAAGAAATTACGATTTAGAAATAATATATGGGATTTTGGCTGTTTTGGAATGGTGACTTGGAAATTACGTATAGAATTTTGGTTACTTTAAGGCAGTGACAATTTTATAATTAGTATTGGACTATCAACAATACAACTAAAACAAAACGTTTTTCTTTTGTTTTCGGTGTCTCACTGCAGATGACACTTTGTAATTTTGAGAAGTTCCGAAACGTAAACGTGTGTTTGATAATATAATTATAGTTATTTTTTAACATGTTTTTAGTATTGAAATATATTAAAATGATATTTTTTTTATTTTAAAAAAATTATTTTTAAATCAACGCATCAAAATAATTCAAAATACATAAAAAAAATTAATTTTTAATAAAATAAAAAATTAAATTTTTAAACAAGGCGGGCGTTCCCAAAAGGTGCCTTAAAAGGGCAATCTATGATTCCAGGGAAGGCTTCAAATGGCATTTTATTAATTATCATCTAGTCTCTGTTTCTGTTTTTTTTTTTTTTTTTGGAGTCATAAACATAGACTTGATGAGGCTTCAGATGGCATTTTTATAATTATATCGTCTAGTCTATGTTTCTTTCTTCTTCTTTTTTCCTTGGAGTCGTAGAACATAGACCAGATGATAAAATTATAAAAATGCCATTTGAAGTCAATCATAGATTCCCTCCATCCTTGTCCTTTTGGAAATTATACATATACTAAAATAAAAAAAAACAAAACAACACAGGTTTTTTCTAGATAAATGACAAAATTATAGATTTTGTCAATTTTTTTTATTGTAACAATAACAAAACTATAATTTTTAGATTTTGTTGTTTTTAGAGAAAACAAGTTCTCCTTGTTTTTTTTCCCTCCTTATACTTGATTTTTTTTTTTAAAACCTCTCTTATTTATCATTATTTTTTTATCGTTATTTTTTAAATATTTTTTTAGTTTTTCCTTTTTTCCTTTACATTTTTTTTAAAATTAAATTTTTTATTTTTAAACTTTAAATATTTATTACTCAACACTTGACGTATCTATACCATACCTTTTGTTTTTATCTTTGTTATTTTGTGATTTTTTTTTGTTTTTTTTCATTGCATTTTTTTTTTTTGAAAAATTATTATACATGATGTTACATATTTTAGGGCCCCACTTAAATAGAAATAAAAAAAATAAAGAGAAAATACAAAAAAAAATCAAAAAATTGTTGGGAAAAAAAAAAATATATATATATATATATCAGTGAGAAGAGTATACTATAACGCCTAGGATATTGCCGAAAATTGATTGAGGAATATCAAATATACACTTTTTAAAAAAATTATTATAAAAAAAACTAAGAAAATTGTGTTTTACTATAGCAATTATAACATTATTTTATTATTATGATATGTTAAAAATTAACTTGAAATTTTACATTTTTTTATTAACGCGTATGTTTTTTACTATATTTTTTTATACGTAAGAATAGGATTTTGATTCCCAGTTATATTTATTACTCGATATCAAAAAATATATTAATAACACATACTCAATAATGTTTTTGCATTAGAAAAAAAAAGTTGTTCAACCTGCAGCAAGGCGAGTTAAATAAACGCATTAACATTTTATTTTGTATATTTATTGGCATAGATGGTTCTCGATGTATTCAATTAAATGCATGTATAGACTTTTTAATTTATAATTAGATTTAAAAAAACACATATGAAAAGCTTGTATGTTTATTTATTTATTTTTTAAAAATATTATCCAACCTGTTGTAAAGTACGAGTCAAATAATTAATAAAAGTCTAATTAGTGTTGCTTTCAATATGTTATTTATTTTCTACCTCTAAACCTTCTAAACATTTATGCATTCTTGAATTATAAATTTAAAATATATTTAAATAATATAAAAATAAAATTAATATTCATAAAACCTTGACTTTTAAAATAAGAGAAAAAAAAACTAAAAATTACAACAGCAAAAAAAGCAATAAAAATGGAGTGGCTGGAGTAGTTGAAATGGCCCATAAAATAGAGAATCAGGCTTGAGTTGATAAGCCTAAGAGCAAACAAGATTTTTGCCCACTCTATAGGAGATTTTAGAAATCATTGTTTAATTAACGGTGCAATCGATGGCCTCCGGCCGTGGGGCAAAAACTGCTATCAGAAATTATTTTTTGGTTCATCTATTGGGTTTGTTGGCTCTTAGATACCATTTTTTTTTCTGATTTAAAAATATTTTTAAAGAAAATTAATTATTTTTTTATTTTTTTAGATCGTTTTAATATGTTGATATCAAAAATAAATTTTAATAAATAAATAAATAAAATATTATTTTAATACATTTACAAACGAAAAGCATTTTAAAAAATAATTGCAACCATAGTACCAAACAAGCTCTTAATATCCCAGTCCTCCCAACGCTTCAAGTATTTTTGGCCTCCCCATGTTTAAAGTTGAAACCATAACTTCAAAAGTTATATTTTCTCCATCTCTACGGAAACCCGAATAGTTTTATTCTTCTTAGTTTTCTTTCCTTTATTCCCAAGAAAAAGAAAAAAAATAATCCTTGTCAACCAAAAAGTAGATTCACCGAATTCGATCCAAATGTTAAATTTTTTTTTTTATTGATGATAAGTGATAAAGACTTGGGGTTCACTATAATACCTATTATATTATATCAGATATTTCTACATGACCTATCAAAAACATCTCTGGACTGACCACTTGTTCCCTCATAATGGTCATACATTCCTTTACAACAGGACTTGGTCGCATGTCCCTCTTTTTTAATAGATTGATCGCTCATCACTTAAACTAACCTTACAACCACAAATAATGAGATTTGGATGCGCACACCCCCCTCCTCAATGGACTAGCCACGTGTTTCTATTGGATTAACCTCATAAGCTCCCATGGCGAGACATGACAACAAGAGTTTAAAGTTTAGGTAAATCTAAGAGGATGTGAATTAGGTTGCCAATTAAAAACTTCTTCTTAACTTAAAAGTAAAATATAACACAACCTAATGATTAATCCAAATAAACAGCTCAAATATCAATAGAAACAAATTTAAATAAGTATCAATACAATCAACACTTCAAGACGATCACAAATAAATATAAGAGATAGTTAAGAAAGAGTGTACCGAGATTTTTATAGAGGTTTGGAAAATCACATGCTCCTCTCCGTAAACCATCATTCAAGAGTTTCAGTAACACTAACTTGATCTGCTTCATGGATAAGATCAATTTTTTACACAATCATTTTCACATGTCAAGTGTTGAAACCTTTCTCAGTCCTTTTGTAGGCTCAAGATCAAATCAAATCCTTTTACAGGTTAAGGATCAAACCTAATCTTTTGATAGGTAAAAGCTTAGCAACCCCTTTCTCACCAATACTTGTAAATTGACAAGTATCAAACAACTTTAAAAGCTTTTAGAAGACTTCCTCAGGTGCTTTAGTATTATTTACATTTTTCAAAATATTACTCTCTTAATAGAGTTAAATGGAATACAAACAAAGTATCAGAAAGAATTTTGTCAATAACAATTCAACCTTGTTTTATGAAAAAACAAAAGTAAAACTATGATTGTAAGAGGTTGTTAAAAGTGAGAGTATGATCAAAATCTTGTTTTGGATGTTCTACTTTATTTTGCTGAAGAGAGAGGTATTTATGTCCGTTGAAGAATTGGATATACCCTTACTAGAACCAATTAGATTGTTTTAAAGTTGATGGATAAATTTTGGAATTTTTAGAAAAATAGTTAAACCATTTTACAAATCGATTAGATCATTTCTCAAAACGGTAATCTATTTTCTAAATCAGCTAAACTAATTTAGGTATTAGGAAAATTCTCTTTGTTTTGTGTACTTCGATCTTTTCTTAGTTTTCTTGTATTTTTTGGGTTTGTCTAGGTTTTATATGTATGAAAAATAATTCCTAAATAAATTAAAAGTTATTTGGCAAAACCCTTTTTACAAGATCTTGGTCTTTAAAGTTAAAAGTCATTATTATCTAAAGATTCTTGTTTGAAATTGAAAAATATTATGGCATCACTTTATATATTCATGCTTTGTTTCTTTAATGATTTCCCCAAATGATTCCAATCTCTTGAAGCTTGTTTAAATCATTACAAAGCTTATGCCATATACAAATACAAATATGTGTGTGTCATATTAATTAAGTAGAGTTACTTATCCTAACTTTTATGCATGTCTTGACTTTTTATTTAATAATTATTTAACTTAATCATTAATGCATGTTTCATATAGGCATTCAAATAAATAAATGATTATCTTGCCACATAGAAACATAAAGATCCAAGTATGATATCATAAGCTTTAAGCATATAGGATAAATCAAATTAAATTTTAAGTTTAAAACACCTTAACTTTTAAGTATAAAACCAATTGAGTACAACTCTTCAAGATTATTGTTAAAACACTTAATTTGTAACAACCCTGATTTTTAGTATCAATCCAATGGTGGAAGAGAGAGAAATCGGTCGGCGACCAAACTGCCCTGCAGGTGCATTTCCTTTTTGTTTTCCAGGAAATTTTCGATGATGATTTATGTCAAAAGGATAGTGTTCCTTCCAATTCCTCCGGTTAGTTAGTACAGAAGTGTAATAAGAACAACATATCCAAAACACAGCATGATCCAACGGTGGATTTCAGAGATATGGCCACCGGAGTATTATTGGTTCTCTCCAAAATCTGCAACTCTCTCTCCCTATCTGCTTTTCTCTATTTTTTTCTTTCTTCTTTTTTTCTTCTTTTTAACCGGTGGCCTCTTTGCAATTTTATAGGCACCTTTTTCTATAATTACAATTTTATCCCTCATTCATGCTTTTATGTAATTTATTTTATTTTTCATGTAAACTATCTGGTTTATTTTTGCTTAAATCGCTAGTTTTTACCAAACTCTGATTGAGATGAGATATTTAACCAAGGTAGAAAAACATATTAATAGACTTCATGCAAAATTTCATCCTGATCCGACGATTGAATTGAGAGCTCTGCTTCCTAATATAGAATTGGTCACTTCATGACTTTTCATAAACAATCAAGATTTTTCTTGTTCAATCTTCATAAAAAAAATCATATCAATTATCCTTCTAGACCTTTAAGGTCATTTTATTATTTTGGAATGTATTCATTTTAGGATTTCCATCTTTATTTATTTATCGGACTTATTACCGTTTCAAAATAACATCACTGATTTTTAAGCAGTGATTGCACCTTTAGTCCTACCATTTGCATTGCATAATCCTTTATTATAATGTATTCTTTATTACCTCACTTATTTCCTAAAAATATTTTGTCATTTTTCTCATTATTTTATCCACAAAACACGTTACCAGTTTCTCTGTCCTTATGAATTCTAAACCAAAATTCATGTCATGAAGGTCATCTCTTCCATTATATATCATTCTTTATCTATTATTTCTAATCTTGGTTTCCATCACTCATTGAAATATTACCACTTTCAGTCTTATGTTTACATGAGGGTTTACACATCTGCATATTTAAATTATAAATTTCCAGGGTTTTCACATAATTGCAACTCATTACTCATATCAACTTGAACATAAAATACTTTCAATCATGACAACATATTTATTTCTCCTCATATTGTATGCAATGATAACATAAATATAATGCTACAAAATATATATCAAAATTGTGTCATCATTAAAAGATATTTTAGAGATAAAAGATCAACCAATTTAAATTATCTATTCCACAAAAGTATAGTCAAGATAATCATGAGGAAACATGGAGTCAAATATTATATACATCTTTCCAATAAGCATATATACAAATAATTAAAAGGATAAGAAATTTATATCATGACTCCTTAACAAATGATAAGTCCTTATTTGTTTTTTTTATAATTTATGTTTTGATTTGATTGCTTCATCATACTTAAGATAATCTATCATGTTTTTTTCAAGAACTTGTGCAATACCAAGCAATATATCCATAATTGCATAATTCACTTGTTCATATAAAAACATTATTCAAATCAAAATATTACTTAACAAACATATCAATGCAACAAATAAAGTCAATCAAAACATTACTTTTTTATGCTAATTTAAGACATTAATGTAAAACATTTTCATGAACTTACATTAAACAATATCAATCACATATTTTGTTATCATTAAAACCTGGTATTATACATAAACATATATTAAACAACATCAACCATATATTTTATTATCATCAAAGTTATACAATATTAATTATAAATTTTATTATCATCAAATTCATTCAATGATTTTTGTGTATTCAGACTAACAAATGCCCCCCTCTATAATGAACTAACCATATGCCCTCCTCATTAACAAATCGACTATGTGTCCTCTTGATATGACTTATACCTCTGAATCTAATTGTTACACCATAGACGCCCTATCCCCTGTCAAACCTAATTTATTCTCTATTAATTACATAGATAAAATATACTTATACTTAAAACCACAATTGCGCTATTCTTGGTTAAACTTGATCGTGCATCCTCCCTCCTTATTGGACAAGTCACACATCCATCTCTTTAGTGGATTGGATACATATCCCTAAACTGGCTATGCATCCCTCTACAATGGGACCTAGTTGCACTTCTTTTTTTTAATGAATAGGCTAAGTTCCCTCTTCTTGACGGGCCAATTTTGCATCCTTCTTAACATGATTTATACCTCCAAATCCAACTGTTACATCATATGTGCATCATCCTTGTTAGATTGAGTTAATATACACCAATCAGGGAAATAAAGTATACATACATTAAACACCCACGTGTCTTTTTTCCATAATGAATCCCATATAATGGCATTATGACATGCTCATACCTAGGAAATGACTTATATGATGTCTTTATTTATACTCAATATGAAATTTCTAAACTTATCTCCATGCAAGTTGGTGTGGCTCATGGTTATAAACATCTATAAGCCATTATGTAAAAGTTTGGAATGCCTTAACTCATATTACTTTTTTAGCGTTTGGTCATTTACTTTTTTACATCTTCTTTATAAGCACACATAACATAATATATAAAGATTTGCTTATCCCATAATAATGTTGTCTTAAACATTAAAGGGTCTTTTTAAACCCAATAAAAGACTTGTTTTGTAGGTGCTCATAAAGCTCAACTCTAACAATCTCAATCCCTTAGTCCATTGATTAGTTTTAGAAAGAACAAAATCTAATAAAAATTTCTCTGAACATATTGGTGGTGATGTCTAGACATTGTACTTGATCTTCAATATAATCAATCAATTGTTAAATTGATAATAAATTAATTTGTTTAATTATTTAATCATATTTTAGTTAGGATTGTGATTTATATTTATGTTAACTTATTAGGGAACCTAATAGGTCACACACATAAGAACTATTGGTTAGAAATTAAAATGAGATGATTAATCAAGTGTGACTTGATTGTAAATAAATTTTAGAATTTGAGGACTAGAATGTAATTAATATGAAGAGTTACAATTCTAGACTTAGAAACAATCAAGTAAGGACTTGATTGAATAAATTTTTAAAATTAGCCTAAAATAACGTGTGATGTTGTTTAAAAGGCAAATTGATATTTTTTTTCATTTATAAGGTTTTTAGGTTTTTCTTATTGATAGAAATTTATACCTTTTATTTTTTGAGAATAGAGTATTGTAAAAAAATTCCTAAAACACAAAACAAATGAGTTAGCACTCAAAGTTATAACAATCCCTCTCTTATAAAAGGGTTTAGGATATTTTTCATTGGTAGTTCGTGTGAATTGCAATTAACGGTTGGACACTTTAATGACTTGTGGTTTGTGACAACTCAGTCTTGAATCAATTATTAAAAGCCGAAAAGAACATTTGATCTTCATATAATTTTTGTATAAATCATAAACAACGTTGACCTGTCTAACGAGATCCTTAAAACTTCTAAAAAGAGTTTAAATTTATTATTTTTATTATATATGTGTGTTTCAAAAAACCTAACAAAAAAAATAAGGTTTCTAGGTTTGGTAGGTGCATTGACATCTTTATTTTCATGGTTGTATAAACCATAAACCATCCTTACATAGTAAAGGTTATTTCTCCATGAGTCTTGAAACATAGAAAAAGTCGTTGGTTTAAGGGTTTCCATGGCGTGTGTATTATATCTCACACATTGAATCTGTGTATTGTAAGGAATAAGGAAATCTTTTTGGAGAGTGGATTAAAAATTAATTAAGGATGGTTTGTGGTGAAGAAATCAGTGATGGTATACGACTAGGATGTAATGTGTTTCTCTGTTTTGAATGTAATAGAATTCTGGAGTGAAGTTTTTTCTTCCATTACAAAGTTAGCAGCCTTGAGATTATAGTAATTTTTTTCCCAATACCAAGGTTTTAACTAATCGCTAATTAGTTTACTTACTAGTTATTTCATCCATGTTCTATTACGAGTTGGATTTTTTTTGGACATGTTTTTTTATATTAATTTTTTAGAATATAAATAAAAAATTTATGCACATATTTAATTAAATAAATTGAGAACCATCCATGTCAATAAAAAAAAAATCATTGACAATAACTAAATACATAACTGGAAAAATTAAAAAATAAATATAAATTAAGATATTTGATCTCGCAACACGGGTAATTTACTAATTGTATTCACTAATTCTTTTTATTAAAATTAATTTTTTATAAAAGATAGTACAAATAGACACAAGCGTAATTAATTGAATAAAATAAAAAATTTATTTTTTATTTTAGAAAATAAAGTTCATTTATATAAAACATAAAGAAAATCTTAAAGATTATAATAATCTTTTTTTAAAATTAAATATATACAAAGTAATTAAAAACAACAAAAAAAGCTAAAAAAAATAAGAGAGAAAGAGGAAAGTTATTTGGAAAAACTACATATTTAAAAAAACATCAATTTTAAAAAAATAGGAAAAATTAGAAGAAAAAAAGAGGCTAGGTGTTATTAGGCAAAATTAAAAACAAAATTGAAAAAAAAAACCTGATAAAAATTCATTTACTCTTCCCAAGATTTTAGCCATAATGGTTGTTAGAAAATTGAGATTCGTTGTTTGTTTGGCATAGAAACCCATTTTCCAACCCATATTTGGTTCAAAAACACCGTAAATATCTTGATAAACCCATAAATAACTTTAAACAACCTAAAAAACCACACAAAAACCTAAAATCAACTCGAAACAAAAAATCTTCCTAAACTTAGATATGGTTTCTAGGTAATTTTAAGGTAAAATAAATATATAAGTGTAACTTTTCTCACTAAATGTAACCCGTTGACACCAATACCGACCATTTTGATAACTAAGATCGGTGTCAACACCAATATTGTTTTTACCATCGAAATCCAACAATTTTCTCTATATATCTCTCCGTCTCTCTTCTTTTAAACCAGAGAATTAAAAATTAAAAAAATAAGGTTTTGAATTAAAATTGATTTTAAAAAAAAAATTTAAAAATTAAAGGGATATAATATTTATAATATGAAAAGCATGAGAACTATAATAAACATTTCACCCAAAGTTTTAAAAAACCATTTATTTTCTCTGTATTTTTTATTTCAATCCCTTGTCTTTTAATCTCAATCATTCTTAATAAAATGAACTAAATTAGCCTACAATCTAAGGACTATAAAGGCTGAATAAATATATATTTTTTAACTAAAAGATAAAACACTTATGGGGACTACAATATCCATGAGAAATATAAACTAAAATATCTATGAGATTAAGAGTGGAATAAACAAAGAGAATTAAAAAAAAACCAAGAAATCCATTTTTTTTAATTTTTTTTTATATTAACACATAAAAAAACATCAATGGAGCTTAAAATAAAGAGATGTCAAATTTACATCAGTGGGGCTTAAAATAAACAAAGACGGCAAGCACACATGATAAACATACACCCTTCCTTACACTAACATTGCATACTAGGGTTTTTAAGGATTAGGTTTCTCCACTCTAACACTCTCATCTTCTTTCTGCCGCATTGACTAGGGTTCCAACGCTACTCACTCTTCTCGCACCCTCGTATTTTCCCTCTTATTTTCTCACCTCCCAAACACTCCTAGCCTTCAACTACTCTCAATAAATAATGGCTTTAATCAATCAATAGGGTCTCTTGTTGTTTGAAGGTAAACAAGCTGAAGGACTATATATTTATCCGTGGTTATCAGAAACTCAAAGAGACAAATGGCAACAGCGAACCCTTTTGATATCCTTGGCGACGATGACAACAATGAGGACCTTTCTCAACTCGTCGCCGCTGCTCAGCTTAAGGCGGCCGAGAAGCCCAAGAAGGCGGATAAGTCCGCTACTGCCCCTGCTTCTCAGCCTGCTAAGCTTCCCACCAAGCCTGCCCCCCCTGCACAAGCTGGTGAGCTTCGATTTACTAACCGTTGTTTGTGTTGATTAAATTTGTTGCTCTCGGTTCATTAACGAAGAAATTTGCTTTGGAGGTGTTTAAAGTACTGAGCCTTTTTTTTTATTTACATTGGTTTTTGTTTTGTTTTTATGTTTGAATGCTGAACATGAAGGGATAAGTGTTAAATTTATTGAAATTGTTAATTGAATAGTTGTTTTAACTTTATTTTTCTTTGATTACGTCTAATAGTGTTAAATTGTTTTGGTTGTTGAGGGATGAAGGGAATAGAAGAGAAGGGAGGACATGTTTATTGAACCTGTTGGTGTTTCGTTATTTCTTGAATGTTAGTTTGTCAGCTGATCACCTGTTTGCTTACTTATCCCTGTTATTTTTGTTAATGGTGGAGTTCTAGATGATTGTTTAATCTTGTTTTGATTGTTGGAAGATAAAATTGTTGCTTGACTCCACCCAAATACCCCTGTTAGGTATCTCCTGGCCATTTTCTCTCTCTATTTTTGATAAATATTTAACAGAGTATTTCTTGTGTTTTTAAAATTACTTTCTTTTGTCACCTTTTATTGCGTTCTTTGTTATTTCATGGATTGGTAGCACAGGCTGACAGATGGCACTGATTAATGTTGGAGTTGTATTTCATGTTCTTAATACTGGTCTTTTATCTTCTCAACCAGTGAGGGAGGCAAAGAATGAAGGTGGACGTGGAGGAGGCCGTGGAGAAGGGCGTGGCTATGGGCGTGGGCGTGGGCGTGGTGGCAGATTTAACAGAGAATCAAATAACAATGAAACGCCCTTCATTGGCAATGGTTTTTCTGGAGGATCCAGACCATCTGAAGATGGAGAGGCTGGGAGAACTTCTGAGAGGCGTGGCTATGGTGCCCCTCGTGGTGGTTTCCGTGGTGGTCGCCGTGGTGGTTATAGCAATGGGGAAGCTGGAGAAGGTGAACGCCCTCGAAGGCAGTATGATCGCCACAGCGGTACCGGTCGTGGGTTAGTATTTTATCGCTGAAATATCCATTTTTATTTTATGCTGTTTTGACCTTGAAATTTCCTTCGTTACTTGTTATAATGTGCCATAAAAACTTTCATTGTATTTGCCATGGCAGGAATGAGCTTAAACGCGAAGGGTCTGGTCGTGGTAACTGGGGAACTCCTGCTGATGAAATTGCTCCGTGAGTTTCTGTCTTTGTGCTCTCAGCAATTTTTTTTTGAGATTTAACTTTATATGTGATGACTTAGCTATGCACACATGTATGTATACTTGTGTAACTGAATTCAGAGAGACTGAGGAACCTGTTGTTGACAACGAGAAGAGCGTCATTACTGAGAAGCAGCCAGAAGAGGAGGATGCTGCAGCTGCCAGCAAGGATGCTGCAGATGCCATCAAGGATGCTGCTGCGAATGAGCTAGAAGAGAAGGAGCCTGAGGACAAGGTGAATTTTCCTTTTTTAAACCTGGTCTTATCTTGGGATGTCTTCACAAATAAATGGAATAGTGCTATCATCTAGAACTTCAATTTTTATTAACTTTTTTACTTTTCACAGAGGTATGACTGTTATACTGGATTAGTATGACAGGATTTATTAGCTAATGTGAAGATATAAGGTTCAAAACTGACTTAAATGTTGTTTGCTTGATCACTAATTTCATCCTCTAAATTTTGACAAGATCTTTCTGAAGTGTTCTGTATACAATCGTGAGTTTTTGTAACTGATGAATTTTTTTAACTTGGTTTAATATTGTCAATCAAGGACCTCTTGTTTCATACACATTCAGTAAAATTGATGACGTGTTTCCTATTTAATAAGCAATCTTATGCAAGCTTCATTGTCAAGATTCAGTCATGCTTCCTTGGAAAGTCACTGATAAAAAACTTATATTTTATTGGTTAAAATTTTCTTATATATGTATATTTGGATTCATTTTGCTGGGAAATGACAGATTGAAGGCATTGATTACTTATTATTGATCTAGATATTTCTGTTCAAGCAATTCTGTTTTTGTGCTTTGCTTGCGTTTTGTAATGGTTTCAATTGTAGTTATGTACTTAACCTTCACATATTCTGCACGTATGAGTTCTCAATTAAGAGATCAGTCAATCATTCAGAACAAGTTTAGAATTATAGGGTAATTAGCCTGTTTCAGTTGGATTCCTCTGGAAAGTCAAACTCCCCTGAACCATCATTTATCCTAGATCAAACTTTTAAGCTATGTGATGAAATGACATCACTTTAATGATATTATGCAGCTCAATTTCAAAGTCCATTGAACTTGTGACCAGCTTCGGTGCATTGAAATTGCCTTTCTGGTTTTGATACATAACTATTTTGTGTGTTTTCTTGTGCTGTTGTATTTTTTTCAATAAATCCCTTTCCTTTTGTATTAATAGGAGATGACACTGGAAGAGTATGAGAAGGTTCTTGAAGAGAAGAGGAAGGCTTTGCTTTCTATGAAGGCTGAGGAGAGGAAAGTTGGCTTGGACAAAGACTTACAGTCCATGCAACAGCTGTCAAGTAAGAAGACTAACGATGAAATTTTTATCAAGCTGGTAAGAATCATTTCTTTCTTTGAATGTGGAATTGTATTTCATTTGGTAGATTGCTAAACAAGCATTTTAACTTGTAGGGTTCTGAGAAGGACAAACGAAAAGATGCTGCTGACAAAGAAGACAGAGCCAAGAAGGTGTGTTTTTGGTGTCAGAACTTTTGGTTTTTTGTTCGTGCCATGTTGATCATGGTTCTCTCCAACTTCAGTTCCTTTTGATATGCACCCCAAAGTACTTGTCAGTTTTATATGTCCTTGGCTCTTTCTTATTATCCATTTTTTATTTGATGAATAACTTTTTGTATGACCTAGATTTTTTTTAATCCATCTATGCAAGTATTGATGATGGGAAAGCCCAACTATTGTGACTTGAATGCAGGCTGTCAGCATAAATGAATTCCTGAAGCCTGCTGGAGGTGACAGGTACTACAACCCTGGCCGAGGCCGAGGCCGTGGCCGTGGAAGGGGTGGATATGGAGGCAATACTCGTGATGTGGAAGCTCCCTCTATTGAAGACCCTGGGCAGTTCCCCACCTTGGGTGGCAAGTGATACTTGCACTGCCTTTCATCATCGCATCGATTCCTGTGTGGAATTCCTTGTGATCTAATTCTTGATTTCTCTTGTGGAATTCCTTGTGTGATCTAATTCAAGAGTTGGAGTCGAGGGTTATCAATGGGAATTATGATTTCCTATGTCAAAAACCATCTCAAAACATCTAGTCTTTTGGGTGTAAATTTTAGATTTATTCCTGTGATTCCTTCTCAACTTTCATGTTGCATGCATAACCCCCTTTTTTTGGTTTAAATTAGGGCATATGGAGTCGTTATTGTGTCTGACTTAGTGGCATCAGTTTTGGTTTGTTTTAGGGTAACAGCTTTTTTACTAGTATTTTCAATTTTTCCTGTTGTGTTTCTGATCTATTGTCATTATTTCTTTAAAAGAAATGAATGAGTTGCTTTTAAATCTCCCCGCTATTCAGGTATTAGCTTCAGCTTAGTATATTGTCGCCAAATGTCTGAGATATATAGGAACTGGAATGAACTAGCAAACTGAGTATGTGATATTTAGGCAACTGTTGAAATCCTACTGCCTGTCTGAAAATGTATTATTTACCAACAAAAAAGAAAACCCGCTTTCCCTCCCTTTCCTCAAAACCATGCTTCTTGTCTTTCCAGCTGCGCAATCCAAAACCAAAATGCCCATCCGACCAAAACCTGGCAAATCCTGTGCAACTTATAGTCGTGAAATCTAAAACCATGGTTATAGATGCAGATTTGGTGGGTTATTTGGTGAGTTAAGCTGTAAAATCTAAGTAATATGTCATTGTTTTAATATTTAAAAAATATACATATATATTTTTAAATTAAATTGTATACATATATATTTTTAAATTAAATTTCAAGTTGTCAATAAGTAAATAATTCTAACAATAAATTTAAAATTTTAAAATATAAACTTATAAATAATCTGGTTAAAAATCTTCAAGTTTGATATACAAATAACAATGAAAAAGAATTTCTCGTAGCATGGACATTCTTTCTTTTTTACGTTCAAAAAATTTTAAGTCCCATCCACAGGCAATAACCTAGTTTTATATAATTTAACAAGATGAATACATTTTTAAATTATTGAAAATACAATCATTATCAACTGTGCAATGTAATCTCGCATCATGGGATAACATTAGCTAATTTATATGAATTTAGCGTTTTATCTACAAAAAAGGGTATTTTGTGGTTTTATTTACTAAAAGGGTTATTATTATATATATTTCTAGCAAATAAAAGAGCATTAACAAAAAACTGAAAGAGCTTAGGCTTTCACTGTGGACACGGACTCAGGCAGCTGTGGTTTTTAATAGTTGTAATTACAATTTGCCCCTTCTTTCTTTTAGACAGCCAAGTTCTTTTTCCCTTTGTAATAGTTATGGGAAAATCTTACGTCATAACAATGGATTAGCTATAAATAAGTGAGCTTTCAGATCTTGCGGGTTGTTAGGAGTTTGGGAGGAATAAAGAGTTTTTCGTGCTTCATTTATTTAAATTGAAGGATTAGAGTTTTTTTTTTTTTAAATAAAACTGGATTCGTTTCTGATTTAACTTTTTTTTTTTTTTACATGATTTGGTTGATGAGTATGGTATTTTGGACATGATCTCTTTGATCTTAATTTGGCCACTTATTTTCAACGTAAATGATGTACATTCGTTTGGAAACGTAATAGAAATTGTGTTTTATAAATATTTAATTTTTTTTTATTAAAATTTAATTTATATATATATATATATATATTGGATAGTTTTGATGCGTTGATCTTAAAAATAATTTTTTAAAAATAAAAAAATTATTTTAATGTATTTCAGCATGAAAAACTCTTTGCAAAACAATTATAATTATACTCTCAAACATACAAAATTGACAAAAAATAAATAAATAAATAAAAAACAAGTCCTTTTTTATTGTACATTACATATTCTAAATTAGAAAATCATCCTAAAAAAAACAGAGTATTATTAAATTCTTAAAGAGAGAATTACATGGCTTTCTTTATTAACTTCACTATTCATTGAATAGTGATTGAAATAGTAGAAATTTTATGATATTCAATGAGTAATTAATAATATTTTATTAGTTATTATTTGGATCAATTTTAAAGAAAAAAATAGATATAAGTAGGAGAAAAATTCTATATGGAGATATTATTACCATTTATTGTGGGTCATGTGTTTTATTTTCTCTTTTCTTTTTATATTTCACTTTTTGTTTTCAAGATGAGTTTATAAAATAACTAATAAAATATTATTATTTATTTCATAAACACCATAAAATTTTCTATGAAAAAGATGACTTTTTTTTTTACATTATCTCATTTCATTTTTATCATTCTTTTATCAATTTCATTCTTTTAAATGGATGTATTTATAAATTATTTGGATTTACTTTTGATTTTACTTTTTATAAAATTATCATAATCTCGAATAACATTCTAACATTTAGTTTTTATTTGGTTTATGCTTGATGTGATAAAAATATATTTTTGTTATAAATAGTTTTTTTTTATAAATATTTTTAAATTTAATAAAGTTCATCATAATTTAACTGCTAAGTCATGAAATTCAAATTAGTCTAATATATCTTCATCTAAATATGTTTTTTTAAAAATACCATTAAAAAAATAAAACCAAACTATATTACTGGTCAATCCTTTAAGTTGACCAAGTTATGTTAAAGTAATTTTCATAATTTAATTTTAAATCAAGATCAGAAAAAGAATTGAATTGTTCAGCTAGTAAAATTAACCTGGAAAATCAATACTAATTTTATGGCCTAAATATTTTTTATGTATATTTTTTTAAAAAAATGATTTTAGCCACAACGTATCTATGTAACGAAGAACGAAGAGAAGAAAGTTTCAAGGAAAAGACAAGGCTATTACTGCTATTCACCGGTACTCCTATTCTATACAGATGCTTTTAAAATCAAATACATTTAAAAGAATGGAAGTTTTGACAAAGGTATTAACTGGCAAAGAAAACCAAATCATAACAAATAACCTTCATATCAAAGGACTGAGTAGACGAACTAGTTTTACATGCCAACATGGTTAAGGTCACAAGCCACCTTCACAACGGCTCTCTTCTAAGATGAGCAGCAGCCAGAATTCTGGTTCACAGGCTGTCCTCGAATCTGCACTGTTGGGGGCCTTGAGTTGTTCATGGCTGGCTGGCTTGCCATCCTGATAGACAAGAGCAAAAACGTAAGAGGCCATCTAAACCATGCCCATGTTAAAATACCCCACAATAAAGAAAAAGTCGGTTGAATTTGCAAGGCAAAACGGCCTCTAAATGCGGGAACTGTTCAGCTAGTAAATAATGGATTTCATTTTTCAAAAAAAGTTTGGGCAATATTTGAATGAAATTAAAAGCACCTGTTCTTGATCTCTGCAGCCATAGCCATGAAAGCCTGCTCAACATTGGTGGAATTTTTTGCGCTTGTCTCAATGAAAGGGATCCCAATTTCATCCGCAAATGCCTGAATAAAGATGTAAATTCCATATTAGAACTTCCAAGACTCGTCAAATGGTAATGTGAACCAATACACTTTAACATGCAAAAGCAAAAAGGAATGTCCATTACTAACATTACCTTTGCTGTCTCATAGGAGACGACTTTGTTAGCTGTGAGATCGCTCTTGTTTCCAACTAGAAGCTTGTTCACATTTTCACTTGCATAACGGTCAATTTCACTCAACCATTGTTTCACATTGTTGAAGCTCTCTTGATCTGTGACATCATAAACAACCTAACCAAGATGCCACAGAAATAAGACAAACCTCTCAAAGAGATGAAAAGCAAGGTATTATGTAAACAAGGAGAGAGAGAGGAAGAGATGAAGAGGCAAACTCACAATGATTCCATGAGCTCCACGATAGTAACTGCTTGTGATTGTCCTAAAACGCTCTTGTCCAGCTGTGTCCCACTGCACAATTGGTTAACCAGGAAGCACGATTAGTAATTGTGTATAGAAGATTGTCATGTCCAAGGAATTTAAACATTACCATCTATGCACCATTAAATAGAACAAGCAGCTTAAATAAACCATTGTGTATCAAAGATAGTTGCAACTACTGCAAGCTTCAACCACCCTCCCCACCCGCAAAAAAGAAAGATAGAAAAGCTCCATACAGCCATTTAAGTTGGATACAATTTCAATCAAAACCAATACAAATGTTGAGACTGAAATCCAGAAAAATAACTCAAAAGGTCATCAATATGATCTTATAACTTACAATTTGGAGTTTAATTGTTTTCCCATCCTGTTCCACAGTACGGATTTTCTACATAATACAGCAGAATTAAAAAAAATAAAATCAATCCCATAATTATATTATTGAAGTAAAAAGGAAAAGCAAAAGAAAATGCCGAGATAATAGCTTACAAAGTCCACTCCAATGGTACTGATGTAACTATCCAGATATGAACCATCCTGGTAAGAAAACATATAAAAATAATTAAGAAACCATCATCAACGGTACACAATGCAGTGGATGCAAAAATATAGACACAGATGATTGAATGATTTATTGAGAAGAACGCATATGCAAGTACAAATCGCCGAGGTTAAAACTTCACATGTTAGATGAAATTGAAATTGAAACAAACTAAGAAACCATGAATATAAGAAACTTACAGCAAACCTCAGAAGTAGACATGATTTTCCGACACCAGAATCTCCAATAAGCAAAAGCTTGAACAAATAATCGCTGCAAAAAAATAAATCAAAATCACATAGTTTTTTTTTTTCCTTTCCATTTAGTAAAATCGTAATACACGCCTTCTCGCAATTACCTATTAAAATCAAAACCATTACTTGTTACAAAAAAAAGACATTTGTCTTCTAATAATTTCCCAATTAATATGCAAGTTGCAATCAATTCAATAACAAATTAGAAAGAAAAGTCAACGGATCTGAAGTCAAAGTACACGGATCTAACTAATCAAAATCCACCATATTATCAAAACATAATCCAGCCAAAAGAATTTCAAAGACCAAACAAACAAATTTGCATTATTGCAAGTTAAAGAATTAATCAATTAACTACATTCAGATCCGGCATAATTGCATCCGTATGTAACATGATTATATATATATATATATAAAGATTCGAGTTTAACTAAAAGTATTTGATGATGATAGATTAAAAGCTTACTATTCAGGATTCATGATTTGCGTTGTTAATGGATCGATTGAATCGCGTGAGTTAGGGTTGGATACCGGAGAAAAGAGGGGTCTAGATTGCTGGTTCCAGCGAGAAATCGAACTAAAATACGAGTTGATCGCCGGAGAGCGAGAGCGAAAGGATAGAATCGAGGAGAAACTGGAGTTCCAGGAGAGAGCCCGAGAGGCAAATACGTGTTGTTCTCTGTTGTATCGATTATTTATTTATTTATTGCAGGAACTCGATTTTGTCGGAATTTATTTCAAGTGGTTGTGACGTATCCCTTTGGTTTATTGCTTGCCACGTGCTCTACACTCTCCACCCATATTAGCGTGCTGTTATTGCCCCTTCCCTTGATTAATTGCTCATTCGCGTCAAACATAATAATTAATAATTATAAGAAGTTTTAATAATTATATTAGTGGTAGTTTCATTATAAAAAAAAACATCCATTTTTTTATAAATATTTATTAGTCTGTAATTGCTCAAACAATGATTTCTTTACAGCTTAAATAGTTTTTTCTCTCTCTTTGATGACAAGATTTTTTTTTTTATTCTTAATTGTACAAAACGTTTTTTTATTGGATAAAAATGTATTTTTGAGTTGTAATTCTACTAGTAATAATTATAACTACGAGATAATTAATTAAGTGAGCGAGTGATAAATAAAATTTATTATGATATAATAAATACAAATATTCAATAGTATTAGTGTCACGAAATAATTAAGTTAATGAGTGATAAGATAAATTATTATAATACAATAAATTGGTTTTACTGTATAGTTGTTAAACGTTAGTAATTAGGATACTTAATCCTGTCAATTGCCTGCAAAATCCATCCAATTACTTGGAGAGGCTAATTCAGCATCAGATTTCCAATATCGTTTTTTTGTGAATTAAAAATATAATGTGTTTATTTAATAAAATAAATAAAAAATTATATATGTCAATAAATGTTAAAAAAATTATTAACACTCACTAAAAATTAAATTATGAAGCTAAAAGATTGAGGAGCCTTTCAAAAGTCTTTTATTTAATTATATGAAAAATATTTTTTTTCCCATGCCTTTTAGTATTTCTTATAATAATAAAAACATATCAATAAATTTAAGTACACAACTTTGTTAATACGATAATGAATTATTTATTATATTAGTAACTACTAAATAGATGGCTTGTATTACGTCTCGAGTTGCATTATTTTTTTAACTAAAAACAATATGTCAAACCAGGTTTCGTGCCTTCCCCATCATGATTTCTTAGAAGAAAAAAGAGTGTCCACCCAAAGCAAAATTATTTTTAACCAAAAAAAAAAAAATCACAATCCCAAGATTAAAAATTGTTTTATTTTTTAAAATATAGCGACATCAATATGTTGAATTAACATGTGTTTTGCTACCTACCTCATCAAAGGAATTTTGAAGTAACAAAAAAAATAAAATCCAAAGATGACATATTTTTTTTTTAATATTAAGATGATAAAATATTAGATTGATCAGGGTTTTACAACCTAACCCATCAAAGTCATGAATTAGAAGTAAGATTTCAACTTGTTTTATTTTTTAAAACAATTTTTTATTTGAATATATAATACATGAGTATGGTGATGGGCTCAACTTTGTGTAATTACCTTATCCTTTTTTAAACTATTTATACAAAAAAAAAAAAAAATACTCATAATTATCAAACTAAAATAAATAAAATATTAAAAAATAACATTGAAAAACATCATAAAAAAAATTAGATCAAATCAATTGAATCACATGCAGGTTTAGGGTAGCTCATATATCTAGGCCTATTATTTCTTTTTTAATTTATTTTTTAGCCCCACCTAGTAAAAAATATAACAGGCTACACATTTTCTATTGTCACAATTTCCGCCTGCCATTAGTGGCTGGAAAATCTAGCAATTGTCCCTTAGGGTTAAAAACCCATTTTTTCTAGCTCAAAACAACTAGGAAATATTTGAAGGACTTGGAAAACCTCATTTTTAGTATTAAATTACCATTTAATCGCTGAAAAAAAAACAACTTGAATAAAAAAAATTTCAAAGTTTGATATATTTCTTTGGGCAGGATAAATTGAAAAGAAGATCTAAACGGAACATCTACAAGCAAATTGAACCCATTAATACAAAAAACAATGAGTTTTGCAGCTGAAAAGTGATTGCTTGCCAACTTTCTTTTTTATTTGCTGTAATTCAGTGATTCTCTCTCATCTCTCAAGCTCAAGGACCAAAATATAAGAAAAATAAAGTTTTGAATATAAAAATATAATTTCAAAGCTAAAAGGATCAAAAATGAATTTTTTAACAAAAAAGGGCACAAAGGCGGTAACAATTTTTTTTTAAAGGGACTTCAATCATTTCACAATATATAATGTTAGTCCTCTCATTTGTAATCCTTCTTAGACAATAAAATTGGATTATTTTTTATGGAACCAAGTACAAAAAAAATGGAAAGAAGAGATTTTATGTTTGATATAACCACATAAAAAATATATTAAAATAAATTATCAACTTTAAATCCTAATTAACCCAATATTAAAGGATCTAGTTGAAAAAAAAAAAAGATAAATTACTGAAGGGCTTAAAAAAAAAAAAGGGCCATATTTGACATTTTTTTATATAAAAATGAAAGGAAAACTATTTTTTATTTCCTTTCATTTTAGTCTCCTCACTTTTTAATTCCTTGAAAACAACCAAATATAATTTTTTATTACTAAACCAAGTATTAATCCGATGACCGGTTACCTCCCGAGACCTCGATAATCATATAAAAAACAAATACAAATAAATTTTAAATTTTAAATTCCAATCAATACAATATTAAAGAATTAAATTAAAAATATCAAAAATGAAAAAAAACCAAAAAAATACTATTGCAATCCATAATTAATTATCTAATCATCCATAATGGATTGTTTAATTCTTTTAACTCTTTTAATTTTAATTTTAATGTTTACATATGTTAATATATATTAATATGATAATTAATATTTAAATCAGTTATTTATCATATCATATTTTTTTAAAAGAAATTTGATACTTTATTTATATAATTTTTTCCATGTAACGTTTTTAAATTTATTTAAAAACAAATTTACATGTTTTTTTCTCACATTGAAAATGCTTTTTCTAAAGTCTCAATTTATTTTGTATGTGTTTTGTATTGTGATGTAAGATGATTTTTAATTGAAAAGATATTAAAATAATATATATTTTTATTTTTAAAATCAACTCATAATAATTACTATAAAAAAACCTAAAAATCATTTTTTTTTAAATAAAAGATAATTTAAAAAACGTTTTGAAAAATACATATTATAACGCAAATAGGCGTAACCCTCTTTTAGAAGCGCAACGCACGTCCAAAAAAAAAAGAGAAAGAAATGATAAGACAAGAACAGAAAAGAAAAACTCAATTGCGTGCATCCATCTCCATCTCTCTCTGCTTCCCTACCTCCCTCTCTCCCTCTCTCCCTCATCCTCTCTCTTACTAATTCACAAGATGCAGAGATCATCGAAAAGTTCCAGAGTGACTGAAGAGTTGTTCAAGAACGCAAGCATAGACCCAGACCAACAAGAACTTCCCACGTATGATCCACTTTCTCACATTGGAAAGAAGGAAAAGTCTCGTCTCAGATCTGCTGAGTATGCAATCCATGTCATCCCTCTCCTTCTTGTTCTCTGTGCCATCATCCTCTGGTTCTTCTCCAACTCCCCAGGTAGTCAAGTCCTCTCTTCTTTCTATTTTGCTATCCTCCCTTTTGTTTAATTTCTCAAACGATACAGTGACTAATTGATTGCTTTATTTACAGCTTTATTCTTTAATCAATCTAAACATTTTTATTCAATTCATGTACTTACCTGTACAGTGATGCTATCTTGTTAACTAACCAATTAGCTTAAAGGTTGCTGTTAGACTGAGAATGGCAGCAAATCTATAAAACGAACTGTTTTAGGAACACACTAGTTATTTAATTTTAACCAATCGCCGCTGCTCGAATATTTTTTTTTTTAAATAAGTAAAATTTTCAAATGTGTTTTCTTACAATAACAATTCAAATTATAAATAAAAAATCTATACATACATTTAATTAAATAAATCGCAAATTATTTGTGTTGATACAATTTCATCTTTTTGTTGGTTGATGAGATTATATGGAAGAAGATTTGTCGAACAATAGTTTCTTTCATTTTTTGGATTGCAGAATTTTACATTTTTTTTTTAATTTCTTTCATTTGCTTTTTGATTCTTAGTCAATCCTGGTGTTTATACTAACTTCCCTGTGACCCTTTTGCCTATTTTTATCCTCTGTTCCGACCTGGGCTTTCAAAAACCAGATTTCTCAATGCTACGGAGGTCACACTATCATGTATCACCGATTTGTATTTGGAAATTATTTTCCTTCCTTTTCTTTTTGTTTTGTTAGTTAACCCATTTGTTATTTTTTTCCTGATCTTTTATCATACTGAATAATTACGTGATTGCTAGAATCCCACGCGTTGAACGGTACATGATTTTCTCTTCTCCGAGGATGAGCAGTGCAGTGACTAAATTTTTCAACCGATATGGCTTCCACAGAATTATCGTAGTTTGGAGACAGATTAGTAAAATTTTAAATTGCTGCATAAAAACCATTATATTGATTAAAGCATGCGCATATTATGCAATTATTTTTTAATTAGATCATTTTCTGATCACGCAGTTTAATTAATTTTTTGGCAGAGCCAAGGATTTGAGAATCGATAACGTCGGCAATGGTGTTAATTCATGGAACAGGTTGCTGGCTGGCTTTCCTCATGGCCAAAAGAAGAAAAGAAGCGAAGCACTCCAAACAATCTTCCAAAGGGCTCGGATTGGAGCCTGGTGCCGGCGACAATTATGGAGGAAGGTGGTATCAAGGCAGATTACTCTCAAGCAAATCCACCGGACTCCTGGCCTACGGTCATGATGATTCTTACCAAGACTAGTACCTCTGATTACCATAATTTGTGCTGCAGAATTCTAGCCAACAGACTTGTATTCTTCTATATTTAGCTCACTGTAATTCCTGCATTAGTGTATACAATCTCTCTCACTGTAATTCCTGCATTAGTGTATACAATCTCTCTAAATTAGATACCAAATTACAGTAATAAGATGAGGAGAATTTCCATTGAAGCACTCTCTCTGCAACTTCTTTATGGTATCAGAGCTCCACCACTCCGACGAGACTACAATCCTTTTATTCGACATGTCTTCCTCTCCAATCGAAACACCGCTGGTTGCAAATTAAAGAGAAACTAACTCCCTCCATCTTTCCATTGTGGCGTGCCCAATTCAAAGCTCTTCTTATTGGGTACGACCTGCTAGATTATGTCTCTGAAAGTTTGGTGTATCCATCCCCTGATGACACTCCCACATCTGCCCCAACAAGTTAATCTTCAGTGCCATTCTTGCCTAACACTTCTTTTTGTTTTTTCGTTTTTTTATGGAATTGACCCTATATTAACTTTGTAATAATAATAAAAAATCATTGTGAAAAGTTAAAACACCCCTTTACCTCAAATTATTATTTTTTGTATTTCAAGGGTATTTTTGTATTTTTCTTATGTGTTTTAATTTTTTATTATTTTTTATATTTATACAAATACCAAAGCATTCCTCGGCTTAAATTATTATAGCAAAAAGAAAATATTGTGAAAATATAAAAAAATCTCTTAACACCAAGTTTAATTTTTTTTTAAAAGATATTTGAATCATTTTAATGTGTAATTAAAAAGAGAAAATATTTATTTATCCCTTTATTTGATAAACAAATAAACCATGTTGAAAGGCTTTAATATTTTTAAAAGTTTTTGTTAAGTTTTCTAGGAGAAGGAGCAGAAACACCATTACATTATTTTCACCAAAAAAAAAAAAAGTGTAAGGTTGAAGTAAAAAAATAAAAATAAAATTACAGGGTATCAATCTCATAATTATGGAGGCTTAAGGGCGCATTTGGTTTCCTTACCTACAATATTTTCTCAGCTTGGTCCTCTTATAATCTGTTTTGCTATTGTCACCCTCATACTACCTAATTTTGTCATTGTTAGGTCTTAAATAATGTTGTTAGTTTTTCTAGGTATTACATGTCATTTAAACATTAAAAAATAACTTGAACTGAAAACATTAGTAAACAATTTAGCATGGAAATTTGAAAATTCTATTAGCAGGGGACCGAATTCAAGAAAATATTTTTAATTGCGGACAATGATTAATGTCGAAGTTTGAAAATTTTGGAGTGGCCACAGCGACACTTCTGTTGATGGATACTAGAAAAGACTAACGTTAGCGTTAGGAAGAGCCGAAAGAGCAACTGCCCTGGGTGTTCATTCTTGCATTCATGATATTCGATATTTTTTATTTAAAAATATATTAAAATAATAATATATTTTTTAAAAAATTATTTTAAATATCAATATATAAAAAAAACTGAAAATAAAAAAATAAATTAATTTAAAATAAATAAAAAAAATTTAAAATATTTTTAAAATACATAAATAAACAGTTGAATGTATATAATTATCGAGCCAGACTTGGAGATGACATTTTGCAATGATAACCATCAGATCCTTCAAAATGCCTAAACTGTCCTAATGGGATAAGTTCCGTCATTAAATTTTCTGTAGAAGGGGTGATTGAACTTTTACTCGTGTAACTTGTTAAACACTTACCTTTTCTATTCGAAGTCATTTGTTCTTCAAACTTGCAAGGAGTTCTTCTTGAAAATGAGGGAGCTAGACATAAGATGGGCAAACACCATTACCTTACTAACTTATCAGAAAAAAAGGGGAAAGATACACAAGAAAATTCTTTGCATAGCTATATATTAGGATGTCACTAAATGCTGTAAACATTATGAACTCAAAGTGACAATTCATCTGTAAAATGAAGTGTATAAAGGTCTCTATACAATGGAGAGAGATTTTGCTGGCAGCTATGATGGTGAATCCTCCCTGTTGTTCTTTATTGTATCATTGTTGCTTTGGGACTTCAGAAGTTTGTCTTTTTAGCGAAGGTTCGCATTCAAAGTTCGTGTGTTCCAAAATTGGACCAAGCCTAACTAGCTTAGGTATGACTACATTGTTCCGAACAGAACAGACAACCGGGTTCTCCCACTGCAAAAGTGACCCCACAAGATTGGCTCGTACGGTTAAAGGAAAGACACGAGGCCATCTTTCGATTCCATATGACTTCATAGCATCCTCTACAGATGTGGGTCCAGAGTTGATTGCATTTGCAAGCTTTCTTGCTAGAACTACTGCATCCTCCAATGCACAACAAGCACCTTGCCCCAGATTAGGAGTCATTGGGTGCCAAGCATCTCCAACCAACACGGTCGTTCCGGTTGATGGGGGAGGGCTTATGGCTGGCCACAGCCAACGATCCACCAGAGGAGTTTTACTGATTGTTTCATCAGGGGTTAGATCTATTAAGTTCAGTAGCTCAGATGGCCAGTTCTTGACTAGTTCTTTAGCCTGTTTCTTCAACACAGATGGGTCGATTGTCTTTGGACCTAAGTATTGTTGAAAAATGTCAAGTCATATACGAAATGAAGCCACGTTTCATGGATATGCATTATGCTGTTCTCAAAGTGATATGTAGAACCAGAAACCCCATGAACACGTCATCTAAATGACATCAGTGAAGAGTTCAGAAAAAAAGAACCATTGGTAGAAGGAACTTTGATTGCACTAACCAAAAGCGTGCTTTATTTTCTCGGGCTAAAAATCATGTTTCTATCTCAACTTACCAACTTCCTTAGGTGAAGAATCAGCATTTCATTGAATTAAAAGCGGATCACCAGGATTAGGATCACTGACCTGGAGATGGGCTGTTGAAGCAGATAAACCAGTACACTTTTGTAGGAGAAACTGGAACATATCCAGCACGCAATCCCCTCCCGTAGACATAATTCACTCGTGGTTCAAATGGCTGCCCATTGGCATAAAATCCAAGCCCTCGGAATGCACAGTGCCCTACATACCTGGGCTCGGAGAACCCCATCCACTTTGCAACTGGAGACCGAATGCCATCACAGCCAATAACAATCTGTTGAAGGTATAAAGTAAGCACAGATTAGATAATAGAAGGACTGACATATGGTGTAAACTGGTGTTTATTTATTTTCTATGTATAACTTTCTCCTGCATTTATGTCGAAATGATTATAGTTCATGAAACGCTCATCTAAGCACGGTAATGGAATTGACCATTCGGTACAATGCTCATTTCAATTCTGGTGAAATCGCAACTCGTTTCTTATTATTTGTAAATGTAGAGGCAGACAAGAAGCATGACCAATTGACAAGGCCAATAAGTCTTAGTTAGGCCAGGACTAAGCTCTCAGCTTCGCATACAGTAAATTTAACAAGATATTGAAATTGATTAACCTTTGCAAGTAGCCTAGTGCCGTCCACAAGTTCCAGAAGCATTTTCCCATTTTCTCTTCTCTCCATCCTTGCCAGCCCTGAAGAGAACTGAACTGCTGCTGATGGCAGCTTAATGGCAAGAGTCTCAAGAAGTATTTTCCTCTCTACCGCTCGAACTTCTTGGCTGTGCGATAATGTTATGAAAAAACCCAAAAATTATTTCCTTTTTGTGACTAAAAGAAAAGGGGAAGTCCATGCTTTTGAAAAAACCAATACCTCTCATCTTCATCTTTGAATGTGAAGGAACGCAGTTCCCTTCCATCGTCTGACTTCACCACCATCCTGTAGAGCTAAGAACAAGTTCAGGAGAGAATAACAACAGTTTTCAATGTTGGGTAAATTTCTTGTCAGGAATTGGCTTATTTCTTCTATGGTAGAAAAAGGGAGGATATAGAGTAAGCTCGAAACCCAACCCTTCAAGGCAGACCATAAATTACCTGCCTCAAAGTGCAAAAACCATTTCCGCAAAATAGCAAGCATAACAGAACAAACCTAACTATATGTACTTGAGTTTGCATCCAGGAAATTAAACACCAAAATGACCCATTTTGTTATGAACCATGTACCCTGAAGGATCGTCCTCGGCCATCGTGGTATTTGCAAAGGAATGTGGCATATTGTTTTTCATGTATGGGGTTAAGTTTATGGTTTGCTCAGCAAATTAGACAAGTCCAAATTAGAAGTCCGATTTACTAACGTATATCTAACTGAATACACATTGGAGAATTTACCGATCAGTAAATAAAAGAGAATGCAACAATCGAGTCCTTCAAGCAATTTCTAACAGTTCGTGGATTAACAACGGAAATAATGATGGTCAACTAGCATGTGTAATTCGAACCAGAAATGGAAGATATACCCTTGAATTTCAAGAAATTGGCTCCTAAGGTCACTTCCAACCCCAATGGCATCCAGTACCCTCCATCCATTCTTGAAAAGGGTAAGTGAGGTCCCACCAGTTCTTAGTGATTCTGCTTGCTCAAGCACCAATGACCGAACTCCGAGCCTATATAGTAGTCTCAAATTAATTAGCTAGTCAATTAGCAGCCATTTAAACCATTCACCTTCTAATTGTTTTTTTTTTAAATACTAAAATAATAAAATCAATTAGTTCAGAACATCCTTGTGTGTTATTCTACAGTTTGGATGATGATATAACCTTTGTAGAGACACTGCAGTGGCAAGTCCAGCAATCCCAGCACCCACAATGACAATGTCTTCTTCACTAACATCATCGGTACTTGTTTTAGCTTCAATGACTGACAAAGAGTTGGTTTTCTTATTTCTTGCTCGGACAAGAAGCCAGGATTTTCTTCGTGAAAAAGGTCTAGCTCTGTGAGGGGAACTGTGCAAAGAAGATGCGGATGAGATATGAGAGTTGAGAGAGAGAAGAGAGGGGGAAGCTATAGCCATGGATTGACGTTTTAAGAGAAACAAGTGGTGGAGGAGAAATATTGTTTACCCGGGAAAAAAGATATTTTTTATTTGGATTTATAGGCCCTTTTAAGTTATGGCTATAAAGTGAGCCAAGTGGGCTTACATGGGCCTCCTAGCAACGAAATCCAACAAATTTCTACAATTGCTAAATATTGTAGGTACATGCCCTCTCATGTTATAACTTGATTTTTAAAAAAATAAAATGGTGATTTTATTTTCTTGGAAACTAAAGATCAAAGATGAAAAGGAAAAAAAAAAAGCTAAAGATTCTGCTGATCATTTACAGCTAGGGTCAGGAGAATAAGGAATGTAGATTAGAGATGCTGATATGTTACAAATAAATTAGGATTGTTGCTCGCCAAATTTCGGCTTAAAATTTCCTGGATCGGCAAGGGGTAAAGTAAGGTGCTTTAGATGAAATAGCTAACTTACATGCAATTTATGGTAGATAGGATAAAAAATTATGTTTAAACATAAAAAAGTGCGAGCAATTTATTTACATTATTTAGATTGAGATTTTATTATGAATTAAAAAGTTAATATTGTTATTTTTGTAAGCATTTAACTAGACAAATGAATGTTAAAATAAAAAGAATTAAAAAGTTAATATTGTTATTTTTGTAAGCATTTAACTAGACAAATGAATGTTAAAATAAAAAGAATTAAAAAGTTAATATTGTTATTTTTGTAAGCATTTAACTAGACAAATGAATGTTAAAATAAAAAGCATTATAATTATAGTAGAAAAACTGAGGTTTTATATTAGTCTTTACACAATAAGAATGCAGAAAATAATGAAACCACTAAAGACGTGGTCAATTGGTTATAAGAGAATCAAATATAAACTGAGATCCTAAAAATCAGGACATTATTAACTAAAACAGCAACAACTAAAAAACTAAATCAAATTAAACGTAGTCAATAAAAGAACTTAACAAACTCTCCTTTAAACTGACCTGCAATTTGCAGTTAGTTTACATTTGGTGCCAGGCAAACTATAAGTAGTTCTTTTAATCTTATAAACACCTCAAGTATCAAAGGCTTAGTCATAATGTCTTCTAACTGATCTTTGGAACCAGAATACTCTAACTTAACAATTCCATCCATTGTTAAGTCACGAAGAAAATGAAATCTAACATCAATGTGCTTGCTTCTTCCATGCATAACAAGATTTTTCGATAATTTAATAGTAGAGCTGTTATCACAGAATATATCAGTGCACTTACTTTGTTCAAGACCAAGCTTTTCAAGAATCCTATGTATCCATATACTTTGACATGCGCAAGAGGTAGCAACTATGAACTCAGCTTCAGTAGTGGAAAGAGTGACTACTGGTTGTTTCTTTGAAGACCATGCTACAACACCTAAACTGAGCAAGAATGCGTACCCCGATGTACTTTTTCGATCCTCAACATCTCCTGTATAGTTGCTGTCCGAGTAGGCTGCCAACTTCTCTTCTTCAACTCTTTTGTAAGAGATTCCCAACTCAGTAGTCCCTTTTATTTAACGAAGAACTCTCTTTATAGCTTGTTAGTGTAACTTAGTTGGCATTCTACGAATCTGCTGATTAAACTCATCACAAAAGCTAAGTCTAGTCTGGTGGCAGTCAAATACATGAGACTTCCCACCATTTTCTTGTATGTCATTACATCAACACTTACCCCGCCTTCATCTTTTACAAGTTTGAAACCCGGTATAATTGGATTTTTTACAGGATTGTAGTTCCTCATGCCAAATCTTTCAAGCACCTCATTAACATATTTCCTTTGATTGATGAAGATCCCTCCATTATTTCTGCACAACTTCCATGCAAAGAAAATATTTCATTCTCCCAATATCAGACATGTCAAACTCTTGTTTCATATAGTTCTTGGACCTTTCAAACATTGCTACATTATTCCCTGTGAAAATAAGATCATCAACGTGTACACTTATAATAAGACATTTCCTTTCTATTGACTTTGTAAACCTTCTTTAATGAAATAGGACTCAAGTTTGTTGTACCAAGCTCGAGGAGCTTGCTTGAGTCTATATAGAGCTTTCTTGAGTCTATAAACCTTGTCTTCTGCTCCTTTTATTTCACAGCCTCGTGGTTGCTCAATAAACACTGCCTTGTTCAGCTCCCTATGCAAAAAGACACTTTTCACATCGAGCTGATACACATCCCAACCTTTGCAAGCAACAAGAGCTAGGATTATTTGAATGGTATCCCATCGAGCTACAAGTGCAAAGACTTCAGTATAATCAATTCTAAATTTTCACGAGAAACCCTTTGCTACGAGCCTCGCTTTAAGTTTATCCACTTTCCCATTCTCATTTAGCTTGGTCTCGAGACCCATTTTACTCCAATTTCTTTGGCTCTAATTGGAAGTGTAGTCAGCTCCTAAATTCCATTCTTCTCGATGGATTTGATTTCCAAATCCATTGCTTCTCTCCACTTCAGGCTTTTGACAGCTTTTTCAAAGGATATTGGATCATTAGAGGCTGTAAACAACATTAAATTAATTTCTTCATCTCAATCAGATAACCCTTCACCACTTACATAATCTTGCAAATAAGCTGATGTCCTTCTAACCCTCCCTTGAACTGGACTAGAAACGTCTTCGCTTGATGATGAACTTGAGCCAGTAGCACTATCTTCAACTCGCTGCTCTTCTTTTTCATTTGCATATTCTGGTTGCAAATTATCTTCATCTCCCCACTCAAGAATTAGGCTCCTAGTTTCTTTAGTAGAATCACCCCAATCGCACTTCTTGTCTTCTTCAAACACAACATCTCTGCTCACAATAATTTTTTTAGACACTAGATCATACATTCTATAGGCTTTAGATTCATGTCTCAAACCCAAGAAGACACATGAAAGGCTTTTATCATCAAGTTTCTGCATGTTTTTGTCAGGAATGTGAACATGTCCAATGCAACCAAACACTCTGAAGTGTTATTAAATTTAGATAACATTAAACGAAAAACACTTAAAAATAAACATAAAATGATAAGAAAAGGAAAGATTGATGATAAAAAAAAAACCCACTACTCCAATTAACAATGAAATATGAGAGATTGCATGGTAATAGCTAAGAAAAATGCTAGATATTTTTTTTTTTAAAAAAAAAAAACAACACTATGATTCTATCCAAAACCCATATATAAATTTAATATCATTTAATAAAATGAGATTTTAAATGTATTTCTAAGTTATTTATTTTAATAAAATTTAATAATAAAGAATAAAAATAAAAATAAAAAAGTTATGATGGGCTCAAAGGTTAGGCTCTGTAGATATCTAAAGAAAAGGTCACATGTGTGGCCTACAAGGATATAAAAAGAACAGATAACATCAAACAAAAAACATCTAAACATAAACATAAAATGATAAGAAAAGGAAAGTTTGATGATAAAAAAAAAACCATTACCCCAATCAATGAAATATGAGAGATTGCATGGTAATAATGGGTATAACAAATACCTTACACTTTTTAGTTTCTTTTAATTAGATAGTGGTTTACATATTGACATCAATATTTTTTATGGATTTGTTATTAAATTTAGCTAAGCCCATTATATTAACTTTAAGACCCATGAACCTAGTCTTTGGACCGAGTTTGATTTCAAAGTAAACCGAGTGAAAGTTAACTTAATGTGATCTACCCAATTTAGCGACCTGACTAAAACTTGGTGTGACTTTAAAAATAAAAAAATATATGTTTTTCTTAAAAAAAAAGTGATGTCGTATTAAATTGACCAACATCAAACTAGTTTAACTTGTGTGATATGGGTCATGGCTTTTATTAGGTTTACCGGCCTTTTTTTTAGAATTCAATTTTATTTAATTAAACCATTCTAAAAATATATATCATTAGGAAAGACAACAAATAATTTTATTGAGTAAAAATATATTTCTTGAACCAAAACTTTATTTTCTTATCAATGCATATCTTAGTTATTTGACTAAAAGCATGTTTTTTTTATTGTAAATATTGTTTATTAAATAAAAATCTATCACAATCTTAAAAACAAGTTTTTGTAATAAAAATTTTCAAGACATTGTCTTAATACTTTGTATGTCACTGAAGGATAAAAAATAAATGTTATAAGTAATATAAAGATTACATAAAAATTGAAAGTAAAGTAATTTTATTTTCATTGAATATACATAAGAAATCTTTTTACTTTTTATTTTTTCATGTAGATACACATTAATTGAAAAATAATCATTAATCCTCCCATAAAAACTTATAATATTATTTAAAAACCATGAAAAAAAAAAACATGGTAGGAATTAACAGTGTTTTGAAAGATAGTAAGATCTCATTTAGTTACCAGCTAATCATCCACCATTTCTTATCAATCTTATCAAAAATAAAAACAATTTGATCACTATTGCCATCCCTCTTGAACTCTACAATGTATTAACTCGACTTGTTCGGACGGTGTACGTGTTCATGATAAATACGCATGTTGATGGTGACACATAGGGTGTGTTTGTTTAGCTGTAATCTTTGTGTTTATGGTGTAAAAAACGCAATTAAATTTTTAGTAATACATCAAATTGCATTTTATCCTGAGGTACCAACTAAAAAATTAAGTTTGAAATGCAGTTTTTGTAAAGTAATTTTTTTAATTAAGCATTTTTATATTTTCAGATCATTTTGATGCGCTGATATCTAAATTATTTTTAAAAAATAAAAAAAAATATTTTAATATATTTTCAAGTAAAAAATATTTTTAAAAAACAACCACAACTAAATATTTTATACGTATTTTTTATTGTATATAAACCTCAATTATAATTTTTATTAAATATATATTTAAATTCAATTATCCAAACCTAACTATATTTTTTTTAAAATTACGGCATAAAAGCTTGAAAACAAACATTCTTATAGGCTTATTGTTCAACCGCACATAGCATGTCCATTGTCGGCATCACTGTTCGTTTGCATTTAATTTCACTACCAAACGAATTCACCAGTTAACTAGCGACGCAGCGCGCCATTTCTTAGTCATCTAGTTTTTTGAAAATTTTATGGTATGTGAGTTTTAGTTGTTATTAGAGCTCATTATTTTTTATTTGATTTAGTTTATATTAAAATAAAAATTAAATTGGTTTTTTTAGAAAACAAATCAAAATCAAACTAAAAATAATTTAAACCGACAAGTTTCAGTTATTTTAGAAAAAAACTATTTCAAACCAGCTTGACTCGATTTTTTCAGTTTGGCTCGGTTTTTTTCCAGTTTGGTTAGGTTTTTCAGTTTGACTCGGTTTTTTCCAGTTTTGCTCAGTTTTTTTCAGTTTGAGTTTGGTTCAATTTGATTTTTTAGATTTCAAACTTATAAAACTAAAATTAAACCGAACCAGTTAGTTTTTTTAAAAATAACAATGCCAAATTTTTTTCTAAGACATATATTTATTTTTATTTTTACATTTTAAAAAAATTAAATTCCCCCACAACACAACATGTACATACAAGCTAAAAATATATAACCTAAAATGTTATTAATTTTTTATAACATTTTATTTTTTTTTCAATTCAGTTTTTAAATTTATTTAATGATTGCAATTGAATTTAGAAATATTTTATCCCAAAAATAAAATAAAAAAGTAGTACATATTAAAAAAAAACATGTAATATATTTATTTTCTTGATGCATGTCGAATTTTAATTTTTAATTACTATGGATTTTCAAAAGAAAAAAATATTGTTACATCACTTAATTTCATAATTTCAACTTAACTGAAAAGTAATAAGGATCCAAATAACATATAATTGAAAGATCAAATTGATATGGGCTGATCGATAGTTTTCTTGCGTTTGCATCCCATCAAAAAATAATATTTAATATGCATCTTAAATAAAAGCTTGTGTTATAATTAAGCTTTCAATTAATTTCATTAAAAACAATCTACAATAGATGTTAAAAATTATAATTTAATTTTTTTCATTAAAAGTTTGTCTTGTTTTTCAACTTGATATTAATGTTTTAATTTTTTTTTTATTCACGTGGGGTGTCTGAGCTAATATGTGCGCATCTCGACTAATCCAGGTAAGTCTCTAGTGGCTATCAATATTAGCAACCATAGGGCTCGAACATGAGACCACAAGAAAAACAAATTTCTTGATTCCAAACTTTTATAATTGAATCATCTAATAAATAATTAATTTTTTTTATTTGCATGAGACGCAGGAGGGACTCGTTTTGTATACTATTTGTTTTCTTTAATTCAAGATAAAAAATTGTTAGCTAAAATTAACATAGAAGCAAATCATGTTTTTTAACCATAAAAAACACTTAAAATTGCATGAATTTTGAAAATATTTTAACTTCACGAGAGAAAGGACAATATTTTCCTTTACCTCCAAACATGCAACATTCACGATTAGTAATAATTTCAACCACCACTATCACAATAGTAATTATCATTATTATTATCATTACCGCAATAATAAAATTATGTGTAATTCCAAATAACATATAATTTAATCCATATATTATCATTTGTCTCATCATCTTTATTAGCATCATTATTTTGTTGTCACATCAACCACCAATACAGCAATTATTCTCATTATCGCAACCACCACCAGTCTCCCCCTCACCTTCACCTTCACCTTCACCTTCATTAATGCTGCTATTATATATCTGGTTGCCTTGTAACAATCATATATTTATAACAATTAACACCACTCTCACCATTGTCGCTAGCATTTTGGTATATTTGACACCATTAATCCTAATCATGGTAACCATGTGTGTATTTTAAAAAAAATATGCTTAAAAAAAATATATTTAGGAATTCATTTTCTTGCAAATTAAAGACATACTAAGCACAATAACTTATTTTTTTGGGTGTTTAAGAGTGTTGTAACGAATACTTTTTAAAATATTTTTTACTTGAAAATATATTAAAATAATATTTTTAATATGAGTACATTAAAATGATAAAAAAATAAAATAATATTAATTTTAAATAAAATAATATTAATTTTAAATAAAAAAATATTAAATTTTACTCGATTCCTGTTTGGAATGCAATACCAAACAATGCTTTAAAATCGGACCTCAATTGTAGACATGAAGAGAGTGTTTGGAAGTGTGATAGCGATAGTTTTTCAAAGTATTTTTTATTCTAAAATATATTAAAATAATATATTTTTTAAAAATTATTTTTTATATTAGCATATTAAAATAATAATATAAAAAATAATTAATTTAAAATAAAAAAAATTCAAATTTTTTTTAAAATATTTTTCAATCCACATGCCAAACACACTCTGTAAGCTTCCATCTCTTTCCATTTATAAAGAAGAAATTGACAAGGAATGCTTAGAAAGAAGCCAAAACACGAGACTAGAACGTACGATACCATGCACAACAAACTCAGCATTTAGGAGTGTGGTACATTTTAGTAGTTTGATTGTGGTTATTTTTTAAAGTAATTATTATTTTAAAATAAATTAAAATAATATATATATATATATATTATTTTTAAAAAATTATTTTTGATATTTGCACATTAAAATAATTAAAAAATATTAATTTAAAATAAAAAAAGTTAAATTTTTTTCAAAAAATATTTTTAAAACTAAAAAATAAATAGTACATGTACAACTTTTTCGGCGGACAAAGAAGGGCACCGATACAATACAGTTGAAAGAAAACACAAGACACTTGACAGCAATTAAATTTTAATTTTTTAAAAAAAATATTTTTAAAACTAAAAAATAAATAGTACATGTACAACTTTTTCGGCGGACAAAGAAGGGCACCGATACAATACAGTTGAAAGAAAATACAAGACACTTGACAGCAATTAAATTTTGAGCAGCCACTTGCGTGAACTTCTTTATCTTTTATTGAACTTGAAAGCATGGATAAGATGTGTATACGTACAATTTATTCACAGCTGCACGCAAAATCTTAAGAGTAAATTCAATGATAGGTTGTAGTATTTTATTACATCTTCCTTCAATGAACTATTCCAAGTAGAAGGTATTGTTAATATAAAGGTCACGAAAACAAGATCTCCATATATTAAAAGGAAAGGCCATGGTTCTCACCAAATCTTGTTCTTTATCATAATCTCATTACAATAGTTCAAAGTAAAAAAAAAGTCACATAGTATAAAGTTTGAAGAATACTGTCTTGTATATCTTATTCATAGTTTGAAGAATACTGTCTTGTATATCTTATTCATGCTTTACAACTGGCATATATAATACATAGAAATGAAATCATGATCCAAGAATAAAGCCTAAACAATTGCTAACCGAAAAATAATTCCTAAACATAAGTTTCTGATAACTGGACAATGAGTTATATATGGAATATGAAGATATATGTGCAAATATGGCGTTGATGTGCAGATATGATGTTGATACTCCCCCTCAAGTTGGAGCATTGAGATTCATAATGCCCAACTTGCGTGATAATGCTTGGAAGTGGTCTCGTCCTAAAGTTTGGTGAAAATATCTACAAGTTGATTGGAGGTTGATATGTGTCTGGTGGTGAAGAGGCCGGATTGTAACTTCTCACGAACAACATGGCAGTCAATTTCTAGATGTTTTGTACACTCGTGGAAAACAGGATTCTTAGCAATGGAAAGAGCCCTCTGGTTGTCACAGTATAAGAGCATGGGTTTGGAATGGTGAACATCGAGATCATGAAGAAGTGTTTTAAGCCATATGAGTTCACAAGTAGTGGAAGCAAGAACCCGATACTTAGTTTCAGCAGAAGAACGAGAGACGATATGTTGCTTCTTAGTACGCTAGGAAATAGGACTAGTGCCAAGCTGAATAAAAAAACCTGTCGTGGATCTGCAAGTGAGTGGATAACTAGCCTAGTTTGAATCAGAGTAAGCTGAGACTTGAAGATTGCTGGAAGCAGGAAAGAATAAACCTTGGCCTGGAGTGAATTTAATATAACAAAGAACGCAGACAACATCATCATAATGGGGCTGTCGCGGCTGATGCATAAATTGGCTCAGAATATTGACTGAAAACACGATGTCAGGACGGGTGATGGTGAGGTAGATGAGACGCCTAACAAGTCGTCGAAAGGAGCTTGGATCAGGAAGAAGATCACCATCAGCATTGTTAAGCTTCAGATTTTGTTCATAGGAAAAGTAGTGGGGCGAGTACCAAGATGGACACTATCAGCAAGAATGTTAAGAGCATATTTGAGTTGATTCAAGGATATACCAGTGGGAGAATGAGCAACCTTAAGTCCAAGAAAGTATTTTAATTTGCCAAGATCTTTAATATGAAAGTGATGAGCGAGCATGGTCTTGAAGTTGGTAATGGCAGAAAGATCATTACCTGCTATGAGAATGTCATCAACATAAACCAATATGAAAGTGGAAGAATGACCCTGAGAGAGTTTGAAGAGTGAGTGATTAGTCTGAGATCGGATGAAACCCACAGCAAGCAAAACAAAGCATACTGTAAAGAACCAATTGTGATATACTTGCTTAAGGACATAGATGGATTTCTGAAGATGACAAACAAGAGTCACTGTTGGTGTGGAATAACCTGGTGGAGGAGACATATAAACTTCCTCATCAAGATTGTCGTGTAAGAAAGCATTGTTAATGTCCAATTGGAAAAGGTGTCATTGGTGAGCTGCAGCAACTGTAAGAATACATCTAACAATAACAAGTTTAGCAACAGGAGCAAAAGTTTCATGATAATCCAAACCTTTTATCTGAGTATATCCTTTGGCCACTAAGCAAACTTTGTGTCGCTCTATGGATCCATTAGCTTGAAATTTAGTTTTGAACACCCATTTACAGCCAATGGGTTTTTTGCCAAGTAGAAGAGGTTGAAGAATTCAAGTATGGTTTGCTTCTAAGGCTTGAATTTCAGCTGCCAAAACATTGCGCCAATGAGGATGGCGCACAGCTTGAGAATATGATGTGGGATCGTGATGTTGAGATAATGCAGAAAGAAAAGGTAGATGGTGTTTAGAAAAATGATGATAAGATAAAAAGGAAGAGAGACAATGAGCAGTACCTGAGGAAGAGAAGCCGTGAGGGACTTTGGAAGGGAAGAGTGGATGTAATCATTGAGGTAAGGTGACGTGTAGCATCTCGTTTTGGTCGTGAAATGGGATCTTGAGGTGGCAATGGAAGAGATAGTGATGTGAGTGGTGAGGGAGGAATTATGAAAGGGGAAGGTGATGATGTTGGTAAACTGGATAAGGAGGGAATATCAAGAATTGAAAATGGAAGGACTGGAGTAGTTGCAGGAGTTGGAGGTATGAGGTGATAAGGAAAATTATGCTCTTCAAAAGTAACATCATGAAAGGTGAAGAGCTTGTGATTTTCTAGATCATAGACACGATAAGCTTTATGGTTGGCAAGATAACCTAAGAAAACACAACGTGAAGCACGGGGAGAGAATTTATCTCGATGTTGACGAGGGGTTTAAGCATAGCATAAGCAACCAAACACTCGTAAGTGTGTATATGATGGTGGTTTTTTGAAGAGGAGATCTAAGGGGACTTATGTTTCAGGCTAGAGGAAGGGGTTTTGTTAATTAAATAAGTGGCTATAAGAATACATTCTCCCCAAAATGAGATGGGAAGATTTACTTGAAAATATAAACACCGAGCCAAATTAAGTAGATGGCGATGTTTCTGTTCGGCAACACCATTTTATTGAGGTGTATCTACACACGTGAGTTCGTGAAGAATGCCATGATCATGAAAAAAAGTTTAGAGTTTATTAGATAGAAATTCTTGACCATTATCAGTGCGCACATGGCGAATAATGCAATTAAATTGAGTTTTAACCATGGTAAAAAAAAAATTGTAAGGCAAGTAAAAGTATCAGATTTCATGTGCAGGACATAGACCCATGTTGGTTAAAAAGTATCAGAAATCATCCATGATGGTTAAAAAATAACAGGCTTCTGAATGTGATGTAATAGGATAACTAGCCCATGTATCGCAATACATTCGATTGAAACAAAATGTTCTTTTATTTGTATTCAAAGAAAAAGGTAAACGAGTGTGTTTTGCTCTAGCACATATATAACAAGCTAAATGTTGATTAAAAACAGAAAGTTTTTGGAATACATGAAGTAGATGGATGGCCACGTCGCTAATGCCAAATGATGGAATCAGGGATGTTTTGAGAATGGAAGGCAGAGGCAGAGAAAGACTTGTAGTGATAAAGTCCATCGCGTACTTCACCCGTTCCAATAAGCTTCCTCGTTGATAGGTCCTGCAAAACACAAAAGGTAGAAAAAAAATATGGCAACACAATTGAGAGTTGTGGTGAGTTTGCTAATAGACAGTAAATTAAATTTAAAAGAAGGTACATATAAAACATTAGAAAGGGAGATATCGGGTGAAATATGTAATGTGCCAGTATGAGTTATAGAAACAACATCACCATTTGGAAGTTTAATGGGACATGGTTGATGCAGGGATTGAACATTATTAAGGGATGATAAATTCGAAGTTATATGGTCTAAGGCACCTGAATCAATAATCCATTCATGATTAAAAAAAAAAAAGCAGAATTGCAAGAAGCAAGGTTACCAGCAAAGTTGGCAGAATTGGTGTTCAAAACCAAATTATTCACTAGTGATAGAAGATCCAAAAGACGAGAGCAGTGGTCACGGGTGAGGCCAGGAATATTAATCTCAGCAGATGTTGAAGAACTGATGGCATTATTCACTGCCATTGATGAGCCAGCAGTTGCTTTATGGTATTGAGGTTTGTTCTTGGGGTAACCATGCAGCTTGTAACAATTGGATTCTAGTGACCATCACGATCACAGTAGTCGCATTTTGGACGACCACGTCCTTTTCCTTTATTATCAGAACGATGTGCAAGAAGGCGAGGAGCTACCATGGCAGCAAATTCTATTGGAATACTAGAGATATGTAAGAGATGTTGTTTCTTTTCTTGATGCAAAAATGAATATACTTTGGGGACAGGAGGTAAAGAATACATAGCCAAAATCTGGCTATGAATTGGAGCATAAGAATCATGTAATCCCATCAAGAACTAAAAAACTCGCCCAATATCTTGCATATGAGTCAATTCTTTTAAGAATTGACCTGAGCAATCCAATGACCCGGTCAAAACTCGAAACCCGGGTCTTGGACTGAGCCGGTTTTAGAAACTATGTGTCTGCCTATATATTTTATAGTTATAAAGATGAATTTGAAAAGGTACAATGACCTATTTAATTTTAGAGAGCACATTCAAAACATTAGAAATAGTATTGAACTAGTGATCTAAGATACTATGCCATGAATAAAATTCTCTCCACCATTTTTTATAGGTCATCTCTAGCCTGGAACCATAATCTAGAACTAGACTCTATATTTAGCTTTGCTGACTTGTGTGATAAGTTAATTGCTTGCTTCAGCTTTAATATACCTAATACGAGATGTCAAAAATATAAAACCAAATTCTATTTTATAAAATTGATCTTTCATTTAATTTTAAATTTTTTTAATACTTTACACAAGCGAATCCATATCAAAAGAAAGAAATCCTATGCATAAAATGATATCAACATAACTTGCTAGAGTGAAACTCAAAAGAAATAAACTATATCTAAAATCTACACTAAAATAATGTATAGTTTTAGTTTTATTGAAATGTAATTGTAATATAATGTAATTATTACCCTGCAATATTGTATAGAAATGTAGGTGGTTAGTTAACTCCTTTTATTTTTTTTACAATTAATAGGTGGTCAATTCAGAATATGATTAACAATTTTATAATCTTAATTTTAACAAAATCATAGAATATTGATAAATAAATTGAAGCATGGTTTCTTTTTTGGTTACCAAACTCCGTGCAAGTAAAGACGGCAAGAAATCTTTTTCCACTTACAACTCCTGATCAGAGTAGTTAGGTATACCAGCAAACCAGTCCGCTTTAAGCTAAAAAGTTCAGCCAGTTGAAAATTGACAAGTCTTTTTATTAAATTGAATTACAACGGCCAATCAGTCACTCGTACTTTGTTAATTTATTTTCAATTTCTCAGACATGGAGGATCACGCCTAAAACCAACGCCCATGATTTCTGGTTTGAAGTTGAAATAATATTTTTTATTTTTAAAAAAGTATTTTTGGTAGTAAAAAACTAATTTTAAATATTAAAAAAATAATTTTAAAACTCGAAAACATAATCGCGTACCAACTTTTATATATATCCCCACTCCCCTGAGATAAATAGGACACCAATTTTCAGCTTGTCCTCGTGCTAGAGAAGATGGCAATGGCCGAGGTCGCTTGTGAGTTTGCACGCAAGGTACAAATTGAATCTGTGCAAACAGTGCCACCCTCCTCCGTGACTGATCCAAGGGAGATATGCCTGGTGTCAGTGAAGCACCCTGCTGGCTCAATTATTTTCCGGGGGTGCCTAAACATAGTCCTCTACTACAATAAGGCCGGGGAGGAGGATTCCGGTTGGCTAGTTGCCGGATGGATTAAGGAGTCCCTAGGGAGGGCATTGAGTGACCAACCGTTGCTTAGTGGACGGCTATGGAGAGGTGAAGATGGTAATGGAGAACTAGAGATGGTGTCAAATGATAGCGGAGCTAGACTTGTCGAGGCAAAGATTACAATGACTTTGCGAGAGTTTCTTGGTTTGGAAGAACGGGAAAAATTAGAAGCTGAACTCGTCATCTGGAAGGATATTGATGAAAAGAATCCCCAATTCTCTCCACTGCTCTATGTTCAGGTGAGTCAGTAGTAATTTGCAGTCAACTACCTTGATTAAATACATCATTTCATGCTTATGTAGAAAACTGGTGCGTAGCAGAACATTAGGGTACTGTTTTTTCCCTTTTCAGGTAACTAACTTCCAGTGCGGTGGGTACTCGATTGGGATTAGCTCTAGCCTTCTTTTGGCAGACCTTTTAATCATGGACAACTTCCTCATGAGGTGGGCAAGTATTCAAAAGAATTTACTGTCCATCAATGGTGCTCTCAAGATGCCCATATTCTACCTCCCCAATCTCAAAAGCACTAACCTGTCTCCTAATAGCACTATCATCCCCACGCCTGGCGAACGCAGCCGGCAAACAAAGATATTCAAGATCTCAGGCGACACCGAGACTGAGGGTGCGAAGAGCGAATTGTTCAAGAGGGCTGCGTCACTTTGCATTGAGAAGGCGGAGCGCGAACTGGGCAGTGAAATGTCAGCAGGGTTTTCTTTGTTTGTGAAAGAATCTTCTAACGTTATGAGGGTCCAAAATTGCGAGAAAAATGAGCTTGTCAAGCCTCATCTAAACCTGAGCACTCAGGTCAACTCTTCGAGTTTGGATGATTCAGGGATCAGAGAATTAGCTTTCCACGATGGCAACGAACCCGTTCATGTTTCTTGTTGGATTGGATCTGTGGCTGATGGATTTGTAGTAGCAATTCCATCTCCTAATGGGAATAATTCCTCTGATATCAACGTTATAGTTACAATCCCTGAAGGAAAGGAGTTTTAAGTAAGCTTTGGTTTAGCCCACTGTGGGTGTCTTTTTTTCTTTCTGCTTTATTCAAATTCGGATGTACGTAATGACATTGCACGTATTGTTGTGTCGAAGTTAATCTCTATTTTTAGATTGATATGAATTAATTACATAATGTTTGTAATATATATATATATTACATCCCACATGTCATTGCACCTCCCATCCTAAATTTGGGGTTTGATCATTGTTTGAGCTGTACGATTGAAAAATTCCAATCATGTTGTACTCCAATTGCAGGTGATAGATACTTTTTCTTTCATCTATGTTATGAAAAACTAATTTGAGCTTCCCACGTCAATTTATTTTAATATATTCATGATATTAAAAGTTTTACTTTGTTAGTTTTTTAAAATAAAACAAATAAATGTAAAAAACATAAAACACTTGTGAAAATAAATAAAATGGTGAATTATTAGTTCCCTTCTCTCCTTTCATCGGAGTAACTAAATCATAACTTCCTCCAACTCTTAGCTACCGAATGATTGAAAAACCCACCCAAAAAAATGGTAAACGGAAGTCCATCTACTTCTCCAAATGCACGGCCCGTTTGAGGCACCAATCAACTTGGCTACAACTACCTTCACGGTGACACAAGATATCCTCCGATAATTTTTTGCTTTTCATAACATTAAGACTATTTTAGTAATTCAACCTTCTCGAATTGCTTACTTGGAATTTCGATTCACTGCCATGTTTTTAACCGCAAAAAAAAACACACTTCAGTTTCAGAGAAGCAACAGCTAGTTCTCAACCTCTGTCGCCTGATCATGTTTTTCGTGGTAATAAAATAAATATAAAAAGACCAAAGGGGTTTTACTAGTATACAAAGGTAGAGAAAAGTATGCATAAAGAGGTTTTTTAAAGGAACAAAGAGGCTTGTCGAGGAAAATAGAGAGAAGCAGGTGGTGGCAGCGGCAATTACAGGAACAGTCGAATTGTAGTGACAGATGAGATAGCCTATGCAAGGAATCAAAATAGAGCATCCCTTTACTTTCAAAGTTCTTCAAGTATCTAATGGCCTTGGTTTTGGTCGTGGTACTGGTATTGGTCATGGCTTGCCTACAAATATGGGTACTTTCTCTTTCTCCTTTTATTCTCACAAAGTTTCGTTTTTTATATTTACACATTAAGCATGATGGATTTTATTTTTTTTGGGTTTTTTAAACCCAAGAATGGGGAAGAAATCCATATGAAGTCTATCCTTAAAACCCCATGTAAATGATCATTTATGTTTCTTTCTTTTCTTTTCTTTCAAAATGTTTACTTTTTGTTTGGTTGATGGGAAAATATGGGAATGAGGAGATGAGAAGAATTTTCTGTGTGACTTTTTTGATTGATTGGGAAGAAGCACTTGTATTGAGTGTTCTTATTGATTAATATGATGGCGTTTTGTTTACAATAATTTATATCAGTGGTTTACGTTTATTGTTTGGTGTTCTATGTTCAATTTAGAAAAGAGTTTGAAAGATTTGGTTTCTTGAAGAGTCGGCTTAATTTCTTTGTACGTGTTTCCTACAATTTCATTTTCATGAGTTGCAATTAGATGTTTCGAGGATAGTCCTTTTCGTCTAATTGCATTTTTTAGTGCATTTTATTGCCTACAACAAATGATGTTTACTACAGCGTAAATAAAGAAAGAAAAGCATAGGAGAGTAAAGAATCTAATCACCACAACTAATCTTTTGGAATTTTGAACTGATCCAACATAATTGTATCGAATGTGTTGCAAATGGCTTCCCAAGACATGTCCATGTTGTCCATAGGTAAGTCAAATTGTTTTTCCTGTCAATGCGTGCTACCATTGTTTCTTCTTGTGGTTCGACAAGTAAAATTGTTCTGATCCCCCAACTCTCATTTCTCATTCTTCATCTATGGAAGCTGGGAGCTAAGAACATTCAAGTAGACGTTGGATGTGGAGTTGGTTTTGGCCATGGCTTTGGAACCAATATGCCTTGTGTTATGTCTTCAGAAAAAGCATTCAGTGCTTAATATTACTGCGATATTATCACATTGATGACTTCATGTATACATAATCTGCTGTTACAAAGTGTCTGGTGAACTCGTATTCTGTCTTGCCATTGTAATGCATGCATGCCATTGGTCTAACTGGCTGGTATAGGAAATGATGGTGGACTTCACCTAGTTGTTTTGGTCGTTTTCTGCTTCTGGACTGCTTGAACATGAATTTATTGTGATTTAGAAAGATTAACAAGAAGATAGATATATCTTTTTTAGGCTTCTTCCAATTTTCTTCTTTTGCTCTACCTAGGTCGTTATCTTTATGATTCTACACACCATTAATTTGCAGCCACTAAAGATGAATATTGATGGATGATTTATAGTGGATCGACGAAAGGACATAGGAACCAGGTGAAGTGGATAATGTTGGAGATGGTATTGGTGGAATTGCAAACACAAACTGAATTAAAAACCATAATTTGCGGAAGACAAGTCAACACTTCCTTCGTTGCAAGTCAACGAACTGGATCATTTGATCCTATTAACTTTCTCAGGACTCGGTACCCCTCATGCACCCACATAACCTTAATGTCGACTTCAAATGATTTTTGTGTTCTATATTATCTTAAATAATCGATCAACATAATCTGGGTGTGTTCTGGGTTATCCCTTCTTTCTTTCATTTTTTTCCTCTTCATTTCTCTTTCTTATCATATCATTGTATCTCCTCTCTTTTTTATTAACTATAAAATCTTAGAATTTTATTTCTTGATTATTATATTTTCATAAAATTTTGGTATGATTTAATTTGAACGAGAAATAACTCTTAAAACAAACAATATTCTGTGATTGTGTAACTATGTTCTTGTTCTATTTTCCAAAAAGTTTTATGATAAAATACCCGCATATAGAGGCTGAAGCTTCTCTCGCTCATAATTATTAATCAACTTGCTAATTGTCAGTCTGCCCCACCATGGTCCAGGCTTGTTTCACGGGAATCACAATATTGACAACAGCTGCAACCCACTGTTAAAAGAACCATCTAGAGAAATTTCAGAGCTAATTTCTCGCACGTGCAAACATGATTTACCAGAATTTAATTAAATTTTTTTTTTTAACAGCGAGTGTGCAAACAGTTTATACGTAATTTGATTAATTCTTTGAAATTCTAAAACTAACAATGTTTAATAGCTGAGATTTGTCACAACTAGACCATTTAACTTAAACTCTTTTATACTATCCTTTTATATGTGCTATAATTCTTCTATATTGACTCATTAATTACACAAACGAATTTGGAGAAAAGCAAAAATTGGATGAAATAGCCTATAAAAGAAATAAGAAACAATGACATAAGAATTGATTTATAGCGTAATTGATCATGGCTTTAAAGTTTATAGCTTCACTTCATTGTGTTTCTTTTCCAGTGAAGACAAAAAAGAGAGATTTATTGAATATTTTTTTCCTGAACCCAGTAAGACACATCTGATGAGATAAATGCAAGATGGGATTATTTATAGTTCCAGGACTCATGATCCAGGTTGATGGATATGTCTCAGTTGCTAGCTATTGCAAGTATAAACTTGCTCTCGTATTTCACAGGAATGCACCTTAACATATATGTTCAACGTTACACTAATTAAGCCTGTCTTCTAACTTTGTTCTTGATTAACTCGTGTTGGAAGAGCTTCATGAGGTTATACCTGGTTTTCATCTTTGATCACTTAGAAGTGGTTGAGATGGAGGAGCTGCAAAACAAATGGAGAGCACAGATTATTTAGACTTGATGTCCTTGTATAGAAGAAACCATTATACAATGACATGAGTGGAGCTGGAGGCAGGAAATTCAGTTCTGCCACTGAAAGAATTGAAACGATTAGCAGTGACCAAATAAGAATCATGGAAGCAATGTGAAAATAATATATCCCTTTTAGTTTACTTTTAACTTCTACTCATTCCCAAACTAGTTGGAGTCAGCTACAAAAGTAAATACCTCCATACAATTTTACGTTGGATTGAACTTTCTGTATTGGGTTAACGTTAGACTAAATGAATTTTACTAGCAGGCATCATCATATATTCTATCCCTCCCACCACCTACCGTTTCTTACTCCTACCACTTCAAATCATTAACTCTTCTTCACAGGACCATCAATAGGCTTGTGGATGCTGAGAACCACGTATAAAAATACAGAATATTTTCTCCAGTTCAGAATTCCATGGAAGTTGTATTGCCATACAAGGTTTACTGGCCTATAACTTGAGATTAATGCGGATTTCAGAATCTCTCAGGATAGCTAACCCATAGATAGACATGCCAGGAAAATTGTTTCTACCTCATGTACTCACCCTTTCAAACTATTGGTTGCTTGAAGCTTTATAAAGGATGTGGGGCCTAAGACAAGACGTAGAAAAAAAAAACCAAAATTGAGTTCTTTTACTGAAAAGCAATGTGGTTTAATCCTAACTTATAAGTGATAGAAGGAGAACGAAGTTCAAAGAGACCATGCGTTAACATATTTAGAACCACAGTTGACCTTCTTCATTTTTGGCCGATTTATCACATCAGCAATTTCCTCAAGATTGAGTTTTCTATTATTATTATTTTCTTGTTTTTGTCATTCTCATGGAACTTGGGTTATGCTAGGTAAGTAGTATTTAACTCAAATAAACCTTACGGACTCAGATAAAAAGTTATATATAACTGTACTCTGTCTGTGCCAGTGTGTGTTGTGAGGGGGATTATCTCAGTCAGTTCATTGCATTACCTTCAGAACTTTGCTGTCCACTGGATGAACGCATCGATTTACAAGCTTTCTCATTAATTTCAACCACAACCTGACGTGATAAAAGAAGCCCCGCAATAAGAGCACCGAGCATCAGCATCACAAAAACTGTATCCCATCCTTTTGTTGAAAGGAACCCGGTGAGAAGAGGACCAAGAGCTGCACCAATGGATCCAGTACCATCAATTATGGCAGTCACTGTTGCCAGGGCTCGAGAATCCCCTCTAAGAGAACTGTGCGTGCCAAGGTCAGCAGATACTGCAGTTGTGATAAGTGCATATGGCCCATTTATGAACAAGCCAGCAATCATCATGAGCACAATGTTCACAGTCCGTGATAGATTCCCATATAAGCGGTATAAAAGCATAGAAGGAATTGCAGCATACATGAAACTGGCTGCTGTGATAGCCCGAGCTCTAAGTTTATCAGAAATATGGCCAGCAAGAATTCCACCAACAATACCCCCCACATCAAACAGGGTTGAGAGATTTCCAGCTGACTTCACAGACATATATTCTCCACCAATTTCTGCAGTTAAAAAAACTTGGACTCTTAAGTCTAACGAACAGGATAATCTTGTAAAGATTTCTGACAGCTGCAAAAACTTATTTTGAAAAATATAAGTGTTCACAAGTAAACATCGCCAGGTACTGTGAATGCTCTGTTCCAGTGACACTATCCTTACGCAGATTATATGCTTGATCTTATTTGATAGATAAGGATTTCAGTAATGAGTTTCATCTACTTCCTCAAGCCTAGCTAGCCTCATGTTCTACTTCTCAATATTAGTAACAAGTGGCAAAGCAGCTCTATAGTGAGGCTACATGACCATTCTCATAACCCCTGCATGACTGAACTGGGAATTTTTATTAGTCAAACAATTGTACCACAATCTACTACTATTTCAAACTTGCAACTGGAAGTTTGAAACTACTTTTTATAATGGTCCCCAAAAGCTATGTGCAACATGATGTAACAAGATTTAACCGTTTGCGACAAGTCCTCAAGATGAACTGATAAGCATGTCAACAGATATAGTAAAGTGAAACTGGCATGAAAGCAGATGACAAGTTAGAATTTAAAATGTCAACAAGAAATTGCAGAATACAACACATTTTCAATTTAAACTTTGAAGTCGAAATTTTAGTTAAATGAAGATAAAATGATGACCATAACTCTTACATAATGCTCCAATAAGAATTGATAAAGGACTAATCAAAACTTTGTTTTCAACATATGATAAGTGTGATGTCATAGTTGCAGAGAATGAATTAAACAGATGAGTCACAAATTGTTCACGTGATCCATCAAACAGCATTGTTTCAAACAGGCCACACAACTGCCCAACCTACGGTCAAAAAAATGTTCAAGGCTTCCGGAATTGTTCAGGCAGCCTCCATTAGTAAAATAAACCCCACCCCCCTTCCCCCCTCTTTTTTTTTTTTTTTTTTGCTTTCTTTGATAAATCATTTCAAGTGAAAGCTGCAGAGTGAGGAAATCTCATTTGAGCAAAAAGGAGATAATCAAACACTCAACAGATTGAGTAATGAAATAGGTGCTCCCTACTGAGTAAAATCATTAAGTTCACCGACGAGATCTTAGCCCCTAAGAGCCCTTCATGGCTAGCTTGATGCTTGATTAAATGTAGCGAATTAGTGAATCCCTACAACTTGCAATCCTTTCTGTATTGCTAGTCAAAATCCAAGAACAATATAGCACAAACCAGCAAACAAAATCTTATTCAAGAAACAAGGCTAGCAACCAATGAAATACAAAATTCTAATAGCAGAAATTGGATGCATGGTGATACCTGTCTGACTCAAATAAAACGGCAACCAATACAAAAACGTGTAAGCCACGAGCTTGGAGAAGAACAGGCAAAATGCAAATGGTATCACTCCTGGTATCAAGCAAGCTTCAAGAAGCCCAACACTTCTCCTAGCCCCGGATCTGTCTCGGATGGGAGTACTCTTCCCCTCTTCCACAGTACCTTCATTCTGTGTCTGAGCTTCTCCATCACGAGGCACTGCCTCTGCCCTTGCTGCAGGGCCATTTGGGCAAGGAAATCCAATATCCTCAGGATAAGCAGCTAAAAACAAGAAAACCAATATCCCTGCTATTGCAATAAATGTGCCCGGAGCAATAAAAGACCATCCCCAACCATACTCCAAAACACTTGCAGCAATAAGAGAGCCAGTAATATTCCCAACTGAAGTATGTGCATTCCAAATACCCATTATTAACCCTCTCTTCCTTTTCCCAAACCAATTACCAATCACAGCCACAACAGAAGGCCAACCTGTGGCTTGAAACAACCCAGCCACCATTTGCATAACCAAATAAAACCCGAAAACATGAATGTTCCAAAAGTATCCCATACCAAATAACCCAACAAAAATTCCACTACCAATCATCCCACAAGTCAAAAACAACCTCAAATCCAATGTATCACCTAAATGGCCAGCACCAAACATTCCCAAGGAATAACAAGCAAGAAATGCAACATCAATCAAACCCAATTTCTCTGTCCCATCTTTCCCGTTAAATGGTTCCCAACCTTTATATCCAAACCTATCCTTGTTTTCATTCAAGAATTCATCTTTAACAAAGACACTTCCAATTGGCCAAGGGTGCACATTTGTGGTCTTGTTGGGTTCAGGATCCAATGCACTCTTGACTATGCTACTGGGTTTTCTTGATGCATGGTAACTAGTATATGCAATAAAAGTAACCAACAAAACCATGTATCTATGTGTCTTAAGACTACAGTCTTTGCCTCTTATTTTCCTTATAAGCCAAATCCCAGGTGGGATTTTCCTCATTGCGTCTAAATTATTAGCCATCTCTAAATTCACAAACAGGATTACCCAATCACTAAACCAAGACAGAGCATACTAGATATTACCACATTCTTCGAGAAAGAAAACAGATATGGCCATGAATAAAAGCAATAGCACGTATATTCCAAGAAACAGAGTCAAATCCTCAAGAAAATCGCCTACTAGCAAGAAACAAATAAGATTTTGTTTTGATAGCAATGAATGGTCGAGAGGGCAGCTTCAGGCGTGTATCAATCTGTAGTTGTTGAATTCATTAAGTTCGAGAGTCAAGAGAGTGTGTGAGGATGAGGGTTTCCTCAAGTTCTGGTGTTGGAGCGAGAGAGGGGTTATGTTATGTGAGAGACGAGAGGAAGGGAGAGAATGGCGGGAGAGGAAAGAGAGAGCAAGGAGCCAAGGAGGGCGGGAGGGCGGGACAGGGCAGAAGGAAATGGAGGGCACGTGGCGAGAGGTGGGAATTCGAAACTGGAATTATACGCTTTTTGGTGCCACGCAGATGCAGTCAACCGTGATGACATAGCTCCTAGAAAGCAGTTAATATGCTTACGCAGGACCTTTCTTATTTCCGCGTGGCATGTGGCTCTTCCCTAAAATAGGATGTGTCCTTTTATAGCCGCGATCCTAACGCAGTGTAAACCCTACTAGGTTAAAATTACTTTTTAAAATAATTTTTATATTAAAATATTTTAAAATAATATTTTTTTAAAAAAAATTAGCACAGCAATTCAAAATATATAAAAAAAACTTATTTTTTAATAAAAAAATTAATTTTTTTAATAAACAAATTAAATTTTTTAAAAACTAAGAATACAATTACGTTTTCAAACACACTCTTTAACATTGATACTTCGTCCCCAAGGGGTGTAGCGTGGTGGCAAAGGGCTTGAGATCTGCACAGCAGGTCTTGAGTTCGAGTCAGGACGTGCACTTCTTGTAAGAGCCTGGGACAACCGGGGTTTTACTCGCTTATCTGGGCCCACAAAGTGCGCTTTCCGGAAGGTGGGGTTTCCTCGAATCCAAAAAAAAAAAAAAATTGATACTTCTTCTCTCCAAAAATTATTATTAGATACAATAAAATACGTACATGAATATTATTATAAAAAAATTAGTATTGATTTTATTTTTATACAAGATTTAAGAGTATTTATTTCAATGTTTTGAATAATTTCTCTCTTTTTTTTATTTTATGTATTATTAGTTTTGTTACCCGCATTCTACTACTCATAAATCCAAGTAACATGAATCTAAAAAATCCTTAAAAATAAACTCAAATGAATCTTAAAAAAAAAAACATTTAAGGAACATGGAATCAGGTATGGTAGCCCAAACCCAGCTCCCAAAAAACATAGCTTTTGTAAAGAACTTGAGTCCATGCACTAGGAATTGCCCAAGGTCATGCTCCCAACATGGACGCATAGATATCCGTGCACCGCAGTAAACAAACACCCATGTAAGGCGTGCTTCTTAGCACCAAGTTGTTAAGCATGCACCCCCAACATTCTCGTGTGCTTGGGCTATCATGCTTGAACTCAGCGTGTTTGAGTCCAAGCTCGAATCCATTTGCACTTGTAATGGACTCGAGCACCTTACTCCTAACACTCACCATATAATTTTTCCTACCAGGATCTTAAATAATATTATAGGTTTTAATGGGAATGTTAATATTTTTTTTCAATTATTATATATCCAATATGCATAAATAAGAAATAAAAATATTGCACATGAAATTCATTGAAAAAAAATATGTTCTTTGTATTTTTTGATAGTGTTTTTGACATGATTTTAGTATTTTTTTTTCTTTCAGTCACATGCAAAATATTTAGACATTATTTGGATATTTTTTAAATTTATTTTTGAGATCATATAGGTTTTTATTAAAAAATAATGTTGAGAATAAAAAAAAAACATGTTCTCATTAAAATAATAAAATATACATTAACAAGAAAATAGAGTTTTAATTAAAGAAATACATCTTCATAATTGTATTCCTTATCTTTGTTGCAAATGTCTCTCTTTATAATTATTTAATTAAATAGAAATAGAATCCAAAAAACAAGGTTAGTAAACCGATCAAGGGTATAATATAGATTAAAGTTGAGTGAGTTAAACTTATTTGACTCGAGTGTATCTAAAAGACTAAAACATTATCTAAAACATTATTATTCTAATATTAAAAACAAATATATTAAATCAATATCATATTTTTTTAAGCAAATCAAGTTTTGAATAAGACAATTGAGTCATAAATATATTTATAAATCAACTAAACTACACCGGATCAATTTCTATCCTATTTACTTTCAAACTCGGTTGTCCACCATCCTATAACTTCTTTACATGGAAACAATCAGAGTTTTTTTTCCAATATCAAATTTTGCTATGGGAGAAATTATCATGTAATTACAATGTATTTTTCTCCTACTCACGAAAAAAATAAAATATTTATAAATAATTTTCTTGATAGACTGTGCATTTAATGTAAGTGAAAAGATTATATATTTGGGGTTCAATAAATTTGAAAAATATCAAATACTTTTCATGCTGCTGGAGCCAAAGCCACCAGCATTTCAATTTATGAGGAAACTACTAGATGTTTCAATAAATCTACTCCTTCACCCACTCGCATGAAAATGAAACTCATAAATCTCATTTTTATTTTGGGTACAATGAATGGTCGTGGAGGGCTCCGGAACCTAATAATACATGTCAATTCATTGGCCCAAAGGAGCTTTATGTGCGGCCCATATACGAAATCTGGAGCCCAATTGGGCTCTCACCATTAACGTAATATAAAGCCCAAAAATCAAATAAATAAAACACGTCACACGTGTACAAGGGATAGAACAACCTGACATATCCTCCCTCCCTCTCCCTCTTCTTATTCAACGGATAAGGCATTCCTCCTCCCACCTAAACGAAGAACATGCCTTCTCTTTAATTTTCCTCTCCCTTCCATATTATTATAGTTTTTTCCTCTCAAAACATGGGCTCTAAAATTCTCCCTCAGGTACTCCTTCTCCTTTACCTATGCACAAAAACATTTCGATGTTTATACAATTTTCTTTTACTTTTTTTTTTTTGTATCTGTTTGCAGGCACTTGCTGTAATACCCAGGAATCCTACTCAATTTCATGTCCCGAAGAAATTAGGTTTTTCTTCAACAATCAATCGCAGCTCTTATCTTTCCAACTCAGCTTCTTCTAGTAGATTTTCAGTCTCTAGGGTTTCTTCAACCTCATTAAGTTCGAATCATGAAGCATTTTTTAAGGAATTTGCGAGGCAGAGTTTTGTAACGAGAGCCGAGTCGGAGTCTGGAGGTGGAGAAGTTGTGGAAGAAACTGAGAATGTTGAGGAAGAAGTAGTTGTAGAAGGGAGTGAGGAAGAGGAAGTTCAAGCTGAAGTTGAAGGAGCTGTGAAAGAACCCAGAAAGCCTCGAGTTAAGCTTGGAGATATAATTGGGGTACTTACTTTGATCTGTTCTGGGTTTGTTTCTAGAGTAATTATGTTAAGAACAATCGCCTTTTGTTTTTAATTTTTTGTTCATTGATTTATTTGAGTAGATTTTGAATAAGAGAGCCGTGGAGGCTTCAGAGATGGAAAGGCCGATTCCCGATATAAGGACAGGGGATATAGTGGAGATTAAATTGGTAATTGCTTTCTATTATTGTTCTTATTCGCATTAGCTTGTTGATGTTTGGTTTGTGGTGAAATGAAACTCTTTTGAGGTGTGATTTTATGTGGTTGATTTACAGGAAGTTCCTGAAAATAGGCGTAGACTGTCCATTTACAAAGGCATTGTCATATCTAAGCAGAATGCTGGTATCCACACAACTATTAGAATTCGGAGGATTATTGCTGGTATAGGAGTTGAGATCGTATTCCCACTGTGAGTACTCCTTTTGCCTTGTCTTACAGTTCTATGTTGGCTATTCGTTTGGTTTGCGTAGATGATCTTATTAGTTGAATAACTTCTGTGTAACTCCTAGATGAAACCTGTGATTACACTACTACTGTCTTTCATTTGGATGAGAGCACTGATTTTTACAATATCTGCTGACTATTATTCAGTATTCTGTGTATAATACCATTTATATTTGTTTGAAATGCTATATGAATCTAAGAATATTTGACACTGTAAAGTTGGAAGTTAATTTTTTTTATCTTTTTTGCGTAGTTAAGATTTTAATGAGCTTGTTATGCGATCTGCAATGAAATAAACATTACTGAAAGATTTAGTACATATTCACTTGGGATTTCTATTCATAAAATCGCAATCTTTGAGCTTTGAAAACAGTAGTGGCACTAGGTTAGAAGCTCCCCTGCTTTTGTTTTGTGACACATTCCTCATCCATCCTGTTGATGCCAAGAGATAAGGCAATGCCAAGCATGTAGATTCATGATCATGATCAAGATGCTTCTAACAAATTTCCTTGTCCTCATAACACCAAAATCTTGAAGTTTTCTTTTGACCGTGTTTATCTAATGTTACTTCATAATTTTCCTGGTTCAATAATTAGCGGTTGTGACATGACTAATGGGTTCTTTTACTACCACAGCTACTCGCCAAATATCAAGGAGATAAGAGTAATTAAGCACAGGAAGGTTAGGAGGGCAAGATTGTATTACCTGAGGGACAAGCTTCCCAGACTCTCCACTTTTAAATGAGAAAACATGGATACTGTCATTCTCTGGTTCTTTTCTTCTTCAAACGAGTACCATGACTGCAGAGAATTGTAAGAACTGAATTTCTCTCACTTTGTGAAAATTTGTGTATGCCACATTTGATATGCTAAAATGAGACTACAATGTTTCAGTTTTTTTACCAATTATTTCAGGCTATAGCATTTTCTGATGCCATTGCTGCAATTTTGTCCTGCCAGGGCATGGGATTACAGAATGTGCTTTGATCTATATTTTTGCACCCTTAATTGGTATGATGAATTTTATCTTCAAATATACGCACATCAACATTAGCTGCTACTGTTTTTTTTTTTTTTTTTATAAGCGTTGAAAGAGAGTGATAATATAAGATGCAATATGCTATTAGGATTGTGGGTAAGCTCTTTTTATGGGATCAACCTCCAGTGTTCCTCGTTATTGTCCACTGTTCTTTAGAGAGATTGCTGTAATCCAGCCATTTGGATTGTTCATTTTAGGCTGACTAGGTGCTACGTTCAATTTTTATCCTTAGTTTTATTTGTTTAATTATAGAAGGCCACCTTGGAGGTTGAAAGAATTCTGATCCTTCTAATAGAAGGCCACCTCCAGTGGTCTTTGTTTTTACTACCTTATGGACGAAATATTATTGGCGATAAGAACATGTTTTTTATGGTACTGAAATATCTATGATCAATTAAATGCATTAGACATGACACCTCCGAACAGACACAACGAAAGTTTATTCCACAACGATATGTTACTTATCTGATGCTAAACAAGTATTTGTTCGATGATTCATGTTTTCCTTTCCCAAATGAGGATCATCTAAAGAATTAAAAGGTTAAACTATAGGCATTAAGAAAAAGAAGAGTGATGAAAGAAGCTTGAGTGAGAGGTTCAGACAAAGCATTGTGGAGCTGCTGCACCTGGTGAAGTAGTTTGCATGAGCTCTTTGAAACTGTCCTGTTAATGGTGGTGCTTATCCTAACAAGTAACACCCATCTGATCATGCCTGTTCTAGCTGTTTAGTTTTGAAGAATAGGTTTACTTGATCTCAAAACTTTCGTACCAAAAGCAAGGTTAGGTGTCTCTAGATAGATTATATCCCCACTTAAAGAGATAAAAAGGGTACTGGTTTAATCATATTATCTCAAAACTGTGTTTTTTTTCATCCTTTTTTTTATAACCATAAGTTTTTTATTTTCATTTCAGTCCTTTCACATTTATTGTTTTTGAGAATTGACTTTATAGTTTTGCTTTAGTTAGCTTATTATCAGGTTTTCGTTTTTCGTAGAGTAGGAAAAAATCTCGACTCAAAGTTGAGTTGATGTTGAAATTGCAAAAAATATTTCAGATTTTTTGTTTAACAAATAATTGGAAATAAAAGGACTAGAATTGAGCATGAGTCAAGAAAAAAAATCATTTTTTCGTAATAAAAAGGTAACCAAATGCAAGATGCAAAAGTCGAGAAAAAGATGGGAGATAAAGAAAAGAGTAAAAAAGGAAAAGAGAGGAGGAATTACTTGTCGGAGGAGATAGATACACCGGGGAGATGTGCCGCATACACACACCACCTTCCAAGAAAGCTTGGACCCCAATGATTCCAATAACATGAAGTTAGGTTATTTTCTAAGGTTGGAGGAGCTTTTACGCCCCACCACAATGTAGTGGCTAAAAAAAGAGGAACTCTTGACGTGTATCAAAATAACTACCATTGTCTCGTTAGCATCATCGTTGTCACCATTAACAATTGTAATCAATGGAATTATTCAAGCCTCGTAATCATTATTAATTTATTACTACTATTTAACCATTGTACCCAAGACTTTTATCATTGCCAACACCAGTTTTTTACCAATATAATTATTATTAGAACAACATTCGCTAAAATTGCATTTGTCATCATCATTAATAACATATCTCGCACCTTGAAGCATTTATTTTTACATTTTTACTAATGAAAGGCGTGATTGAAATATTATAAGGTTGTAAATAAACATCTAATCCGATTCATATGTTATAATAAAATTTTCAACAATTTAAAAGAAATGGAGATTGGTTGAACTAGTACTTGATACATATTCATTGTTTTTTTCTTGTAATATATATCTTAATTTAAAGCTTACAATATGATATTTAATTTGGTTTAAACAAAGATAATTAACAGCATATATATTTTTAGAAATAAGGTTTTGGTTGAAAAATAAATATACTAATTTCTCCAAAAATAAAAATAAAAATTAAATATAGTATCTTTACATTTAGATATTAAAACTAGCCTTAGTGTTCGTTTTCTGTTGAGGGGTCAGACTATTTTTTTTACTGTAAGCCGGGTTGACCCTCCCAGCCAGTGACTTGAAGATAATAACCATTTTTATTTATGAATTGACTTGAGTCAAACCCGTGCTGGCCCTCCCAACCTAATACCTGAGCCTTGCTCCTGTCGACTCCCTAGTTAAGTTTTAGAATTATGATAATAACAATTTTTATCATTACATTGACCCGAGTCGACCTCCATTGACCTTCCTAATATGTAACCCAAGCTAACCCTCGAATCATGTTTTAAAACTTTGATAATAATTATTTTTTTATTTTATGCTGACCCAGATCAACCACTAAAACATATTTTAAAACTATGATAATAATTATTTTTGCCTTTATATTGACCCAATTCAACACTCAACCCCACTCGTGACTCGAAACTTGCCTCAAGTCGATTCCCAAATCATGTTTAAAATTATAATAATAATCATTTTTATTCTTACATTAACTCGGGTCAACCCGAATCATGACCCGAGCTTTGCCCTGGATCGACCCTCAAGTTGAGTTTTAAAAATACGATGATAATTATTTTTATCCTTACATGTCTTAATTGAACAATTTTGAAATTGAGTTTTTTACAATGATATTTTAATAATAATAATAATAATAATAATAATAAATATTATCTCTAAATACATGTTTTTTTTGTACCTACTATTTTAAAAGTATAAAAAATCACTTTAAATTTATTTTAGGGACAATTTCTTTTTATATATTTATTTTTATCTCTATTATATTTATTCTTTCTATTTCATGATAGTAACCAAACACGGTCAAGGTTCAAAGTCTTTCCAATGGCTGCTTTAATTATAAATAGGGAAATAAATCTACCACGAGATTTGAAATCTCAATTTTATGAATGGGCGATGAAAAAATCACTTACCGTAATACGAACTCACTATTGAGTACTGACAACTAAATAGCTTTTGATATTGTAATTTTGTTCCATTTTAAACCTCAAATCTCTTTTGCAATGGAAGATAATTTTGAGCATAAAAAAGGTGATTTTTTATTTTGTTTTGGTTTTATTTTTTAAAAAACAACTAAACTTAAAATTTTATTTTTTAAATTAAAAATCAAGACCGAACCAAAAACTAGGGATAATTTTTTGGCTTTTTTACCCACCCCCAATAAAAACTCTTGAATCTGATGATGTGATGAATATTAGAGGATATATAGAAGTATGGTAGAAATTATTTTTTACTTGAAAATATATTGAAATATATTTTTTTTAAAATATATTTTTTATACTAACTCATCAAAACAATAAAAAAATAAAAAAATAATTAATTTTAAATAAAAAAAATTAAATTTTAATAAAAAACGAGTTAGATCATAAACCTAAACAGGGTCTTAATATTGAATTGCATACTTGAGCTACAAAATTGAACGTGAGAATTTGTACACAACCTGCAAAACAAACCCCTTCCAAATCTATAAAATTGAGCATTTATGTTTGTTTTTATGTTTCAAAAGCGTTTTAAAAAAAAAATTGAAATTTTTTACTTTTTATTTGTTTTAAATTAATATTTTTAAATCATTTTGATACGCTGATATCAAAAATAATTTTTAAAAAATAAAAAAAATATTATTTTAATATATTTTTAAATAAAAAAGATTTTAAAAAACAATTACAAGTACATTTCCAAATAAACTCGCCTGAATTAATCCAAAATAATTGATACCGTTCAATTTTATAAAGAGGATAATTCAAATAATATTCTTTGGAAATGAGTGTTCAAGTTGATTGCAGCTACGAGGTGAAAGCCATGTCATTTAATGATATGTTTATGAAGTTTTAGAGAAGTAGATAATTTATTGCAGCTACTGAGGTGAAAATCATACCTATCTTTACTATTATGAGTTTTTTTATATATATAATTATGATTGTTTTTTAAATAATTTTTTATGTTAAAATATATGTTAATAATTTTTTTTATTTTTTAAAAATTATTTTTGATATTAGCATATCAAAATGATTTAAAAACATTAAAAATATATTAATTTAAAGGTAATAAAAAAATAAAAAAATTTATTTTTTTAAAAAATACTTTTAAAATATAAAAATAAATAGATAATTATTCTTGAATGTACTTTTTTTGACTAAAAAAAACAGGATGGCTAGGGGAAAGGTCATTTTATATGTTTCAATGTTTTCTCTGGTTGTAGGCTCGAAAAATAAGCTGTTATTTACGCATATTATATGTTTTCAGGATGACTCCTAGTTCCACAGACCACAGTACACACATATAATGGAAGGCTAGAAAAATAGGTCCCGATTAATAATTACTAGTTATTTGACTGGGCGTTTGCTACTAGTCAAATAGCTTATAAAATAAATTGAGAATTATTCGTGCTAATAAATGTAAAAAAATACAATCTTTAGCTATAATTAAAGACAAAACTACAAAATCAAGAAATAAAAATAAATATAGATCAAGAAATTTGATCTCACAAAATAAGTATGACCTAGTTATGTTTACTAATTTTTTTTTTTAATAAACTCTTTATTTAATCAAATAATTATATGTGCCAATAAAACATAAAAAAACAAAGTTGTTAACAACAACCAAATATTCAACTAGAAAAATCAAGAGATAGATGTAGGTTAAGATATAAAGTATGTGTTTGAGAGTATGGTAGCAGTTGTTTTTTAAAATTACTTTTTATTTAGAAATGCAACAAAATAATATTTTATTATTATTATTATTATTTAAAAATTATTTTGATATTAGCACATCAAAATGATCTGAAAACATAAAAAAAAATTAAGACAAAAAAAAAATTCAAAATTTTGTGGAACGTCGTTTGCACCGCGTTCCAAAACAGGATTTTAATCTTGTAACGTGGGTCATGTACTCAAATGTGTTCATTAAAATAATTTTTTATTTAGTCAAACGATGATAGAAAAGAAATACACATGAAAGCAATTGAATAAAACTAAATAAAAAAAAAGATTATGTAAGGTTGTATATATTCTAAAAATATTTTATAATTTTATGTGAAAACCAAATAAAAACTGTATGATATTTAACCAAAGACTAAATTGGAAAGCAAGCTAAGTAAAAATTAAATCGTGTTCTATTAAAAAACATCATAGAAAAATGTTAAGAATATATTAAAATTGAAAAAGAAAACCACTAAATGATGAGATTGCAAGGGAAAAAAATAAAAGAAAAAAAAAGATATGAAAAAAAAAAAGGCTTAGACATTCAGGCCTAGACTAGGTTGCCTAGTGTGTCTAGGCTTTAAAAAAACTTGAGCGTGTGGCCTTTAAATATAGCTTTGTTCCTAATTTTTTTAAAAATAAAAAATATATAGATGACGTGTTGTTTTTTTGGCAAATAATGCATCGTATGGTCACTAGAAAATCAGACCACGAGTTTTTTGGGAAAAAAACTTGATTTTTAACCCTTTTAACCTAAAACACCTGGAAAACACCATACATATCTTGTTAAACCTATTCATTATCTCAAATAAACCAAAATATGCCAAAATAACCAAAATTGACCCGAAATCATGAAGTTTTCCAAACTCGTATCTACAATAACTGGCAAGGTGAAGGGCAAAGAACACCTAGGATAAACTCTCCTCATTCAATAGAATTTACTGACACCAAAATCGATATTTTTCATGGCCGAAATTGGTGTCAAATGAGACTTTCTCTCTTTACTATTGAAATCCAACCACTTTCTCTCTCATCTCTCAAAGTAACTAAAAAAAACAAGGAAAATGAAGTTTTAAACCAAAATTGAATTTTCAAAAAATTTTAAGCAATTATCCTTAAATTTGGTCATAAAAGGGTGAAATCGCCCAAAAAAATGTTTGAGGTCTAAAATGAAAAAAAAAAAAACATAAAAATATTGAATACGTCCATAGTTAAATATGAAAGGCTCCACAATTCAATTCTCTACAATAATTTAGCCATATCTTTTATAGTTTCTTATAATAATTAATTGCAGAACTACTTATTCAAATAAGGGGCTCCCTCCAACTCTGTCATCTCCCCTACCTAGTAGTTTGGGATATAACCTGCTCATTGTTTAAAATTATTACCGATACTTAATTATTTATTTATTTAATAAAATAAACAAATAAATAGGTACCAACTTACTGTAAACATTAACAAATGATGAAAAGGAAGATACAAAGCATTAGAAAGTATTGTGTTTTTTTTTTTTGTATAAGAGAGTGATTATTCTTCCATACACGGATGGGTATGAAAAATGTATTTTTTTTAAATTAGCTTGGTAAATTAAAAATATTAGTAGAAGAGCATAGTTTAAAAAAGAATTGGCAAAATAGTGTAGTCTAAGCTTGTCGCAATTTAGAAACGTGATATTTTATGGATATCGCGATCTAGAATTGCAACAACTTACCATGTCACGATTATAAATCATGAAATATCATGAAATTTAACCTTGGCCACCTCCCCCTCCCAAACCAGACTCAAACCTCTTATTTCTCTAAAAAACCTAATACCCAGTCCTTTTTGTCTAAAAAAACCATCGAAAACTCCTATAACACACCTAAAAATCACATCATTCTTCATTTCTAAGCCTCCAATCAAGTTTTGATCATTAAAAAGCTTTGCCGTTAGCATTACCACCACTTTCCAGTCTAAAAATCAAGGTAAACATCCTACATTGCTATTAATTGTACAAGTTTTATTATAGTTAATTTGTGACTGGTATAATTATGATTAAATTATTGTTTAGGGTTAGATTGAAATTAGGGTATGTCAAGTTTTCAATAAATTAGTTATGAATTTAGGCAACTAGCATTGATTTTATGCAATTGTGCATGAAAATGTTATGAATTAGGTTAAGTTTTGATGAATTATACATTGAGTTAAGTGTTTGGTGAAGTTGCTGAATTTGTTGAAATTATCTATGAATTTAGGCAATATGGTTGATTTCATGCAATATAGCATGAAACCATCATGAATGAGATTGAGTTTTGATGAATTATGTGTTGCGTTGAATGTTTGGAGAAGTTGTTGAATTTAGGGATTTTGTTTGAAATGGTTGAAATTGGCTATGAATTTAGGCAATTAAGGTTGATTTCATGCAATTGAGCATGAAAAATTAAGCTGAATTCTAATGAATTATACATTGTGTTAAGTGTTTGGATAAGTTGTTGAATTTGAAGTTTTTGTTACGATTGATTGAAATTAACTATAAATTTATGTAAGTAGGGTTGATTTCATGCAAATAAGCATGAAAATAACATGCATCAAGTTGAATTTTGATGAATTATATGTTTTTTTGAATGTTCAGATAAGTTACCAAATTTAGAGATATTGTTTGTACCGGTTGAAATTAGCTATGAATTTATGTATTTAGGGTTGATATCATGCAATTTTGTTTTAAATTTATCGAGTTGACTGGAATCAATTTTTCTCTTACAGAATATGCTATAACATTTTTATATTATGTTATTACAATGACATTATTGCTTATGATGTAAACAATAACATCATTTATAATGGCAAAAGTAGTGTATTGTTGAATGTTAATTTAGGCATGTCATTTATGGATATTAAACAAGATATATATTATGAACTTAGAATGAATTATAATGATGTTGAATTTCATATAACTTGGAGGTGCAAAGTTTGGGAACATCAGTATTATCATATAGCAATTGCACGTTGACACGACCAAAAGATTGATGTCTTCTCCCAAGTGAAGGAGTGTCGAAGTAATAAATAACCCGGCAAGACCGGGGTCGAACCACAGGGAGGTTAACTATATAAATTATAAATAACAATACGATAACAACAACGATAATAACAATAACAGTAATAGTAATATTAAGAATAATAATAATAATACTTAGTACGTGGCGTTGTTATACTTGAGAATGATCTAAAAGATCTGGTCACAGGTTTCCAGCCTATATACTGAGTTTATGAAAAGATCAAAGAGATATATTATATAATATAAACAGATTTCTGATGCGAATGAACAAGGCAAGACCCAAGGTTGTCAAAATCACGTTTTGACTCGTAAAATCGTACGATTTTACGAGTCAAAACATGTATTATGGGTTGAATCGGACTACAAAATTGAAAATGAGTAAAATCGGGTTGAAATCGGGTAAAATCGCAAAAATCGGATGAAATCGCGCAAAATCGCGATCTCAGGACCGATTGTACGATTTCAATATAATTGCTGCATTGAAAGTTCACCCCCCCAATGTCCACCTGTCAAAAGCCTATTGGAATTTCCTTTTCCCATTCACGTGACTCTTCAGTCTTCGGTCTTTGGCTCTTTGCTAATTCCCATCCCATTCACGTTTGCTTCGCTGCTTCGGTCTTCGATTTCAATATGATTGTCTTCGCTTCGGTCTGCTTCGCTTCGACCGGATTCTTGAATTGTTAATTCCCATCCTTCGCTTCGGTCTTCGGCCTTGAAGTTCAAAACGCAAGTGATTGTCTTCGCTTCGGTCTGCTTCGCTTCGGCCTGCTTTGCTTCAATTAACAAATACAGGTACCATTGCTGCACAGTGCTGACAAATTAAGCAGTGCACTGCGTTTTGATTTGTCAAGAAAGCTTAATTGCTGCACTTCTTTTAATTTGTCTTCTTGTACTGCACAGTGCTGACAGATGTGTTTGCAATTGGTGACTGCAGTGGGTTTCTTGAAAGTACTGGCAAACCAGTCAAGAATTAATATGTGTTTCCCGCGTTGGCTCAGGTGAGAACTAAGAACAACATAAGCTACCTTTGATTTCGTGTAGGCTCCCAAGTCAAGAATTTCAAGCTAAAATTTACTAACGTGGGTATTATAATAAACTCGCAGAATAAGTAGGAAAAATTTTAAAAGACTCCTGTCAATTTAGCTCAATAAGGAGATTATTTGAGTTTTCAAATCTTTGTCCCTCTTCATTTCTGAAGCCTCCCCTCTCGCCAAGAAATAGGTCTTGTATGATTGCAGGAAGTAAATTAATTAGATCTCTGTAACTAAGCTATTTACATGCTTCCAGGTGTCAGCTTTCTTTTCATTATCATTTGTGCAATTGTGTGTGTTAATAAGGATTCGCCAATTAGTTAATGTTAATAAGGATTCAACATGGGTGTTCTTTTGATCTGCCTCTGGTTCTATCATTGTTTGATTATAAGTTTAAGACAGTGATTATTTGTGATTCATGCAGTACTTAGAAGAGAACAAGCAGCTGATTATGGCTATACTGAAGAATCAGAACAAGGGAAACGTTTCTGAATGTGCTTCGTGAGTTACAAACTAACTGCAATGTCATTTATCTTGTTTGTTTCCTTTCTGGCACAAAAATGGTGTGATCTACCTAATGTATAACAAAACGGTAATTATAATCATAAAATGTTTGGATTGATTACAGGGCTGATTTGAGTTGATTCTTGAATTGTTGAACACTTGAACTTATGGCATCTAGAAAAAATTATTCTGGTAATAGACTTGATGTGGGATGGCAACATGGTATAGATATTGATAAGAATTCTAAAAAATTTCAGTGCAAGTATTGTCAAAAAATTCTCAGTAGAGGTATTTTTCGTTTCAAACAACATTTGGCTTGCACTCGTAAGGATGTCGAGCCATGTCAGCAAGTTCCAGAAAATATTAAGCAAATGATTTTGGGTGTTTTGGTGAAAAATCTAGAAGCAAATGAAAAGAAAAGAAAGGTCCATCAATATAGTGCAAATGATGATGATGATGAAATTATAGAAATTAGCTCCAAGGACAAAGGAAAGAGAGTAGTTAGTGGGAGTGGAAGTACACAAACAACTCTAAATCAATTGTTAAAAAAGGATATTAGAGAAGAAGCATGTCGACAAATTGCAAGGTTTTTTTACACTAGTGCAATTCCATTTAATTGTGTAAAAAACCCTGAGTTTGTAAAGGCACTTGAATTGGTTGCAAGGCATGGGCTAGGTTTCAAGCCTCCATCCTACCATGATATTAGAGAGAAGTATTTGAAGCAGGAGGTGGATCAAACAATGACATTGCTTGAGGAGTACAAGCTAGAATGGAAGAAAACAGGTTGTTCAATAATGTCTGATGGATGGACAGATAAAAAAAGACGTTGTATTTGTAACTTTTTGGTTAATAGTCCTAAAGGGACAGTTTTTTTGTCATCAGTGGATACCTCTAATATGTCCAAGACTACTGATAAGGTATTTGAAATGTTAGATGCCATTGTGGAGAGGATTGGGGAGGAAAATGTTGTCCAAGTTGTCACCGATAATGCTGCAAATTACAAGGCAGCAAGATAATTATTGATGGAAAAAAGAAAGACTTTGTTTTGGACACCATGTGCTGCCCATTGTATTGACTTGATATTAGAAGATTTTGAGAAGAAGATAGAGGTTCATCAAGTAACTATTGCCAAGGGGAGGAAAATCACCTCGTATATTTATTCAAGAACCATTCTTATTTCCATGCTAAGACACTTTATGAATGGAAGGGATTTGATTCGACCAGCTGCCACTCGGTTTGCAACTGCATATTTGACGCTGGGATGTTTGAATGATCATAAAATGCAGCTGATGACTATGTTTACTTCTAAACAGTGGAGTTATTGTAGGTTTGCAAGAATAGAAGAAGGGAAACGAATTCAAAATTGTGTTTTGGACAGCAGGTTTTGGCATGATGTCAATATATGTATTAAGGCAGCGTATCCTCTAATTAAAGTTCTTCGATTAGTTGATTCAGATCAGAAACCAGCTATGGGTTTTATATATAAAGCAATGGATGAAGCAAAAGAGAAGATACAAGTGAATTTTGGTCGTGTGAAAAAAAGGTATATATCTTGCTAATTTTTATTTCAAATAATTTCATTTATGAATATGAATGTCATATATAAAGTAATGATATTTTTATTGTTTTTTTTATATAGTTATATACCTATATGGAATATTGTTGATGCAAGATGGGAACTTCAACTCCACAGACCCTTACATGCAGCAGCTTATTATTTGAATCCTGATTATCATTATAATCCCAATTTTAAGGTTAATGCCAACATTAAAATTGGATTATATCAATGCTTAGAAAGGATGGTGCCTAATGCAAGTGAAAGGTGCAAAATTGACTTGCAACTTGAATCATTCAAGAATGCAAAAGGGTTGTTTGGCATTGAGGCTGCCAAGACAGCTAGAGATAAAAAAAACTCCAGCTCAATGGTGGGATTCTTATGGGGATGAATGTCCAGAATTACAAAGGTTTGCAATCCGAGTTCTAAGCTTGACTTGTACTTCATCTGGATGTGAGCGTAACTGGAGTGCATTTGAAATGGTAAGTTTTTTATTTTTTTTATTTTAAATGTTGAAATATTTGATAAAAATCTTATCAATTTGAATTGTTTATTTAGGTTCATACAAAACGAAGAAATCGTTTGCACCAGAGAAAAATGAATGACTTGGTATTTGTAATGTGCAATATGAAATTGAATAATAACCAAGTCAAAAAGCAAGCTAGTGATTTTGGTGTAGAAGATGATCTTTCATCTGATGATGATTGGATAACCGAGGGAGAAAAACATCCAAACTTTGATTTGTTTGGTGCTATTGACAGTGCAACACGAAGACAAAATGGTAATGAAGATGAAAGTGATGAAGAAGAAATTCCTAATGATGTTGAAATGGAGAGTCATGGTTGTTGTAACCCATTTTTGGGTCCCCACAAAAAATAAAATAAATAACCAAAGAAGGTTAGAAAAAAATAACAGGAGGCAGAAGCGCGGAAAATGGTTGGAAGATTTGGTCAAGGAGGTAAAAAAAAAAAAATACCAAGATTGGATTTTTTTTTACATTATATTCTTGGATGATAAGAGCCCTGATGGATAAGAAATTTTGAATTTTGAGAAGAAAAGCCCAGATTTGGATGTTTATGGACTTAATTGGATTTTTAATTGATTTTATAGGGGTTTTGATTGCAAGAAAAATTGATTTTTAAGTCAATTTGGGCTTTAATTAGAAGAAATTTAAGTTCTGGGGCCAAAATATATTTTTTTGGAATTTATTAGGCAAAATCAGGGGCTTAATTGCATAAATATTGAAGTTTAATGGCCAATTAGGGACTTAATTAAGAAAATCCGAAACCAGGGACCAAATTGGAAGAGGCGCGTAAATGGAGGGGTTGCAATTATTCGGTCCAGGGGCTTAATTGAAGAAATTGAAAGTTTATTAATCAATTGAGGGCGTGATTGAACAAAACAGAGGCCAAGGATTAGAATGGAAAACGCGGCCAACTTGAGGGGTTGAGGCCGAAATTAGCGGGGGTGCAATTGAATTTAATTTTTAAAATCAGGATCAGATTTGAGGACTTAATAGAACAAAGGATAAATTAAGGACTGATTTGAAAAAACATATTTCTGGCGCCTTTTTTTAAATGAAACGACGCGTTTTATCCAAAACGACGCCGTTTCATACATAAAAAAAAAAAGAAGGACCGAACGGTGCCGTTTTGAACGGCACTGTTCACCTTTCTTCTTCCCCCCTTCCCCCGAACAGGCAGCGGGGAAGAGGGAAAAAAAAAGCTTATTTAATGGCGCTTGTCCCCCTCTCCTACCGACCGGACCGAAGCCCACACGCCGTTGAAGACATTGGCCGACCACCCGCCGCGCACCACACCGGGACCGAAGCCCACACGCCTTGACAGTCGCGCCCAATGGCCGACCAGCCTCCACCTTGGTTCGCCCCCAAGGTTCCTTCTCCCCCTATAAAAGCAGGTGACCCGAAGAAAACAAGGACGAAAGAAAGAGAAGGGAAGCAGAGGAGAAAAAAAGAAAAAACCGAGACAAAAGAAGAGAGAGAGAGAAACCACTTAAAAAAAAAAAACCAGAAACAAAAGAACCCAAAGTTGAGAAGCTTGGGAAAGCTGACACCAGGAGGGAACTGAAGAAACCGAAACCGAAGCAGCAAACCGGGGGGAACGACGACGAACCGTTGGCAACAACCGCACCCTCCGCCGTTCGAACAGTCGTAGCACCGCCCGCAGCCACCGTTCGTTGAGCCACGTCACCGTAGCCTCACCAGGTACGCCTCTTCCCCCTGCATTTTTGTTCCCTTAAATTAGCATAAGTTTTCCTCCTGCATGCAGAATCGTTTCTGCATGCAGGAGGTGGGGAGGGAAAATAATTCCCTCCCCCCCCCCCCCGTTCGTGTTTGCTGGGCCAGGTTGATGCTGGCCCAGCGTTGTTTTTCCTTCTCTGGGCCAGACGGGTTCTGGCCCAGAGGTATTTCTTTGGGGTGGGCCAGAATGGGTCTGGCCCAGCCCTGTGATCTGGGCCGGGTCGGGCCCAGACCGAGGAGTAATTTTTAGTTGGGCCGAGGTCGGCCCAATGTTTTTTTGGTTTTCTGGGCTGTCCGGCCCATTTAGTTGGGCCGGCCCGCCCACTTAACATATTATATAATATACAATAACACCTTATTTTTATCAGACAATAAAACAATGCAGCTTACCTTAGGTAGGGCGTATTTGGGGTGTTAATACCTTCCCTTTACGCAACCAGTCCCCGTACCCAAGCTTTGAGACTAGTTAGGGTTCCTAGTGACCAAAATACTAGGTGGCGACTCCCATTCCATTTTCTACCAATAAAAGACAATATTTTCTTGTATCCCCATAGATATAGATATGTTTACATTGCAGATTTAAAAAATGGAAAAACTATATAATTTGTTCGCCGCGACGCCGCACACGTGCGACAATGGTATTGAAGATGATTTGAATATTCAAATTGATGATATTGGTGTTGGTACTAGTAGTAGCACTAATGTTCATAATATTGGTGTTGGTACTAGTAGTGATACTAATAATCCTCTTGATGCTAATGATATTGATGAATGCTTAAGGAATGATGAGGAAGATGAAGGGAATGAAGTTGGTTTTAGTTTACATGACACACCAGCAGATTGTTTGTTTTAAGTTTGTTGATTATTAGTTAATGAAAAGTTATTTTAAATTATGTATGACTTTTATTTGAATCATGTATTTTAAGATGCTTGAACTATATATGAATTTTTATTTGAAGGCTTGAAATATGTATGAAGTTTTATTTGAAACATGTTTTTTAATGTGCTTGAACTATGTATGAATTTTTATTTGAAACATGAATTTTTTTTAATGTATTTCAAAATTCCTTACGATTTTACGTTCCGTTTTTACGATCCGATTTTGTGAAGGGCTTTCTGTTTCGTTCTAAAATCTCGATTTTAACAACCTTGGCAAGACCAACAATGTCAGGATCCTTGATCAAACACAGAGCATACTTAACATATATAAAATATAACAAGAATGTAAATAATAATAGTAGTAGTAGTAGTAGTAGTAGTAGTAGTAGTAATAAAAGAGAAGAGAACTTTGAGATGGAAGATTACTGTAAGGATTAAACAATGATAAAACAGATGTCAAGGTTAGAGGATTCTCTAATGGTATTTCAAATAAATATAATATAAACTCTTTTTATTACTCAACTGGAAACCACACACAAAGGAGGTTCCAATCGGATGATTTATTGTTATTAGCTCATTATAAATTGTTAACATGATCATATTAATTATCTTATCTAAGTAACACCATACTTATAAATATCATCAGGCATTCATGTTGCTAGCTTATATTAACAACAAATCAAGTTCCTATCATAATAATGATGTCGGCCGAAAACTATGAAGGATCAAGCATTTGATGTACCAAGTGTTATACAACACAAATCTAGATTAACCATTAAGCAAGGTATTAAGAATTAGTAAGATAAAAAGATAAAACATGTTAATAACAATCTTTCTTGGATATAAACATTAAAGTTCATGTTGAGTTTATATTATATCTATTCTAACACCACTAGTGAAACCTTTTCACCTTGACACAATTAACTTAGCTAAACATAATGAAGAAGAAAAACATAAATAAACAATATAAGAACATAAACATGATATAAGTTAACTAAGTATAGGAAAGGAAATGAAAAAGCATAAACAAGAGATTAATATAACATGGAAGAAAACTTGAACATTACAAAAAGAGAAAGCAAGAAGATGATTTTGATCTGAAAAATAATATGACTAAATACATGGCAAATGCCTCCTTTTATAGGCTAAAAATTAGAACTATTGATTGGTTGACAAACTATTTAGTTGGTGGCCAACCATTGATTTTGTGGCTGGTTCTTGACATTGTTGGCTGCTGGTTCTTGACATTGTTGGTTGGTTATTGATATTGTTGGCTTGTCAAAATGTCATTGCTAACTTCAGAATTAGAGCCCTTTGTTCATGAAAGCTGTGGGCAATTGTCTTAGCTTTCCAACAAAAAAAACCAGAGCTCATTTGGACTTCTAGAACTCAAGATATGAGTTGAAAACCGAACAGTGTCTGAGCTGCAGGACAGGTTCTGACTTCTCCGTTGTTCCTAAGATTTGAACTTGAAAACGGCAGACTTAAGTCTTGAACTCTTCATGAAAATTTTAGGTCTATGTCTTAGCTTTTCCATCCATATAAAGTAGACCTAAATCCGAGTTATACAACTCCAGTTATGATCCAATAACCAAATGGTGTTCTAGTTTGGAATTGAACAAGCATCTCTTCTCTTAGCCTAGTCCTCTTTTTGTCTCTTCACTTTCAATAGTTAATCACATCAATAAATCCTTTGAATTGTGAGATATATCTGCATTCAAAATAAGCATTTACCATAAATTAAAGATATATTATATTATCAGACTTGTTATTATAAAACATGTTGTAGTTAGGGAATTTAATGATACTTTAGTGCAATACGATGATATAAAACCTTAATGAGAATGCACTTTTAAGTACTGATCAAACGTGATGTTATTTTTAAGACAATGATAGATTCTTTTATCCAAAGTGGATTAAGCATGATGAGATTGTGTATGAATAGTATCATCTCTTTTGTTTGTCCTAATTTCTAATTTAATGAGTAGAAGAGCATCTCAATCCATTGATCCTTCTGGGTCAATTAGAAGAACACTAAATATATAATTGATAACTGATTTGTTACAAAGGGGTGATGAAAGTATGCTTGATTATACATACGTTAATCAATATAAATATCACTTATTTAAGTATAATGACAATGAAGATGATTATATATTAGGCTCGAATGAGATAACAAATGATAATGATGATGTTGATGGTGTAATAAGACCTTCTATTCTTGAATTGGAAGATGATTTTAAATCCACATTTACTATTTGCCATAATTGAGCACTTGGTCATAGCATTCGATTAGAGGTTTTGAGTTAGTGGTTGGACAAACATTTAATGGTAAAAATGATTTAGTTAATGCAATTAAATGGTGACATATTGCACATTCACTAGAATATCGAGTTCAACAGTTGACCATGATTTTTGTTCAATGACACTGTGTGCAAACACCAAAATATCAATGGTATTTACATAGGGTACCATAAAATATCAAATTCCTTTAAGATAGAAAAGTTAAAAGGTTTCATACATGTACCACCACCTTTTTCCAAAAAAACCACCAACTTAATGTAAAGTTTGTTGCTAATATCGTTTCAACCCTTATGATAAATAACCTTTTTATAATGGTTGCAAACATTCAAAACAAAATAAAATTTAATCATAAATAGAAGATTTCCTACAATAAGATGTGAGTTACAAAAAAGAAGATGTTTGAGCATCTTTTTAATTCATACGAGGAGCCATTTGAAATGTTGCCAAGATTGTTGCTGGCAATAAAAGAATCAAATCCTGAAATGGTTATTGAGTGGGATCACAAAAGAAATCTTGATGATAGCACAATGGTTTTGGGAGATTTCTTTGGTCATTTCGACCTTCCATTGAAGGTTTTAAATACTGTAAGTCACCCATCAATATAGATGACACGCATATGTATAGGTGATATGATGAAAAATTATTGATTATAGTATTTTTTTTTATGAAAATAATATGATATTCTCTTTGGCCTTTACAATGATTGAAGAAGAAAATAATTACAACTAGAGATGGTTCTTACTTTGATTGCAGTGATACATTACCAATGAATGAACTAACATTTGTACAATATCAAATAGACATGCAAACATTAAAAATGAAGTGGTGAAAATATAGCATGAGACTTTAGGATATCATCAGTAATATGCTTGACATTTTATTCATAATTTTAATATTAAATTCAAAGGCTTGTCTAAAAAAAAGATTTGATGAAAAAGTGTTATGAATCTTTAAAATATAAATTTGTTTCATGATTCAACTTAAATATTACCCATTATTTGCATTTTATATTTTTAATACTTATATTGTAAGTAATGTGGTCTTTGTACAGAGATGATAAACTATAAGTTGCTCCTGTAGTTTGCACTAATGAGATCAACATATGGACAATAATGGTCCTATTAGTGTTTTTTTTTTAAATAGTCAAGCAACGTTGCCTTGATCGGATGATGTGAAAGTTCGACTACAGACAACACGTTCTAGTTGATATCGATATGAACTATGCTTTTCATGCTGTAAGTCGTCAGAGTAAAAGTGATGATTACGATTAGCTAAACCACTATTGAACTTATATATCATGATGGGATGCATGAAGGAACAAGATATTTATCAGATGCATCATATGATTATAGTGGAGGAGAACATAATTTGATATATGGGTATAATATGTCGGGTCATCAAACCAAACCTCGAGTAGGTTTCCCTACCAAAAGACTTGCAATATGAGTAATATGCACAATGAATTCAAAATACCATAAGTAATCATAACATTTTGGGAATAATATATGTCAAACAATGAGTTTTATATATGAAACCTTTAATGTATGTATATAATGAATATTATGTTGGCTTATTAATCTGGAGAGGTTGTCTCTATACTTTACAATCTTGATGTTAACAAAGGACACATTTATATCTTGTTGGTTCACTGTTTACTAACTATATTTGTGAACTTTGAAGAGATGTTAACTCTTGATGATGTCGTGATCGAGAATAAGATCACTCAGTTAGGAGACAATCATACCCATCTAATAGATGACGTCGATGTAGATAAATAGACTTGCTTATATACTATCAATGTATTATGTTATGTTGTTTGATTAATTATGAGTTTTATATTGTGTTATTTTGTTAATTATGAGTTTGCAATTAATTTAAGTGTTTTAATATATTTGTAATATTTGTTTTGTATTATTTAGGGTTGGTTAATTAAGATTCATTTTTTATATATATAATTTGGAGTACTAAAATTGAAAATCAAAATCTTAAAGGTCACCATATAAATGAAGATAACATGATTGTTTGTTGAGCTTAGTTTTAATTTGAATATTGTTAAGTTCTTGGTTTTATACGTCTCGTGAACCAAATAATTGTAAGATTAACAAATCAAATAATCATTAAACATGTGTCATGAACTAAAGAATCATAATTATTCTATAATTCATCCTAAATTCAAAAGGAATTTTGGTTATAAATTGTTTGGTAGAAAATTAATTACAAGAAATGAAAAAAAAAACAAAAATTATAGTTATAATGCATTTCACCAAAAATCCCATTTTTTTTATTAAAGCTACTTTAAAACCACACGAATTATAAGAAAAGAAACATTGCAAAAAATATGGTTTTTATGCAATGTTTAATTTTATAAGAAAAAAGCCTAATATAAACGGTGTTAATAGTATCTAATTTCTTATTGAGAACTAATTTAACAATTTAGCCTTAAAGTTTTGGGTTTAATGTTTGATATTTGATGTTCATATTGTGTTATGATTAGTTAATGCTAGATTTTTTTTGTTAGGGCTTGGGGTTATATGTTTGGATTAAGATTAGTTTTGTGGTTAAAGATATGAGGTAGTGATTAATTAGAGTTAGAGTTTGGAATTTGGATAATTGTTTATGCTTCATGTTTAAAGTAGGGTTAGTGTTTAATGTTTAGAGTAATGTTAGTTTTTAATGTTTAAGTAACTTGCATTTTATGGATGGTGTTAGGGTTTAGGTTTGAGGTTTGGATTATGGTTAATGTGTGTTTAGGGTCTGGATTTAGATTGAGTTATTTTTTATCATTTATGATGGTGTTAGCCTTGTTAGGGTTTGGGTTTGGGTTTGAGGTTTAGATTATAGTTAATGGGTGTTTAATGTTTGGATTCAGATTAAGTTATTTTTTATCATGTCTAGGTTAGTGGTTATTAAGGTTTAGGCTTTAGTTAGGGTTAGGGATTAGATAGAGTTTGACAAATAATTTGGATATTATTTAGGATTTAGTATTTAGAAGTAATAGATATTGTGATTTAACAAAGCATATATTAAATGTTATATTTTGTAATTGAGATATTTATTAAATATTGTGTTTTTTAATTATGATTTTTTTATATATCATGTTTTGAAACCATGACAAATATAAACTATGATGTTTCGCTTTATTTTACTAAATTTTAAAGCTTTTTAGATTAAAAAACAAAATTAGTTTATGAAAATGACTCGCTGCGTGAAAATAAAATAAAATAAATTGTTTAATTCGGGTTTAAACCACAAAAGCAATACATAAGTAAATAATTAAAAAGTTTTAAAAGTGACACGTCATAGGTACCCGATTCCAGTCTGGGGAACGGGGATATCCCAAAAAAAAAAAACTTTTGAACAGAACCTCCCTCGGTTGTTTATTATATACACGTGTCAGTTCCATCACACACACCCTCTCTCTCTCTCTGATATTGAAGAAGAAAGAAAGCTCTGCCATTCTGATTCCAGGTTGCACGAAAACCCCAAGCTACCAACCCTCTCTGTCTAATTCTCCCTCCTTTTTATCAGAGAGATTATTTGCTTCTCTCTCTAAACGGAGCGCATAAGTAAGAACAGACCACCTGAACCGATAAAAAAGCCGAAATTAGTGCCTGAAAGTTCGATCCATTCATTCACTCGCTGCTTTTAACTAATCCTTAACATTCGTTTAACCACGCACATGTTAGTTTTCTTTACTATTAATGTCACTCTCCCTCTCTCGCACTCTCGCTGTCTTTAATCTATCACAACTTTTTTTACATCAATTTCTTCGATTGATTTGGGCGTTTTAATTTTTTTTATAGGTTATGTTTGTGTTCATTTGATTGTTTTGATTTGGATTTTTTTAGTGGAAGATTTGGTGAATTGGTGGGGAGGGGGGGGATATGACAACCGGTGGTGATAAGTCGTTTATCTCTGTACATCCAGATGACCTCAAGTTCATTTGTAAGCTTCTCTCCCTATATAAAATCTGCATGACGTATATTTATTTTTTCTTTCGTTAATTTAACTTCCTTCGTTGCATCTTTCTTTCTTCCTTTTGTAAATAACGATTTTAATTTATTGATTTATGTGCTATATTTGCTATTTAATTTCTTGCATCGGGTTCTCATTTATGGCAAGGAGATTAAAATTCGTTACACTTAATTCTACTAATTCATGCATTAACTGGGAGAATTAGAGCAGATTTAAGGTTGCGCGCTTTGCTTAGTATCTCAACTAGACAGTGAATCGTTCTTTAATTTACTTTGATAATCCATTAGGCTGCTCTTGATCTGGAACTAATTGGGATTCTCTATTTAATAATGTCCTTGTTCTTAAAATGGAATACGAGTTTTCTGGCAGTCCAAGGTATTACCTAACCCTTCCATGAAAGTTATGAAGACATTCAAAATGCTTTTTTTTTTTTGTGAAATTCCACTTGGATTTTTGTACAACTGCTGCAGCTTATAGAGGTTCAGGGCAGTTTTATAGCCTCTTGTCAAATTTTCCATGGCAGGGATAACTGAAGTAGGTCCACTGCAACCAAGTGTGGTAATTTTCAAGTATTGTTGATAATATTTTCATGGACTTGCTTCAGATATGTAATAAACTAGACAAGTGATGTAAATGGCACTATAACCCTACCCCAACTTATATTCTAGCTCTCTCTGACTATGGCGGGCAGTAAAAACTCCCTTTTGCAAATCACAGTTTTTGGTTTTAGGTACATATCAATCACATTTATTCTTTATAAATCCATTTATAAAGAAAAGTAACAAGTTTATGTTCTGACACCTCTGTGTCAAGTGGCTGCTCTCGGGTCTCAAACCTGCGTGCAAAATTAAGATTTCTAGCCTAATACTTGACTACTGTACCAAGCGGCATTCTCAACTTCTAACATGTTATCAAATGTTTTTTAAGTCATCTGCATCAATGAGATAGATGCCTAGTGTTCAAGTGATTTCTCTCACAACACAGTAAAGATGATTAGTTGTTCAAAGAGGGAGGATGGGGATTTAAAGAAGATCAAATTGATGGAGCGCAATTTAATTAAAAACCAAGCTGGATCTGATCCACTTTTCTTGATACTTAAAAGCTTTGCCGGCATAGAAACTTCAACTATTAGAACCCAAATTGATTGGCTGAAGTAAGGAGATGTGCTTGGTCAAAAATAAAAGAATATCAAAAGATAGAAATTAAATTATTTTGCAAACAGATCCATGGAAAATATCTGCTGGCATCAAGTATGGATAATTGATGCAAATCTTAATGCTAATCTTGAATATTATAAGTTGTATTCTTGAAAATGTTGATACCTTCTAAAAGTGTTGATATACTTATGTATTATAAAACTTTCAGATTTGATTTTTTCAATAGAGTTCATTTGGACTTATGATTGTGTTATATATGTAATCAGTTGAGCTGGAAAAGCAAAGCTTTTGCGATCTTAAAGTTGCGAACAACACAGAGCACCATGTTGCTTTTAAGGTACTCTCTCAACTACTGTATTAAAACCGTATTGATGTGCATTGGTGGCCTTTGATGGATTCATTTTTGTAATACTTCACTTTTTGCCAGGTTAAAACCACTTCACCTAAGAAGTACTTTGTGAGGCCCAACACTGGTGTCATACAGCCTCGGGACTCTTTTGTCATTAAAGGTGCCACTTGTTACCCAGTCACTATCTTTTTGTAGGACTTTCTTGTCCTTTTAAACTAGGAATTATTTATTCAAATGTGAATTTATGTTTGATGTCCACTAAAGGTTACAATTCTCTCACATCAGAGTTATGGGTAGAGTGGTAACCAGCCATTTGTGAAATGTTTATTAGGTGATCATTTAATAGCTTTGGATTGTTTTTTTCCTTGATCACCTATTAAAATGAAAGAAGAACCAAGCATCATAATTTTATCCTTGACCAGAATATATGGAATTTGTTTGTGTGCCATGTGCCAGCCAACACATAATTGTTGTAAAGTTCTTAATTGGTTAGAATATATTTGATGTTTACAAACTACTGGATTTTCAGTTACTCTTCAGGCTCAGCGAGAATATCCTCTAGATATGCAATGTAAGGATAAGTTTCTCTTACAGAGTACCATTGTGCTTCCACCTGCTAATGTTGATGAGCTCCCACCAGATACTGTAAGGGTGTTAGCTTGAAGAAGAAAAGTTATTCATGTTTCATTAGCTTGACTTTGCAAAATGATATTATATTTGAACAATGATTGATTTTATTGCCAGTTTAATAAGGATAGTGATGGCAAGGTGATACAGGAGATGAAGCTTAGAGTTGTATACATGCCCACCTCTACAACTCAAGGAAACTTGGAAGATGAAGTGTTGTTGAAGGGTTCCGAAAAAAGTCCTGATGCTAACTCTGTGAGTTTTATTGTATTTGGGGTGTGCTAATTTTAGCTAACAGCATGGACTTATGTGTACTTGAAGACAATTAGTATTCTCTGGAAATCAGTTTATTGACTTCATTCAAAATAGTTGGCACAAGGTTCTTAATTAAAGGAATTCACAAGGCATGAAATCAGGAACCAAATCAAATTATCTATCCTAATTAGGATGACACCTAATTTATAGGAGTTGATTAATACCAAATATATTTTCTAATTTATAGATAACCTAATCTACAATCTTTTATTTTACAACACTCCTCCTTAAGCTAGCTTGAAGATATCTTCCATTGCCAGCTTGTTGATCAGGTAGTCAAATTGTTTCTTGTAAAGTCCCTTTGTAAGTACATCAGCAACTTGCTCGGTGGTTGATATATATGGCATGCAGATCATTCTTTGATTAAGTGTTTATCAACTTGCACGCTCTTTGTTCTATTATAAGGAACTGGATTATGAGCAATTGAGATAGATGCCTTATTGTCATAGTACACCTTCATGGGTGAGGAGTTAAGAATCTTCAAGTCTTCTAAAAGCATTTTAATCTAAGCAACTTCACAAATCCCATGTGCAATTCTCTAAACTCGACTTTTGAGCTACTCCTTGCTACAACATGTTTTTGCTTTGCTAAGTAACTAAATTCCCTCCAACATAGGTACAATAACCAAAAATTGATCTTCTATCAGTTATACTTTCAACCCAATCTGCATCGGTGTAGACTTCAACATGTAAATATCCATGTTTCTTAAACAACAAACATTTTCCATGAGTTCCTTTCAAGTACCTCAATTTATTGACTTTATTCAAAATAGTCTGTACAAGGTTCCTATTTAAATGAGAATACAAGGTATGAAATCTGGAACCAAATCAAATCATGTATACTAATCAGGAGTGGAGTTGATTAATATCAAATCTATTTGTTAATCTATAGACAACCTAATATAGAATCTTATATTTTACAATAACACAATCAAATCATATATCCTAATTACGAGTGGAGTTGATTAATATCAAATCTATTTCTTAATCATTAGACTACTTAATATAGAATCTTATATTTTACAATAGCACTCATATCTCTGGAGTTTGACTGACTTCATTCAAGTTGGTGTTGCGTAATTAACAGAATCCTTACAAAGGCAACTAAAGGCTCCTTAAAGAAAGTACTAGATGGATAAAAAATGCCATATTGACCTCTATCACAAGGGTTTGATAGTGAAGTGTGCTGATGAGAAAAATTCTTGATCGTAAACTGATAGTTGAACAAAGCTTAGACACAATGCTCCTGAGCAAAAACTGAGAATTGTTATGGATGCTCCAAGAGGTGTTTGAAAATGATGACAGAATAAAACTTGATAGAACATGTTAACCACCTATTATTTGCATTTAAATAATTATCATGACAAAAACAAAAATGTGATGATTTTGCAGTTGTGAGTGTCATAGTGAGCATGTTTCCCCTCTCTTCTTGAGAAAGAAGTGGGCTATTTCTTTACAGAATTGTGCTCAATTTCATGTAAGGGAGTTATGCCAAGACCTCTTCATTAGCTGGGGGCATAATCTGCATGAAATCAGATTTTTTGAGGAACATATCGAGAGAGAATTGGATTTGGTTAGACAATGTATGGTTGGTAAACAAGGATCGGTTTTTTAGCAAGGTGTGGAATATATCGTCAATTATCCAATATGATTCCACAAGATCTAATTTCATTCGAGGAAGTTAACTGTATAAAGTTGCTGCAGTTTTGATTGGTCTGCTTCTAGTATGTGACTGCTGTTATTGCTTTGCACTTGGAATATGCTAGAATTGGGCTCCTTCTTGGATTCGCCAAGATTGTGAATAACTGTAATGGATTGTCAGTTTTAACTACTCAAAGGAAACACATCTATATATGGATGTTGTGTCATTCAACATGCACTATGCAACTTGATCTTGTTTAGAACTGTCACAATCTTGTAAATTTGCTCTGTACCATGCCTTTTTGCAGGAAAAGCATATGAGCATATCCTTGAATTAATTTCTAAACAGGTTTTTTGTTATACACTTACATGCACCCATATACACACATGCATATAAGATTTTCAAGTACACTGTTTTATGTTTGAATCAGGCTGTACAGCTCCTGGAGGATGAAAGGGATGCAGCTGTTCGACAAACCCAGCTACTGCAGCAGGAACTGGTTAGTCACTTTGTGCTTCAGCCTGGTTATTTGATTATTATTTGTTTTCTTTTTCTGTTGAATTGAGAATATGGAGCCAGTTTTCCTCCTACCATTTTGGCATTTAAATGTCCACCATCCCTAAGGGTTAAAAATGTTGGTAAAGAAACAATGGGGGAAGAACAGGAGCAAGATGGAAAGCAACAAATAGAAAACATGAGGCATGTTACAAACACTGTTCTTAAAGTTATTTCCTCTACAAAAAGCTATACTTCAGGATTCAACAGGTTCCTCCTCTTGAATTGAGGGAAGTAGAAACAGCAAGGCAAAGCAAAAGAAAAATGTCCAGCAACCTAAAATGAATTATATATTCCTCTTTAAAAGTGTGCAGGTGTTTATATGTAGGCCTAGAATCTGTAACATCCATGAAGAAATTAAATAAAGAATTCAAGAGTGTAACCAGCCTTTAAAATATAGTTGTTAGAGAAGATAAAATAGCTATCAGAGAAAATAAATAGCTGTTGGAAAAAAAATATAATTATGAAAATAAATTGTAGGAGCTTCAAAAACTGTGGTTTCAGTTTAAAGGTTAAAAAATAAATTATTATCGGAGACGAGGCTTAGAAAATATCAGCGTTGCCTCACATGGAAATGGAGGTTTTCCTCTTGCTCAGCCCAACCTTATGCGTACGAGCCTATCACCTTTTCTAGTTGGTTAGTAGCTCATATCATAGTTCGCTATATAAATACTAGAAAAAAGGTCTTGTGTTACCAATGTGGGAATGGAAGCCTATTAGATTTAAAGACTTCAACTTAAAAAGTAGAAGATGTTGTCTTTTCAATGTGGGATAGAGATCTTTTGAAATAACTTATTAAATGATATTATTTACAACAAAAAAATCCTTCAATGGACTTTTGCAGGCAATGCTTGATCAAATGTGATAATGCAATTGAAATTAAGCAGCAGGAACTTTTTAATTAGATGACTTGTAGGCATGGAATTTGTTTATCAGATGGCTGCTATGAGATCTTGAAAATGTAAAAAAGCTCATTGGATATGTGAACAGTAAAAAACACTGGGAATATTTTAGATGTTTTCTGTTTGACAACATATGGATTCGAATGAATTATATCTAATGCTGAGAATCAGCGTTGTGATACCAAATATACCAAATTTCCCATATGTTTGAACCCCAACACCCTACCACACGTACGAAGAGGTTTTTGTGTACTGTCTTATATGTGTTTACTGCCATTTGTAGGATAACAGGGGAAACCTTTACAACAATTTATCTAAGCTTTTTCTTTCCTACAGGATTTGCTGAGGAGACGAAGATATCGAAAGACCGACCCAGGCTTCTCCCTCATGTTTGCGTTCGTGGTTGGACTTGTTGGAATTATGATCGGCTTCCTCTTGAACCTTTCATTGTCATCACCGTCTACAGAATGACCTGACACTACCAAGGACCTTAGGGAAGAATTTTTTTTCTGTCTATTTTACTATATAATCTCAGGGGTTATGTTGGATGGAAAGGACATCGATCTATTTCCTCCATATATATATATTTGTTGTTGCAAATTTGTCAGCTGGCCAAATATATTTTCATTTCATTGATATGTTACTGTTAGTGTGACTTGGTAAATATTCTGTTGTAGTTTATGAAATCTTTCTTCGCATGGTTTTGAAATTTGCATTTCAAATTTACTCTTAATCTTTCTTGAACGCTTTAGCTGGGTGATGTAGCAAGGGGTTGTACATAAATGGCTTCAGAAAAAACTGCAGGTAATTTCTCGCAATGGAGAGAATTTTTTTTTTATTAAATCGTTATAATATCGAAGTTTATTTAAAAAATAAACTAATTAATTCTATTAGTATAAGATTTCAATAAATAATTATTGAGTTAATATAGAATTTATTTAATATTACTATTAATAGGAAAAAAAAAAACAACATAAAAAGAGTAAAAGCAATTCATCTTCGAGTTGAAATTATTCTTGCACGCTCTTTCTGGTTCATGATGTGTTCCATAAGAATATATTCTTAAACTTTCCTCACCAAGCCTCGACAACGGGCATTCATTTAGGATGCTTTTTTAAGTTGGTTTTATTGAAACAAAGATACTTCAAACATTGATATTATCGTGCGTGTAACTTTTATATTTACGAGTCTAAAAATAAATTGATGAATAAAAAATATATAAACACTTCATTAATTTTTTAATATTATTTTCAAGAAAATAGGTTTTCTTACATGCTTAAATCCGACTTTAATTCCACTATTAACTTGTCAAAATAAGGATTTTTGGTAGATGAAACGACAAATCTACAACCCGTATTTGATAAATATGTGTCGGTAATGTGTGCAACAGTTTTCTCTTCATAATCGACATATAAATGCACCGCAATCTCAGGAACACTGTGGCTTGAAGAAGTAGAACTACTTTTGTCTCAACATTAAACTTTTCCTTGGTATTTTAATTATCTAACTAAAACATAATACAAAAGAAAGTAAATAATGTAAGCATATTCAATTAAATTCAAAATCTATGGTTTATGGGTTTTTGTATTAATGCATCTATTTATTTTTAACAATATTTCAGCAGCATCTCCTTATATTTGACCCAACCTATTTTTTTTTTCAAAACTATAAAAAAACACATTCTCAAACCATCTATCATACATAATGTATATTGGACATCAATAGTCAATATCATTTATTCAATTTTTTACATGTACATCATTATAGCAAACATATATTTGTATAAATTTATAATTTATATAGCTTAATTTGTCATAACATATATCACAAGACTCAAATATGTGAGAAGACGAGGTATTATTATTACTCTTCTTATCTATAGTTATAATGATCATTACACTTATTTGGAAGATGACATAACTAAGACATCCATTTCCGATCAACATTTTAATTTTAGAAAGTATAAATTTGTCACTCTCAAATATTAATTTAAAATTATTTTTTCTCAACAATGAACCAAATATTAAGTCCATCATAATATCAGCAACATGAAGCATATTGTTAAGAGTTAGAAGCTTTTTGAATGTCATCTTCATTATAACCTTTTCAACACCTAGTGCCTTGGAAATTGATAAATTCCTTATGTACAAGTGTTCACTAACCACTTTTTTATAAGTGGATAAAATTATATTTTCAATGCATACATGTTTAGTTGTATCAAACACATCATTGCTCAAATTTTTTTATCAGGTTGACTTCGAAAAAAACAACAATAATATAATTTTCAAAACTTAATCAATGAGGTGATTAACCTTGTTGATATTGACTTGGGTTACTTTATTAAGCCCTATTTATGCAACTTTTGGCTAGGTGCCTTATCTTGCTACATAAAATTATTTGACATTAAACTTTTGGCAATATTCATCCTCTTCATATAAGGTTTTTCCTTAAGGATTATATCATAAGAGATAGCTCTTCTTTCACGAAGAATAACAACAACAAATAATAATAATAACAACATCAACAACAATAATAATCATACTAATAACAACAACAACCATGCCAGACCCAAGCACCCTGAGTCTGGAAAACCATGAAAACCATGCTAGACCCAAGATGCTTGGGTCTGGCAACCATGCGTGATCCAAGTTTACTTGGATCTGATAACATTAAGACCCATGTTATTTAAGTCTGACAAACATGTCTTACTTAAGTTTACTTGAATGCTACTACTACTACCATCACTAATAATAATAATAGTTAATATTTAATAGTAATTGTGATTATACTACTACTACTACTAATAATAATAATAATGATAACACTAAAAAAATAATAACAATAATAATAATAATAATAATAACAACAATAAACAATAACAACCATGCCAGACCCATGCTAGTTGGGTTTGGCAACATGTTTGATCCAAGTTTACGTGGATCTGGCAGCCTTGCTAAACTCATGTGTCTTGGGTCTGACAATCATGCCAACTCCAAGCAAACAACAAATAAATAGATAGTAATTGTGCCTTTTAGTTGTCAGGAAAGAGAAAAGAAAGCAAAAATATAAATAATCAATCATCGGCGGTAATCTAACCATAATATGTTTACACGCGTCGCTCCATGTTGAAAAGGACACGACTGTGCATCTAGTTATACGATGGATGGCTCGATTTAGCCTCCGAGAAGCGTCTCACGCTCCTCCTTAATGGTGCGAGCGTTGTTCACTTTCTGGGGTGTTTGGAACACACACTAACAACTTTTTTATTAAAAATAAAAAACACAACGTTAAAATACTAAAATGCCCCCATGGTCCTTTTTATTACACAAAATACCAATTTAAAAACACCAAAATACCCCCAAAAGCAAAGTTTCTTTATTGTCTTTTCTGAGGTTAAAAGCATTATTTGATTGTGCTTAGAAATTGAAAAAACCCGACTACCCTTGTGGAAGAAAGCTAAAGAAATGTTTATCTGCTCGTGAAAAGATGATAAATTAAAAGTAAAACTACTATTACAATCCATGATGAAATGTCTCGTAATCCATAGTGATTTACCCGGGCGTTATTTGCTTGTACTTTGAAATTGGGAAAACATGATTATCTTTGTGGAAGAAAGCCAAAGAAACATTTATACACTCGTAAAAAGATTGAAAATTAAAAACAAAACTATCATTACAATCCATAGTGAAATGTTTCTTGATCTACAATGATTTCCTTATATTATTTAGCTTTTGTTATAATATTAAGATTTTTAAAATTATATTAACATGTGTTTACTGTTTATATGGACAATAAAATACTATATATATATAAAACCTTAGTTTTTCCGTAGAGTTCGTATAATCTCATCAATAAGTTAAGTGAAGAAGTATTTGAAAACAAGAATTAGGAAAGGATAATTTCCCTTTTATATCTAATATAGTAATGAGTTATAACATTATCAAACATGATGTTATTTATTCTAAAATAATTTTTTTGTTTTTTATCGGTCATTAAAATGGTGTTTGAAAATATAATATTGGTTGTTTTTTAAAGTGTTTTTTATTTAAAAATATATCAAAATAATGTATATATATATATATATATTTAATATTAAAACAACTCAAAAATATATAAAAATAAATTTAAATATAAAAAAATTTAAATTTTAGCCCTAAACACAATACCAAGTATAGCCTAAACAATCGGTGCCGGGGTTAATTTGATAGTGATGTGAAATATAATTGAAATTGTATTTTGTTCACATTATTATTTTAAAAATATTTAATTAATTAATACATCTTATTTTGATTTGATTTTCTTGCTCTTCACTTGAAAGCCCAACCCTTTCCTCGTGTCTCGCTCTCACTTGATCTGTCCGCCATTCGATCCATCTGGTTTACAAAACCAAACAGATTCTTCTTGCTTTTCACGCTCATATTTTTTCCGGATCTTCTTCTTCTTCCGAACACTAGTAGTACTTTGTTTTGTTTGACGGGAAGATGATCACGGGAGAGCTCCTCGGCATCGAACCTCTTGAGCTCAAATTTCCTTGTAAGTCACCGATGCTTGAAGTCCTTCACTCCTTTATCTTTCTTTATATCTGCTTTTGCTTTGTAAATTTATGTCTTCGTTTTTTGGGATTAGTTGAATTGAAGAAGCAGATCTCTTGTTCTCTTCAACTGTCTAATAAAACTGATAATTATGTCGCTTTCAAGGTAAATTAATATTTCCTCTCCATTTCTTTCTCTCTGTTTTTTTTTTATTCAATTGGATCAAAAGGGTTCTTGTCAGGGGATGAATTATTAAATTTTGTGCGGTATGATAGCCTAACACAAGAACAGTATGTAACTCAAATCTGGAATTTTACAATGTATATTTTTGTGGGATATTCAAATCTCTAATTATATTTGATGCTTAGGTCAAAACAACAAATCCCAAGAAGTACTGTGTCCGACCAAATGCTGGGATTGTGTTGCCTCGCTCCACATGTGATGTTATAGGTGCCCATTTCGTTCATTTTGTTATCATGGTTTTTAAAATCGAATTTGTGATTTAATTTTTAGTGCTGCGTTGTAATTTTTGGCATTGATTTGATTTAGTCACGATGCAAGCACAAAAGGAAGCTCCTCCTGACATGCAATGCAAGGACAAGTTTTTGCTTCAAAGTGTTAAAGCTAATGATGGTGTCTCTGCAAAGGATATTAATGCAGAAATGGTAGGTAACTTGCATGTAATTTGTTTATTTTGCAAGTGGGGTTAGTTATGGACTGTAGGGGTTATGGCGCATATGGTAATTGTGGCTGTGCAGTTCAGTAAGGAGGCAGGGCATGTTGTCGAGGAGTGCAAATTGAGAGTGCTTTATGTTTCTCCCCCGCAACCACCTTCTCCTGTTCTAGAAGGGTCCGAGGAAGGGTCACCCCCCTGGGGTTCTGTGTCAGACAATGGGAATGTTAATGGCACTGATTTATCTACTGTGAGTTCATGAAGCAATCTTTTATTGATGTTGTCATTTTAGCTTTCCATTAGCCTAAAGATATTGATGGCTTGCTTTTTGTTGGTGAATTTAGGGAACAAGGGCATTTGTTGAGCATCTTGAACCTCAAGACAAACCTTTGGAGGTAAAACTCAGCTGCATTTGTTTACCTGATCATGTTAACATGCTTTGTTAGATAGGAGCTTCTATATAGAACCCTTCATTCAGCTTCTGTTTAACTTATGGTTTCTGAAGCAGTTAATCATCCATGTGATTTTAATGAGGCCACTGCCAAGTCGCTGACTGATAATACATTATACATCTATGCTGGAGTGATTATGGAGTTCTATCTCATAACTCACAAGCAAGCTTTTAAGTTCTAATGACATATAGCTTGGTGTTTCAATTATATGGGCGTTGATGTCTAACTTTGTAATTTTAATTAAGCTTATTGAGACAGGGAAAAGAATTGGGTGTAACTTCAGTCTGGTCAGGATTTTAGCTATGCTACTGTCTATTCTTTCTTTAGTTATGACTGCAATGGAATATCCATCAAACTGGTATTTTCTATCTTCTTATAGGAATAATTGTCAATTTTCTGGTTGAATCTTTATCTAGCGTTAACTCTACTTCAATTTTGTCTCATTGTAATCCTTCTCTGGAGTCATATTTGCCTTCTATTTCTTTCAGTAAATCATCCTAGATGTATATAATGAACTCCTTCTCATTTTCATCTGTAAAATTAGATTCTGATTCTATCAATTGAAATTTAAGGTTTATTGTTTATACTTATCAAGTGATTCATTTGTGAGGAAGCATAAAAATAATAATATATTAGATTCTGATTCTATCAATTGTAATTGTCTCTCTCTTTCTCTCTCAAAACGCACACACGCTTACATTTACTTGTATGTTGTAATGTGCTTTAACTTGGCTTTGAATACTGTATTTGCTGCTATGCTACAGTGGACATGCTTTTGGCGATTTTTTTATATGAATTGTGTCTTGTTATCAAGGCTGTGATAAATTACCGCCTATAAATACTTGGCCTAATTGCAGGCAGGAGCTCTCATTTCAAAGCTGACTGATGAAAGGAATAATGCAATTCAACAAAATAACAAGCTTCGTCGAGAATTGGTGAGTCATTAACAAGTTTATCATTTGACCATTGTCTTGTAAGTTTAGATTTTATGGAGATTCAATGTGCTTTGCAAATAAGTCTTGATCTCTCTGTGTTGTGGGATGGTTTTGTCTACTTGCCCCTCATTTTCTATATTCGTGTAGAATGTTTGGTTTGTCATGGAAAGTCATAGAAATTGAAAAAACAAAACTATGCAATCTGTCTCTTCTGTCTTTCATAGTTATGAAATTCAACCAGAGGTGCTTAATCTCTGAAATCTGAACATTACTAACTCTCTAAAATTATATGCATTACAAGGTATATAGACTTGTAGGTTTTCCAAATCTGTAATGTGCCTGTTACATTTCCAGCAAAAACCTACATCAGTATTCAGTAGCTTAACATTTTTTTGGTATTTTTCAACAATCAAACAGTATCTCCAATGCATTTGTTTTCCTTTGTGCTTAATTATTTGACTTCCTGCTATTTTTAGTGAAATTAGCTGATATGGCCAGATGTGGGATGAAAATGATACTTGTAGAACTTGTTTGGCTGTACTCATGAGCTGTATCTGGTCCATCATATTTTGTTTGTAAACTTTTGTATGAAATTCAGGCTGACTTTACTGAATCTTTTGCTATGTATTCTCTTTTCTTTGTCCATCCCTAATTAAAATGCTTACCGTACCTGTAATGGCTGCTTTGTTACATGATTTTATGATGTGGGGTTAATCTTTCATAATATGGGTGCCTTTTCATCCAAGTATTAAGAGAAATTGAAAAGGAAAGTTAAAACAGGATGTGAAGGTGCCTTGTGGGCTTCATGGCTCTATCAGAATCTGTTCAAGTTTGAAACAGCAAGTTGATGCCTGTTATAATGTGATTAATACAACAATCATCACAAAACCGATTAAAGTAAAAGCACATGTTATGCATCTGGATACTTGGATGGGATATGTTTGGTTTGTCATCAGGCTTGATTTCTGTAACTTCTGTTGCACTTCTATCCATTATACTTTCTGCTATAATCTCTACTATCTCACCTTTCTTATATATTCTTGCCTTCTGTTTCAGTAGATCCCCATTTTAGCTTTTTGTTGATTACCCTGTTGTCAGCTTACATCGTAAGTGAGTTTATTAGCTGCAAGTTTGTATGGCCTGTTGCTTTAGGACTGCTTTTTTCATGGCTCTTTAGATCTCTTTAAGTCAAAAGGTTCATATGTAAGAATGAGAATTTTGAAGCTTCATGATGTGATAGTTGATGTGCTCTGATATGCCTTTCTGCGATTCCTAGCAACTTCAAACAGTGGTAATTGCTTAATGATACATTACGATGCAGGAGCTCCTGAGATGCCAAGGCAACAAAAATCGCTCTGGTGCATCATTAATGTTCGTTATCATTATTGGCTTGCTTGGCATATTGTTGGGGTATCTCATGAAGAAGACGTAAGCAGCTATGCCTCATATATCTCGGGCTTCCATTTTTCCTGATCCTCACCAGTCAAAGAATGATGATGGAAGGAAAAGAAACTAATGAACAGACTATGGTGGATTTCTTATTTTTCTGGAACTAGCAAAATTGTTCATATCAGGTGATATGTTGTAGCTGCTTAACTGCCATGCGGGGTGACCTGTGCTTTTATTGACCTTCACATAGATTCTTTTGTGCTTCAATTTAAGAGATTTTGGTAATGGGATGCTGAAGACTTTAATAAATCTGCCCAATTTCGGCATGCTGGAAAAACCGGTGAGGGAGTATCATATTTTTATCAATGTGTTCCCACGCAAATTTCCTGACCTTAGATGATTTATTTTTTATTTTTTGGCTTATCACAATAATCAATTGTAAACACAGGGAAGTTAATAATTGTAAATTAATGTCCTTTAGATGTAATATCCATTTTCATTTGCACACTCTTAAAAGAGAATCGATCAATTATAACCTTGAGAGTATACACAGACACTAAGCTTTGTACATCAGTGTTTGACAAATTATATATATATTTTTTAAAATAATTTGTTTTTTTTTTATATATTTTCACATCATTTTATTGATGTTAAAAATAATTTTTTAAAAATAAAAAAATATTATTTTAATATGTTTTTAAATGAAAAATATTTTGAAAAGCAATCCCTACTATATTTCTAAATATTTTCTATATTTGATTCACATTAAAAATCTGAAAAATCATGATAAAACATTGTGAAACAAAAACCCTAGAAACCATGAAATCCAGTAGAATTCAATAGAGGAGAGTTTTTGGATAGTGAAAGTGGTAGATTTAGGAGTGTTTTGGATGGGGAATTGATAATATATATTTTGTTTTTTTAAAGTATTTTTTTTATTTTAAAATAATATTTTTTATTTTTTAAAATTTATTTTTAAGATTAATATATTAAAATAATAAAAGTATTTCTTTTAAAATGCATCCAAATACCCAGTAAGTAAAATGCGTAAACGCAGTAATTGGTTCTATAACATTGTTTCTAGTTTCTTTTGCGACTTTTCCCTTCTCCTCGCGAGTGTATATTTGATATAATTTTTATTTTTAGATATTTTTTAAAAATATTTAATTTTTAAAAATATATAATATATATTTTTGATGTTTTTATATAATTTTAATTTTTATATACTGGCATTAAAAAATAATTAATATATTTTTAAATAAATTTTTTTAAAAAATACATGCATTGTAATATCAAACACCTCCTTAAACTTCAACACCAAAACAAGCAACGCATCTCCAGCCCAATACAAAACAAAAGAGCACCATCTATTGCTATAAGAGCCGCAGCTTTTCCTCTACTTTATTTATTTATTTTTGTATTTAAAAAATATTTTTAAAAATTTTAAGTTTTTATTTTAAATTAATATTTTTTTAGTATTTTTATATTATTTTGATATATTAATTTTATAAATATATTTTTTAAATAAAATATATTTTAAATAACAATTATAACCACAATCTTAACCCTCTCATGAAATCGCTTCTTTCTCTGTTTTTCCTTCCTTCAACACTATCAGTCTCTGGTCACCACCACTGGATTGACTGTGGTAGTAGTGTCCAGCTTGATCGCCGCAGCTCTTCTGGTCGGAGCCCTGCTCTCCAACGCCATGCTACTCCAAGATTTTTTAATGTGTATTTGAAAGTGTAGTTATAATTATTTTTTAAAATATTTTTTATTCAGAAAAATATTCCAATAATATTTTTTTAAATTTTTAAAAATTATTTTAAAATTAGTACATCAAAATAATTTGAAAACATCAAAAATATATTAATTCAAAATATAAAAAAATTAAATTCTTTTAAAAATTCTTTTAAAAAGCACTCTCTAGCAACCTCTTAATAAGCATTGATTAGTAATTAGAGAGTAATACTCCACCAGACCAGGAAATTCTTGAGCGAGAGTGTGATTTCATTAAAGTAATACCTTTCAGTTAAACCTCGAGATCATAAAAATTTATTTATTAATTAAGATATTATTTATTTGATAAATTGATAATTTATTAATTTATATATTAGTTGATAAAAGATTAATTTATCAATTTATTTTTGAAGCATTTTTTTACCTAATTAAGATCATATTTTTTTATTTATGTTTCAATTAATATTCATTATCTGTAATTTGTTATTTTATTTATTTAGCTATTTTTTAAATAGAGATTTGTATAAAATTATTTTGTATATATGCAAATTTTAAAAATATTATTATAATTCATCTATGCTTTTTTTTTTATATCAATGAACTTTATTTTTAAAATAAAAAAATATTGATAATATATACAACCTTATATAATATTTATTTCTTTATTCTATTTAATTGATTTTACTTGTGTATCATTTTCTATTATCGCTTGAATGAATAACAAAAAATATTTTTAATAATAAATTCAATAATTACAATTGATTAAATATCTTGATTTATATATTTTTTTATTTTATTTTTAATTATTGTTAATAATTTTTTTTATTTGAACATATAGTTCATAATTTATTTAATTTGATGCTTATATTAGTTTTTAAATTCACACTTCTGAATTTTTAATAACAAAAAATACATAAAAAAATGTATAACCCGAGATAAATCACATGGCAAATAGCGATTGCGGACAATAATCCTTTCGAAAATCCAAACTCGCGAGGATAAATAACATTGGCGGGAAACTATTGCCAAATCTCAAAACATCAAAACTCCCAAATCCGCGCCTCTCTCTCCACATTTCTGCAAATCCATTTATGTCCAAACCCTAAAACACTCTCTCTCTCGCTCACCACTCAGACTCGCTATGCAAACTCAGCTCTCCAACACGCAACTCGCTCTCATCGACTCCCTCACCACCACCACCACCACCGAATCCGATTTACAAGAGAAGGCATGGCACATCCTCGCACTCCTCCTCTCAATCGGCAACCCAACTCCAGCTCCAGACCTCGCATCTCACTGTACTCTTTTCAATGCTTCACCGGATCTCATCGAATCTCTCTGCTCAATCCCTAACTCACCAATCACTTTGACATCTAGCCATGACAATAGTAGCAACTTCCTGGTCACCATTTCTCCACTTGGTCTTTTCTCTTTGAATCAATTCGTATCCAATTTCAACTTGATTGAATCGTTTGCGACTCGGATCTGGCATGCAATCTGCGGCCTCGAGGTTCCTTTGGAGGATCTTGTGAGGATGTATTTTAGGAAACGGAAGCGAATTGGATTCGATTATGCAGATGGTGAATTTCTATTTTATTTTGGCTTTTTCGATCATTGACTTGTTAGATTATTGAATTTATGGTGGTGTTATTATGCAGTGTACGATAAGGATCAAGAAGTTTGTCCTTTGCCGAAAAGAATTCGAAATGATTGCTGGAAGGTAACTCTTGACTGGTTTACTTAATTATGATTTTTAGCAATTTGCTCGCACCTTTTTTTTTTTTGGAGTTAAAGCTAAAATCACAATTTCATTGTGATTGCTTCACTCTAGCAAATTTAACATGGGCTTTACAGAACCTGGAAATGGTTTCGGTCTTTTTCTTTGACCCTTGTGTTTGCAAAGCAAGTATATGAGAACTGAGAAGTTTATTAGGAACTTGTGAAAGACTGTCTTTGTAGTTTCTGTTCAAAAAGAAAATCGTTGAAATAATTTTTCTGGAGCTAAGTAACACGGTCCTTGTAATACAGCCCTGCAAAATCCAATTTTTATGACATGTGTTATTTGTAAATCATGCAGCTACCTTTTCACTTAACCGGGGATGTCAGCAGCAGCATTAATGTTGAGCCAAGTTACATGCTAAGCCAGCCAAATAATTTTATTCTTTCACCTGACTTTTTTGTTAAAACCTTAGCCAGCGAATTAGGTTGTAAATTAAGGAATATTGAACATGTAGAAGATGAGATGAATACAGGGGCTATTGTGGAAAGCAAGGAGGATAAGAGAATGATGGGATGTGAGCTTGATGAAGATTCTGCTCTACCCATTGTAATGTTGGATAACGAAGCTGTATTCCAAGAGGCTAAAGTGGACGAGATAGATCTTGAAAGTAGAATAGACATCAATGCCACATGTTGCTTGGCTGATGTCAAATGGAGTAAAACATTTTCGTTGGAGTTTACGAGTATTAATGGTGCTTGTAATGGTACAAATGACTGTCATATTGAAACTGTAAGAACTGGTACAAATGACTGTCATGTTGAAACTGTAAGAACTGAAACCAACGAAGAACTGTTAATTGATTATGGTAAAATGGAAGGGCAAGGCATAAACCATTTTCAGTCAACTAATACTACTTTTAATGTGCCACAAGAAAGCAACTTTAGAAGGATGAATGAGCTGAGTTCTCTGGATAAAGAGGCAATAACTAACCATGTGAAAAATCAGGCTAAGGTTTCAACTACTGAGCTTTGTGTTCCTCCAAAGAAGTTAAAAGACTCAAAACCCTCCACCAAGATTAGGGTCACAACTGGTGTTGCTGCTTCTCCAAGACAGCAAGCTCTCTGCCAGTCCCTAGAGCAAAAGAAGGCTGTTATCCCTCCTAAAGAGAACCAGCGCAGGAGAAAGGATCACATGAAAATCAGCATGGGGCAAAAATCAAAGCAGACATGCAATGATATTCATACTAAAGAAAGAAAGAAGGATTGCGCCCTTAATTCTCCCAAGGTAAGCTTGACTCCAGCAAATTCTATGTTCGTAAGCTTTACACATGCACCTGTTCAGTATGCCTCAATAGTATGTTCTAAATGGAGCTAATTCACTGAGAGTAACTTAGCTAGCACTAGCTGTCTTCATTTTCATTGATAGATCTATTGATGGTTTCTTTTCAGGATCGAGTGGGATCCAAAGACTTTCCATGCTTTGATTCTTATATTGTTGAAGAGGAAGGAGGCTCAGGTATGAAATCCTTCATTTTCTGGCAAATCTGGCACATCATATTATGTGCGTTAATTGACAGTCACCTTTTAACCGCAACTGGCAGGTGGTTATGGCACTGTTTACCGGGCAACGAGGAAGCTAGATGGTACCACAGTTGCCATCAAATGTATGTAAGAAAATTCAAGTGTAGAATCGGATTAAGGCTAATCTACTATCATTTATAGCGTTTTCTATACATAAGTTATACAATCCATTTATTATTCATCTCCATCAAGATGTATTTGAAGATCATTTGATTGCCAAAATCCTTTATTTAAGGATGGGAGAAATTGAGAATGTTTATTTGTCTGTACTTTTTATTAGAATTACAAGTTCTGACATGAAGATTATTCAGTAAATTAGAAAATGTTTATGCAAATCTCAGATGCTGTATATTTAACTTTTTGTTTTTATTTTTTCATACTGGTGAGTTACAGGAATTTGAAAAATTTATGAACTCTGTTTCAAACTGAATGAAATCTACACTGTTGATCATGGAATTAATGAAAATAATTGGGATTTCGCCTGAGTGGATCACAGTTGCAACTCAGGTTACAAGGCTTGTTATATGCTATCATAACAAAGTTAATCATTGTGGATATTGAAAGTAGTGCTTTTGAGAGCAAAGTTCATATTTTCTTATTTTCCTTGAAATAGGTTGGAATGGTTAAGTTATCACCCCAATGAATGGAGTGGGGCCATGGGGGTGATTGGGGAGTGGCGATTTGGAAATCTATACGCTCCATTTCAGCATGGAGATGCATTCTGCCATATTGTAAATTTGTGTTTCTGCTTTATTCTGTTCAAGTGCATTTCTGCATTTTGCCTTTTATAAATTAAATTTTAGTCAGCAATGATATTGTTCTATTCAAGTTAATGTGAATTCTCAAAGCATGTGAATATTCCAAGTAGTTAACGGCTACGCTTCTCATATAGCTGTAAACAAGTGAAGCAACTGTGTTAGATGTGCTTCCTGATGCATTTAATTTTTACCTGCTTATATAATAAATGGGAAATGATAAGTCATAGCATTCAGCCTGATTTTTCTGTGGAGGGATAATCCAAAGCACCTACTAATATCCAGCTCCCCTTTTTGGTTCTGCAGGTCCTCATGAGAATGCTCATAGACATCATGTTAGCAACGAACTCAGGATGCTGGAGCGCTTCGGGTAAGCATATAGGGAAGTTTGCTTCACTTGAAAGATGTATATTGCATTTTGAATTAGGAAATTGATGGTCTTTAACCTGCTAGATAATTCTTCCAATCCAGGGGCAAAAATTTTGTTATAAAATTTGAAGGCTGTCTCAAGAACCAAAACTCTGACTGCCTTGTTTTGGAGTATGTTGAGCATGACAGACCAGAGGTGATTAAAAGATGCTTCAATGGATAATATTTGTCTCATCAATTAATTGATCTTGGTTTTGCTTCAACTTTTTAGGTGTTGAAAAAGGAAATAGATGTTTTTCAGCTCCGGTGGTACGGGTACTGCATGTTCAGAGCCCTGGCAAGTCTTCATAAACAGGTGAGAAGTTTTGCTCACACATTCTTTCCGATTTGAAGCTTTTTCATAGAAATAAAAAATAATTAGTTCTTTTCATGTTAGTAGGGAGTGGTCCACAGAGACATAAAACCTGGCAACTTCCTTTTCTCCTGCAAAGCCAATAAAGGTTATCTCATCGATTTCAATCTTGCCCTGGTTAGTGACATTTTTTTTGGTACATCTACATGATTATCCAAGTGCCAAACTGTTTCACATCTTCACTGTTTCAAAAGAGTTTGGGAAGCTTATCTTGGTCTTTATTGTGTTTTGGCAGGATCTGCATCAAAAGCTTGGAACAATTAGTAAGCTTTATTCTTATTTGAGATTTTTATATTTAAACATGACATTAGCATGGAATAGTTTAGAGGATGGATTAGTCAGTCTTCAGCTGAAGATTTTATTGTTAGCTGATAATAAGTTAGTAAAGTTGCAAAATGAAATGCCAACATTACACGTGGACTTTTTTTGCCATTAAAAAGCTTGAAAAATTGCTTTTCCCTTGACTTTTTATCTTTTGATCTTTTTGAGATAAACCTTCTAGTTTCAGGCGTTTAGACTTGGGAGAAACTTAGCTATTACCTGCTCAATTGCAGATTCTTTGACCATAGGTTTGATGGAGTATATCATCAAATGTTTGAAAACCTAAATTGATGGAGCTTCTTTGTATAATTTATTTATTGCTGTTATTATTATTATTTTGCAGACAAATCAAAGGCAGCTAATGACGTAAGCTTCAATAGTGTTGCAGCTTCCAATGCCAAATATGTTCCTCCTTCGAAAAGTAGGAGGTTCCCAGGTAGTAAATTCTTGGATGCAGTTGATCTGGGGGCGATAAAAGACTTCAAGTCTAGTTTGGAGGCCAAGAATGTAAAAAAGAAGGCTGTTAGGAATATTATGATAAGTCAGGGAGCAGATGGCTCTGGTATAACCTCGGTCAAGGATGCAACAAGTGCCAGGACTCCTTCAGTAGAGAGGATGAAAGAGCCTCTGCCAAGCCAAGGTAGGAAGGAGCTTATCAGCTTGTTGCATGAAGCAATGCAGAGTCCAAATCATGAAGCATCAAGTTTTCCAGCTTCTATGAGGAAGAGGATAGCTGCGCCTCCTGGAAATGTAGATGGAAGACATATTTATCTTACTCCAATGCCTCTGCACTCAACTGGCATAACAGTTGCAGGGATTGGCTTAGTTAAGAACAAATGTGAGTTTCTATAGTGTGTGCCTTAGAGAATATATTTGCCAGCACTTCTTTCTCTGTTTCACTAATGAGGTTGTTTGTTATTAGGTGATGGGAAGAACAAGAAAGAGGGCCCTTGTGTTGGAACTAAAGGTTTCCGGGCTCCAGAGGTGAGTATCAACTGAGATGACATGACTGCGTGTTTTTTTACTTAGAATGGATGGAATTCTACTCCAAGGTTCTTGGTAGATAGTTACATTGTGCACTGGCCATTAAATTATGGGCATAATCGCTAACAGATGCATTTGTTCACAGTATAATCTTATATTGTATGGGTTCATGTTCTGATATCTTTCTGATGATCTTCAAAATTAGTCACCGAATATCAATTTCTTTTGTATATGCTTCAAGCTCATGTTAGAAACAAGGCCTAACATGGTCTCTAGTTAGAACTTGGTAGTATAAATTATGGTCAGGCTTGCATAAAGAATGTGTTCTCCACGTTCCACTTCCCAACGAAAGTAACGTGTCAAAATTTAATGATAAGAACATCTGACTCCTTAGCAAGGGCATTTGCATTTTTTTTTATGGCTGTCAAAGTGTTAAAGTCGAGTTTCTTGTTGTGTGTGGTTCACGCAGGTCTTGTTCAGATCTCTCCATCAAGGGCCCAAGGTTGATATTTGGTCTGCTGGGGTCACCTTATTACACCTGATAATAGGAAAAACGCCCTTTTATGGTGATCCCGAACAGTAAGAACAATTTTTTTTACCTCCAATAGAATTTTGGCGCGCTTCGTTTCATCCACTTCTTTTGCTAACCATATTACTGTCGTTATTAGGAATATAAAGGACATAGCAAAGTTAAGAGGCAGTGAAGATCTATGGGAAGTCTCAAAGCTACATAACCGAGAATCCTCATTCCCAGCGGTATTTACCATTGCTTGTTTTGACCTTCCATGAATTATGAGAAGAAAATGGATTCATGTTGAACAGCTCATTCTTTCTCAGGACCTGTATAATATGCAATCTTTCCCACCCACGACACTTTGGGAATGGTGCAAGCTGAACTCAAAAAGACAAGATTTCCTGGATGCAGTCCCAAGCTCCCTCATTGACCTCGTGGACAAATGCTTGACAGTGAACCCCAGATTGAGGATTGGTGCAGAGGATGCTCTAAAACACGAGTTCTTTGCTCCATGCAATGAGAGCCTTCGAAGGCAGAAGCTGCTCAGGCAGGGACACAGCTTGGACTCTCGAACTAAAACTCCTTCACATGGACAAAGCATTGCCAGACCTACCAAGATTTCTCAACGGCAACCTTGATCAGATTTATGGACGGTATGTCCTCTTGACTCCATTTGATTTAGGCTAACCATCTACCCATATCTTTTTGATAGGATATTTGCTTATTCTACTGCTTGTAAGACAGTAAATTTAGTACCCTTGGAAGCTTGTCCTTTTTATCCATTGTAAAATCTTTTACGCGCGTTGTACCTTGACTGATTACGAGAATGAAATATATAATTGTACACAAGTGCTTTATTTCCAGAAAAGAAAATATGGCTGCCGTACTGCTCTGACGTGTCCAGAACACCTTTTCAACTGTAGTTCCGTTACATGTGAAGTGATGCCTCTTTTTTTCTGAACCAGCTGAAATCAAGATTGTTTTCAGGTGGTGTACTATAATCAATAAATAATAATTGTTTTCTGAGGCTGCCTTTTTTGTTTTTTGGGCAAGGGCTTCGATGTGAAGTGATGCCACTTCATTTGTTACCAAGATTTTAGATCTTATCTACACTAGGCAAAATTAAAAGTGCATTTAAAAAGGGAAATTTAAAAAACTAATAATAGTTAGCTCTGTTCATGGTACTAACTTTTGATTTTCAAAAACAAAAAGACTAACTTACAAATTATAAAAAACATAGAGGCTAAATTATAAAATACTCGTTTTATAATGTGTAATAAGGCTATACAAGAGCTTACAATTTTTTACATTTAAGAAATTCTTATATATACAAATTCAATAATAAATATGATAGTTAATTGAGAGGCTTTTAGAATTTTATGTACATGAAATCTACGTGTTTTATAAGAGTTAATTAATTCTTTAATTCTGGAGTTTATAATGAAAATGGAGGATACGGCTAATAGAGGGCTTAGTTTTAATCCAACTAGGCTTTCTACACAACGCCTTTTGTTTGAAAAAGTTAATTGCAATAGATTTTCAAGTATGCGTAATTTTAGTTTTTTTTTTTTTTGAGAAAAAGAATGTGAGAAATTAATATGGAATATATAATAGACTTTTTTAAGAAAATCTTGATTCATTTTTTAAAAATTAAATATTTAAATATAAGACAATGAGTATTTTGATTTAAGGATAATAATGAACGAAATTTTAAATATTAATGAGTGCATATATTAAGATAGGAAATGTAATAGCTATAGAAAAAAAAAACACTTAAATGAATGTGATCTGATTCAATGATTTAGATACTCTATCTAATGCCATTGTGGAATGGTAATTAAAGTGCTTGCAATTAATTTGTGTCATTAATGAAGAGGAATTTGAAATTCATCAAACTCAAATCTGATGCAATAATTTTTTATTTTTGGCTTGAAGAATGGAAATTTAATAGGCAATGAATGCATGTGTGATGTACATGGTAAACTTTGAAATTAGAAATCATTATTGACAATTAATGACTATAAATATATTCACAATAAATTTGGTTATTATTATTTTACGGGATGCTAAGTTGTGTGTTGAATTAAATTTTTTTAATATAATAAAAAATATTTAAATTATAAAGAATTATTTAATATTGTTATTAAATCCAACCTAATTAATAGGTAAATCTCAAAATCAATCAATCCAACACTTGCCAAACCTGAGTTTAAAATTAGTTGTGTTGAAAATTGTCTTGATATAACCAGTCAACTTGGTTGATCCAAAGATAATTCAATTAGTTGATAAAAAAGGTTTAAAGATAAAATTGAGAAAAAAAATCTCATGATCCAACTTTATATCTAATACGAGTTTAAATTTAAATTGTGTGAAAGTTTTCATATAAACAAGTCAATTTCCATAAATAATGTTAGTTTTTTTTTTAGTATTGAAGAGTTGTTATGTTTATTGAAGGAAAAATAAAGGGGATGGGAGCACAAGAGTATGCATATTGATAAAAAAAAAAAATATATAGATGGGAATATATGCATGTGTTATATATGTTTCCATGATAAAATATACTAGGTTACTGTCTATGTTATACTAAGGGTTAGAATAAAAAAAAATTGAATGCTATAAACAAATAAAAAAATTAAAGGACAAACAAAAAATCTAAATTATATATATAAAAAAAAAACTCAATCAACATTTGTGTTGCATGCTTGAATTTTTGAGAAAGGAAATGTTATATACTAATCTCAAGGAGTGTACTTTTTGCATGAAAAAAGTTGTTTTTCTTGGTTATGTTAGTAAAAAAAAAGTATAAAAATGGATGAGAAAAATGTGAAAATTATTCAAAATGGTCCATGTCTAAATCAATTACTAAGGTAAAAAGCTTTCATGGTTTTGCTAGTTTTTATATAGAAAATTTGTTAGGATTTTAACATACTAACCACACCACCTACTAAGGTTGTTAAGAAGTCTATTAGCTTTAAATAAGGTTGTAAACAAGAACATGCATTTAATCTTCTCAAAGAAAAGGCTATGTTCATCATCTTTATTAGCATTACCTGACCTTTCTAAACCTTTTAAAATTGAGTGTGATGTCTCATGAATATGTGATTGAAGCTATTTTGATGCAGTAGAAGCAATCATTTGCCTTTTTTTAGTGAAAAGTTTAATGGAGCAACATTGAATTACCTAACTTATGACAAAGATCTTTATGCATTCATAAGAACTTTGGAAACTTGAAAACATTACTTATGGTCAAAAGAATTTATTATCCATTCAGATCACGAGTCAATGAAACACTTGAAAGGACAAAGTAAGTTGAATATAAGGCATGCCAAATATGTAGAACTCATTGAAACATTTTCATATTTGATTAAGTATATGTAAGGTAAGGATAATATAGTGACAAATATATTATCTAAGCAGTACATTCTTCTTTATACTTTGAATATGGAATTACTAAGTTTTGAGTATGTTAAAGATTTGTATGCCAATGATAATGATTATGCTAATTTGTATAATGTTTGTGAGAAATTAACATATGGTAAGTTTTATAGACTTAATGGTTATTACTTAGAGAAAATAAACTTTGTGTGCGCGATATTTCTATGCGAAACTGTTTATGCGTGAAGCTTAAAGGGGTAGTTTAATGGTATACTTTGGTGTTAGAAAGATTTTAGAAGTTTTGCAGGAGTATTTTTATTGGACTAAAATGAAATGTGATGCATAAAAGGTGTGTGATAGATATGTCATGTATAAGCAAGCATAATCTAAGGTCTTACTGTACGAGTTATATATTTATTTACTTATGCCTAAAAAATATTGGGTAGGTATTTCTATGGATTGTTTTAGGTTCATCTTGGTAAAAAAAGGTAGGGGTTCTATTTTTTTGGTTTTTGATAGGTTTTTTAAGATGCTAAATTTCTTAGTTACTTTTAAAAGGTTTTGTTAGGAAAGTTATAAACTAAGTTATTATTTTTGACGACTCGTTATCCATAAATAAATGGTCAAATAAGACTTTAACTACTCTATTGCGTATTTTTATTCAAAAGAATATGAAAAATCCAGAGAATTATTTGTCATTCATTGAATTTACATATAATAAGAGTGTGTATTTTACTACTGATCATTTACCATTTAAGACTGTTTATGGTTTTAATCCACTATACTATTTGAATTTGATTCATTTACCTGTTGATGAAAAAGTTAATCTTGATAGTAATAGAAAAGCACTCCATGAGAGTATTTTGCAATATATTGAGAGAAAAAGAGAACAATATGCATCTAAATCTAAAAAAGGCTATCCAACATGCTATTTTTTAACCAGGTGATTGGATTTTGAAGTATACAAGCAAGGAAAAATTTCAAGCCTATAAAAGATTTAAGTTATGACCTAGACGGGATGGTGATAATTGAATGTCAAATCTTTTAAAGGAGAGAGAGAAAGATGATAATCAACAAGCATCACTAAACGATCTATTAGATATTTTAATTTGGCATATTACAAGGTCAAGAGCCAAGAATATCAAAGAAGCATTTAATTGGCTAATTCAAAATATCTAGGCGAAGCCAAACATCAAGATGAGTTCAAAAGATGATCATGCTTTAATTAATATAATCAATACAAGAGAATGAGTTGAGAAAGCCCAGTAGCTTATGGATTGAGTAAGAAACTTGGTAGCTTGTTGATTAGACAAAGAGAAGCGGTTCTAAGCTTAATTTTCTTAATGTATAATTTTATACTAATATGTATAACTTTCTATCTGATCTTTGAATTAGGTTAAAAGTTTTTTAGAAGATTCTAAAAGCCTTTAGTTTATAATGTTAAGATTTCGTAACAATCAGAGTTTAGAAAGACCTTACGATATAACCTAGAAGATATTGTGTGAGAATTGTATTATTTTTTTAATTGGTTTAGGATTATTATTTTTATTTTATTTAGAGCTCTTTTTTAAGCTTTGTTTATGATGTTTACCTACTATAAATAAGGTTATTTAGCTTGTATTAAGGGTTTTTTTTAGAGATTGCTTATTATTTAAAAATAATATTTTATGTATGGCGAGATTGTTTATACTTTAGATTTTTCATCAAACTCTTTAGAACTTATCAAATATATTATCTTTGTGGCATTCATCCTTATACTTTAAGTTATTGATTCTTTATAATTAAAAGGTTAGAGTCTTTCATCCAATAACTTCACTTTTCTTAATTAAGATAACCATTATGTGGAGTTTTCTATTAATATGATTTTAGTTTTGTTTAGGTTGTTTTATATGTTGATCATGAGTTCTTATTCTTCAGATCTACATCACAATCTGACAGTTAACATCGATTTTGAAATTGCAAAATTTCAATATAAAAACAGAGCTAAAAACTAAGAATTTTTTATCAAACTTAACCAAATTAAAAAATCTGATTTCTAAAATACCAAAAACAATCAACCTAGTTTTTCACATTCCCGTTCTACCAAGATCCCAAAATAACAATGAAGTTAAAAACTTAATCCTTAAATATTAGGAAATCATAAGAAAAAATCAAAACAATAAATAAGCAAAACCTAAAGATTGGATAACATGAACAATAACATAAAGAGAAAATAAAAGGGGAGTTGGTACTTTTAATACAAATCAAGACAGGAAGAGAGAATATATGAAATGGCTCAATTCCCCAAAAGAAATAGAAATACATAATCTGTATAAATAGGGCTTGGAATCTCAAATCCATAATAGAAAAAAACAATGAAAAAAAAAAATCCAAAAGAGATGAAAGAAAAATACAGTAAAACTTTTCCACATCCTAAAGGATCAAAAGTAAAAGAAGTTAAAATATAAGGCCCAAACCTGGTTTATTATTGAAGTTCATAGTGGCATGTGAGTAGGGGTGAGCATTTCCGGTTCGGTCCGGTTTTTCTCTAAAAAACTAACCAAAATTAAAATTTAAAAAGCTTAAAAATTCAAACCAGAGCCGAACCGGATCTGGTTCAAACCGGATGGTTTCGGTTCGGTTCGGTTTTTTTAACCGAAAAACCTGTATTATTGTTTTTTTGGGCTTTTTAAGGCTTTTTTTGGCTTTTAAGGCCTTTTTGGGCTTTCTAATGGGTTTATAATTAATGTCAATATTTTCTATTTTTGTTACAAAATTCTATAATAATATATTTAATATTTTTGTCACTAAATTTTCATTTATATTAAATTATTAGTGCTAATATTGTGTTTAATATGTTGCAAGTCTTTCTAATATTTATGTTTTAGAGTTTGGACTCCTCATGCATCAAAGTTTAAATAATACACACACCAAATTAAAATTAAAATTACAAAGCATTGGCTTCAAAAGGGCTTAAAAAAAAACAACAAATAACATTATCATAAAAAATAAAATACTTCATCAAAACCTTGCACATCATCTCAATAAAATACTTCATAAAAAATAATATAAATCTTCAGTGTGCACATCATCTCAATAAAAAATCACATCAAGATGACAAGAACATTGCACTTTGATTCCGTAATACCATTGACATCAAAACCTGAAAATCAAGATCTAAAATTATAACATGATAAAATAAATTAGAATATGTAAAAATAAAAAAGTAGTATTTTACCATCAAAGTAACTTTTGAATTAATTATCATCCGTTACTAAATGTAACTTTCCACTAAATTCTACAAAATAAAAAATTAGACATGTTAGATGATTGCAAACAATTTAATTAATAAATAACAAAATAAAAGGTGCAAGTTTCTAAAATAAATTACCTGACTCAAGGTTTTCGTAGGTTTCAAGATCATTTATCAAGCTTCTAATATCAGTTGGAATTGATCCATGATGCAACCAATTTTGACAACAAATGAGTGCTTGAACAGTTGCTGGAGATAAGGAACTTCGAAAGTGATCAAGTACACGACCACCTGTACTAAATGCTGATTCAGAAGCCACTGTGGATATAGGAATAGGCAGAACATGTTGTGCAACCTTTGAAAGTGTCTTATATTTCAAAGCATTACTTTTCCACCAACCTAAAATATCTAACTTATCATCATTAGGATCCTCACAACCTTCAATCAAATACCTCTCAACCTCATTTTTATTTTCCATACTATCCACCTCCAACAAATGTCTTTTGAATCGAGCCAAAGTGTTAACATCTACCTCCACATCATCAATAGCATTAACATCCTATTTATGCCTATTATTATCCACCACTTCATTAATTTTCAAATAAAACTCATACAAGCTCACAAAAGTATCTTTCACCTTATTTGTTAGCAATTGTGCTTTGTCATAATCATACAAATCACCAAAGCAAAATTTCACATATTTCAACTTCAAACGTGGATCTAAGACATTAGCCATATATAACAAAAAATTCTGATTTACTTCACAACCCCAATACTTCTCAAATTTAAACATCATATTCATCGCCATTCCACTTAAAATACTATCTTTACTTTTACACAATTGCAACAAGTTCGTATGCATGTAAATCAATTTATTAAAGAAAGAATTTGATGTGACATGCAATGAGCCAGAAAATCTCAATGTAACCATATAAAAGATCTTTAAGAACTTAACCAAAGTTCTTGCATTTTCCCAATCCTCCAAACGAGGTGGCCCTGTGTTTTTTTTTGTTCCCCTTTGAATCAACCTCCAAAAAGTAACTCATATACCTAGGTTCTTTTTCACCTAACCTCATAAATACCTTTTCAAACTTTTCAGCAGCTTCTAGCATAAGATAAGTTGAATTTCATCGAGTTGCAACATCTAAACACAATGATTTCTTACACTCTATATGCAACTTTTCAGCCCACTTCTTAAATGTAAAATGCCTTGAAGGTGAAGATCTCAAAAACCTAATGGCATTTCGAATCTTAACAACTGAAACATTAATCTCTTTCAAGCCATCACACACAATGAGGTTTACAATGTATGCACAACATCTAACATGCAAGTGATCATTTGACAATATATTAGTTGGCCAATCTTTCATCACATTCTTTAAATATGAAATGGTCACATTATTAGAGCTTGCATTGTCTAATGTAATGGTCAACAATTTATCAATCCCCCACTCCAACAAACAATTCTCAATAACTTGGCCAATTGTCTCACCCATATGATTGGAAACTTGACAAAAATTAAGAATTCTTTTATGTAAATTCCAGTCATTATCAATCCAATGAGCTGTTAAACACATATAGTTAATATTTTGGATTGATGTCCATGTATCTGTTGTCAAGCACAATCGTTGACCCTTAAGAGCTATCCTCAATCTATCCTTCTCTTCAACATAAAGTTTCAAACAATCTCTCATAATTGTAAAACGAGAAGGAATGTCAAATCTAGGTTGCATGGTCCTAGCAAACAATTTAAATCCCCGACCCTCCATAAAATTAAAAGGCAACTCATTAATTATAACCATCTTTGTTAGTACTTGTCTACATTCATCATAATTATAACCTATTGCCTTAAGACTTCCCACATTTTGTTCTCCCAATTCACCCTTCTCTATCTTAGGTTCTAATACCAAACCTTTTGTTTCTTATCAACCACAAAATGGAACTTCTTGCATACTTTTAAATGACTCCACATGTTACTTGTGCCATTAACAATAATATGAGATGCATAATGTTTTCCACAATAATTACATTCAGCTCTAGGGGCTTTAGGATCAACATCAAGTTTTGTAAAGTGATCCTAAATTTGTGACTTTTTTTTTTATCATCAGCATTTCTTTTCCTAGATGCAAGAACTTGAGGTTGTTTACCTTTTGTATCTATGGTGGATCTTGCATTGGTTGATTCTGTGTTAGGTTTTGAAGTTGGAGACATGGTAGATGTTGGTGTAGTGCCCGTGGATGAAGCATTTTGAATTTGAGTAGTTTCCATCTGTTATTACATAATGAAAACATGTTACACGCATTACAGCATAATACAATTTTAGCATATATATATATATATATATATATATATATATATATAAACTCAATATATACAAACTCAGCATGTATATATAATTATATAATAGCAGCATGTATATATAATTACAATATACAAACTCACAGCATATATATATCAAGCATTACAACATAATATAATCTCAGGATATATATATATATATAAATATATAATAGCAGTATAAATATATATATATATAAACATCAACCGAAAGCAAACTAGCCATTTGGTATTTGATTACAGAGATTGCTACATTTGGTACGAGACTACGAGTGATTCAAATCAAAGGGGGGGGTCCAATTCCGTTTTCAAGTATTTTTTTCTTATGGAAGGACTCGTATCAATCGGAGAACATATTAAAATAAGAACAAAAGTAAAAAAAAAAAAATAATTCTACTCAACCTTTTACTGTGTAGTTGGAGATGGATGGAGATGGAGAATCGAAGATGGTGGGGGCTGATCTGATTGTGGTCCAGTAGATGGAGATGGATTAATTTCAATTTGAAATTGTGGTGAATTTGTGAGACTGTGAGTTGAGGGAGCTGGGAGCGGCTCAGGAGAAGGAGAAGAACAAGGACGGCTGAAGTATCAAGTATAAATGCTAGGGTTAAAAAAACTGACGCGTATTTTTTTTTGTATTTATAGTACCCCTCAAACCGAACCGGTTCGGTTGGGGTTTTTCCGGTTCTGGTTTCTGAAACCGAAACCGAACCGAACCGAACATTTTTGGAAAAAAATTAATCGGTTTAATCAGGTTTTTTTTTCGGTTCGGTTTTTTCGGATTTTTTTTTCTCAATTTTTTTGGTTTATTCGGTTTTTTTGCTCACCCCTACATGTGAGGACATCATTTTTTTTATATATAAAAAAATAAAAAAAAATTGTTAACGGTAATACCAATGTTGATGGTGGTGATTATTTGCTCTGCAGTCTCCATTGATATGACGTGGCAAGATGTTATTGGTTGGAAGACGTGGCGTTTGACAAAGGCTACGCCTGCTAGGGGGTTGAGATTTTTGCTTGGTGACGAAGCGATGTTTCTTAGAGAAAGATGTCTTGCTTGTCCACGTCGCTCAGGTGTTGACCCTGACCTTTCCAGAATAACCTTATTTCCTTAAATGCCCCTCTGCCCATTTCCCCTGCTTGCTTTTGATCAAAGTTTTTATTTTTTTGTCCAAAGTACAAATAAAGTACAATGTTCAGTATATGGTTCGGTAATATTTTCAAACAGTAACTTTATTAATAATACCGAATAAAGTAAAATAAATCACTTTTTATATATTAAAGTACAAATAAAAGCATCGATCCGGGGTCAGGTGGAAGCGATGCAAAAATGACAGCTGCAAGGATTCCAATAGGGACAGAATTGTAAATTGGTTGCATCAAGAAAAGGGGCAATATCGTAACTCGGGCATCCAGAAACTTCCACGCAGTAAACTGCAACCGGACACGCCCGCACGCATATATAATGCAAAGCATAAGGCAATTCTCGAATACACAACAAGATTCGATCACTTGACCTTTTCTATCACCAAACAATGGACGCCTTCGCTTCCTTCTTTGACTCTCAATCCGCTTCAACGAACCGTTGGAGCTACGATTCTCTCAAGAACTTACGCCAGATCTCTCCTCTTGTCCAGAACCATCTCAAGCAGGTAACTCTTATTTCCCTGGACACATCTTTTTGGTTTCCATCAAAATCCGTGTGATAGGGGCAATTATGATATAATAATTCGAGAACAATCGAGCTTTTATGTCAAATTTGCGTCGGATTTCTTGGGTCTTTTTATTAATTAACCAGGCGAGGTGGGTTTCTTGAAAAATTCGAAATCGATTTCAACTGAGTATCGATTCCACGTCTCTTGGTTCGTGATCTAAACTTGTTAAATTTGCAGGTTTATCTGACCTTATGTTGTGCACTGGTTGCATCTGCCGCTGGGGCATACCTCCATATTCTGTGGAATATTGGTGGTCTGTTAACGACTATCGCAAGCTTTGGATGCATGGCTTGGCTACTTTCCATATCTCCTTATGAAGAGGTATTGTTTGGTCTTTTCTATGTTTTTATTTTGCCCTTCGGGTGCAGACCATATTCATTTTTCTGGTATTGACCCGGTTTCTCTTCTTGGTGTTTGTGTTTTCTTCTTTTCGTTTTTTTCATGAGCAGCAAAAGAGGGTTGGTCTCTTGATGGCAACCGCACTCTTCCAAGGGGCTTCTATAGGTCCTCTGATTGATCTGGCCATTCAGATTGATCCAAGGTACATGTCACTTGGACGATTTTCGTATGTATGTTTATATATATAGAGGCATCAAACAATAAAGTCTGGGTTTTAGCTGTAAAATGGATGGTGGTGTGCATATTTTTGACATTCTGCAATTAGTGTATTTGTGAAATGGTGATATTCTCTGTTGATGGCGGTTGTGTGGTCACTCACTGAATTAGTTGGTTTAGGTGAGTCCGATGGAACTAGGAAACTTATCGTGCTTGGAATGATGTCTTTCAATTTGGAGGCCCATTGCCTGCATGATATCCATTAGATACATTTCTTTTTCCTAGGACAATTATGCTTATGTAGCCCTTTTTAGCATGATGATGGGGTGCACAGCACTGATATGTGGATGCTTTTCTCGTTCTGTCAGTGTTCTGATTACAGCTTTTGTGGGAACTGCGGTAGCCTTTGGATGTTTCTCAGTAGCAGCTATGTTGGCTAGGCGTAGAGAATATCTTTACTTGGGTGGCTTGCTTTCATCTGGCCTTTCCATCCTTCTATGGCTGCACTTTGCATCCTCCATCTTTGGGGGATCTGCAGCCCTCTTTAAATTTGAGGTAGGGTATCTCTGGCTATGAAATTTTTCATGATCATTTTTTATAGTTCATGTTTAGCTGCTTTTGTTTGCCTGATTCTAACAGCTTGTTATTGTGGTCTTGATAATGTTCACAGCTGTACTTCGGGCTTCTGGTGTTTGTGGGCTATGTGGTAGTTGACACCCAGGATATCATTGAGAAAGCTCACCTTGGTGATCTGGACTATGTGAAGCATTCCCTGAGCCTTTTCACAGACTTCGTTGCTGTTTTTGTCCGAATTCTCATAATCATGGTAAGTTGAACTGAAATGCCCGGTGTGAATAGCCATCATCAATGCCTTATAGTTTTTCTTCTGTTATCATATTCCATTAGCTGATAAATTATCTGTTTGATGTGCAGTTGAAGAATTCAACTGAGAAGGAGAAGAAGAAGAAGAGAAGAGATTGAATTTGAGTGGAACCCGACTTTGTACTTGCTTATGTAATATGAACCCAGCTCTCTGCTTCTTGACTGAACCAAATCGATGTTAATATTTTAAACTTGTAACTAGTCGTATGCCTGGTTTTATACAAGTGCTTGAAATTTGCCTACAAGATGGTGACTGGAGTAAGAGGCTTTATTACTTGTACTGTGCATCTAGGTGTTTGAGACTGTCACCTCATTTTGCAAATTCTATTTGACACCTGTGCATATGTTTTTTTTTTTTCCCTTCCAACTTGAGCTATGAATCTGACATCGAATAGAATTGGGAGTTCAAAGAAAAACACGAGTAGGAATAGGGAGGGACAAGTGGCATGGGAGTAATTTAATGCCATTAAACTCGAATCTCTATTTCATCTTCATTAAAACTCATTACTTAAGTTTATTTGAATGGTTTTTTAATTATATTTTTTATTTTGAGATAATTTTTTTGTCATAAAAGAAATTGATTTTAAGTTAAAACCATGCTTGGTAAAGTGGATTTTTTTAATATTGGTTTTTTATTAAACTAAATTTTTTAATCAAATTTTTTATTTAAGTTAAAAGTTATTTTTAATCGATTACATCTATAATCTTTCAAGTCAAGAAACAATTTAAATTAATTTATAAAAATTATATGGAATTATGATTTTTGTAAATTAATCTTTAATTTTTTACTTAAAAAGTCATAATGTTATTTGGTAGAAATAATTTATACTTGAATAAAAAAATTATTATAAAATTAAATCAAAATCTTGATTTAAAAAAAATGAAAATTCATAGATTTTAATTTAATACTGTATGTTTTTTCTTCAAAATATTATTTTGAATATTTTTATCAAACAAGTTTTGACTTAAAATTATTTTAACTTATTTTTATTATAAGTTATTTATAAAAACAGTTTTTAAGATTGTGATTTAAATTCAAAAGTCATGTTAATCAAATTCTTGATTATGTTTTTCTGGTTACTTGATTTATTACTTCCCAACAAACCAAGAGTAAAAATAGGATAAAACTCCATTTACCACCCGATAAAGACATCTTTGTTAAAAAATTAGAAATTGAAGATGCGCAATATGGTTCTAGTCATTCTTTTTTTTTTAAATCTAAATCTACGTTATTTCTATCTTTGCATTAAGTATATATTGTATGTTGTTGATTTTATTATTCTTTCTATGGTAAGCAAACCCGGGTGATAATGTAAAACATAATTTTTTGGTGATTGAATTATGAGTTAATCAAGTATTCTCAAAATTACTTTCATTTTTCATAATAAAGGAAGTTATGAAGATGATACCTTTATATAATGCTCCTAATACCTACAAAAAAGTTCCTTGTTGATATATTTAGGGATCATCAAATGCTTAAATTAGTATTTTTTATATAATATTATGCAAAATATAATAAATATATAAAAAAACATTAAATTCTAATAACAAGATTGTTTATTCTTGGTTTGGTGTGAGAATAAGGGTTTTGTAAGAAAATGATATGTGTATGTTGATAATAAAAATTATAAACCTTTTATATAAATAGTTCAAGGAGTATTTATATTTTATGAATCTTGTTTTTTAACTCGAGAAGAGGGATTAAAGAGTAATTTTGCCATAATAGCATTAATAAAAAATGAATATTCTTTACTCATGTATTAATAAGATATATATATATATATATATAATAAGCATCAACAGGGGGCAAAAATATCTTACATATGTATTAATAAGGGGTAAATTTTCCTAATATAAATATTAACGAGAGGCAAGTATCTTTTATATATATTAATGAGAGGAAAAAATGGTTAGACTCGGGTCACAAAGTGAGACTTAAAAGGAGCTAGGACACACATTGAGCCCAAAAGTGTTTGGCTATGTTCTTGGGCTCAAATACGAATCTAGAGCCCACTATGTGTTAGGTGTATGCCTAGCGGTTGAGTTCAAGTGTTGCGCGTGAGCCCACATAAACACTGGGCGTGGACACAACGCCTAGGCTCAAGCATAGCGCCAAGGCTCATGGGGGTGTTGGGTGCGGGTCTAACATCTAGGCTTGGATATACTATCATTTTTTTTTATTAATGCAGATATTCGGGTCAATTTGTATGTACCTAGACTAATCACACGGGTCCTGAAATTAACAATCATGTAAATCTCTAATGGCTATCATATGATCAACCACATAACTCGAATCTAAGACCATAGAGAGAACAAAACCTTTTAGTCTCAAATTTTTATTATAAAACCACCTCTTAGAAGGTTGGTTGGATATATTACCTTAGTTTTAAGAGATTTGGATGTGGATCCACGCTCTGGCTACAAGCCCCAGCCCGAGAGATGTTGGATGCACGCCCAGCGTCTCAGCTAAAGCTCCATTGATGATCATATTTAAGCAAGCAAAATATTATTGGTTTGTTTGATTTTTGACTTGAAACTTCATACTTCATATCCTTCTTTTTATCTTCTTTTTTTTCTTTTGTTTGTTCTGTCCTATTCTAGCCATTTTATGTTTTAACATTCTCAGTTCCTGTATACTGCACTCTCCTTTTCTTCTGAAATCTCAAAGAGTTTGTTTCCGCATTACACTCCATTTTAATGAGATCTCTCTCTCAGTATAGGCACAAGAGAGAAAGGGTAGTACAATAATTCTTCCCATATATATAAAACTTGATGCTGTGGACTTCTGGGGTCTTGGTTTTGGTAAAGAGAGACAGACAGACAGTGGTAGTGCAACCAATGCCCAACCAGAGATTGGGTTGGACTAGGAAGAGGCATGGGAGCGGGGATCTTAGTGAGATAGACCTTTACTCAAATTCAAAACTAGTTGTTTTTGGAGATCACTTTTGCTGGAGCATAATCCTGGTGCTTTCCTATTCAATGATGCATTTTTACTAGTCTGATTGTTTGAATGTAAGCTTTGCATTTATTCTTTTGTCCTGACAAATGGCATTTCTTAGTCTGACTCTATCCAAGATTGGAATAACATCCTACTGAGGTGCAGGAGGCCTCATTTGAAGATTACTTTAAGCCAATCGACAAGCAAGCTGAGTTTATAATGAACAAACAGCTTGAAGAGGAGGAGAAATCGATGAAGGTCATGCAAACACGGGCTTTGCTCGAGAAACATGAAGCAGGAAAAACAAAATGCAGACGTGAATGATGGGGACAAAGCTCAAAGTAACCAGGAGATGGAAACCACCACCAAGCAGTACGCTCGGCTGAAATGTTTAGATTCTTTTCTTTTCTTTCTGCAGTGTGTATCTCTCCTTTCTTTGTGACAAATTTTGGATGTTCTGAGGCAGCATTTTATGAATCCCTACTGTGCTTTCTAATATAGAGCAGTGATAGATAGTTTTTGTCCATCAACTATTCAGATTTCCAAGAAAAATCTTAACCTTTTGCTGGTATAATGACAGTTTTTGTCATCAACTATTCAGATTTCTTCTTCTTTCTCTCCACTCATGATGAAAAATGCAGAAGAAGCTTCAGAACAATACCAGGTCCATGACAACACAACTAGACAGATAAAGGCCTGTCCTGTTCCATGCATGGGGCCTCCGTATTAGTTTTTATATCAAAAGTTGATTACAGATTGCTACAGGTCCCTCCCTCCTGGATGGTTTTTCATTCTTCCACATGCCATTGATAACCTGTATGACCCCAGCTCACCAAAATTCAAACCGGCCAAGATATGAGATCGCCTTTCCTACTTTGCGTTGTCCAATCTAGGGCTGGCTTTCTTCTCAGTGGTTTTTTTTTTATTATTATTATTATTATTTGTTTATATTTTTAATCTGCAGCTGCTATGTCTTCTAGGGCGTGTTTAGTGTGCTGAGTAAAACTATAGGATGGGACTGGATTGCAAGGAAAAGGATACACAACAACTAGTCATCCTGTCTGTTGTAAGCAATAAATAAAAATAATTAATTTATCCTTTTTTTTCTTATTAAACCACACATTTTTTTCATTGAATTGTTTGTTTTATAGGTTTGGTAAATAAGAAAATCAACTATTTGATTTATAGATATACTTGATTGCTTTTATAGATAAGATTATTGTTTTATTTATATATTTTGATGTAATAAATTTAAATAAAAAACAGTTTTAAAAGTTGGTTTTGAAATAATATTTATTATTTTAAAAAAAACAATTATTTATTTTATTTATTTATTAAGATAATAAAATTAATTAATTGGGAGGGGATTTTGGGAATAATGTTTAGGTAAGTTTTATCCCATAAGATAGAAGAACAAGGGGAACGAGTATTGATGAAAATCATCACAAAAACCAACCTTTTTTTTTTTCTTATCTCTTGCGGGCAAGTTTCACGTATCATTTCTTTTGTGCCTTGTCGAGTTCCGTGTATCAAACGACTTCATTAATTCCTATAGTTACAAATAGCCACAAATTGTCCACAATCCCATGGTACATAAATATTTTATTTTCTTGACATGGTAAATAACTAAATGTGTACGTGTGCTTAGAGTTTTAAAATCTGGCATGGTGGATCGATTTAGGGCTAAAATAAAACCAAATTTAAAAAAAATATAAGGGAGGTCAAAAACTTAAATGATCCGACAAGATCTTGTCAAAAATCCGATTGCAATTCGTTTACTATTTATTTTTTAACCAAAAAAATATCATTTTGATTTATATAAAAAAAAAAAAATCAAGGTTAACCCAGGTGATCCGATCAAAACCCGATGAGCAAAACTTGTGATTTGAGCCTTGGGGGTCGGGTTGACCATTGGACCAGGTTTAAAAACTCTATGTATGCTATGCCGTAGGGCTTTTTTATGTGCAACCATGTTTTACAAAAGAAAACAATCTACCAAAAGGACAAAAAAAGGGGCTTGAGTCAATCCAAGTTATCTTGACAAGCTTGTAACTCAGGGAATAAGGGGTTAGTCAACCTGAGTGAACCCGCTAAATCCGTGGTCTAGGTCATGAGATCAAGATAACCCAGTAAAAAAAAAAACGTAAGAAATCACAAAGTTGAAAATAAAATAAGTAAAAAAAAATGATATCAACCCGTGTTAACTTTTTATACCCGTGACCCGAGGCGTTAGACTGGAAGTACCCTATTTAGAAAAACCACGAAGCTCAATTATCAACCAATTAAATTTTGAATGATTAACTTGGAAAAATAATATCAAAAATAAAAAAATGACAATTAGAAAAATAGTGATTAAAATTGAAATACAAAATAAGTTTTATTTTTTATTGAATGGTAAAATTGAAAACAAAATTGAACAAAATGATAAAAAAAAAATAATTAAAAGAATAAGGATCAAAATTGAAATATTTTTTCTTATTGAAGGGTGAAATTGAAAAGAACAGTCAATTTAACAAAAGGTAAAAAAAATCAAAAGAATAAGAACTAAATTGAAGGATTTAATTGAAAACATTTCAAAATTTTATAAAGAGCTAACAACAAAAATTAGAAATCAAAATAATAAGGACTAAAGTTGACTTCCCCATAAATAAGAGGACAATTATAAAATTCTACATGGGCAGTGAGACTACCAAGGTGAGGAGAGAGAAAAGTGGGAGGAGAAGAAATCAAGGTTATCGGTATTGCTCCGTCAACCCAGGGCCACCATGCGTCGTCCTAACAGGAAGAGAACATCGTGACACTTTCAATGACACGACATAAGCTAATTTTTAGTCACTAGGAGTAGGGGTGATCATTTTTTGTTTTGTTCGGTTTTTATCAAAAAAAGTAACCAAACGAGTTTTTTTCAAAAAAAACCGAAACTTGTTCAAACCGACCGATTTCTGTTTGGTTCGGTTATTTTAGAACAAAAACTAGTTTTTTTTGTTTGGCTTGGTTTTTTCGATTTGGCTCGGGTTTTTTCGGTGTTTTTCTGTTTGGGTTTGGTTCGGTTTTTTCGGGTTTAGGCTTATAAAAATTCTAATCGATTAATTTGGTTTTTTCAGGTTTAGGTTTATAAAAAATCTAATTGATTAATTGATTTTTTTCACAATTCGGTTTTTTTAGGGTTTTTTCTCGGTTTAATCAGGTTTTTGATTTTTTTGCGCACCCCTAACTAATAGGTGCCGTCCAAAAAGCGTGGGTGCCGCCCACATGCTAGCGCATGCATCAATCACTTTTCTTTTGAAAATATGTTTTCTTTTTAAAAGATCAAATTACCTTTTATACAACTCAATTATTATATAAAAAACTCGTATAAAAAGATAAAACTACCTCTTTAGTCCTTTAAATATTTTTTCATTCAATGATATTTTAGTCATTTCATGTATTTCTAAAATAAAATAAAAAAGATAAACTTACCCCCAAACAATATAATAATAATTAAATAAACCATGTGCAATGACAATCATAATTTTTGAGTAAATTCACCGTTACACTAATCCAGTGAATATTTTTTTTAAGTATGCATGGATAATATTTTTTTCAAGGCCTATTAGCTTTTGTTAATAAAAATCATCTGTTGTCTTGTCTCATTTGAATTGTCCCGTGAGATCCGATATCAATTATATCCTTAATTTTGATGATTTGAAAATAACCAATCTAAAAAGATAATATACACTCGGGGAAGGATCTAAATTCCAATGAGAGTGGAGAAAAACATCAAGGAGAAAGGCAACTCAAGAGGTTCGAGAAGCTTATGCTGAAGTTTTTCATAAATTTTTAGATTATTTTAATATATTTTTAATTTTATTTATCATGAAATTTAAATACAACCCATAATTAATTGTTCAAAATAAAAAAATAACTATATGTTTAATTTTTAATTTATTGTTTTTGATAAATTACTTGTTAAATTAATTAAGATTTATGCAAACTATCCAAACATTAACTTTAATTAAAAAAAAACTAATTATAATTAGTATTTATAAATTTTTATCTACTAAATATTCTCAAACCATCAAACATCAAATCATTGAAGCATCAGTACTGTTGCACTGTTTACAACCCGAAAATGCTTCTTTTTTCATTATTTTTTTTTTAATCTTGGATTACTGGCACAAATGGAAGATTAGTTGGAGGTGGAGGTAGACAGATCACCTTTTGATTGTCTAGATGAGCACATTCATGGGATAAGTGTTTGAAATTAACAGGAGATGGAAAGGAAGAAGTACTCTAATCTAGATCTGCCGGCCACCCATTCAATTAAATATATATATATATATATATATATTGGATTTAAATTCGTGAGAAGAAAGTCTTAAGATGCATTAATGGCAGCCCTCTAGTCAAATAAAAAACAGTTCTTCTCTAGTGGAAAGCTCTTTGAAATATTGCTGGCTACGTGATGGTGCTGCTCTAATGAAGTCTTCAGCATTAATTATTACAGGCTTGTAAGTGAGGTTGCCTTTCAAGTTAATTAGGGCGATGCCGTTTTAATTAATTTTATGATTTAATTATGTCTATATATATCCTCTTCTTTGTGTCACACAGGATTGTTATTCTTGAGTTAATTATAATAAAGAAAAAAAAAAGGTAAAATAAGTAAAGAGTAATTAATCATTTTAATTAATCCAACGATTATATACACACGACTCTTCGACTTCCTCTAACAATCAACTAATCTTCTCCTTTTCTTTAGTATTATCCCTTTAGACACTGATGGCTGCTTTTGCCAGGTTTGGTTTATGGTGACATTGCCTGGGCTTTGAATATTCTGGTGAAGCAACTTCATTCGATCTCGATATCTTATTTTTATATTGACACGTCTTTTTTTTTTTTCAAACTCTAGTTTTTTTACATATTAAAAAATAATTGAAACATTATTATGTTCGTCAACGACTCATGAATTTACACCACATTGGTAGGCTCCAGTGAACCCTATGGCCTGTTTGAGTGTTTGGGAGTGGTTACGATTGTTTTTAAAATTATTTTTAATTTAAAAATATATCAAAATAATATTTTTTTAAAAAATTATTTTTGATATCAGCGCATCAAAATGATTTGAAAGCACTAAAAAAATTAATTTAAAATTAAAAAAAAGTGTTATATCAGGCTAAGACTTATGAACCTTTCATTTAATAACTAGATTATTCATGTGCTACACATTGCAGGTGAGAATTTTTTTTTTTTTCATGTAAGAATAAAAATATAAATAAAAATATAAATTTTAATTTTCAATCAACCCAATATTAAAGAATTAAACTGAAAGAAAAATATCAAATAAAAAATGATGAAAAATAACTCGATTCAACTCAGGTTAATTTATCAAACCAGGTCAGAAGACTTGGATAACTCCATAGAATGCAAATAAAAAAAAATTATAAAATCCAATTTTTAATTAACTCAGTGATGAATGATGAAATTAAAAAAATATATTCAATTAAAAATATAACAAAAAAAATCTGAGTCAACTTGACTAACTTGCAAAACTCACGACCTGTAATAACTTCATAAAATTTAAATTAAAATAAATTATGAAATCCAATATTTAGTAAACCTCGTGTTGGAGGCTAAAACTTAGAAAAAATAAGTTTGAAACTAAAAAAAATCTTAAAAAATACTAAGGATCAAAGTGAAAAATACCTTGACATTTCATAGTTCATTGCTATAGTGAAATACCAAGGTCTTTTAATATATGTTAGCTAGCCCATTACCCCACTCTACATCATGGCTTAGAGCAACAAAAAAAAAAAAAGATTTAAGCGTAAGAAAATATATCTAGGCATTGGTATTGTGTCTCCTAAAAAATAAATCTTTACCATGAATTGAACTCTATTTTTATCTAATATTGAGATGAAAACACACTGGATCCACTTGGGTTAACTCAAGCTGACTTGCGAAATTCATAAGGATAATCTTAAAAAAATAAATGGGAAAGCTTAATCCTCAATTAACTTAAAGTTGAAAGATGAAATTCATAAGAAATAGCAATCAATTAAAAAAGACTTAAATGAACTCAAGTCAATCAAGCAAACTTGTATCGCAAGTTGTGCATGTCATTAGATTCAATAAAAAAAATTATCCCAAATATTATTATTTTTTTAATTATATTATAATAAAACACATAATAATTTTTTTTATATGAAACATTTCTTTTAAAAGAAAAAAAAACATAATAGGCTAGTAGGACCAAGATAGCTAAAGTATATCATCGATAACAAAAGATGATTTTTTTTTTTTTTAGTTTTGAGTTAAATAAAAAAAATATCATCGATAACAAATGGTAAAATTATAGTTTTTTAAATTGAGGGAAATGCATTAAAAAAAAAATAGTCCGAATGTTGTGGATTAACTCATCAAACTTATGACTTGACTCGTGAAATCAATTGGGTTCAATGATTTTTTATTAATTTTTTGACCCAAATATAAAAAAATAATATTAATAAATATTTTAAAAAAAAAAAGTTCAAGCACGTGAGCTTGGTGGCCTAGCATGCCTAGGCCTAAAAAAACAACCTAGGCCCCTTGGCCTTCCAACCCAATCCACATGCCTAGGCCTGATTTTAATTTTTTATTTCTTAAAAGGGACACTCTTTTTTTTAAAAAAAAAAAAGAAATAAATAGACAATGCATTGTTTGTTATTTGTAGAAAACCAGTCATTAGAAAAATGAACTCTTAATTTTTTTTTATCCAAAATACCTAGAAAAATACCCTAAACACTTTAATAAATCTATCCATGACCTCAAACAACCAAAAAATAGGTAAAAAAACTGAAATCAACTCCAACCTAAAAATCTTCCAACGGTCAAATATGTATATTCGGGCAAGGAAAAGAAAAACGAACACCTAAGTTAAATCCTCTTAATCAAATGAAACTCATTGACACCAAAATCGATCATTTTTTATGGTTAAAATCATTGTTGATGGTGACTTTCTCTCACTACACTAGAATTCAACAAGTCTTTTTCTCTATTGTCACAAAAAAAAAGATTGAAAACGAGGGAAATGAAGTTTGGTATCAAAATTAAATTCTATACAACTAAAGGGACCGGCCACTTATTAATTGAAAATGATGGGAAATTAAAATGAACTTTTCAAATGAAGTTCAAATTGAGGTAAAAAGGGTTCAATTATGAATAAAAAAAGTGTTAATATCAAGTCAAAAATTTATAAAAAATAAATTATTATAATCAGTGACACTATTCAACAGTAAAAACACGTCACAACTTAGTTTTATTTTGTAATATAATGTTCATATTAATACATTATTACCCACAGAAACCACAATGGTTGAAGTTGACATGCAAGAAAAGCAAAGGGGCGGTTCTGATGGATTCTCTGTACAATTTCTTTTCTTTTTATTGGACAGAACCGAGCAAGTAGCAGTAGAAAACTGGTTGTGTGCCAAATCTGACTTTTGCTTTGTTCTGTGGCAAAACTGTGAAAATGCAGACGACGCTGCTGCTCTCCTCTCCTTTCCTTTTTAAAAAGTATAATCTCAAAGTCTCATACAAGGGTAATTAAAAACATGATTAATTAGTGCATTATCTTGAAATTAGCAGATATCTTTTAGGAGATTTCTTTAGAATAATAACTTATTATTTGGCCTCATTCAACGTGTGTCTCGCTAATTGCAAATCCAGATCACAGCCCACCAACATCCACACTAACCATTTTATATCAGCGAAGGCTTCTGTCACCTGACTCGACCATTCCCATTAAAGCCCTCATGTGTTCTTCTTCAAGCTTCTTATATCAGCAAGGCATGAGCAGCCAAGTTTATATATATATATATATGAGAGATTTTCATAGGATTTTGTGAAATTACCAGTTGAGTGTATGCAGAAATACTCATATGCCCAAGAAAATTCTACCTGTGAGAAAACTCTTTATAATTTGATTATAAACTTCAAGAAATCTTGATATCTTTTCTTTAATCGTTCCAAAATTGGTCATCATGAAAACATATTGTCCGTCCAGAATGATAGTAAATGTATTCGATCAAAACAATGACAGTGTTTTTTACTTTTTCAGCAAATGAAATATGGAGAAACTCACTCTCTAGATTTCATTGAGTAGTTTCTTAGGATTTTTGGTGCAGCTGCGCAATCTTCAGAGTTTCATGAAATTTTAAAATGTTTTTTCCATTCAAAACATTTTTATTTATTTTAGAATCTTTTGATAAAATAATATTAAAAATAATTCTTTTAAAAAATATATTATTTTAATACACTCTCAAACAAAAAACACTTCAAAAAAGTACAACTACCACTTCCTCAAGAAAACAAAAATCTTAAAAGCTGATGTTTTACGGCTCGTTTATTTTTATATTTTAGAAGCATTTAAAAATAATATTTTTTTTCTTTATTTTAAATTAATTTTTTTATGTTTTTAGATTATTTTTAATATGTTGATATTAAAAATAAATTTTAAATTATAAAATATATCTTATTTTAACATATTTTTTTTAAAAAAAAAAAACTTTAAAAACCAATCACTTTCGTAATTTCAATCACACCCTTGGTAATGTAGTATTGATAAATTTATTATCTTTCCAATATTTTTCTACCAGGCTTGCAGTCTCAACTCTCAATGGACAGTTCCTGTCATGGGCAGGCGTGGACGGGCATGGACGATGACGCGAATAAGTGCTATCTTTCTATTAGCTTGTCTTTTGCCAAGCTGACGTGGGTGCCATCTGCTGGCTCAGCATCTCTGCATCTCCCTCCTTCCACCAATGACACCCTTACACGTTGTATAATCGTACCCGTTCAAGCTCTGAGTGGGGTTACCTGGCCCATCTCTGGTGCATGAACCTGTTAAATTTGGACCTAAAATGTATGCAAGATCATGAGTCACTGCCAATGTGGTCGCTTCGTGATTTGGAATAAATACAAAAAGCTGTGGTGCTTATTATAATAAAGACTCTTTGCATTATTACATTATAAGAAATAAATTAACTGGCATAGGTATTTTACTGTTTCGTTTCTTTTAATAATCATAGTTTTTTTTATTTATTTTTCAGCTCAGTCCTTTCATAGTTATCCATTTTGGTTGAGAATTGACTTTATAATCCCTGAATGTATAATGAAATTTCAATTGAATCCCAATTTTCAATCTACTCGAGGGCAAGCTCTATTTTTCAATATTGTCTCTATTTTTGGAATAACTCTTAATTTAATCTCAAGTTTTGTCTAACCTTAGGCTAATGAAGGTATGGGAAATAAAAAGAGGGGGAAAGAAAGAGACAACTTGCAAATCAAGTTAGTGTATTGTTGTCGTGCTCGTGAGTCGGGTAACAAATTTGATAATTAATATAAGTTAATCGAGATCTGTCCAATATATTATCAGCTTTTAAAAATCAAATTAGTTTCAGATTTGATTAGATAATGAATATCGACTAGAAAAACTATATTTTTTTTATACATATGCTTCTAGGTTTGTTTTAGCATACACACCCATTTATTTTTCATTGCACAGATTCAATGATTTCTTGTTTTGTGTTATGTTAAAAAATTAATTCACCTCGTAGAAAAGCACATGACAATTTCTTAGTTATATTATAAAAAAGATGGTGATTTCACTATTCAGCACCTCACAAAATATTATGGATTTACATTTCATTATGTGACTTTTCCATATTGTTTTGTGATTTGTTTTATAATTCAAGTTTGTGTTTACTTTTATCATTTTATATTACGTTGACTGGGGATTAAACTTTATAATTTATGATGCAAGAGCTTTTTAGAAGAAAAAATATTTTTCTCAGTTAATTTTAATATTTTCTATTTTTGTTTTCTTGCTTTTTCAGTTTTTTCTTTCTTCTTTGAAAAGAATAGTTTTTTTATTTAATTTTTTCTATTAAATATTATTAGGGTTTTCTAGTTTTTTTCCTATATAAAGAGATGTAATAAACTTTTAGAAAATGAAGACATGGGTGAATAAATTATATATTTTAAGAGTCTCCTTATGTTTATAGTGTTCTTGGCCTTTGAAAGTTTTGACTTATAACAAACATCACTATCCTTTACTCTTGTTTGCATCAATTTGTTTTATATTTATTTCTATGGGGTTATCATAAACTAAAAAAAATCCTGATATTTTGGTTAGTTCTTGATTTTAAAAAAATAAATTTAATTTTATTGTTTGTGATAAATTAAAAATAGGAGGACTAGAATTGATGATGAGGCAAAAATACAAGCTTTTTTTACATTGTTCTTTCATCATTTTTTAAAAAAGAATTTTCCCTTCAGATTTTTTCAATTTCTTTCTTGATCCTTTTAGTTTGACAATTATGTGTCAGAAACAATACTTTATTTTGTCCATATTCCATTCCTCGACTTTAAGAAAGGTGAAAAAGTTATTGAAAAATAGTAAATGAGAGGAAAAGCGGTTAGTTGGAAATTATCAAAATTTGGTGTTAATATAGTCCTATTGATGAGAGGAGTATCACTCAGATGTTTTTTAGCGTTCATATATATATATATATATACATATATATATATATATATAAAGATTAGAGTTAAGAAATATTTTTTTTTGTTTAATTTTTTGTTTTTAAACCTATTTAGGTTGTTTTTAGTTAAGAACAAGTCTATTAAGATTCTAAGATTGTTTATTAGATGTTTTTAGGTTAAAATAGGTTTAAAAAATAGATTCTTTGATCCAAAATATCTTAGCTTGATTTTCCAGCAACATCTCTAATGGTTGAGATTTGGACAATCAAACGGAGTGTTGTCTACTGCTCTACCATAGTAAACGATGCATCACTAGATTTTTTAAAGAAAAATTAAAGGTTAATGACATGTTATTCATATTTGCACGTGAAAAAAATAAGATGAATGCATACAAGTTATTTATGTGGTTTTGATGCTTGGCCCTTTTCTTTTTGTGTTTTAACCTCAAAATGATTGGAATTGATCAGACTACACTAAAACCGATAAATATTTCATTTTAAATCCGAGCTAAGTAAAGAGTAGGAGTGGAAGTTTTCAAGTTTATTTACAATGTCAAGATGTTTTCTATGACATAAATATTGTTTTTTTTATGCTCAAATTTCCCCTTCAGATTTTTCAATTTCTTTCTTGATCCCTTTAGCTTGACAATTATATGTTTTGAAACAATACTTTATTTTGTTCATATTCCATTCCCCAACTTTGAGAGAGGTTCAAGAGTCATTGAAAAATAATAAAGTAAGGAGAAAGCGATTAGGTGGTCAAATTTCATTAACAAATTACCAAAATTTGGTGTCAATACATTCATATTGATGAAATGAGCATCATTAACATATTTTTAAGCTTTCATATATATATATATATATATATATATATATTAGAGTTAGGAAATATTTTTTTTTGTTCTTTTAAATAATTCAGGGTGTTTTGTTTTTAGTTGAGAACAAGTTTTTTAAGATTCTAAGGTTGTTTATTAGATGTTTTTAGGTTAAAATAGGTTTAAAAAATGAATTATTGGATCCAAATTATCTTACATTGATTTTCTAGCCATGTCTCTAGTGGCTAGGATTTGGACAATCAAACAGAGTGTCGTTTACTGCTCTACCATAGTAAACAACACATCACTTGATTTTTTAAAAGAAAAATTAAAAGGTAGATGACATATTATCCATCTTTGTTTGTAGAAAAAAGAAGAAGATGAAGGTAGACAAGTGAGCTTTCTTTTTGTTGGGTGAGGCATGCAAGCCCCATCTATGTGGCCTTGACGCTTGACCCTTTTCTTTTCGTGTTTTGATCTCAAAAGTGATTGGGATTGATCGGACTACACTGAAATTGCTGAAATATTTCATTTAAAATCAGGGTTAGGTTAATAGTTAGGTTGAAAGCTTTTAATTTTAACCCATTATTCAAAGTTTATTGACAATATCAAAATATTTTTTTATGATCTAAATATTATTTTTTTTATTCTCAATTTGTTTTTTGACCCAAGCCACAAAATATCCTATACAAAAACACACACAAGTGCTCTGAAAAATTGATACACTAACTTATTTAATATACGTTTGTATAGCGCACAGAGTACTTTACAAGATCAAGGTTAAATTCGAAAAAGCAAAGCCATTAATCAATTACTGACTAGCTGAATATATAATATTACGATATTAGCGTCAGTTAAAATAATAATAAAAAAAATGTACTTATCAGCAGCAATACTGCCCCAATGCCTCCACTGGTTAGCGAATTTCGTGCATGCTTAATTAGACTCTGGGATTTCATATTCGAAATGAGGGGTTTGATGAGTTCTTTTTTCCCCTTTTCTTTTCTTTTCTTTTATTTATTTATGTTATTATGAACAATGTCCTTTATTATCCATGCGAAATACTTGATTAATTTTAAAATATCTATATTTTTTATGAACATGCATGATTTTAGATTCAAATAGCTTATCTGGTTTTTTTTTTTATCAAATTAAAAGTCATGATTGAAACAATGCATCCACTCTCTTGCTTTATCATTGATGGATTGGTGGGTATGTGCTTCTCGGCCTTAGATAAGAAAATATTTGAAAATATTAATATGGTTGTTTTTAAAAGTATTTTTTATTTAGAAATATATTAAAATAATATTTTTTATATTTTTAAAAATTATTTTTGACATCAATGCATTAAAATATCTAAAAACATAAAAAAATATTAATTTAAAATAAAAATAAAATAAAAGATTTTAAATTATTTTAAAAATATTTTTGAAACATGAAAACAAAACAACTAAAATAAATAAATAACAAAAGGAGAGGGCAGACGTGGGGATATGGTTTGTTTTTGTTTATTTATTTTATTTTTCTTTTTTCTTTGGGAGGGGGGCGGAAAGAAATTGATCTGTGCATAATTCTATTCTAACTCAAATTTACAGCTATGAAATAATTAATTAATTAATTAATTAATTCGAGGCCCTGATCCTCTCACTCATGTCATGTGCGCACCTAAACTTGTAGAGGCGTATATCACTTAATTATTATCCTATGGGATTTTGTCCCTTTTTCTTTGTGAATAATACACAAGAATATTGATTAATATTTTAACAAGGAGTTAATGCAAAGATAATTCGAGACAAGCTAGCTGCTAGCCCCATGATCCATTCAAACCTTGACGAATTAGCATGAATCTGAGAACAAATCAATAAAAGGAAAAGCTGATATTATATATTTTTACGTTTCAAATTTTTTTTTTTTAAAACATAAATTTTTTTTTATTTTTTATTTTTTATTTAATATTTTTTTAGTATTTTCAAATCATTTTAACGTGTTAGTATCAAAAATAATTTTTTAAAATAAAAAATATTATTTTAATATATTTTTAAATACAAAATATTTTAAAATATAATATAACCACACTTTTAAATATAAAAGTATTTGCCATTGAAGTTTTTGCCTAAAACAACAAGATCAGAGATCGATCTCACCAACAAATCTCTATCATCAATGATCTGCCCAGTGTCACCCAAGACTTGTCGAACAATAATTTGCTCCTCTTTTACTACATAACATGCCCTCTTCTCCCTCTCTCTCTCTCTCTCTCTGTTTTCTTGTTTTAACAATAATAATTACGAAAGGTATACCTAGCTGATCTCAACCATTTAAAGTGTCTTACTATAATTACTTTTTAAAATATTTTTTATTTAAAATAAAATTTATTTAAAATTTAAAAAAATCATTTATGACATATTTTATTATATTCGTATTATAATTTGACATTATGTTTTGAAAGTATTTTTAAAAAAATTTAATTTTTTTTTATTTTAAATTAATATGTTTTTTTATTTTTTTATTATTTTAGTGTGATGATTTCAAAAAAAATTTTTTAAAAATAAAAAAAATTATTTTAATATATTTTAAAATAAAAAATATTTCAAAAAATAATCACAACTAAATTTTTAAACACGGTGAAAGGACTCGTAATTCTATCAAATGGATGGCGACGGTTGTGTAGTGACACAGCCACAGGCACTTGCAATAGCAATCTCATTGGGTCGTCGGTGGTGAGGATTTTATCTGGGAATTTTAATCACCATGAAAGGGAGGGAGGAAGAGGGGAGGTGAAAATGGTGAGGGCATTTTTGGACATTTCACGCGTACTCATTGGTGCTGCTGAGATTAGGTTTTTCTACCCTCTTAAAGACGCCTTCTGATTTCTTTAGTCAATTAATAAGATCACAGATGGCTTCCTATGGTGCACTGTATGGCTCCAATCATGCACCCTATCATCTCAGATGTACACGTGGCGCGATGAAGATCGTATGGACTTTTCGAAACCAATACAACCAAGTCTCGATTTTATTTTAAGGAAAGGTTTATTTATTTTTAAGATTCATGTCATCTAGGCATCAATAAATCTTTGTGATGAATTATAAAATAAAAAAATAATGGAATTAAATAGGATTGAGTGAAATGAATGATTTAGTTGATTAATTTTTTAAAAATAAAAATATATATTTGATTTTTATATTCTATAATTCATTATCTTCGCATGTGTAATTTGATCATTTTAGGGTATTTAAAAAAAAACAACTCAATTTCTAATGATTAACCACCAAATCTTTAATAAAAAGTAAAAACTACAATTATAAAAAAAAATAAAGGATAGAAAATATGTAAAGATAACAAAAAAAGAGATGGTGAAGGCAATTAACTCTAAGACTAAACAGAGATAATTTTGCAATATCATATGGTCATTTAAATTACTCCATGATTTACAAGTTATTATTAATCAATTTCTAATGATTAACCAACAAATCTTTAATAAAAAGTAAAAACTACAATTATAAAAAAAAAATAAAGGATAGAAAATATGTAAAGATAACAAAAAAGAAGAAGATGGTGAAGGCAATTAACTCTAAGACTAAACAGAGATAATTTTGCAATATCATATGGTCATTTAAATTACTCCATGATTTACAAGTTATTATTAATCCATTTCTAATGATTAACCAACAAATCTTTAATAAAAAGTAAAAACTACAATTATAAAAAAAAATAAAGAATAGAAAATATGTAAAGATAACAAAAAAAAAAAGATGGTGAAGGCAATTAAATCTAAGACTAAACAGAGATAATTTTGCAATATCATATGGTCATTTAAATTACTACATGATTTACAAGTTATTATTAAACAATGAAAAACGAGGTTTTTGTTTTTTGTTTTTTTTGGTTTTTTGTCTTTCAGTGTGAGTTCTTACACGCAACAATTTAACCTTAAAGTAGACTTTAAAAAGGAAGAAGCGAAGAAGACCGGTCGATCATGGACCAGCACCAGTCGTGAGTTTTGTTGGGACCCACCTTTGCTACTGAATACCTTTTGCATACTTTTTTTTTTCCATGATGTATACTACCCAAATGAAACTATACTTAGATTGAAGACCCGCGGCTACGACGCGTCCAAATAAATTTTTTTTCTAACACGGTGAAAAGACCATGTCAATTCATTGACAATAGTTTAATTATTTTATTATGTTTAAAAAATATAAGAAAAATGAGTTCTTTCTTAACGGCTAATGAACATTATAAAAATATTATTTTTAATAGTCAATTCATTGATTATTTTTCAAAAAATAAATAGATGCAATAAGTATACGTTCATTTTCTTGCTAACAATGGCGTGAAGCCAGCTCTAAATTGAGAAAATTACTTGTAACGGTCCAACATTTTCACAATAAAGGACGGGTGAGAGCAACCTCAGAATTACGTCGGAAGCCCAAAACCTTACGTGTAATAAGAGGGAAGGAACGAAAAAGAAAATAAAAGAGATGAGGTGGATTTGTTATGTAATTAATTTAAAGCTTTAAAATTGAAGTTTAGGGGTTAATAATCCGTCTCTTGTGGAAAATAAAAAAGAAAAAGAAGAAGTGAAAGGTAGCTAAAATAATAAACCCATGTGAAGCTCTAATTATAACCTTCGAATTTATGCTAATGCATCTTATGATTTGCCTTTATTCTTAAAGTTATCGTTGGCATTTTTAATCAAGATTATTTTTAAAGGAAAAAAAGGGCATTTTAATGAAGCTACAAAACCATTTTTCTCATTGGTTGAAAGGTAAAAACCTATCTTTCAAGTCGATCTTTCCATTGAATCCTTTTTTAGCCTCCTTAATTTTAAAATTCTAAAGAAAATCGATAGAGATTTAGGAGACGAAAAGAGATTATTCTCTAATTGTGCGGTTTAAATTTCAATATATATATATATATATATCTTAGCGTCATTCATTACAATTTTTACGACGTATAAACTACAAGGTTTGTTTTTTTCTTCTTCTTCCAAGAAATCATTGCATCAAGATCATTGGATTAAGCCATGATTTTTTAGGCATTGATCTATTCTTAGATGGAAGCCAAACGATTATGTGTTGTCTTCATTGCTTTCCATAACAAAGGGCTAGTTTTTATTAGTGTTACTGGAAGAACCTTCAAATTACAAAATAAATAAATAAATAAATGACCTAATCTTTTATTGTGGCTATAGGCACAAAAATTGTGGATTGGAATAATAGAAATATAATTTTGTCCTTACCAAAAAAATTGATTAAGCATGTAATTGGGGGTAAAAATGTTTTTTTTCATAGAATACATTTTTCATCGCAAAATTAACGAGGGACAAAATGGTTTGAACATATTTTTTGTTACAGTGTAATAATTTTTTTGCCCTTAAAAACAAAGAAAAAAAAATCTTTGGGTGAGGTTTTTTTTTTTTTAAAAAAATAAACTGTTGAATTACGGTCATGCCCTTGGAGGGGCTTCTTCGTCTTTTCCTTTTCTAAAAAAACAGTAAAATGACAAAACTAACCTTGGAATTTGAAAAAAAACAATGGTTATCTGCGAGGGTGTTTTGGTCTTTTTAGACTAGTTTGTTGTTACTTTTAGATTTTGTCATTGTCAGCTTAGTAATTTTTAAGTTTTTAAAATTATTAAAACAAAGTTGTTGTCGTGCGCGTCATAACCTCTGTGCCATTTAAGTGGTGCGTGAGGGACTGTGTGGTGGCCAAAATCCTACTTCCGTCGCGGTGTCGGTAACGACACATCATCCTTTTCCCAACAATGTGGTGAGTGCTCGCGGAGGAGGTCATGAAGGTTTTTTCTTTCTTTTCTCTCTCATTTCATATAAAGGTGCCCTTGAACTTTTAAAAAAATAATTGTGTCCTCGGGTTTGTAATCTTATCGATTATGGTTCTTCTTTTTTTAATTATTGTTTATTTGGCTTTTGATGCTTTTTGAAGTTTAGATTTTTTTAATTTCAATTCTAGGTATTTTTTCAATTTGATTTTTTTATCCGATTTTGTCTCTCTACTTTTAATTGCTCTATTTTTGTACTATATACTTTTCTTGATTATTATTTTTTTTCAATTTCATCCCTTTTAATTTCATTGCATTTTTTTCTTAATTTATTTTTTATCCCTATTGTTTTGATTGCTATGTTATTATCCTTTTCTTGATTTGTCTTTTTCTTATTCTTCTTCTTTTTTCAAAATTTCAATAACTTTTCTTTATCATTTTCTTAGTTTTTGTTTTGTTTTCCTATTTAGCCCCTAATTATTTTCTTTCATTTTTTATACCATGTTTGGTTTGTATTGTTTGAGTTTTAAATTGTTTTATGATTGAATATTTTACTGTGTTATTTTTTCGTAGTTGCCTTTCAACGAAGCAGTCTTTTTATTGAAAATTGATTTTTTCTTCAAATTCATCATTTGAAATTTAGTTATTAAGCCCTCAACTTTTTTATTTTTTTACGTTTTTTTTTGTTGAGTTATCACGATCTCATATCCTAGATAAAAGGTTAATCAAGTTAACCACGGTTACTTTAGATTGTTTTTCCTCAATTTGTTTTTATGAGATTAATTTTTTTTTTAACAATTTCATACTTTGATGTTAAATTATTGGCCTTTGAGCTATGCAATTTTTTTGTTTTTCTTTCTATGAGGTTTATTTCTGGAGCAGGTTGGTTAAGCGAACCCGAGTTAGCTTGCATTTTCATTCACAATGTTTCTTTTTTTATTTAACTTGGATCTTTTTTATTAGGCCCTTCCTTTGGAGGTCTAATTTTTGTTTTATTCCAATCTTATGTCGCATGTAGCGGGTTAGTCGAGTTAATCTGGATGACTCAGATTGTTTTCCCTCGATTTTTCTATGATCTTTTTTTCTTTTAGTTTCATCATTTTACATTGAATTATTTGTTCTGAAGCTTTGTCATTTTTTTTCACTTTTCTTATTGTTTGGTTATTCCGAGAGTGGGTTGGTAGAGTTAATTCAGATTGGCTCATGGTTTTTTTGACCTTTTTTTTATTAAACTTTGGTTTTTTAGTGCGTCATCCTTTTGAATTTTTTTTTTAATTATGATCTCATATCACAGGTTGTTGGTTCATCAAGTTACCTCGAGTTGACTAAGATTTTCTTATTCGACGATGTGTTTTGTAAGTTTTTTTTTTCATCCTTAACTTTAGGTTATTTGATCTTGAACTTTACAATTTTTTTTGCGGGTTCTTTTGATCTCATATCCTAAGTCATGTTTTGGTTAATTTAACTCAGGTTGTCTCAGATTATCATCGCTTGAATTTTTTTTTCCATTGAATAAGCTTGATCTGACCCGCTACGTGGCGCGCGCTATCTATCTAGTCTAATTACTATGCTGCCTCAAGACTCAGATTTCATAGTTCATTATTAGGGAGGGATATTGAATAGGGTTCACTCCCAAGCTAACTTAATTCCAAACTCAACAAAATTTATCAAATTCATGGGATATCTATATGCCTACCATGTATTATGGACACTATTGTGTCCTCTTGTTTATGTATTTATTTTTATTTTAAATTTGTAATAGAAACAATACTAGTTTACATATTATACTGCATGTCTAATATATATATATATATATATATATATATATATATCACTTAAGAGAAAATATCCGGGTCATAGAAAAATATTTGGGATTGTTATTAAATTCAGCTCAACGAGTTAACCTCGAAACCTCCTGATCCAACTTCTTGTTTAGCCCGAGTTTAAAATTAAATCATGTGAGAATTGATCTGACATGACCTAGTCGACTTGGTCAATCTAAAGGCACCCCAATTGATTGGTAGGATAAAATTAAAAAAAGAGAGAGATGAAATTGACAAGAAAAAAACTTGCCGACCAAACTTCTTGCCTAGCTCGAGTTTAAAATAAAATAGTGTGAGAGTTGTCTCAATATGATGTAGTCAATTTAGCCAGTCCGAAAGCAACCCGATTAACTAGTAAAATAAATTTGAGGATAAAATTAAGAAAAGAAAGAGAGATGAAATTGACAGAAAAAACCTCTCCACCTAATTCCTTGCCTGCCCCGAGTTTAGAATTAAAATGTGTATTAATAGTTTTAATGTGATTCAATCAACTTGATCGATTAAAAGACAATCCAAACTATTATTAAAAAAAAAAGAGAGGATGAAATTAAAGAAAAAAAAGATGAAATTAAAATTAAAATAAATGCTATTTATATATATATAAAAAGCTTATGAACAACGAAGCTACGGAACATAACATAATCCATGGAATCTAATTTTTTTAGGTCATAGTTTGAAAAAGATGAAAAATGATTTTTCGAAGGAATTTGCAATGCAGTAAGATTTTGAAATGATATAGTAACAGTGCGTGGACATTCCAGCAGCAAGGTTTGCTCGATTACCTTCCGATCTAAAAGGACAGAAAGGGCAAAATACATTTAGTGGGTCCCTTTTCAAATCGTTCAGCAAATCATACGGTAACAAATAAGCTGTGACCACGAATGGTCACGAGGAATGTTGTTTTAGCAGTGGCCTTTATTGAAAAAGACCCATTTATTTTTTATCAACATCATGTCATCCCATACATAAGTCTTCGAACTCTATATATATATTATCTTTTCCTTGTTGAGTAAGGACCTTCAAAACAAAGTGAAGCCACACAAATTCTCTTTGTTTTTCTTTTTCTTCTTCTTCCCTTTTTTATTTTTCAATTTTTTTTTGGTAGCTTTTCTCTTACACCTTCCTCAACTCATTTCAACGTGCTTCTCAATAATAATAATAATTAATATATTTTTTGAGTATTAAATAATATTAATAAGCCTGCTATATCTTTTATTATTTTAATTGATTTTTGTTTAAATAGGGAGTTTTATTTTTAAAAAATACTCTATTTTAATATGAAAATATTTTAACATGTAATCGAGATGGATATGACTTAGATACATAAAAGTTCATTTGAAAAATCACAATTATTTAATATAAAAAGAGAATGTTTCGAAAATATTCATATTTTTTTCTCAAAATAAAAATCAGATCATTTTCATTTGTTTTTGACAATAATTCTTATATATTTTATGAGGTTTTGAGAAACATATTCGGGACATCCAAACCAAAAAAAGAGAAAAAGTCTATAGTCAATGAATACCATACAAGCAATAATATTCACAAGGGTACAAGTAAGAATGGATATAATTGTTTTTTAAAATAATTTTTATTTGAAAATATATTAAAATAATATATATTTTTTATTTTTTTTTTAAAATAATATATTAAAATGATCTAAAAACATTAAAATATAATTTTAAATAAAAAACATAAATTTATATATATAAAAAACACCATTTAGAAAACAATTCCAAACTGCTATTCTACCATTTTACAATTTAAGGTTAAAAAATTAAGTACCTTCTTACACTATATATATATAAAAAAACTGAAACCTGTTAATAAACATAAAAACAAAATAAAATAAAGCAAAAGCAAAGAAAGCTCCCCATCATCATTTACATAAACAATATAACAACAACAACAACAACAAAGAGGTCATATACATAGACAAAAACACACGCACCTCTTCTCTCCTTCTCTCTCATTTTTCACCTTCCTCTTTTATTAGATTCCTCTAAATGGTCTTTTCTCTTCTTCATTGGATTGTACAGATTCCCAGCTGAAAATACTCTTCCATTTCCTGCTAGATTTTTTTCTTTTCTTTGCTGTGTTTGTTTCATTTTTGTTTCCTCCATCAACTGCAAGACCTGGTGATGATGTATATATTATAGAACTCTTTCTGGGTTTCCTGGCTTTTACTTTCTTTTGCAAACACTGTTTTCTGGGTTTTCTGCAAAATAGCCTTATATACCCAAGAAGCACTCATGTATGCCTCATAAGGCTTGAATATAAAGAACAAATTTATACAAAGTTTTGATCTTTTCTACAACTGTTTTTTTATATATAAATTGAGTTTTAATATCTCTCTCTCTCTCTCTCTCTCTCTCTCTCCCCCTCTCTTGTAAATTATTTTCTTTGAATTTTAATTTTCTTGACTCAAGGAAAAAAGAGAGAGATATGGGCAAGCAAGGACCTTGCTGTCACTGTGGAGTTACAAGTGAGTTCTTGTTTCTCCTTTTTTTTTGTTGTAAAAACTTGGATTACCATTGAGTTCACTTTTTGTTTTCCCTTCATTATATATTCTTGTAATTGATTTTGTATACATAGAACTACAATTGTATCATTGAAATAGAATGGCTATGACCAACGAGGAAGAGATTACACGGACAGACACAATAAATTGAGAACACTTGCTGTTCTGTTTGTTTATACATGGATTCTGAACAACGGGCGTCTTTTGTTTCTTTGAACACATCATATACTCATCTGTTTCTTGTTTTCAACTTGTTATTGAATCTACAAACCCTTCACTCTATCTCTTGTTTGGTTTTTTTACCGCTCCAACAAAGCTCGAACATATCACATCACCGTAAATTGGGTTTGGAGTCTGTTGAATACAGGGGAACTACATGTTTGATCAGTATGGCCTTCTTGTTTCTGTATAGGATTTTATTGAGACCAAATTCCGAGTCAAAGTGTATCGTTTTTCTTTGCAGAACTTAATGATCCAATGGAAAATGTACTTCCTTGGCATGTCCTATTAAGTTATTCATGTGTATTGAGTTCTTGACTGACTTCTTGTTGTATTCTTTTCTCTTGGGTTGCATTTCTGCCAAGCTTTGCTGCTATCAAATTTATTCTTGTACATTTTTTGGGTCTTATACTGCTTAAGCTCTGAAACAATTCAATTCAGTTCACGTGAAACATATATCTCCATTATTTTTCCTAAAATCTGAACTTCCAAGTGATCAAACAATTCCTTTATTGTTCCATTGGACTTTGGTCATTGTTTGGGTTACATTTGTTGGGAGTGCAATGGTCCTACGTGTAAACTCCAAAGAAATGAGTTCATCTCAAGTTTGCTGCAGCTTGAACTCCTTTGAAGGAGCTCAGCTTATGCTGCTTGGCTATAGCTAATGTCTTGTGGTTTGTCAACCATTATTGACGGATTAGCTGCTGTGAGGAGGCAATCACATTGTGGACCTGAGTTTTCTTGTACATTTTATAGAGTCAGCAGTGTCCATCAGAGCCTTTTCTGGTTTGAATGGCTGGACTTGCTTTTATGTAGTCTCCTCATTCCCATCATTTGAAGCATTATGAGCTGCTCGCATGTGATTCATTCTTAGAAGAGAGACACAGCCGGACAATACCACCACATTAATGCGCGCGCACACACACACATATATTTGCTAAGTTTTAGTCCTTAAATGCATGAACTTCTAGCCTAATCTGTTTGTTGTGTCAAGTTTTGGATGAGAAATATTTTCTCCTTGGTTTATTTATATTAATTTAAAATGCTTCTCCTATCAATTTTGTGGATAAACTTGTTTAACATGCATGTGTATTGCTGACAACTATCTTCCAACAGGCACACCTCTTTGGCGCAATGGGCCTCCTGAGAAGCCAGTTCTGTGCAATGCATGTGGATCACGATGGAGGACAAAGGGAACACTAGCAAACTATACCCCTCTCCATGCCCGGGCTGGCCCTGATGATTATGAGGATCATAGGGTCTCTAGGTTGAAGAGTATATCTATGAACAAGAACAGAGAAGTGAAACTGCTCAAAAGAAAGCCAAATTATGATCATAGGGTTGCTGAAGGTGTTGCTCTGGATTACAACGAAGGTTATAGAAAGGTTGTAGATGAAGACACTAGTAACAGGTCAAGTTCTGGGTCAGCCATATCCAACTCAGAGAGTTGTGCACAATTTGGCAGTGCAGATGCAAGTGATTTGACAGGTTGAGCACCCACTAAGATCAATCTTTGTTCTGTGTTTTGATTGCTCAAAAGAGAATGGCTCTCAAATAATGTGATTGTTTACCATGTGTTAAATTGAGTGGATTAGTTGCATATCTAGTTCACTTGAATGCTGTGCTTGGTATAAGAAAGTAATGAATTCTGGAAGCAGCTCCAAATTTATAGGAAATGAAAAAGAAGAGAGGTTATCATAGTACTGTCTATGTGCAGCAAGGTACATCTCATAAGAATCTCACTCTGATTTTCTGAATAAACAGAAGCGACTTCCTTGCTTTTCTAGGATGCTAGCATACTGGAAGCTGGCTGCTATGATACTTTATCTCACTAAAGACGTAATACTATGGTATTATGGTTGACGCCTCTTTTAGTGGGGCTAGTGATGCGTGGGAGTGTGACTGGAGCCAAACTAACCAATTTGCTCAGTACTTTTGCTCCGCAGTTTTGGAACCAATATGCTTGGTACTCGTGGCTTTCTATCACTGACTGAGTTTTATAGGGGACAGTGACTTAATTTAGAAAGGTTTATGCAGTGTTTTGTGCTCTCATCATGCATGGTGGTATTGACTTATACATGTATTCTCGTTCTTTCTTCAGGTCCAGCCCAATCGGTTGTGTGGGACTCCTTGGTACCTTCTAGGAAGAGGACCTGTGTCAATCGGCCAAAGCCATCTCCAGTTGAGAAGCTTACAAAAGATTTATACACTATTTTGCATGAGCAGCAGTCGTCATGCTTCTCTGGCTCTTCAGAAGAGGATTTGCTTTTTGACAACGAAACTCCAATGGTTTCTGTTGAGATAGGACATGGAAGTGTTCTCATTAGACATCCAAGCTCAATAGCTCGAGATGAGGAATCCGAAGCTAGCTCCCTTTCTGTCGAGAACAAACAATACTCGACAAATGAGGCCTATTCCCATCCTGTGATCCTTCCTGTACATAATGAAAACAAGAGTGTCAATATGGCATATCCTATTACTGTAAAAACTAAGAACCTCAGCGGACAAGGGATGCAGCAAGAGCAACTTAATAGGTAACTCATCCACGCATGTTTTCGAAACTTTGAAAGGCATTCTTCTTTAATATATGGAACAAGGATAGAAACTCACTGTCAGTGTCAAACCCGGATATGATGTTTTTCTATCAACATCACCTCCTAATGATTAAAATTCAAGTGTACATATAAATACAGGCAGGGGTAGGTTTCAGCGTGGATAGAGAATATTCACAAAATAAGCTGATGAGTGGGTTTGATCAGAGGTTTACATTTCAGACTACTACTAGGATCTAGGGGGTATTGGAATGGGAAAGAAGTGAGAGTACATTGGTAACTGTTACTGTACTGGTGGTTCATTTTTCAACTGTTTGGAATTTCAGGGACAAGTCTCCACATGAAAAAGTACACATCCTGGGAAGTCATAATTCACCACTTTGCAGTGTTGATTTGAATGTAAGTTGCATTTTTTCTCTCTCTGTATCTATCTCTTGTCATCACTAATCACACGTGGCTTTTTTGTTAAGTACATGCCACTCAATTTCTTGCACAGACCGAAATTTCAAGGTTTACTGTCTTCTTTTTTCTAATCATTTTTGAATGATCTCCTACTCTTCCCCCACATCTATTTAATCCTCTCATGGAGTGAACCAAAGTCTCAAATGTTTAGATATGTGTGGAACAGATATTCTTTAATATCATTCCCCTTGTGTGCATATCATGATTCTGCTCATGGTTGTGTAGGATATTCTTAACTTTGAGGAGTTTGCAAGACACTTGACAAATGAAGAGCAGCAGCACTTACTAAAATATCTACCTCCACTTGATACCGCCAAACTTCCCAACAGGTTAGCCTTATGCCTTGTTTAATATATTTCTAAGTGTTTAATATGGTGGGAAATGAACACTTTTGCAATTAGGAGACACAAGGCTTGTATTTGCTGTCAGTTGCCATTTGATTTTATCTGTTTTTCTTTTCAAAAAAATCTGTATTCATTAGCCGTTCAAGTCAATCATTGCATTTGTCAATATCATCATGAACCTGATAGCATTTGCATTTATAACCAAGCCTTTAGTGTGCCAAGCATGGATTAGAGTGGGGTCAGTTCACTGAAAAATGATATTAACACTGTTTGCCTTTGTTGGTGTGTGATTATGTGTTGTGCAAAGTATTCTATCGCCCCTTATTCAATCTCAACTGAAATATACTCAATCCAAGATTGATCATGATTTATTGTTGTCTTTGCAGCATCAAAAGCATGTTTGATAGCCCACAATTCAAGGAAAACATAAATTGCTATCAGCAACTGCTTTCAGAAGGAGTCTTTGATCTCTCCTTCTTAGAAGCAAAAACTGAGGACTGTAAGACTTTGAAAAGGCTTACACTGTCCAATTTGTCAAAGTCCAAATGGGTGGAGCGTTATCATCTACTCAAGGTTTGCATTGATCTTTTTAAAGGGGGAACATTGTTGCATGAAAACATCAATTCCTCGGAAGGTGGACATGTGATTTTAATTGCTCATTGCCTTCTCCTTTTGGCTGCAGAAGTGTAAAAATAGCACTGGGAAGTCTCTTGTTGGAAAGGGACCAAATCCAAATGTTGTTGCATCGAGTAATTTAGTTGGTGCCAAAAGATCACGTGACAACCTAAGTCAGAAGTTTTCAGGTTAGCAATATACTCATCTTGGATGTATTATCGAGCAAGTTGATCTTTTCTATTATTTTTCTCTTAGAAGCAAATGACTACTAATGGTGACATTGAATCTGAAAGTTTAATAACTAAATTCTACTTCTAAAAGCTAAGAAAAAATTGTTAATGGGAGAGGAACATGCTAATACAAATAGGCATACAAAATCAATTTTGTGCTGATGTTGGCTGCTTTCTCTTATATTGAACTGTGGTAACAGAGATGTATCAAATCCTTCTCGTCATATGTAGAAGTTCATTTTAATCAGAACAGTGTTTGTTAAAGAGCACATATAGGTAGCACATGTATATGTTCACTCATTGAAACATGCCGACCACAAGTAGAAATTGCATGCTTCCTGGACATAGTTAATTCTGAGAATCCCCCTGGAGATATTGCAAGTTAGCCACCACCAGCATGAGTGGTGAAAGTTAAGAGTGATTGTCTTCCATGGACATCACTTCTCTTGTATGGAACCACTTTTATGATATGCTTTGCAACTATTCTCATAAGCTTGTTTTTGTCTACTCTCAGAAGCAAAGTCAATGAAGAGCCCCAAGAGGATTGTCATGAAGGCTACCTATGAGATCAAAGAACTCATAGACAATGATGGTTCTTGCTTTAGTCCAAGAAGCCTATTTGCCTTGCCTCCTGATGGCAGTTCCCTCATGCTGGATTCTCTCCATTTTGTGGATGAAAGTTCTGATCAGGACCTGCTGCTGGACATACCATCCAATGGTTCATTTGCACAGGCAGAGCTCCTTTACCCAACTAATAATAGTTTTGGCCAACAGGCTAGCACTAGTAGTAGCTCGATATACCCGCACCTAGGCTGCCCCTAACAATGTTGGTTATATTGATACTTTTAATCACTAGGGCCAGATAGATGCACCTTCTGCTGAATCAGGTGACTAGGTTAAACATGTTTTGCATGCCAGAACCAGCAAGTCTGTGAATGAGGTTTGATGGTTGCTGTTTTTTCCCTTGATTATTTTGAACTTGGTATGCTAAGAGATCGACTCCTGGTGGGTTTTTGTATAGGTTGACAACAGATTGTAATATATGGCTAAAAAATGCATAGCAGCTGGTGATTTCAAGAGTTATATATGCAATTGTAGCTGTATTGTTTGAGATATCCATTCAGTGGTTTGCTTTCTTAATCACCAACACTGAGGGAGTAAAAACCGAAAGAAAAACAGGAGGATTGGCTTTCCGGGATGCATGAGAGGAAAGTAGAATAGCTTTTGTACTTGCCTTTTGGAGGATGCCTACCTGGTGCTACTGGCCCGTCCGCATCTAAACTACGTGTTCCATACTCCAACCGAACACCAAAGGATAGAAAGAGAAAGGAATATACATCCACGATGGGATAACGTTTTTGAATGTGATGAGGAGGAATCAAGAGGACGCATTTTTGTCTTTGAATTGGACTAGTAGGTGCAATGCTGTTTGCTTAAGACCAACTCTGATCACTGGGATTGGTTGCGGGAAAATTTGAAGCTTGTCGCTTTTCTGTCTTTGTAATCGGGAATAAGTCAAATTCTATATAATTTGATTTCGTATCATGTTCAAGAGATTGCTAGCTGGGCGATCCTTTGTTAGTTTCAATCACTCTGGACTTCGCCTACCTTTTTGAGTTGTTTGCTGTTTCCCCTTGGGTATTTGAAAGGATATTTTTTTCTTTGTAGGTTTGTATCATGTTGATGTTCGGTTTGGTTGGCAAGAAGATAGAGGAATCGAATGAAGTCATGATTCCAATGGCTATGGTTGAAAATGAAATCGCTTCAGAAGTGTTAAGTGTTTTACGAAAATAGTTCTCAATAATTGCTTACAATCTCTATCTTGATGTGTTCTAACTCAGCAAACTCCGATTGCTTGTAAAAACTAATAGCTCACACTGTCATTCTCGTAATTTGATAGGAGAGCAAAGTTGGGGAGCTCTTGTTGAAATGCAATGGAGACTGAGATGGGAGCACATGAACTCATTTAAGGGCCCCTATGCTTAGCTAAGGTAGCGGCATTCAAGCTTTGCTGCCCTGCAAAGTTGGGGAGCTCTTATGAAACCATTGATCGCTATACTAAGGCCATATAGTTTCTTTCTCCCAGCGAGGCAGAAATATAGAATTATCCATACCTAGGTTAAGAATCGCAAGCTGCAGTGTTTACAGTCACAAAAGGCACCCTCCATCCTCTCTCCACTTTATTCTATTTGTTTGGGAAGCCATTAAGTTCAACAGCAGGTCAAGAGACGAAGACCAATGACCCAAAGTTCAGATGGAAGGCTATATAGAGGAAAACGCACTCCAATCCTTACGGCAGTGCCATTGAAGCAAATGAAAGAAGACTCTAGAAGTCAACGTTATCCATCCAAAGCATGGATCATGGTGGGCCAGTGGCCAACCATTGTGTTTTTATCCTGGCCAAGGAAGGCAACTTTCTTGCTTGGCGTTGTAACTACTTAGAGACGATGACAAATGACTTCCTTTGGTTCAACTGAGCAAGCAATGGCTATGTTATTCAATGATAAGAACCTCACAGTATTTTCAGATTTCCCTGATTTCAGGGGAGATAGAAGAAAAAACGTGTGCCTTTCACCGTTTTCCTTGTTTGACAGCCAGTGCATAATAAATTCAAGGTCTGCTTGGATTGCATAGCAAGGGCTTGACTTTAGACATTCATTACTTCTACTTCGAAGGAACGATGGAGAAAGCAAAGGGAGAAGGAAAACATGTCCATGCAAACAGTTGAAACAAAGGAAACATGTCTTCATGTCCTTGTATTTTGAAAGTATAAAAATTCACATCTTATAAACAAATTTATTTTTACATCTCCATATCCATCACTGCAACTAAACAAGCTTATATCTCTTCTATATTCATCACTTCTATCGTAGACACTAACCAACCACTACTTTAGAAAACAATAGCAAATTTATCACAAAGTTATATAAACATGACATGACTATACAATACAGCCTTGCACCTCACAAGTCACAACCAGCTTCAAAAGGCCTAGAGACGTCTCGTAACTTATCTGCAATAACATGCCTCCCTGCCTTTATAATACTCCCCTTTTGGACGTTGACAGGGCCTAAGGAAAAGTCATCCCACCTATCTTTGCAGCCTCCAAGATACTTAACTTTTCCAAACTTGGATCATACCGCTCTTCCTCTGCAAGGATCTTCAACACATCTAATAGTGTGATCTGAAGATCCATACAAGTCATTTCAGACAAAACAGTATCATGCTCCGCTTCCCCTGCTCCTGCATTCTCCTTCCTTCCTGGTACAGATGCCGGCAGCACACGTTTTTCTCTAACACCATCCTCCTTGCCACAAGCGTTTGTACCAACATTAGGACCAACATATCTAAACTTTTCAAGGTCATCTGTGCCTTTTCTAGCAGAATGTTCCTCCCTGGTATTGCAAAATACATTAGCCTCCCTCTCGTCCACTCCATCATCGACAAATCTTAAGGTTGTATCATTTCCTTCAAACTCATATTCTATCACCTCAGTAGAAAATTCCAGCTTCCTCTTCGCTGAGCTCTCTCCACTACATTCCCTACCACCACCATTCACTTCAATCACCATTTCTCCAACTTGCTCATTTTGTGGAGATTTTAAACAACTGTTAGAACCACCCCCTCCCTCAGAACCCAATTTCTCCACAGAATACCCGAGATTCTCTCTTCTCCTCTCAGTTTCACGCACTAAACTGCTCCTTGGACTCCCCAAACCCAGATTTTTATTCAAACGTTTTGCTCTTTTCGACTTAGCCGTAATTAAATCCAATGTTTTCAGTAACCTCTCGTCACACTTCACAGATTCAGCCCCTACACTAGCTCTTCGAGTCCACTTAAATCTATCCAATGATTTCACCAATCTCTCAAAACTTTTCCCAATTTCAGTTCTTAGACTAGGTTTTGGAGTAAAAAAACCCAGATTATTATCATAAAGTTTCGATCTTTTAGTCAAAAACTCGCTGAAGACATTATTTGAAGAAGACGAAGGAAATCCTCTTTTCAAAACCATACCTTTCGTACACTTACAGTGAACTACTTCTTTGTCCTGAGAATTATCCCCACCACCACCCAAATGGCCTTCATGCTCAATTCTCTCTGTAAATTCTGCCTCTGCAGTAAACCCTAAATCCTTCTCTATCGAATCTCCGGCACAATCTCCACCATCAACGGCCATAGTTTCATCAGTTCCTGCTCCGTCAATCATCTGATCTTCCTTTGCGTAAACAACAGCGACCTCCTCCTGCTGCTGCTCGTGCTGGTTTTGGGAGCTTGAGAGGGAGGAATCTTCAGGCGGAGTGGAAAAAACGTCGTCTTTATGGAGGATAGAATTTTCTTTTGGGTCGTCCTCGTGGTTATCCTCTGGAGTTTGTGGAGGGGAGACCATGGTGATGGCGGTGGAGGTGACAAGGATTTCGGCGTCGAGGGAGAGAGACTCGTCGTTTGTTTGTGGTTCAAGAGCGAAGGGACAGTGGTTCAAGTGTTGCTCTTGGGAATCGGAGACTTGACTCAGCTTTGTTAATGCAGCGAAAGGATCGTTTTCCTCCATTTTTGCAGACAAAGATTAGGGTTTTCTTTTTTCTTAAAGAGAGAGAGAGAGAATGGGAGGGAAAGTTAGTCTCTAGGGGTTCGATTTTTTAAGTTGATTTTCCCGCCATTTGTTTTGAACGGTTGGTGATTAAATCGATGGTGTATAATATATTTTTGATGTGTATAAAGACGAAATGTCGTTTTGCACATCGTGTACTTCTGCTTCCTAACGACCTGTCTTGGCTTCCCCTGTTTAAACGACTTGGGTTGGGTTTTTTTAAAAACATTTTAGTAAATATTACTTTTTAAAATAATTTTTATTTAAAAATATATTTAAATAATATATATTTTTTATTTTTTAAAATTAATTTTTAACATTGAAATGATAAAAATATTTTTAAAAAAATTAAAAATTTTAAAATATAATTATAAACCACTCTCTCAAATATCCCCTTTATAACATTTAGCAAACCGTGAATCTATGACCGTCACGTCGTCTATATAACTCAAAGGCATGCGATAATTTGGTTCTTCCAGAGCATCCAATATCATCACGAACTTTAATTAAAACCTTTATACTCTGAGAAAATTAAATTAATTACAAATGATTATAAAAGGTCTTCGGTATATAATAATAAAATAAAAAAGTTATTGAAAATCAATTCTATATAGTCATCTAGTCTTTTTTGTAATTTTAAATTAATTAATTTGCAAACCGTAGCCAAGAAGACTCATATATATTTTTTTATGTTTGTCTATTCATATTATAAAGTGTTTAGTTTTTTCGTTATATATTTTATTAAAATCTTTTTTATTGGGGAAAAGAAAAAGGACATCCTTAATTTTATGTTCAATGTATCCATATCATTTTCAGCTAGTCATCATCCATGCTTCATACTCTATCTCTTGTAACCTCAAATCAAAAAACATAAAAATAAAAAAATAAAAGATCTTGAAAATATATACGTACCTATTTCTTGTTTAAATTAACAAAAGCATTCAAAATTAAACTTATATTTAGAATATATACAAACTTGGCTACCACTCCCAAAACAACATCATACATGATATTAAGCCAACGTTTTTTTTCTGTGAAAAGTAGTTTAGTGAAAATTATTTTTTAAGTTTTGTTTGTATTTGTTTACAACTAGAAACATTGATCAACAAGAAATATTTTATAGCAAAAAACAAAATTTAACTTGGTTTTTAAAAAAATATTTTTTTTATTTTGGACGGAAAATATTATATATATATATATTTTATTTTGAATCTTTTTTTTTTTTAATTTCATCCCTTAAAATTTGATTTTTATATTAACTTTGATTCTAATTTTTTTTTATTGTTGTTTTCTTTTCTCTTTTCATTTTTTTAATTGAAAAATTTTATCTATCATTTTGGTCTCTGTTCTTTTGATTGCTATTTGTTTTTGTTTGAAATAATTTATGAAATTGTATTTTTTTTATAATTTTATTATTTTTCAATTTTTTATCTGTTAAATTCGGTCTTTATTTTTTTTAATTGTTATTTATTTATTTGGAATAATTAATGAAATTATATTTTTTTCCATTTCATCCCTTAACTTTTTTTATCTATAAAATTCAATCCTAATTCTTCTAATAATCTTGAAAAAAATATTAAAAAAATAAAAAGTTATTTTCAAACTCATTTTCATTACATAACCAAACACTGAAAAATGTTTTCTAACTAATTTTTCATGACATTACCAAACATTGAAAAATAACTTACTTTTCATACATTTATTTTTTTAAAAACCATTTAAAAAATATTTCCAAACAAATCAACAGGCTAAATTAAGCTTTCTGGATTCAAGCCACCTTGTTACTTAATGAGTTTTCTTCTTTACATCAATGAATGGTTTTTGGTTTGTTAATTTATTGTTTTTTTTTTCTGAGTGGATATTGATGCATTATTTATGGCGAAATCAATTTTCTGTACAAGACTTCAAATTCATGTTTTTTTTTCTTAAACTATCATAGGTGACGTGATTCTAAATCAAGGCAGCGAGACTTTAATTATTTTATTTTATTTTGAAGATATTAGAATTATGTTTCAAATGGTGTTTAAAAAAATGATTTTTTTTTTAAATTATATTTAATTTTTTTTGAATTGTTTTGATACATTAAAGTAAATAATAATAATAAAATATTATTTTAATTTATTTTAAAAAAAATGTTTTGAAAAGCAATTATAAAATGAAAAGATACCATGCTTTATTACTTCAAGATAGTTTTGATTGTTATGTCGTTTGTCTGTATATAAAAACATATTTAGGTTGTTGGTTATTTTAGTTTTGATTTTTTGACGGATCTGTTTGTTCCCGAGGTGTAATTTTTTATTTTTATTTTTTTAAAAAACTGTCCATGTTCTAATTATGTAGGATGTTGAGGTTTTCTGACTAGTTACATGTCGCGTGCAGGAGAAGATGACGTCGCGTTTCTGGACACAGGTTTTTGGTATTTGCTGATTGTAATATACAGGTATCTCTTGGAGGAACTGCTAGTGATAGCGATGAATCCGGTGATCAGAAGCATGTGCTCAGGCCATCCAAGGAAAAGCGTTTGAGGAGATGCCGGCCACTGCTGATCAAATGAAGAATGCTATTTATGAAGATTAATGCATGACTGGTTCAGCTTCCAAGGGAAGTTCTGACAAGATTAATAGGCAACTTGAGAAAGCCATGAGGGTCAGGGAGAGCCTGAGAAGGTTCCGGCCCTTTATAATATTAAAGCTATGGCTATGGCGCTGGAAGATTTATCTCGAGCCAGGCTTTGGCGAATAATTAAGGAAATTAAGGTAAAAAGAAGATGAGCATGCAGTAGCAATTATGCCAGGGCTTTGAATGCAATAGAGAGGGAGTTGAAGAAACATAATAAACAACACGAAGATCAGATTAATAAGTGCAGGGAACGTCGACCCTGAAGGTGAGGAGAATTAAGAACCAGAGGCTGACGAGGAGCCAAAAGAGGAGGAAGGGTCAGATTTGGAGTTCCAGGGGGACCTTCCAAGATTGCAATGTTTGACGAGGAGGAAGATGTCGATGACTGATATAATCTGTGAAGGATGAGGGCTGGCCGGAGAAGATGATGATTAAGAAAGATAAGCGAAATCACTTGGTGCATGGAATTAATATTGTGAACAAAAAGCTTAAAGGTTAATTAATGAGCATATATAGTAGATGTCAAATTTAATTTAAAATGTGGTATATTTAATATAAAAAAATAAATTGGTATATGATTAAAACAAATTATGGGTATGATTTAATCTTTTACTATTATTTCTAAAAACTTTCTAAAAAATACTAAAATTATTATTAAAAAAATACATTTTTCACATGATTTATCAAATTTTTAGTCATTTTATAATTTTCGACTATTTTATTTATTGTTATTGTAATGATTGTTTTTTTTTCTTTCTAAAAAATACTAAAATTATTATTAAAAAAATACATTTTTCACATGATTTATCAAATTTTTAGTCATTTTATAATTTTCGACTATTTTATTTAATGTTATTGTAATGATTTTTTTTTTTTTTAAAAAAAACAAATCAATTTTAGTGATCAAGACTATCAGAAGATCCCAATAAGTGGATATATATATATCCTTACCAATACAAAGTACAGAAACCCAATTTTTATTGTGCACAGCAAAGAGAAATTGCTGGATCACAAAATACATAATAAGTTAATAACTGAAGACAAACAAACTAAGCAGCTTCTTTATGTCCGACTAGTTGCAAACGAGCTAATGACTCAGTCCTTCAATCTTCAAGGAAGCTGAATGGCTGAGTCATAAGCAACCCCAGCCTTCCAGTCACTCGGTAAGACATTATCTGCTCGGACCCATGTCACCTCTCCTGCACTGCCACAGACCTCGAGCTTCAAGCTAATGGCACCCTTTGGTGGATTAGCCATATCCCACACTGCCCCATAGGCTCTTCTCATGCCTCTCCATTCCTTGCAATCCTCCTGCATGTAATTAAACGACATCACCTCAAGTTTTCACATGCTAATTCCTGTATATATAGTGGTATTAATTACAAGTAAAAAAAGAATATATCAGATAAGAATAAATCAAAACATACCTGCCGTAATTCCACAGCCAAAATCTCATTTTGGCCAGCTTGGTACAGAAGAACTATGGCCAAGTACTCAGGAAACCTGCTGTGTTCATGGACCTTGAACATGAGATTATAACCAGGGAAACGGCAAGGGATCCTCCTGAATTCTACATCAACAACACCATACGCGAACAGCTCTGAGGCCATGTTTGGACGTGCCATTCTTGCGTATGCACGTGTGCTGAGGATGAAGTCAGTGTTGTCTCCCTCACCATAGTCAGTAACCACCACGTTCACCCCATCATCGGAGCAAAGGTTTGGAGCTTTGCAGCTAACCTGAAAATGTTATCAATCAACAATACGTAAAACCAGCATTATCAATAGTTAAACACATTTGTTTATTACCCTGAAAGTAACAGTTAATTACTTTCAATACTGATAATTAAGTGCCTTGAATTCACGTACCTGGTAGCAACCACCACAGCCAGTACCATTCTTGAAGAGTCTTGAAACACCAGCTACATTAGCGTCGTTGACCGTCCCTCCATATCCTCCAAACCCGCAAGCTCCAGCTGCATAACATTCACATGCATGCATGTCAGCACTTGTTTCATGCAAAACAAATATGTTTTTAAGCTTACACATGCAGCAGTCCTCTTACAAGTATCTACATCTGCATAACTAGATAAACAATATAATTATGAACTCTGAATAAATAGGAGATCTCGACACACACACACACACACATTTATACTTACTTGGTGTCCCTAAGCAGTCAGGGCTCCCAAAATAAGTTGCTCTTGAGCATGTGTAGTCTTGGGAGTGACTTATTGCAGGCAGTAGTGTCACTGCCACGACACAAAGAATGGAATAACCATATCTAAGCGCAAACCCCATAATTATCATCACACTGCCACACTTGTATAATCAAGTAATGGTAACCAGTTGAGAGAGAGTATAAGAGAAAGAAGAAAATGGATGAGAAAGCAGGATTTCACAATACCCTATTTATAGTTGAGGTCTGAGAGGCTGTGGCAGCTATTGAGGAATTGCTGCTACTTTTTTTTTTTTCTCTTTCAAATGGGATTAATTAGGTGGTAGGATGAGAGTAATGGGGTGCACATGTCAATGTAGACTCTCTCCTTTATTAACCCATCGAGACCTTCATTTCCATGGTACTGGAAAGAGGATACATTTGCAAAAGTCTGCCTACCTGTTGTCTCTCTTCACTTTTTTCGCCAACTCCTTGTGCTTAAAATATTCTCAAAGCATTCAAAATGGTTTTTACGCTATTATTATTGTACTTTTGGTAATAGGTTATATTTATTTTTTCTCCTCAATGTGATGTGACAACTGACAAATCATGACATTTTCTTGCTTCGGACATTCAAAATAATGAAGAAGAAAAAAAATCCCCTGGTGATATTTTTTATATATGTTATGATTAATTTTATTTGGTGGAAAAATAATATAAATTATATTTTAAAATTTATTTAATAGTTTAAATTATTGTGTTAAGATGTTTTTTTTATTATAATATTAAAGAGTTTTAATGACCAAGTAATTACGAGTTCAAATTTTATTGTTTCTATTTATTTGATAAAAATTAAATATAAGATAATATGAGTTTGTGGAAGTTTAAAAAAATATATTAAAAAATAATATAAATTATAATTGATATTTTACTTAACAAATTAAACTATTAATAAAAAATAATTGAAATGAGATTAATTATTCTAATGTTCATTATATACCTGCCGACATTTAACTAAGGTGGTGGTATTCTAGTTTCTACTGGGTGAGACCAGGATGCATGGGAGTAAGAGAGAAAAGAGCTCTGCAGCATAATAATTTAATTTTATCAAGTTTTAAAGTTGTTTTTTAAAGGTTATATTAATATTAGAATTATTAAAAACTTATATTATTTTTAATTTTAAAGCTCATGAGATTAATTAAGGTACATACAAACTGGTTCAAATATCAAAATTAAAAAAAAAAAAAGAGAAGATAGCAGCATACTTGCACTGTTGTCGTATATCCCAATTATTCAAGAAGATAAGCAGAAATAAAATGGAACCCTTCATAAGAAATTTGCTGACAATAGTGTCATTCAAGGATATTGTCCTAAGATCAATGCCATTGTATATCTTGCTAGAAATTACCTTGCAAAAGGGGGTTTGCTTTCTTTCTTCTTCTTCTTCTTTTTTTTTTAAAAACAAGCCTCCATTCCTGTTTCTATCTCTTGCTTAAATTATATAGTTTGTGAATAAAACCACGCAAACAGAAAAATAGGACTTGACAGATTACAATAATTACATAAATCATTCGTATGGGAAAGTGATAATTTCCTTTTTAATTCAATAGATGGAGGAAGAGGAAGTTCAAGACATGGTGAAATAAAAACTTTCCATCAATTATACTACCACCTACTTGGATTAATTTAAATTGAAATAAATGTATAAGATCTTATGAATTTGTATAGGATTTTCTAATTATCAATATGGATTTAGATCCTAACTTTCAGGACGAATTCTATTAGAGAATAATATAAATTATATCTTGAAACCTAACGGTTTAAGTTATTGGATTGAAATGGTTTTTTAACATGATATCAGAGTTTTGATGATCAAGCGGTCGCGAATTCGAATTTCACCATCTTTATTTATTTGATAAAAAATTAAACACAAGGTAATGTAATCCTATACAAGTTTCAAGCTCAAATTAAATACTTTTACTTGAGAGGATATGCTAGAGAATAATATAAATTATATCCTGAAATTTCACCTAACAGTTTAAATTATTAGTTATTTGACAAATTCAAATATCAATTACATTTACTATTTGATTTTTTTTTAAAATATTGGCTATATTAAAATCATGCTTCAATGTAAAATGAGTTTCACACACTATATGTACAGAGAATATGTTATCATAATATTTGATATCCCCGTTAAGAAAAAATTAGAAATTAATGCCTCACCATTAAATAAAAAGAAACAAATCTAATAATCTAATAAAAATTGATGTTAAAGGTCAAAATTAATTTAAATTAGGCAAGAAGCATTATAAATCTAAATTAAAATAATAGCAATGCCTACATTAGATACAATTTGACTGACATGATAAAAAATCTTAATGTTATACAAACAAAGAACAAGTTTAAAATGGATAAATATTTAGATTGGATCATGAAGTTATAGATTAAAAACACAAGTACAATGATAGCAACAACTCGTTAATTAATTTTTATTCATATGTTTATAGAATTTTTCACAAAATTAATTGATACTCGAAAAGGATTTTTTTAATATGGAGGAAAAAAAGAAATTTAAGAAAAGTACGTTGTTATTTAGCATCGAGAGTAAAAATACCCTGAATCTAATCTTACGGCTATATTAATTTTTTTCTAATTACTTATATTTAAAACTTTTTATATTTCATATTTATTAGAAATAATAGTAATATCAATTTCAAATCGAATTTAGATCTGAAACTCATCCATTTAATAAGCAGGTTAACGAATTCGGAAAAAAATCAAATTTAAATCATAAAAACTATATAACAGATTCATTTAATTACATTACAAGAGAGTCAGATAACATTATACTATAATTACACATCTGTTTGTAAAGTTTAACACACACACACAGGCTTTTACTTGTTTTGTTCTCGGTCGTGAACTAAGAACAAACTATTTGAATAGAAAAATCTCACCGAGTAAAATCTCATCGAGAAGGTCATTCAGTGATAAGGTTTCTTCTTCGAATGCTAAAATATTATTCGAGAAGCTAATAATTTGTAACTCAATTGATATTAATGTCTCTTCTGTCATTAAGAGGTTTTGATTTCCAATCTTTTCTTTGCAATAAACAAGTAAAAGCCAAAACCATGTAGCTGAAGCACAGAGGTTCTCATCTCCACAGCCTTGTTTCTCCTTCAAAACACGTTTTCTGTTCACAGCTTGTCAGAGTCTCGAGTCTTTCATCAATTCAATCTCCAATCCTCCAGCCAAAGACTCTTTAAAATAACCTAAAAAAATAGAGGATTTTAAGTACAAAACCATGAGCAATTTTAACTCTCAACAATTATCAGCTCAGTGGTTCACTCATAACTCGACAATTCACACACATAACGCCAAGATCCCTCCTAAGAGAATGAATTAGGCCTGTTTGAAGATAGTGACAATCACTGTAAAGGGTTTGTGAAGTATGACATCACCCTCAGGACGCACTTGAAGCAAATAATGGAAGAGGCACTGTTGATAACTGGGGCCAAAATGTGTATGGGGAATCCCCTCCCTACACTTGCAAATCTGTGATGAGAAAAGAGAAAAATGTCTTATATTATAGGGGATGAAGCTCCTATTACCTGACAACAAGGAACACCATGCACTAACCAAATTGCCTCTTTCGATCACTAGGAATCTTTTCTTGTAACGCATTTTTACAGAAAAATCAAAAAGCAAATCCAACTTGTAACGCATGCTTACTATATTGTCAAAACACTTTCCAAGTGTCTCACTGAAGAAGTCTCAGGTAACAAATATAAAGCAATAATGCTGAGGTGGTGTACGGTGTACCCATGAAAAGAACAAGCACTTGCATTAATTTCATACCAGAACATGCTTGATCTCAAGAGCAAGAGCAGTGGATTAGTGAAGAGCAGGATTGATGCAAAGTTGGTGCATCGATTGAAAAGGTGTAAGGCGGTGATTGAATGTGCATGTTCTAAACCAAGCAACCAAGCAACCAAGCAACCAACCCAGTCATGAGTGCTACTCGACCTGAATTTGTTTTTTCCTTGCCCACCAATACAGTCTGTGAGGTTCGGAGCAAAGCCCACCAAGCCCATTGGGCCCCAGAACAAGTTAAGTTGAGATGAGACCCCTGCTACCCAACCCATCTCTCAAGATCACCGAGCTACCTTGTTAGGGGAGGTCAGGATGAGGTCGTGGCTCCTCATGGAAAATTGCAACCATTATCCCACATCCAGCTCTGCTAAAAAGAGGAAAATAGAGTATCTTTCATCATTCATTTTTGACAGACGAGAAGACGGTGTGGCATTACCGTTCTGGGTATCATTCAGACTTGTTCACAACAAAAGGGACCAAACCCTGCCTAAGAACTTCAGTTCCTAGTAACCAGCAACCATAGATTGAGGTTTGTAACCAAACTGATAACTATCTGATTAAAAAGTAACCGTTAATCTTACCAATTCTGCTTTCACTTTCTTTATTTCTTTCCTTGCAAGTTCAACACCTGTTGCTTGACCTTGAAATCTCCCAATTGGCTGTAGATTGATAGAGAAAGTGCAGAAAATTTTGATTTTGAATTCTAGAAACTGATTGCAGTCAAGAAAAGAAAAACTAGCAAGATATAAGATGGGATAGAATAGAGTACCACCTATATCACAAAAATACCCGCTTTATCATGATCGTTGATGAGGGTAAAGCAGAGGGGTTTCCCCTCGAACCAGCAGCCAAAAGCATTACCAACACAGAGAGTAAATATAGGTGGCTTGACATACCTACAGTGGTGTAAAACATTCTTGAAGAAAATATACACAAGAATGCCCTCATGGGTGGGATTTGGGAAGGTTTACTTGTTGCATTCATAGATGGCACTGAGCTTATTTTAAAATCACAAAGCAGAGAACACACTTAAATAGAAGGTCATTAATAAACTATTATCACAATAATATATGCTCCACTACATATAAATATCCTACTCGTCAGAATTAAACTAGTCCTTGCTCGCACTATCAGCAACTAGGCTTTGGAGCTGGCAAAGATAAATGTATTGCCCTATAGAGCATTTAAAGCGCACTATTCATGCGATCACATGCATATGAATTTTTACAGAAGCATACGTAAATACATAGAAAGCAAACTGCTTCTTTTCTTAGCATGGACATGCATGGTTAACATTAATAAGAAGATGGCATATACTCCAACACATAAACATCTCCCTCATCCAGTCCAACACAGTAAACAGACTTGGGGAAACTTTCTAAATTCACAATCTGTTAGGAAGCTTTGGAAGCAATGACAAAAACTATTATCCTGATTCCTCCGCCGACGAAGGGAGAGAGGAAGCAATTAAGTTGAAAGAGAGGCCCTTGAAGAAGAAGAAGAAGATGGAGAAGAAGAGATCGTTAGGGTTCTGTTAGGTTTAGTAGTTCGTGAAGAGGCCGTTGTTGATTCTAACATACGCCTGTGGAACACGACGGTCGATGCCGTTGCGGTTGCGACCGCCATTGACGGTTGTGTTGGACGGGGGTGTGTGAGAGAGAGAAGAGAGTGAAGCAAAATAAAGATACCGAGGTGAAGTGAATTGTCGTTGGGTTTCGGATTTTTGAATGTTTCATGGGTCACATATTAGGCTCAGAGGCCCAACCATAAAAGCCCAATTATTTTTACAAAATTACCGTTTTTTTCATAAATGAAATTGATTTTGTTTTAATTGTGTGGATTCGGTTTTTTTAAAAAATACTTTTTGTGAAGTATACACATAGTTAACTTTCAGCGTGTTTTAGAAAAATGTTAGATTTTTTTTTAATTTTTTATTTGAAAATATATTAAAATAATATATTTTTTATCTTTTAAAATTTATTTTTAATATCTATAAATTAAAATAATATAAAATTTTAAAAACTATGGAAATGATAATTCAATCAGTATGCCGAAGTAATGAAATTGAAATGATATGCTTAAAAAAAAATGGAGAAGAAGAGATCGTTAGGGTTCTGTTAGGGTTCTGTTAGGGTTAGTAGTTCGTGAAGAGACCGTTGTTGATTCTAACATACGCCTGTGGAACACGACGGTCGATGCCGTTGCGGTGGCGAAGTGAGAGAGAGAAGAGAGTGAAGCAAAATAAAGAAACCGAAGTGAAGTGAATTGTTGTTGGGTTTCGGATTTTTGAATGTTTCATGGGTCGCATATTAGGCTCAGAGGCCCAAACACAAAAGCCCAACTATTTTTACAAAATTACCGTTTTTTTCATAAATGAAATTGATTTTGTTTAAATTGCGTGGATTCGGTTTAAAAAAAATACTTTTTGTGAAGTATACACATAGTTAACTTTCAGCGTGTTTAGAAAAATGTTCGAATTTTTTTTTAATTTTTAATTTTTTAAAATTTATTTTTAATATCTATACATTAAAATAATAAAAAATTTAAAAACTATGGAAATGATAATTCAATCAGTATGCCGAAGTAATGAAATTGAAATGATATGCTTAAACAAAAAAAAAAACGCAACTAGGCTTGGACTGGCACATACCGGGCTTGGCTTCCAGGCCCAGATCTAAAAATTAACCCACCCTTCTTTCTCCCTCGCTCCCGCCAAAAACAAATTAACAGTGGTAGGAATATATGAAAAAAGACCGCCAAACGTTTCACTTCTGTTAAAGCTTTAGCGCTAAAAGCTCCCCCAAAGAATGGAAAAACAAAGAGGTCTTCTCACTCTGTCACTTCTCCCCGTTTCTTCCTTTTCATTTTCAATTCGATTTCTTTATGTATTTAATCACCAATTATCTCTTTATCTATTCGATATCACTCTTTGATATTTTCCAAGCCCTCCATTTCAATGGCTATGACCCAGAAGCAGCAATGAGTCACATCCTTGAGAAATCCCATACCAAGACTACGAGAACGGGCGACGGGAATCGGGTCCGTTGAGACTGATAATTATCTGATTTGACCTCGGTCATCTCATGAGTTATAGACTTTGATTTAATAATTTTATTATTTTTGTATATTACTTTTATAATAAAATTAGATGTCGGTAAAATCAAGTTCTAATTCTAAAAAAAATATTTATATAAAATCTTGATAACTTTATATAAAGTAAAATAAATAAACCATGAATTTCTTAATTAATCTAATATTGAAGAAAAGTAAAATAAAAAAATAAAAAAAATTAAAGGACCAAAAACTAAAAAAAACAAATTAATTGATGGACAAATCCGTGAATCAGGTAACTCAGCTCAACACGTCAAAACTGCAAACTTGATAAAGGACACCACTAGGATTAATAACTTGTTTTTTATTCTAAATTACTATTTATTTAACTATACAATAATAAAAACAAATAATCATAGAATCAAACGTCAAACCAACATTGAGACTTTTTATTTTTTAAGATTTTGATAATTTTATAGAAAGTAAAGTGAAATAAATTATGAAACTTAATTCTCAATTAACCCAATATCAAATGATAAAATAAAAAAAATATATATTTTTAAAGTAAACTTGTCTAACCCGTCAACAGGCTCATGAACTTTCTAAAATTTAATAACATGTTTTTTTTTTCAAATCTATTTTTTTAACTATATAATTAAAAAATAGATAATCACGTAATTGAGTTTAATTAAAAAAACAAAAGGCACTCTGCTAAATTTGTGAATTGAGGTAACCAAGGTTATCTTGTCAAACTTGCAAATCAGGTTATTGATTGCATAAAGTTTAATAAATTAATTTTTTTTTTCAAAATCATTATTTAACTAGACTTTTTTAAAAAAAGAATAAATCATACCGTAATGCTATAATATTTTTCTGATATCTACTTCTTGAAATATTTTTTTGATACTGTGATAACCATATAAAATATAAATTAAAATAAATTATTAACTAAATCCTCATAAACACATCATGTAAAAACTCTATTAAAAAAATAATTAAAGGAAAAAAAGGGTTAAAATAAATAAATAAAACCATAAATTAGAGATTCTCCTAACTAAAATAAGAGATTCTCAATTATTTTTTGAACAACTCCTAATTAAAATAAGAGATTCTCAATTATAAAAAAGAAAAAGAAAAAAAATTATAATAATAGTAGAATATCAAAGATGTAATTCTGTGGGCGTAGCAGGTGAAGCATGCATTTTTTATGGGATCTGAACCTGATCCTTGATGAAGTCACCAGTTTTGACTTTTGGAAGCATATTAATTACACGGGTCTAATTTTCTAGCAGAATGCATGTGGTTAAAAGTACCAGCGACCTTCCCAAAGGATGCGAGTGGTTAAAAGTCATAATCGATAACGTCATCTTCTTAACTGATAAACTTTTTCATTTATACGTTTTAAAAACATTTTTAAAAACATTTAATTTAATATATTTTTAATATTTTTAAATTATTTAATATTAAAAATAATTTTTTTAAAATAAAAAATAATTTTAATGAATTATAAATGAAAAATACTTTGAAAAACAACTGTAATCACGTATAATAATCATACATTTAAATCTTTTAGGTTTTTATAATTTTTAATTTTAAAATATAAAAAATTAATTAAAAAATATATAAATTAATTTGAATACTCCTATTAATAATAAAAAAGTAAGTAATTGATGACATGATTTTAAAAGTATTTTTTATTAAAAATAATTTTTTTATATTACATCAAAAATTATTTTTTAAAAATTATTATTTTAATATATTTCTAAATAAAAACACTTTAAAATATAACCACGTATTTAACAACTAAAATGCAAGGTACACTCATTATTCATACACATTTTACTGTTTACTAAAATAATGAATTTATTTCTTTACCTTTTAAAAAATATAATAGGCTTTAAGATAGAGGTATTTTTTTTCCAGAGCTTATTTTGTAATAGTTATAGATAAAAAAAAATACAATATCAATTAAAATTTTATGTTTTGAATATGGATAGAAAAAAAAAAGATGATGACAAAATTATCAAAGATGATGGTGATGCACCCCATAGTAATTAACGACATGTTTGAAAGTATTATTTTAATTATTTTTTAAAATATATTTTATATCAAAATATATTAAATATTATTTTTTAAAAGGTGTTTTAAATGTAAATGCTCACTCCTGTGCTTTCTTGCTTGTTAGTGATTAAAATTATAATTGATATCGTGAATAGTTAAATATTATATTTTTAGAGCATGATATTAATTAAATATAATGATTATTCTAAACTGCAACATCTTAAAAATATTCTATTCCGTCAAAAATTTTGCTTCCGAGTAATTTCACCTTTTATTTTGATTTTATATGCTAATTTTCTAATTTATCCGTATAGTGGGGTGAATTTTTTTTTTTCCTCCGAGCTCTCGCTGGAAAGAAAGTACAAATACCCTTTGGAAGGCTGAGGATAACTAGATCAAACGTAGCCATGAACTGACACAAACACAAGCTCTAGCTCAGGCTCAAACTCCATAAACCAAAAAAAGAAGACAATCTCCATATCAATGTCTTTGTTCCCTCCGCCACTAACGCGCCTTCCACCCTCCTTCTCTTCCAAACACCAGTTCATTTTCAAACCCACACTCTCTCTCAGACCCACAAACCCTCATTTTCTCCTCTCCACTTCCAAGGCCTCTACAGACGATGGAGGAGCTGGAGTTTCAGCCTCTGCCGCCACTGTAGAAGAACCAAAATTGGAGCAGAAGGCACCAGATTCTTCTGAATCAGTTCCTGTGGCTGAGAAGAACTCTAATGGAGCTGTGGCTCCTGGTGGAGGGGTGGAGGTTGAAGTGAGTAAATTTGAGGACCCCAGGTGGATTTCAGGGACTTGGGACTTGAAGCAGTTTGAGAAAGATGGAAAAACTGATTGGGATGCTGTTATTGATGCTGGTGAGATTTTTGTTTTTTCTGGGTTTTAGATTCTAGTCTGATTGATTATCTGCTTCATGACTATTATCCAGTGTTTTTTTTTTTCCTGTTTGCATGCATTGTTTACTTTTTGGAATCTCTCATGCTTCGATATTGTTTCTGATTGAGTTTTTTTTTGTTCATTTAACCATTTAGTTCTCATGCAAAAACATTGGGTGTCTGTGTTGTAATTTCAAATAATATGTATTCCGAATTGCTCTCCTTTTCGCTGCAATTTTTTGTAGAATGTGTTTCCTTTGAAAAAACATTTAACATGATTCGAAGCAGAATAGAGCCAATTGTGTAAAATTGAGAATGCATTGGTTTTACAGATGGTTAAATGATGTGGTGAGACATGGACTAGGTAATTAAGGCTAACTGTCTCTTAGGAGAAGTCGTCATGACCATTTTAGTTGCTGTGTTTGTGGATTTCTGTTTAAAAGGAGAAAGAGTGAAAGTGGCTGCATTACTGGGGCTTGGAATTGACTGGTGTCATGTTCTTCACCCACAAACTTGTTCACATATCTGTGCATATAAATTTTTTAAAAAATTTGTAACAGTGGGAGCGGCTGGATGAATGGGTCCATTTTGTGAACACCAGACAGGACCTGCTCATCCAACAGCTTGGAATAATGGGATTGAATCAGCTTGTATAGGTATTGTTTCTTGGCAGGTAAGTGATATGATTCCACGTACTATGTAAAGAAAGAGTGCGTTGTGCACCATCATTTGTATTAGTTGCACAAGCTTTGCTACTTAAATGAGCTTCCTCTGTTCAGGGAGGAGTACACCACCATATACAAAAGCTGTGCTGAATTCATACCCTATTTGGACAACAAGTTTATAAGGAATTGTTGGTTTGCATTACTATTTTATTATTAGTGCTGCAAAGTAGCATTACTATTTTCTTGTCATTCTTTTTCCTCGATGTAGGAATATTGTATTTACGATATTTGAGGCAGGCACTAAAATGTTTTCAAGATTTGATTTGGTTTGGAGTCCATGGTGTTACTTTATAGAATGCACAAGTCTATTCTTTATAGATTGTTGTTCAGAGTCCTTGTATGCATGTAAATGAAATGATATCTTTTTGTGCTCTAGGTACATGTTATCCTTGAGAATTAGTATTTCAGAAAAACGCCTGATGATTGATCATGCTGTCCTTATTCCTTGCTGTAGCATCCACATGCTGCTCGTCAATTCCATTAACTGTTTGTTGTTAAATGAAGTAGTATTTCCTTGCTTCCAGTCTGTTGTATCTCTTGATGGTATTGCTCGGCATCTATTGACATGGTTTAGTAACCTTTTCAGAGGTTAGGAGGAGAAAATGGCTCGAGGGTAACCCAGAATCATCAAGTAATGACGACCCTGTTGTTTTTGACACCTCAATAATACCATGGTGGTCATGGATGAAAAGATTCCATCTGCCTGAAGCAGAACTTCTCAATGGTTTGTTAAGATATTTTTCTTCCCATGTTCACGAGGAAACAGCCCTTCTAGCTCTTGTGAAACTATCCAATGTGCTTTCCTGAATTTTATGCAGGCCGTGCTGCAATGATTGGGTTCTTCATGGCTTACCTGGTTGATAGCTTGACTGGTGTTGGTGTCGTTGATCAGATGGGCAACTTCTTCTGCAAAACTCTATTGTTTGTAGCTGTGGTCGGAGTACTTTTAATACGAAAGAATGAGGATTTAGAAACCATAAAAACATTGCTGGAGGAGACAACCTTCTATGACAGGCAATGGCAAGCAACCTGGCAGGATGAGACATCTTCCATCCCTAAAAACGATTAGCTATAAGGCAAATTCAACCTTTGCTTTTGTAATGATTTCTCGTGTACTGTTGTAATTTCGCTTGATAAGAGTGAAATTTTCGTTGTAATGCAGGTTTCCTTGAAGTTCAAATGCACTGAACTTTGCTCTTTTCTTGAATATTTGTGGAATGATACCTGAATCTCTTTTAGCCATTCACGGGGTTGCATGATAACAAGCTAACGCCTGATGTTTTCTAAGAATATCTCGAGGCTCATATAATTTAACGGATCCACGGTTGATCTGACTTTGAGCATTCATGATAAAAGATCAAACAAAGGGGAAAGGGGCATTTTTTCAATACAATTAATGACGACAAGAGAAGTTAAACATAAATTCTTAAAGAGTATATATCCACCATTAAATGCCGATTACAACAAGCACGTTAAAATATAAGATAAATCCCATCTTAAGCTTCTTTTAATCTGGAATCAAGCTCGGTAAGTTTATAAGGGGTTCGTTCCATCCACATGAAATAGCAGCCGTAATGGTTTTTTTTTTTTTTTTTTTTTTTTTTTTCTGGGGGAATAGGTAATCCATAGAATGACACAACGAAGTAGTTGAATCAAATAGAAAGAACATCTTTCTTTTGCTTTTTGCAGAAAGAATGCGTTCTATTGTTTGGACCCACACATTCACACCTCCAAGCAAAACGCAAAAGCAACTTCACTTCTCGATCAGCCAAGTAATTTCATAGATGATATTTTCTAGTTTTGGCAAATTAATGGCATTGACTGATCAACACATGCAACAGAGAGAGAGAGAGAGAGAGGGGAAATCACCTCAGAGTGGTATCTAATGACGCGCATTGTCATGTTGGATTCTAAATCCAGCACAAGAGGCAAGAGTGCCATCATCTTTTGGGAGGTGTTCTCAACCTGCAAAACCAAATTACCTTCATGTTGAATTAACAAAAAAAAAAGAAGAAAAACAGATAACAAAAAGAGAAATGGTTCTTTAATTACTTTGATTTCTCGAAAAGGGGTAGAAAGGCTCTTTTCAAGCTTAGAATCCAGACCAAGAATGCGAGCTGCATAGCGAAAGTTGCGGTTGGTGGCTGCAGGAGCATTCATGGTTGCCCTAACTAGCTCAAGCAAACAAAAGAGTGAAAATGAAAAGGATGGCTATAAAACAAAGAAAGAGCAGCAAGAAGAAGAAAAGATAGTCAACAAATGTAGAGTGCATTGAATCTCCGAAATTTTCATTCTACTTGCCATGTAAAGGTTTCACTAATTTGACAAATCAACAAATGCTAATCTTATGAAAAGATTCTTTTCCCAATCATTTTTTTTGTCGAAACATTTTAGCCATTGATCTTACAAGATCCACTAATTAGATTCCCGGATTCAGTTAATGCATCAGTTTTTTTTAAAATAATCTTGGGTCCCTTCACTTGTTTGCCAAAACTAGATTATTAATTAAATCATTCCACGCCAAGAACAATCTCAAGGAACTGGAAGTCCTAAAAACATGACAGATGAAAGAATAAGCATGCATATCATCAACGCGCTTCTAGCTCAAATGACTGTCTGTGGCTTCTTCAAGAGATCGCAGGTTCATGTTGCTGAGTGCTGAGGGGTGCAACTCATTAAAGGGCAAAGGCAACTACACTTTGGTCTCACCACAGTAGGAATGTCGAATAAATTAACCATTCATATTAGTTAGTGTCTTTGGCTCTTTAAAAGTTTTTGTATTTTAGAGAATCTCAATGCAAAAAGTTAAATTGAGAAGCTAAATTAATAAAATGGTTTTTTAAATAGTATAAATATAACTTTTTTAACTATATGCATTTCAATAGTAAAAAGCTATTTAGAAAAGCAATTTATATTTTAATATATTTCATGCTAAATTTATTTTTATATAATTATGTAACTAATTTAGATATTTTATATATAATATAATTATGATGTTATTAATTATATAATTAATATGAATAATTTATAAAAATAATATAAAATTTAATGAAATAATATGAAAGTTAAAAGATATAATTTAAAATTAAACTTAAAATTTATTTATATGAATATTTTTAATTTTCAGTTTTATGTGTTACTATTAGAAATTTAATTTTTTAAAAGTAAATTTAAATTCAAACTTTGAAAAAACCATTAATATTTTAAATTTTGATTTTCAATTTTTTTTTTTATAAAAATCATGCTTTGAAAAAATTTAAAACAAGAACAAGTTTATTTCCTTGCTTTTAAAGAAAAAAAAAATATTGTTGACCAATGGTTATAAAAATAGCCATTGGCAAAGTTACTTTTTTTTTAGCTATTTCTACAGTAACATGTAGAAATAGCTCCTCTCAACTTAAAGAGCCATTTTGGCTGCTGGGTTGGAATGCTTAATTAAGGAAATAAAAGTTAAAAGGATATCTTTTTAATTTTGCCTTCTCATTTGCCTCTCCGGTTGGAGATGCTCACAACTGTGTTTGTGATGTTTTGTAATAAAAAGGAATGAGAAAATACAATAAAACCCTTGGAGGCTTAAAGAGAGGGTAAATGATTGAAGGGTATTGTGGTAATTGACCAATAGTTGATAAATATTTATAAAAAAAAAAAAAAAGAATGATCTGATTTTGAGAGAAAGAGAGTTACGGGAGAAGAGAAGAAAAGAGGAAGAAGAAGAAAAGAAAGGAGAGAAGGAAAGGAAGGAGAAGAGAAGTAAAGGAAATAAGTAAAAAGGTAAGATTTATGGTTTTAAGTGTATAATATGTTAAATTTCGGTTTTGATTAATTTTGAGAGTTTTGAAGTTTGTATTTTGAGTTAATTGATGAATTAATTTGAAGGTTAGGAGTTGATTATTGTGGGTATTTGATTAATTAGTTGATTTTGAGAGATTGAATTGAAGGATAATGATTTTGAGTTATGATTTTGTTTAAATGGTGAAATTATGTTAGAAATCAGGGGATAACAGTAGGTGATCTGTTGAAATTCTGGGTTTGAGGTTGAAGATGACGAAAATTCAGTTTGGTCCCTCAATTTGTGAAAGTTGCAGTTTAGTCCCCGAACTTTGGAAATTTTACAGATTGGTCCCTGGGGCATAAATTGAGGTTCTGAACAGAACTGAGGATGATTTAAGGACAAAATTCCAGTATAATTAATATTTTCAGTTTGGTCCTCCAATTTGACAAAAAGTATAATTTGACCCTAAAAATTTGGTAAAGTTCCAGAATGGTCCTTGGAGCATAATGATATATCCTGGACAGAATTGAGGATTAATTATGGATAAATTTCAGTATGGTTATATATTTACAGTTCAGTCCTCAAAATTTGGTAAAATTACGTTTTGGTCCCTATTTTGGAAAATTGTCGTTTTAGTCCCTAAACTTGGGAGATTAATCCCGGTTTATTTTATGCATTGGGATCTTTTGTTTGATCTGTTTTTGAGTATATTTCATATATTTATTGTAGGTTCTCCTAACGATCCTTAATCGGATTTTCGGGTCTTTTGTCTGACATTCCTTTAGTTCAGTATTTTCCGGGTGAGTGGAATAATCTTTAATATGCATATACTATAAATAAATATGTATGTTGATTATACAATGAGTACAACTAGTAAATTTCTTGAATATTTATATATGTTGCTTTATTTTCCGAGTACTCATTTATTCTTGAATTTGCACTCGAAATCTGATAAAGTAAATTCTATTTGATATGATATACGTTTCTTTGATGATTCTGTGAATATCTATTATGCCTTGATATGGGACTTGTCAGTAACTCCATGCTAACGGAGAATAGTTAGCCTGTGTGCACACAATATTATGTATACCTAGCTGATGAGAGAGGCATCAGCCTGTGGCGATTGATCATCCCACAGTGGTCACCGACGGGTGTCATCTGGTCACCTTCGGGTGTCATCTGGTCACCTTCGGGTGTCATCTGTTCTCTGACATGTAATCCACTACGTTATGATAATATGCTACGTTATGATAATATGTTTAGTAAGTATATGTATATGTATATGTATATGTATATGTATATGTATATCAAGATAAATCATCTTGCAAATAATATCTGAAATATATGAAATGTGTATTAAATGTTATTCCCCTCACTGAGTTGGTTGAACTCACCCTCATTCTTAATATTATTTCAGGTTCCTAGTTTCTGGGACTTTGTTGAGTGTTTCTGCTTCTTCAGTTCTTGTCGGTATGCCTTGCTTGTTCGCGAGGCTTTCCTTTCAGTTTGATTTGATGTCTTAGACGCTCCACTATTACCTTATTTTAATTAAATTTGGATTTTGACAATGTAAATGTATTATGAATTATTATTTTTGTTTTAATAACTATCTTTCGGTTTCATCAGTATTTGAATAATATAATATTTCTGAATATTATGAGCCGCTGCGTATTTTTGAACAAATTGTTCTTTTGATATGTTTGTTCTGAGGCTTAGCGTAGGTGAGGTGTCCTTTCGACACTGCCCCTACGTTGCCGGTCACGGATCCGGGATTCGGGTCGTGACAGTGTTGGTTAGAACCGGTTTCGGTCTTTGACTTGGATCGCCATGTGATGTGGAAGGAGAAGATTGGATGGTGAGATGAGAGGGAAGAGATTTGCCTTAATTTGTGTTTTGGATTAAGGGTTTTGCGGTTGACACTGGATTGTGCACTTCTGTCAAGGCAGAAGTATGGGCACCAGTTACTGGTCTAGAGCTGGCATGGTCAGTGGGTCTCCGCATATTGATTCTAGAGACGGATTCTGCAGTGGCAGTTGCATTACTCTTAAAAGTTTTATACGTACTGGACGAAAACAAATACAAATAAGTAAATTTACACAATTCTTCAAAACTAAATATATCCATAGAAACAATAAATTGTATATTATTGAAGGAATAATACAAACACTCAACTCAACCCAGTACAATCCTACAAAACCCAATATTTCACTCTTATACTTGGTATTTATCTCAAATCTATTTTTTTACACTCTTAAAGTTGCACTTGCACTCACCACACTTACACTTTACTCTTGCATTCTTGTTTTTTCTTTGTTTCTATTTATAGAAGAAATAAGAGCCTCGATAACAATTAATAATTATCAAATAACTACTATAATAAATATAATGGTTGAATAGTGATAGTGGTTGATGATGGTTGAAAAATGAGTGATAGTGGTTGAAAAATGTTGACAAATTTGCTATAAAAAAAAATATGTGAAAGCAGATGCACTCTGCCTTAATCACCGAGGCAAGAGAGTGTTTTGTCTAGAGAATAGGATTCAAGTTCAGCATGCATACCGGGAAGCCAACAATTCTGCAGACTGGCTAGCTAATTTCGGTCAAACAAAGTAGCTGCTTCATAGTGATAGCAGGATTCATAGTGACCCCCATCAAGTTTATATTCCATTTTGGATTATAATCTTATTGGGTTAGCATTACCTTGTTTAATATAATTTTTAAGGCGTCATGCCCTGATTATTTAAAAAAAAAAAAAAAAATAATGTCCAGCTTAAATTAATATCGAATTTGGCATTGTATAAGTATAATATTTCTTAATTCGGAACAATGTGTTCGGTTGCTCGTTCCAACCAAAGCCTTCTCCACCCGCCGGTTCTGATCTACCACAATAATATTTTTGCCCTGCTCATGCAAGCCTACAAAATATATATATATATATATATATATATATATATATATATATATATATAGAGAGAGAGAGAGAGAGAGAGAGAGAGAGATGCATGCTCCTATATAACTTCATTTCTCTCCAAAAACAAACGAAAAACATTCTCCTGCCTGCCACTGCCAGGATCATCATGCCAAGAAAAATGGTAAAATCCTCTCTTTCCCTTTGATATCAGTTTGTTACTGTAGAAGAGTTTAAGGAAACGATGGCCAATATACATGTACGATTTTATTTCAGGCAAAGTTGTGCAGGGGGAAGGCAGTGATAGTGAGTGTGTATGAAGAGAGCCCAGGGAAAAGAAGGGTCTCGTCATCATCAAATAGCCATCACCACCATCACCACCACTATGTCCATCATGTCATCAAACAAGAGGTAACCCTACACAAGAATGGAGATTCTCGTAAAGGATACAGTAGAAGAGCTGAGCTTCTTCACTACTCTAAACGCCTTCCAAAGTCTACTCTATCAGCAACATCCCCTTCAGTACCAAAGACAATTTCTTCCAACAACCACCACCACCAACCCACAACAAACGTACTGGACTTATACAGCTTATTTTTTCTATATTATTTCTAATGACATATTTAGATTGCTGGACTTAAAGAATTTGCCAGAGAATTGATTTAGACATCGTAATTTTCTTCTTTTCTCAAGTTCTTTCACTGATCTAGGAGAATTGAGAAGCTCAACTTTGATCCTTGTCACAATTTTGGTAACATGATCTGCATTTTTATGATATTGATTTTGTTGAGTCTGGTAGCATTTAATTCCTGGATTGGATTACTTAATAACTTTTGGTATATCAATAATATATAAGATTCTGCTAATGCCACCTTTCAAAGCAAGAGGACCAACTTAACTAGCATATGAAGATTTTCATTTTTTTTTTTGTGTAATATATCAACCACTACCCTGACTTTTGTCTGTATAATTATATATCCTACACAGACCAGAGACCATCTTTAATGTATTGTTTTAGACTACCTTTGCTCTTTTTTGTCTTGTCAAACAAAAGCTTTCTTACTCTTTTTTTTTTTTTTCCCTTATCATATGCTATTCCTATTATTTATCTTCCCAGCTGAAAGCTGCAATAATGTCAATCTTTACCTTTGCTAGATTGTTGCTGCTCCAAGGAAGCCAAGATTCTCCAGGAGCACTAGTCCCACTTGTCTAGGCGATTGGAAGATCTTGATTCCGAATATTTGCAGATCTTTGACAAGTATCCAAGCTGAGCAAAAGAAGAAAAAGAAACATGGTGGATCCACAAGCAATGCCATGATAACTGTAATGAAAAGCCTAGAGGTGAGACAATTAGTGGTGGCACTTCTTGACATAATATAGATGAATTGCGTTCTAAAATCTTGATTCTTTTAGGTACAAAAGAAGAAGGGATTTATTCTGAAACTGCTCTCAAAACTGCAAAGGCATAGATGAATTGCTTCGCATGGTTTCTCAGAAACCCACATCCATTAAAGGGAAATAAATTATATATGTAACTTCAGGAAATGAAGACAAAAAAACAACATATATGCTTTCATGTGCTATATTACATATGGTATGCAACTAAGTGCAAATTCTTTTTATTCACTTGTTCATAAATTGTTTTTCATTCAAAACCAGCTTGACTCGTGATTTCTTTTTGAATTATTGCATCATAAAGCAAAATGAAGAATCATCTACCGAATCTTAAAGGAAATCAGCTTTTCCATGATGTGCTAACGTAAACAGCTATAGGAACTCTAACAACATGCTTTCTGCTTCCATGCAACACCATCTCTCCGAATGTGTAACTTCTCGTTGCCTTAATTGCCGTCAACACAATGCTAAGATGCTTCGAAGCATTACCGTTTATCACAACTACTCGTGGGGAAACAGTTACGTTTACACCTGATGGTTGTCTCACAGTCACTCTATAAACCTCATTCCTGCTGCTCACGTTTGTAACACTACGAATCACCTTTCTTGACCCAACTAGATTCGAAATTGTCACACTGGCGGTGTTCAAATCTGAACACCATGCTCTTCTCTTTGTTGGACAACCAGCTCCTACTGCTTGTCTTACAGAACCTTCATCAACACCTGGAACAGCACAAAGAAACTGGACGTATTGTTCAAAATGAGAATCGAATACGAGTCCTGGGTCGATGGCATTGACTGGGTTTATGAATCCAGCACCAAAATCGAACGGTGTAGCAGGGGCTATTTGGTTAGTTAGTTGTGCTAAAATGGGAGAGCCAGAATGGTCAAATGTACTGGCAGTGGTCATCATTGCTGATGTGATTGCTGCAGGACTCCACCTAGGGTGCTTTTGCTTGATTAAAGCCGCAATACCAGCTATGTGAGGAGTGGCCATGCTAGTACCAGATACAAGCGCAAAGTTTTGCCCTGCAAGAATGACAGCACGAATTCATTAAAAGGAAAAACAAACTAGATTGATGGTATGGAATTATCCGTTTCCCTTCCCCGAGATATACCAACATCATCATCATCATTTCGATATCGAAGCAGATGATGCACATGAAAGGAGATCGAGTGTCTGTTTGCGAACTTAAGGGACTTAAAATGACATTGCTTCCGTAAATAATTCCGGCAAGATAAAGATATCAAGTCTTGTTTTTTAATCTCGGTCACAACTATGTGGATAAGTAATACTTGTCATCCGATATCTGGAGGGGCATAAGCGATGCTGGTTCCCCATTAAAAAAACATAAAAACAGTGTTCTTACCCTTGATAGAAGGATCTCCTTCACTGTTGGGGCTCCACGCAGCCCAAATGGAGGATCCTGGGGCCATGACATTTGGTTTGAGGACATCAGCAGTTTGCAAAAGTGCATTGTTCACATCGGGACCTCTAGACGAATAGGATGCAACAATTGGAGCCTGCCGAGTAAAGAATGCTCGCCTTCCATCCAATATTCTTGCCCTTGCAGCAAAACCCACAGCTTGTCCACTGGTACTCCTGATGGTATTTGAGTTATAATACTCCCACAATGCCTGTAAACGAATGGATAAACCATTTCATTAGTCATCCATTAATCTAGGGGATTGTAGGAATTAGGAATGAATGGCATTAATGAGAAATACTAACTTATCCTGTGGGAATACTAACTCATTTGGTGTGAAAAATAAAAGGATAGACAGAGAGCTACAGAATCAAAATGAGCATGTTTGGTAATGAAATCTCATTGAATGGTAATGTGCCATACTCTGGAAGATTGTATGTTGTTCAGTATAATGGCAGGTACTTGCATAGTCATTGTGGTACCCCTGACTTGCTCAGAACCAATGTCAGGATCCATTGTGATGATAAAACCTGCAGCCCCTATCTTCTGTATAGTGCTTGCAACAGCTGCGATGCTTGCAGCCTCATTTTCAAAGTCAAAGGTATAAGTGCAGATAACCAGCTTGTTTCGAACTGATGATAAGATGAAGTGTTCTGGATCCTGACAGCTTTCAACTTCTAGAACACTAGTGGTGTTCCTATGAGAGACATCAGCTGCTGCCACTATTCGGTAAGGCATTTCTCCTGCTGTTGGAGCTGCACAATTATTCATAACCAAAGAATTGCACCAATTTGAGTGGAATATACTATTGATTAATTCCAAGAATGGATGAATGAAAAGCTAAACTGCAAACCAAGTCACACCATCTTATTTGTTCATACATGCATGATTAATAAACAAGGGCAAGAGTTGGAATATTACGGGCAAGACCAGTGCCAGAGAAGCTTCGCCCATTCCCAAGAATGATTGAGTTGCTGTACTTGCGATCGATGATGGAGGCAGCTACACTGGTGATCCAGGGGCTAAAAGAAAGGATCGAACTGGGAGAAGGGCCACCATTTCCAGCAGCTTGAACAACAAAAACTCCAGCTTTTGTAGCAAATAAAAGCTCCATTTCTAGCACATTGAGGAAGGCAGAAGGACCAGATGGGACACTAGATGGCCCTATGGAGAGGCTTAATATATCAACTCCATCCTCCACTGCCTAGTGTAAGTTGTTAATAATTGCTTCAGTAAATTTGAACATCCAAGCTACTAAATTAAATTAAAAGATAAGGATCCATGCTTGAATGCTAAATTTTTGCGATGTAGATGTTAGACTAGTAAAGCTCTCTAAGTTAATCCATTTTTACAAGTTCAAGTTGCATAATCATCAAACCTGATCCACAGCAGCCACGACATCTGACATGTAACCTCCAAATGTGTAAAGAGCTTTGTACACAGCAATCCTGTTTAGAGCGGGAAAAAAAAAAAACTATTAAACAAGTACTAGCTTGTGAAAAGGAGAAAATGTATAGCAAAAACCTGAATAACTGAAACTGGCTATAAGAATAACATAGTATGCTCGCTAAAAGAACCAAATTTAGATTACCATTGCTTACCTTGCTCCGGGAGCCATGCCACTTGCATAACCGTAATTGAAGTCGTTGGCAATCACTGGTATTTGGTGGTTTCCAGCAGCTGTGGAGGCTGTATGGCTGTTAAACATCAGATTTGGATACAAACTTAGTTCAGCTCAGTATAAAACAAACCTGATCTACCAAGTTTCCACATAAGCAACAACTATCAGTTAAAAGAATCTCAATGACGGCAAAAGATAAAAAGCTATCATGCAAAAAGAAGGCAACCGCGCTGGGAATAACTTGCCTTCCATGACCAACAGCATCATAAGGGGATGCATAATCGCGTGTTGCATTGAAGTCACCAGCAGCTATTGCTGCACGAGCAAAATATTGTGCCCCTACTATCTTGCCATTACATGCTGTTGAAGGGAACTTCTCTCCGGTGACACATTTTCCTTTGAATTTGGAACTGTTTGTAAATCGTGCAGAGGAACCACCTGTAAAACTTGGATGAAGAGGGTTTATCCCCGTGTCAATAAAACCTATTACTACCCCCTGACCCGAACTCTCTGCTCCCCCTAAAATTGGCCAAACACCAGTAGGAATCCCAAGAAAGCGAGGTGTATGTGTTGTAAACTTCTCCATTTTGACATCTTCATGGATAGCTCTAACTCCTGTTGCGTTCTTCAGAGTTCTGAGGACCTGTAAAATGTCTCATTTCTTTCACTATTTGGTCCAGTTAATCCTTGTGAAGAATCAAAGATAGATGGCAAGATTATATAGCTTCGACTACAGTACAAGTACACGACTATGTTTTGTTCCCATTAATAACTTTGTAAGCTTTTATATGTGATGGATGAAGCAAGTTCTTGTACGTAGGAATACCTCCTTGGACTGAACATTGACTGCAAACCCATTAAGCAAATGAGTGTAGCTGTAGAGCTTGTTGTAGGTATCTTTCAGGAGCAGGGATTCTAAGAATACGTCATGGCTTGTCCTTAATCTCTCTTTGTATGCCAAAGAAGCCTCCTCAATCCTATGCGGAGTCAAATTTGATTTTCTAGAGTATAAAAGACAGAAATTGCAGACAGGTGAAACAAGTCAGTATCCAGGAAAAACAAATAAAAAGAAACAAAAAACAAGCATAAGAGGATATGTTATATATATATATATATATAAAGAGACGACACCTAGAATGGGCTTGCTTTGATTTGAAAGAGAAGACAGGTTCATCATCCATCAAAACAATGAGAACTTTTGCTTCAGCTATTAGAGGATCAACGATTATGACAAAAGAAATGAAAAGAATGGATGAGAAAAAGGAAGACATTGCCAGTGGCAATGATGTCCTGCAGATGAGTGGGTTACGTAATGACCCTTTTCTTTTCCTTGCCACGCTAAGTGAGATACACCTTAAGATCAATCCTGCTCTTCTTCAGAGCACCGAGTGCAAAACATGTTAATTTCATGAGCCATCGAAGTGTATCTATTAGGTGATGGGTCTGAACCGCGAAAGCTTATTTCAGCTATCAACGCCTTTCCCATTTTCCCATTCATGTCATTCTTATTTTCTAACCTCCTTCAGTTCCTGCAGGTGATCTACCCTTGCCTCACTGTAACTGGAATTGCAGGTGCTTGCAAGGCTGGTTGACCATGCATATTGATCGAGCCAACAATGGATCCCAAACCTAACTTCTGTCTCAGTTTGCGTTGCATACATGCTTGTGCTTCTTTAGTAAATGGAATAATAATGTGTAAAGCCAGTTGATCATGCATATTAATTGAGCCAACAATGGATCCTTTACAGTTGGTGGTAAGACAACTGTTGTATGTTAAATAGTGCCACCGGTAAACAAACAGGAAAATAACGAATATTGGGTATCTTATTTTTCTTCAGGCTACATTCCTTTCATTTAAACACGGATAGCAACGGGACAAACTGACCAGAAATCACAAAATTGTACCTAAACAATACTACAGAAGAATCGACTACAAGAAACAAAGTCAGCCTGATAGTTCATAAGCACTGAAGGCATCATTTAGAGTATGCTGCTTGGTGTATGTTTCCTTTTAGATATCCTTTGAGGGCGAATAATTATTGAGATCTTTGCTGTCGAGTATACTCCCAGAGGGCAATTGCCCCACTAACATGAACATTAAGCGACCTCACTACTCCCAATTGTGGAATCTCAATGCAAGCATCGAGCATATGGATAATGTCCACCGGTATGCCCTCCTTTTCACGTCCAAGGACCAGTACCTAGCAAATTGATGAAATAAGCAAACGTCTCTGAAAATTTTCAACAATCAATTGACAGAATGTTTGCCACGAGAAAATGGAGTGATGTGTCATCCTTTTCCTCCTAAGAACCATGCAATGAGAATTTTCTTCTTGCTAGTACTTTTTAGCTCATACATGATACGCCATTCTATTTTTTTTTCTTTTCTTCTAATGATAGTTGACTGCATATAAAGATCTCCTTTCATCCCCAAACTGAGAATTGAACTGTGAACTGTGATTGAGAATACTTACTGTCTTTTTGGGAAAGGCATAGTGATCGAGCGGTACACTATTTGCTGTCTGTTCTAGTCCCAATATTGAGAAGCCATCTCGCTTCTTTTTCTCTAAGAAATGCTTCACGCTGTTTACTGGGACTTCTATTATAGGAACCCACTTCTCTGCTGTCACACTGGAAAATGCAGATAACCAATGAAAAGAAAGAACAGTTAATTTATTGACTACAGCAGTCAATGGCATCGATGTGAACAAAGGTCACTAAAAAATGCTATCATATGATGGCTGCTGGGTCTTAACTCTTAAACAAAGTCAGGTAACCTCCATAACCTGTCTGACTCTGACACAAACATGGTGAATACAACACACCATAATCACATGAATTTCTGGTGTTATTTCACATTCCTATTTCAGAAGTGCAAAGCACAATCCAAACATCTTGTTGCAATCTTTATGAATGCAATAGTGATAGGAACCTAACTTTGATACATGATACTTGAGTCTCGAAATTACTAGCCCCCCCCCCCCCCCCCGGCGGGTAGTGTGTTATGGTCAAACCTGATGAGCTGGAACTGTTTATCACGTAAGATGCTGGCATCTGCAATGGCTAGTCCTGACGCCTTAAATACCTGCAAAGAACATAATTGGCATGAACAAAAGGTAAATAATGAAGTTCTTAAAATAATACAAAAGGCACCAGTTTTAAGGGCAATCGAAATATATTATGAGCAACTACAACATACCTCACATGTCCGTGCCAACCCAGCAAGATTGGGTATCCGATCAAGCAATGATGCAACAAGGATAAATTGTTGTCGACTTGCTCTTATTTTTTCCATGGTCAATCTTCTGGATTGAAATGACTGATCAAGAAGTTCATCTTCCTTTTCCATCTCTGCATTCCACACAGTCAACATGAAGATTAAGCAGCCACAATAATCACATGATGAGAGAAGTGTTAAGACTTATATTGAAGTCTAACAAGCAAAAATCTGACACATCTGCATCTACTAAAGATACAACTGAGATCAACAGAGGAACTAGATCAAGCATAGGAAATCTTCCAAAATAAATAAATAAAACCGACAAAGAAGAAATAGGAAAAAAATTCAAGAATGAAATTCATGCTCAACTAAACTTCTGGGAAAAATGATAGGCCGTGTGTGCAGAACCTAGAGCTCATTTAACATGTTGAATCCTAAAATTCCATTGTATAAAAACAATGCCTGTGCTCCACTGGGTTAGAGAAAGGAATTTGGGGGCTGTGTTATTTCAAGAAAAGCAAACTCTGAATCCATTTCTATGACAAAAGGTTTGCTATTGGTTCTAACATTTATCAGAATACAAAATGACAATATTGTTTAAGCGGTTCTCTAAAGCGCAAAACAAAAGAAAAAGACAGAAAGAACCGACTGATAAAGGTGAAAAATGCATGATACCAGAAAACAGGCCAAATGGAATCTAATAATATTTCCAGTGGAAGTAGCGTTGATGGAGATAGATTATAGTAGTTTGGACTTTGATGAGAAAGAGATGTCAATTTGAGATTATGCTACTCAAGTGCAGGGCATTGTTGAACCAAGAAATAGAGGCTGAGGAGGGAAAACGAGGCAGAAGGAAAAAGAAAAAAAAAGGTGTGCAAATGAGAAACCGCATCAGAGTTAAGAGGATGAATAAGTGGCCGATACTAACATGGTCTAACAACTAGTGTATTAGCAATAGCAGCAAATATGTGTTTTCTGTTCATGTAATTCATTGTAGGATACCTAAAAGTTGTTTGCATGCTTCATTGTTCCCCAAAACAGAGCTGGAATCAGTGTCTTGTTTCTCATGTTTAGAGAGAGTAAGCTTTTTCTGGAAATCAAATGATGTTTCTTTAGGCAGCTGGGAATCAATTACTGTTTGCCTGCAGTTACCATCTTCACCATTTTTTAAGCTCTCATTATTGATAGTCACAACATCCTTTGCCATTGAACATCTGAGGTCTTCCCTGACATCCTGCAACCTTGAAAGCTAAGATACCACTAACACAAGAGAAAGCACGAACAAATGGTCATGTGCTTACATTTAGAAAGTTGAGCACTTCCTCCATGAGGGATGTTGGAACACATTCAAACCCAAGTTCCTTCATTAGAACAAGAAAAGAAAGAAGTAATTCAGAAGCTGAAAACATCATTCACCTGGATTGAAATACATGTTTATTCATTTAAAGACATGACAGTTATGTTCAGAAGAAAATTTTCCATCTTCAAACTATTTTTGGTGATAAAGCAAAATTAGACACAGTAAGGAATTAGCGTGAGAAAACATTCAAAGTAATATCAAAATGTCAACTCCAATAATTATACACATGGCATCCCAAAAATAGATCGTTCAATGAACAAATGTCATTTGAGTAGACAAATGGACAATTAAATCATTTGATAAAAAATATCAAATGACAGGTCATTAAGAACTTATAAACTAACAGGAATTCATTTGAAGTGATTTTGGTACACCTGATGCAAGGCCTTCTTCAATTATAATTCATTATGGCAAATTTGAGGAGGCAAGGGTAACTTTTTGTGCATTGGGTACTTCAATCCTTTCAGGACAAACCACAAGCATAACAGGTACAGAAGATTTCAAATGTCATATTAATTAAAGAGTTATAACATATCCCAGGCACAAAGGCACGCTTCCTTAATTAGTTTGGGAAACTTTCAGGAAAGATATGAATCAATTTGTATATAATTCTCATATTGCCATCAAAGCAAAGCAAAGAGTCTGATTGCTGTCCAATCAGTTTTCAAGTGCTTCCTAGAGAGATCTAGTGTCACAACTTGTATAGAATTTAGTATACTTGCATATCAGAGTGGAAAAGGTGGATCGCCAGCCCCAATTTCATTGGATTGAGGCTTAGTTGAGTTGATTGAAGGGTTTCCTAGAGTCTGTTAGTCTTCTCAAAATTATGAACACCACAATAAAGTTCCAATTTATAACAGAGTAAAACATCAAGTTAAAGAGAAGTCCTCGACCTCAACCCGATCGATGAAAATTCCAGCTGGAGTACCAGAGGCTATGGGATTATAGGCATCAAGATATCCTTCCATGGATGCTCGTAAGCTTTAAAAAATAGAAACAATAAATGAAATTAGCAAATGCAAGGCCTTGGAAATAATAAAGAATGATATAGAAATTATCATTAGATTCAAATTACTTGAGCAACATGCAAAGCCACTGGAATATCATATGCTTGAAGCATGAATATTCTTGAAACGTTAAATAAAAGGTATACTTAGATTCAAATAAGAAATCATTGGTAAAGACTTCTCACATTTTTACTTTACCTTGAACTTTGTCATTGGATTAGAGTGAGATGGCTAAAGGAAAGTATTGGACAGTACTTTATGAACCAAATTGCGCCAGCCAGATCAGTTGGGACATAGGACTAACGAAGTTCATCAAAGTAAAGAAAAAGGTCAAACCTGATCTATCTAGGTGGTTTGACAGCCAACCCATCCACCAGTCCACGGTTGACAAGTTAAATATTGACTTTTATGCTCGCAGTTTCAGTTATGTGCCCGGCTCATAATTGGAAAATTAATCCAATATCAAACATTCTCAACTCTCCCATATCGTACAGAGAATATTTAGAAAAAAAATATTAATTCTTCATAGCTTAATTCAGCCCCATTTAAATCTCCAATTCAACGACTAGAGTGGTTTTTGAGAACTTGGGTATTAATATTGATGACAGAATTCCCACTCATAGGTGCTGTTTCTCTGGGGTTTTTTTTTTTGTGCCAATCTAGTACATGTACCGAACAAGTAAACAAAAGTAGTGCTACAAAGACTTGGAATGTTGCATGAATCTCTAAAAGTAAAATGTCCCATTATAAGAAACAAATAACAGAAGACAAACTGTTTCCCCACATTTACCTATAGCCATGCTAAAAAATAGGTGCTAAATCAAATTAAACAATCCTGATAATGCAACCTGTTATGCATGGGATTGGGCTAGAAAAAGATTCTTTGGCAGATTAAATAAAATTGAAAAATAAAACATGATTATTAAATGATATCTGAGTTGATCAGATGTGAAAGATATATCTATCCTGCTTGAGTTTCTATCGGAAATTGGTACAATTGAAAAGGTTAGCAGAAAATTCTATGATAGTAAGATATTCTGAAGTAGCATTTCTGAGAAAGGGGAGAATATATACCGCCTACAATCAGGGTTCTTTGCCAGGTATGATTTCAAATCTTCAAAGCACATTTTCTCTAAAGGCATTTCAGAGGCACCATAGTCCAACATAGGAAAATATTTACAAAAAACTTGGTAGACTAACAACTGCAAGGGGATATCAGAGACATTTATCAGATTTCATGTGGCAAAGATGTAAGAATTAAATGGAAGAAAAATGCTATGCATCTCTAAGGACCTGCGTAAAACCACGTAAACTGTGGTGGTGTGAGGTTAATAATGGAATTATAGGTGGAAGCAATTCATTGAAGTGCCTGGATTGATTTGCATTAGAAGCATGGAGGATGACATTGGCTGCTATGAACACATAGGAAGAGAGTGCCTGCATTTGACACATCACATTCAGTAAAAACTCCATGCACTTTGTACTTGTATATAAATGAAGGCAAAAGGATTTAAGTAGGATGTCAAGTTCTACAGCCAGTAAATGGCTCTCATGAAATACAATAGCACTTCTAATCTGAAATAATTTGAGTCCATCTAACATGGTAAAAGGAACATATGGAGCAGAAAATGGCATTCTGAGACATAAAAAGATAAATAAGATACTAAGACAGTACTTAAAAATGGGCTTACATAAAAAGAATGCCTTTTGAAGTTATGAAAACACCAGCATTTTGTATTTTTATTTCAAACCTGAGAATATATTTTGGATAAAAATGGATTGATAAAACAATTTAAGATAAATTTACACTCAATCCTGCTAAAAAAAAAGACCATTTGACAAAAAGTTTCAGGGATGGTTGTTGATGTTTATTTGTTTGACTAAAAACATTGCTACAAGTAAATGGTAAGTTTAGAAATAATAGCGACAATATCAACATGTCTATGAAACAGGCTGATTTTGGGTTAATCATGTTTGTGGAAAAATTGAGCTGACATGTCCTGCCACCAGTTTACCCACCAACCTGTATATGACAGAATTGACATGCTGCATTACATGAATGAGGTTGACAAATTTATAATCCATGCAGATTTATAACCAGCAATGGCACATTTTAAAACACCAATCTTAACCTCCCTTTATACCTATCTTGACATGATAAATGAAACATTAAAAATGAGGTTAAACAAGAGTAAATTTGTTTGTAATTTTAATCTGAAAGAACATTAGAAAAGAAAAGGAAAGTGAAAAGATCACGTGTTATAAAGTTAATAGTTGTAACCATCAACAAGTTGCATATGTTGTTAATAAGTTATGCATTCCATGTCCATGTTGCCTTAATAGTTTTCCACCGTACCTTAGAGGTATGTTCAACACAAGTTGTGGCTCCTAAAATGGTTATTGGTTAATGCGATCAAGTAATCTCAGATGTGTGATTGCTTACCCTAATTTGTTCAACTTCTATGAAATAGAAAAGTATTTTTGCTGGATTTTATTTATGAGTTACAGCAAACTCAATTCAAGTTATTCTTTTTAGCAACAAAATTATCCCATTACCAAGAAGCATAGTGCAAAAGCTCCCAAATGAGGAACATCTCACCTGAAATTACATTTCCAACATGTAAGTTGCAAATTTTCATGTTATGACACTATAAGACTGTTCCAGCGTGTACAAACTATAACAAGAAGTTAAGATGCGGGAAGGGCTATTCACTCAAAAATAGAATTACCTGAGGCTTCATGTTATAATCTCGTAATATAGGAACTAATTGTTCCCTGACCTGAGAATTAAGCAGAAATATAGGATTAGAATAAAGGAACTTTAACACAAGAAACCAATTGAGATAATTAAACCTAAATGTGGGAAGCAATAAAAAGAAAAGGACCAAAAAGCCCACCAAACTTCATCACAATATTGAGTTACTAACTCGAATCTATTTTTTAGGCCACAATTACAATAATGCAGAAGAATCATGACACAGAATCTCATGGACTCGCCTCACAGCCTGATGCGAATCAGCATATTCAAATTCTAAGATGACCAATTGGTGTAAGGGGTGTTGATTTTAGGCAATTGGGGATTTAAGAACTAATTTGTAGGTGGAACTGAAAGGAAAAGAGCAATAGGAACTGCTTGCCAAAATCGAAAGCAAGATATTCTTTTTCAATCCATTTTCTGAAAAAAAAAAAAAAAAGGTATTATGATGATAGAGTTAAACACTTTCAAATTTTAAGCTTGTGGCTTTCTCCACGTAGAGGCCAACTACAAGCATCTGAAATTGGATACCAACACAGCTTACATGTGTATGCAGTTATCAAGTCATTTTGGCAATAGCCTTATGTCTGTAAGGTGTTGTGCAACCTCTAAACAATCTACAATGAAGATCACCACTAATATTAACAAAAAAAAAACTAGAATCTCAAGCTTGTAAGGCTCTCTTATGCCATTTCCGTTTTGGCATCTGACTAGCAGCATAACAGCTTAAATTTATTTCTTATTGTTTTCTTTCATTCATTTATTTATCCATTGCTTTATTTAACATTATTTAAGTTGTAAAATTGCACAAGGCAGCAGAAGCCCAAGGTAACAGAATTTCCCAGAAGGATATGTGAATAACTTCAACTCCCCTTTAAATCAGATTCTTTTGATTTGACACTACTTTGTTTCTAACTGCTCCTTACAGATTCTCAAATTTGATGATATACTTAATGGTGGTGGGGGAAGGGGGGATTGTTTATTTATTTAATAACTTCTATATGCACAAAGGGATTTTTTAATTATCTAATAAAAACAAAAACATTTGTTTTTATCTGTCAGGTTGATTGAAAGTTTTACTCCTAGAAGGATGTGGTTTTCATCTCAGCTTGCTCCCTTTTTTCTCCTGTAGTTTCAGACTTTTCGTTATTCCCTCAAAGTTCCACTATACACAAGGCAACACCACTCTCCATGCAAATACTACCATTCTTCCGAGATATTCCACTTCTATTCTTCTTTCAGTTGTCTATAATAGAGATCTTTATAAAGCATCCCTCTTGTAACACTTTCTCTGTGCAGGGCCCATTTTCTTCCAGTTCTCTGTACTCACTCTATTGCTTGACAAAGGAGGGGAGGGGGGGCGGCGGTAAAATGAAAAGGGAGTACAGCCCTAAGCACAAAGTTTTCTAGATTTACCCAAAACAAACATAAAATTTCTTACCAACAATGGAAATTTCAGGTAGATGTTAATTGCAAAAGTTTCCAAGTATTGACGAACTGCGGGCAAATTATTTCTCTGGAAAAGGACACAAACAGCAAATCATTCATGTTAGACAATAGCAAAAAGTCAGTAACCAGTATTTATTATTGAAAAGGCTGCCTTATCACTTTCTGAGGTTACGGATTTGACTGACAAGTGACCATTGTTTTTTTTCTCAAATAACTGACAGTGGAAACTTGCAGTACTTCATGATTCATATAAATCATTTCCACACTAACCAGGATTGACAGGGAATATATACATTTAACTCTGAGGTAATAAAAACCTAGTCAATCATTTAGTAAAAATTGCTTTTATGCATACACTAGGACTAATAATGTTGTGGAGCATCACTTACATAGAGGGATATGTGCAAGCTGTGAGTAACTTGCGCAACTATATCATCAGTAACAAATCGCGACAAAACACATATCATTTGCCAAGCTCGTATTTTACGTCTATGGATCTGTTCAATATATATGTGCAAATAAATAAGATAGCACAGCAGCAAAGATCAACTTTGCAAAAATAAACAATATAAAAAGCAAAGAACTTGTAACAACCATTATGATTCAAAATCTTTTACTTTTGTAGACAATGTGATTCCCAACTTTTTAGGTGTTCAAAATTTGAAATCCAACAAATAATGGAACTGTCCCACAATTTGTTGATTTTGTTATAACAATAAATTACCACATTAACCAACAAGTTCTTTTGTTTTTTCAAGCAAGATATACATATTTTTTTATTATTATTTCCACATCATTTACTTGATTTTGAATAATTCTAGATATTTTTATTGCTAACTTTCAATTGTGAATCACATATGAATTATTACTCACCCCACTATACTTTTTATACAACTCCTTTGCAAGATCTTTGTCATTCACCTGCATCAATATTAAAGCAGTCAAGAACAGTGTCCAATGATATAGTATGAGATATTCTATTGAACAAAGCGAATATGCACCAGCTTAGCAATGTGAAGAATTTAGCCCTCTCTCCCTATAGTATTTAGAAATTACGTGATGCAAGCATTCTGAATGAAGCAACTCCTTTATGTTAAGTGATATCGCTTTCTTTTCAAGAAAGCCTGATCTTCCACATTGCACTTCCTTTACATCTTTTTGCACTAATATTTTCTATCAAAAAGATCAGGATAAAACTAAAATTTCACTACCACTAGATCAATCCATGCACTACAAACACTTATCATTTTAGCATCAGATCTTTAGCTAAACAGGTGAAATAGAGCTAAGTGTAAATATCTCAGTAGTATATAAACCATGCCAAAGACATAGAGGCTGCAGATTGCAGGAATTACAAGCAACAAAAACAGAAGCACACAACCCCTCACTTACTAATTTAGATGAACAAATCAACAGTGTACCAAACAAATTGTCTCGTGACAAGAAACTGAATTTCCATGAAAAACTAAAAAGAAGAGCTTTTTTTCCAAATAGAAAGAAATGAAGACTTTAAATGAGGATAAGGCACACTCGATTGGAGAAATACAGGGGTGAAAATTGAAACACAGGGCTTTTCCCCCTCATTTAATGATTCAAATCCCAATTGTATTTTTTTAGCTATTTTACCCATTTATACTTTGTTTTATTTATTTCACCTTCTCCATTGTACAGATGTTTACATGGCTCATAAAGCAATTCTGCCTCGCAAAAAAAGGGCACTGGAAAGGGATCAATTTTTAAGTTCCACTCTGGTATTAGTGTGCATCCTTTTCCTCTACCAAAACCCAATAGATGAATCAACACAACTCCTCCACCATAATCAGAACTACCCAATGCTTGCCACCAAAAGCAAAACACTCTTCCACAAAATTCAAAACAAAATGCAAAACCAAAAAAGTGTGATTGAGCCTCTCCGCAAAGTAAAGAGGCTGCAGTAGTAGTGATGATGTGCATTTTCTTGAGATTTAGTGGAGAGGTTCAATCACCATTGCATTTTATTTTGGCAACAAGATTCTTGAGGAAGATCATCACACTATTGATGGAGAGGATTCACAAATGCCCATCACAACACAAGACATTCAACTAAAATCAGTAATTGAAACATCCAAGCAGTACATAAATCACATTACCAATTATTTACTAGGTAAAATTGGAAGCAAATTCTAACTGCATGTGTTGTGGGCATAAGAATGCATAATAATGGATCAAGAATGTCAAGACTCACAAGAAAAAATATCCAAGTAACATCTCTTAACACAAAGTATTATTCCCATTTGAGGCAAGAATTGTAATTAATACCGCAGAATCAAGAAGCTCCTGCAGAAACAATTTTCCAGATTCAAGAGCAGCGTGACAATCTTCATTCTCATTTGCCGATCCCACCAAATTGGCCAAGTCAGCAAGCTTGTAAAAAAGAACGGCTACCGACACACGTGCATACAATTCTGTGTTGATGAATGCCTATCAGAGAAGTCATGAATCAGAGCAACATGGTAAGGAACTCCATACAGCAACAGTACATGCATTAAACCCAATAATTTATAATACCATCATTCAGTTTCCATAGATGCCCAAATAAATTAACATCAAATTAGATGCTCAACAAAATTGATGTCAGGTGACATGTTTTTCAAACTCCTCCAAGAGAAATGAACAACTAGAAAGAAACCTAACCAAAAGAGGTGCTTTATTTCTTAGTGTGATATGAAAGATTGGAAAATATATAGCAAAGGTTAAAGAAGTGTTTGCTAAACTACCAAGCTTAATTTATCAAAACAAAAATCGTTTAAAAAAAATTCTTCCAAAGTTTTAACATTTACAATCACTGCATCAACAAGAGCTTTTTTTCCCCTTTTATCGAGCTTATGAAGATAGGGCCAGTTTTAAGGTCTACATTTTGTTTACCCTTAAGTTCTTTATAGCACAGATTGCTGTCTCTGATATTAAGCATTTTGTGAGCGCCTGGAGGATCTCAAGTTTTTTTCTGGTAAAAAAGCTCATTTACCAAAAGTTTTCTTCTGATAAAAGACAACAAGAAGTTCCTTCCCTTCATTTTTTGGCGATCTTCTCATACCAAATGCAGCTATAAGGTGATTTTTGTTAGCATTGTCAATATATTCTCTTTTATTTCATCTCTTTAATAGCTGTCAGTCTTTCCTTTATAGCTGTCAGTATATTCTATTTCTTTCATAGCTGTCACTATATTCTTCTTTCTTTGTTTAATTTCTGTTATAGCTGTATATCCCTTGATTCTCTCTAAAGTTCTCAATTATTGTCTAGGCCTAGTATTAAAGGATATGATTATGTTTTCCTAGAATTAAGGGATTTGATACTTCTTGATGTATATATATATTGTAACTCTCTTAGTGAATGCAAGAAGACATTTCCAGAATTTCTCTTGTATTATCTTGTCAATTTTATGCCCAAAATTTTATGAATTGTAAATGAAAATTCTTCTCAAGTGACCATATCATACAAGAAAATGAAATTGATAAATTGAACAACTTACTTCAGTCAGCTCAGCGTCTGGGCTTTTAGCCAATAATGACACTTCAGTACTTGCATCTTGATTGTCACATAATTCACCTTCAAAATCCTCATCAAATGCAACTAAGCAAGAAAATTATCAGATTGGAAGTATTTTTGTAATATAAACAAAGAAAAGAGATGAACTTAAAAAAGTGATATAGGGTAAGAAGTGTGTCACACACCAGAACCATAAAGTGTTAGCAACTTCAGTTCTTTCATGTAATACTTAATAGTCTTTGGATGAGAGAGCCACAGTCCTGTTAGATGTAATGCTGCAAGGCGAATTGTACGAGGACTTTTTGTACCTTCCTCAATAACATTTTCAACAAACTGCAGAGGAAACACATACCCACTTTGGTTAGGGAATGGAACGTATAAATTGTGGTTATGCACATGCACATAAAGGAAACACATACCCACTTCAGAGGCCCGGGCCTATTGTTGATTAAATGCATGCTCTCATCTGTAAACACGGAACGATGCACGACAGAAGACAAAAGTGCAGCAATAGATGCCACTCTCCGCTTGTTGCAATTGACATGCAATATCCAAGATGAACTAACCAAACGCCACATCATCTGCATCAAAATTGAGATCCATCCGAAGGGTATTTCAAAAAAAAAGGTCCCGGTCTTTTATTTGAAGAAAACAACAAAAGCAACAAAGGATGTAAAATATGAAAATTATGGAAAAATAAGAAGGTCCACTACAGAACAAGGGTAGCGATAAGTGCATAAAGCCAAACTATGACGATAAGTTATTAAGTTAGCCTAATGTGACAAACACGTAAAGTTTTTGATGAAGGTACGAAACAAAAATGTATGAATAAAAAAACGTCGAAGGCAGAATTCTCACTAATGCCATTTTCCACCTGTTGATGCCTCATAAGAAAAAAGTTTCAAAATATAAAAAATATAAAATAAAATTAGAGCAAACATTAGTTTTGGAATACAAGCTATCGCACTTGAGAATGAATTACAAATTCAGCACCAATATTCCAATTTAAGTTCCAAAAACCATCCACCCAGGGCAAGCCTCTCAGAAATTACACATAACATCAATAACAGTTGTAGTGAACAGTCTATGAATTTTGATTCCACATCAAAAGAACTAACTGGCATTGTGCGTTCTATATAGTGAGTATTACAAATTCCTTCTTTCTACCTGCTCCTGGGGAATAGGCAGTGAACTTTGCTAGTCAACAGGTGATCTAGAATCATGAAATCCCTCATTGCATAGAATGGAAAGTACAACTATGAAATCAAAAGCAAGAGAAGAAGTGTCACAAAATTAAAGCCACAGCAAGATGTTCATAAAGCATCAGCAACAAATCCAAAGTCGAAAAGTGTAGTGAAAGGATTAATGATGGAAATGCATTAGAAAGCATAAATAGCACACTCCAACCCTCTTTTCCACCAAAACATCCATTCCCATTAAGTAGAAGGGTTTGTAAGATTTAAAGTACAGCGTAACTTTTACAAAGATCTAAGACCGGAACCACCTATTGCAGGGTTCACAAGCTGACTGAGAAGGTTTAAGGAAATGCATAAAGAGGCTGCCCAAACCAATAAACTCCATCCTTTAGGAGCCATGTATCCATCATATGTAGTCTACAATAGCTGCAGATATTGCATGGACATCTCCATCTATCAGCTTAAAATTTCAGGTGGGACATTATTAACATAATATTAGAGCATGCCATTATTGTGTTTTCTCTTGTCGTTGCTGCATTCTAGGTCCATGTACTGTCATTTAGGTCAAGTTTAAAGTTTGGAAGGGCCTTAGTTAGTATATGGATCTCTCCAATTATTACTTTTGGATTGTATGCTTTGACTCATCTAACCCCATTCCTAGTAAAAGAACTATGATCAATAGTATAGCACCATCGTAGTGTAGCTGGAACATTACTCTGTCTGCATAGGGTTGTCACAAGCATTTGTGGCCTTGCATTACAGATGCACATGTCAAGCACACAATCCCGCAAAGGCAACATGCACAAACAAATAAAGACAATAGAAAATATGAGATGAACCTGAGCATCCACACCATTGCATGAGGAAACATGTGAATCTAACTTTCCTGAGGCAATCAGGCCCAAAGCCAATCTGACAGATCTCAGCATGGGTAAAACAGAACCTTCCCCAGCATTATCAAGACTGCAAATTAGTGAGAGATTTTTTCTTCAAATTACATCAATTATAAATGCAGATTCAACTACCCCAACATGAACACTAAGCAACAATAACATTGGGATATTAACAGGCACCATAACTCCACTATTTCAAACCAGTCATTGCCAAGAGATTTTGCAACAATCCATTTCTGAAATAAAATTGAGAAAATCGCTATTTGAAGAGGAAAAGGAAGAGAAATACAAAGCCTACAAAAACACTCCTTATTGATAATGAGAAAAGCGAGGAAAAAATAAACAAGTAAGAAAGAAAAAAGAAGCCATCTGAAAAGTAACCAAAAAGAAAACCATAAATTAATTAAGAAAAATAAATTAGTGAAAAATATGTCACACATGCTATATGATTGCTATTACTACCATACTTAATTGAATAATCTGGCAGAGAAGGAAAAATATTCAGGAAAATAAGTGCTAAAAGGAAAAGCACCTTTCTTCTTACCTTTCGACAAGATCACTGAAAATACATCTGATTGCTGAATCCGAGAAGAACAAGCTGCCATCCTCTAAATTTAGCACATTCCAAGGAGCAGAGTAAGGAATAGACAGCAGAGACTCCAGGCAAATCCACTGAATACCAACAGATGAATTAAATTGGTCAATTATTTATTTTCATCATTGAATAAAGGGAATTTCAGATGATATGTGCAATGTTAACAAGTCACTAGAAAACAAAGATGGAATCTATCTTTGGAGGAAGGGGAGTCATTAATAAGAGGAATTCAGAGTCACATGAATGGCATTAACTGTTGAACATGGTCATGAACATTTAGAGGGATTTCATTTTAATAACATTGAATAAAGATAGGGAAACTAATGAAGAATGAATAGTCAATCAGAAAACAGAACAGAAGGCACAGAAATTCCCATATTTCAAAAATTTAATTCCAATATCGCATAGCAAAGACAAACAGCAATGACAACCAGCACTCCAAAGCCATCCCAGCACCAAACAAGAAGTTGAAATAGAAGTTATGATGAACACAAGATTCTTTACCTTCTGGTTTAGCAAAACTGCCCGTCGAGTTCGTGCCAGAACTCCAACTGCAAGGAGATTATTGATATTCTGAAGAAAAGAAAGAGCCAAAGAATCTAAGCAGCATTTGACTTCTACAACAGGTGCCAAAACTTCATCATTTTCTCTAATGAGATCCAAAGATAGTGAAGAGGATGTCGAAACTAGAGCTCTCAAAACAGGAGCTAATGCTTCATATGCTGCCAGACAAATTTCTGCTCCAGCCTTATATGAAGCATTTAAATCAATCTGGTAGTTAGCTCAAACAAACTATAAAAAGTTTTATGACATAAGGTCCAGTCAAGTTATTACACACCTCAGAATCACAAGTTGGAGAGGAAACTGTCTTCCAGAAGAATTTCCACAAAAAGTTCCACACAGAACTGAGATTAACATCACTTTTAAACTGTGCACACCATGATGAAATGGATGCAACCGCTTGTATTGATGTTATCTGCTCATCACAAAGGGAAAACATATCCATAACATGCTTCAATAAGAGCAGCTATTGATAAATAACAAATAGCAGATAAAATGCAAGCAAGCAATTCAAGAAAGAACAAACCAATACCTACAGAAACGTATGTCTTAGTGTGAAAAAAGTTAGGCAACAAAAATAAGGCTGAAGCATGATCCTTAACTGACCAAACCCAGAAAAGGTTGTGAACCATATCGGCTAACAATGGGCAGTCCTCAATAACCCAAAATATACAAAAGCCTAGCAAATATTCAATAAGGAATTGTTAATACAAAGGTTAAAAAGGAAATGCTACATTCAGCTTGGCCTACAAGTGCGAAGAATTTGTTTTCAGCTAAAATGGCTGATCCTCAATAAAATGATCTAAACTAAAATAGATTTAAGTCCAACAACAGATATAAATTTAAAATAACCAATAGAATAGTAGTTACTTTCTGAGGTAACTACAAAAAACCCCAGAAAAAAGGTGAAAAAGAAATTAGTAATTATGATCACATAGAATCTAAATAAAAGGCTTTGTGAAAAATACAAGTAAGCAATATCAAAACAAGAATTCGTAGAGGAAAAGAAAAATTAGACATTGTAAGATTCCACTTTGTGACTAATATATAGCAATGACCAGAGTTTATTACCTCCAGGAAAGCTGTAGAAGAGTTTTGATAGTTCATAGAGGAAGAACAAATATTAGGACCTCCAGGAAAAATTTAGAAGATAATAATTATGCTGGAGCTACAATAATATAGCCCAAACATGTGTGTTTGTGTGTACATGAACACACTTTTTCATGCTTCAATAACAGATCAAGTTTAAACAAAAGAAACTAAGGAAAACATACAGCTTGCAATATAGCAGTGGTGGTAGAAGTTGACAACCGACGTTGACTACGGCCTCCAAGTTTTCCTCTCACAGAACCAGGAAGAGTTGTCTCCTTAGTAATGCTAGACCAAAATATGGAAGACGACAAGTCGGCAAAAGAAACCAGCTCCTCCTACAGGCCACAAGGAAAAAGGAGTTGTCATTGAGTACCATCAATAACAAGTTACAAATAGCCAAATCATGTAGCATTGAAAATTGTGGAATTAGTTCGCAATACCAATATGAACAGGAAAAGGCCATGAATTCTTCCATTAATCATAGAAGCTTCTGTATAACACAATTGATCCACCGTATCAAGCAAGCTAATCTCTGATCTGCATTTAATTTTGATACCACATTGGGCTGATCTCTCCTGCATTATTTGAATCTCTGCAACCAAGCTCCTAGCAAGGACAAGAAACTTCACAGGTAGCCATTCTAAATGACTCTGTTGTTTGCAGATGTTGACACCACAATTTTGAATAAACTGAAAAAATAAATGCACATTAGCGTCAGAATATACAAAAATGACAACAATGCAACAGGATATTGTACTGTTAAAAAGTGGCCAACAAATTAATGATTATTAGCCCAGCTGGACAAGTACATCATATCCATAAGGTTTCTCATGTGGAAACAGCAGGTTGGTCTTTCTCCCTTCTAATTGACAAAAAAACAAAGGTTTCACATTGGCTCCCTTCCCAGACCTTGGATGAAAAAAATAAAAACACTAAGAAAAAAATGTGCCTCGTTAAGGCAGTGAAGTCACAACAGGATTCCAAGTGCCCCATGCTACACAGGTCAGAGCGTAAGCTAGTGATGCTTTCAGCCACTAGGCTCTCTCCATCTAGGGTGCAGCACTCCACCGCTTCGCCTAGCAGCACACACCCGGACACAAAATGTTTTGAATGACAATAGAGTTTCACAGTGATAAAGCAGAATGCTATTTCTGACAATCTGAAAATATATATGTTATAAAATACAAGAGCTAGAATGTCACTATTGTGAATGAAAGGAAAGTCACGACAAAAGTTGCAATTCACACAGCATGAATGGGGCGTGTTGTCCCTATCTGAACCCCAAATATTTACAAGTACCAATAAATTTTCCACATCAAAATATAACATTTTAATGTGCATATAACAAGCTATATATATGACTATATACTAATGACAAGTCAAATTCGTAAATATCATCAGCTTTTTCGCTTTAATAACATCCAAGGGAAAACTTGGAGGCAGTCCTGCCCTCCAGGATTTTTGCAAGTGGCTACTCTTGACCAGAAGCTACAACCTTGTGCTTGCAGGTCCAAAGACTTTTGACATTGCACAAAACAATGCCCCCTATCCACATGTAAGATGCTTAGACATGCCACTAGCAATTCTTTCAAGTAAATTCCCTTCCATCAAAATGTAGTGTGAAATGCTATAAAAGGCAGTCAGAATTAGCAGTAGGTAATGGAAGTGGCATACTCTCAATATTGGTGCTAGTTGATGCTCCCCCTTGATTATAAGAAAAAGGGCTCTTGCCCATCTTTTTGATTCAGATTCCCATGCATCCAAGTCTTCATCATCTAAACTCAAAAAACCATCAACCAAATATTGAGAACTTGTAAACCTTTCTGGGAAGTCCTGAAGATTTTTCAGAAGTTGAATCTCAGCACTGCAGCAATTTACATTACAATGTTCCGTAGTAGACCCCAAGAGCCACTCTTGTGTTTTTAATCTTAAGGAACCTGAGGAGAAACAGAAGCTTGAAAACATCCTCCACGACAGAATTAAAAAAAAAAAAATGAAGATGAGCTCTAGGTGAAATTACCTAAATATATAAGAACCCATGCTACTAAACACTAAAATTTAGAGAGAGAAAAATTGCAATTTCCAGCAGGTCATCATACTCAATGCCAACATACCATCAGAGTTATTTGTGAATATTCACTACATATCCAATGTCAGTGCTCAGGACAAGAATGGATAAGGGGATGTGATCAGTACATGGCCACCATAAAGCATAAAATCAGAACTCATAAACATGCATCCAAAATAGCAAATTTAGTGCATTTTTTTTCATATTTACAAGCAATTGGATATCTATGAGTCCCTTAGGGCCATGGCTTGAGACTAGTTATCCGAGTCACACCAGCCCTTTGGGTCGACGAGGACCCACCATGCTGTTTTAGGACAAGGCCGCCATGCTCAGTAGCTCACTAAGGAGCAAATTTAATTGATGCTACACTAAGTTAAAAATAGTCACCCACTCAAATGGACATCTAACCAAATTGGTAGTGCACTGTTCCAAGGGCATCAGAACCTAATCAGTGTCATGATTTCTATTTCTTAACAGCAAAAAAAGAATTTCATAACCATAAGATATACATGCAATGATGTATGTTTAGAAAAGGCACAACAAACCATTTTGATAAAGAGTAAACGCAAGAAAACACAAAGGGTACAAACATAACAGAGGTTCCCTATTGGTAATAAGTCATGGATGAAAATGCTAGCAAGTACATGGAGCAAGAAGAGAAAAAAATGATCTGATGGTGGAGCAGAACGACCATAAAACAAATAATCAAGACAACTCAAGCCAGCAGGAACAAATATATTACTGAAGTGAACGAGAAGCCATGAATCCACATGGCATAGTTACCCCCATAATCAGTAAATGCCCGTGGTAGTGTAGCAATGAAGTGCAAGAGAATCTCAAGAGGCACATCAAGTGTATTGACCAGCGAAGCAGCAGCCTCCAGAACTTTTTCACAAACTGGAAATGTTAAAAAAATAAAAGGAACCAACAAAATCATTTTCAGGATGGTAAAGGTGGAATTTCAACTAAATGCACAAATGTTATTATCTGACCAGAATAGATATGAGAGACCTTGAAGACGATAATTAGGGTTGAAATGTTGCTTGCTGCTCTCAATAACAAATCTCAGAACATCCAAAAAGGCAGTTCTACAATCAGAAAACTTTTCTGGAGAACATTCCACTTGCACCTCATCAGGAAAAGCATCTTCACTCCATTTTGCTCCACTATCATGCCTTCCTACTCCACGTGCAGCTGAAGCAATACATTCTGCAAGACCCATTAATCCAGCTCGACCAAAAGAGTGATGTTTGGCAACAGATGCTAAACTATGCAAAAAAGCAATCCCTTCCCTGCAAACCACATGAAGTCAACTACATGAATTACCCACTTTCTTTTCCAAGAATCTTTTTTTTTTTTTTTCAATAGAGTGACGTACAGACAATGATTGTTAATGTGTCCCCACTCAATGGAGTGATGTTTTTTGGAGTCCACTTCTTAGTCAAACAGTAATGTATTACATGCATTACCCACTTTATTTACCGAGAAGCAATTTTTTTATTTTTTATATAGTAATTCACAGACAATGTATTTTTCTTTTTTCTTCTTGTTACCCCAAGCGCTGGAGTGTTGTCCTTTCGCCTCCAAATCTTATTCAAATAGTAATGGAGGAATACCCTAATGTTAGAACAGTCCATCTAATTAAGCAAATAATAAATAGAATTAAACATTTGAGGCAACATTTTGAAAGCTCGCCAAAAAAATTCTAGAAAGAGAAAAACAAGGATCCATTATACTCTGCAATTCTATTAAAAAGGTGTTGGATGCAAAATAATGCAGACCCATTTCTGCAATATCCCAAGGAAAAACAAACACAAAAGAAAGGAAAAGGGAAAGAGCCCTGAATGTAAGCCAAACTATAAAAAACTGGCCAAACTATCTGTTGATCCAATAAACTATACTGATAAAGTTTATTTAAGAACCATATATGAGATGAATAAGGTTCCACACAACAAACAAGTGAGTTAATTGACACTTGGGTAGCAAAATCATCACATATAGGATGGCACACCTTGTATTTAGGTGACTTGTATATTGATGCAAGAACCTGGCTGCACCTTCAATAGTCTTTGAATTGTAAACCCCTTTTACACCTGAAAACATGTTAACAATTAATCTAATGAAACATCATATTCCAACCACATTTTTGCTAATGAAATTCGAGGGGAGCAGAAGAATAAATTAAAAAATCTCAACAAAAGGGAACACCGAATGGCTTTGCATAAAAAGACAAAGGAACAGAAAAAACAAAACTGCAATTATTATGGCTATTTCTGGATTTCAAGATTTTATGAAAATCTAAAAAGGTTAAGTTAGCTGGCCTCATCCATAATAATTTACTACATGATATATCTTCCTTTTGAGCAACTCATTGCAATTTGAATGAGGATATTGTTGACTGAAGAAGTACTATGAAAAGTTCAAAGAGAGTGACTCCACTTCCTCTCCAATGAAGGGCTTAAGAAGGTTGCAATGCCCCCTTAACCTTAAGGATTCCAAAGACTTTATTTTTTATTTTATTTTTTATGCATACAAATCACAGCCGTTCTGAAAATGAGATCACCAGAACCAACTGCTAGTTGACACCAAAGTAATGGGAGATTAGGGGCCGCAAGAATTTCAACTTTTAGCTCCGCGCCCAATTAGTAGCCAGCACATGTGAATTACAGAGAAGAAAAACTCCAAACATATAAAATCATTTCTGGGACTGGACCATGATTACAAAACACTATAAATCTTTCTTTTCTATTTTCAGAGGTAAAAGTCAAGAAAATCACAAATTACAAGCACCAGGGACAAACAAAATCTAGAGCCACTAGGGCTTCACCACCTTGTTGCCTGTGGCCAGCACCATGCAGTTCACTTGAAAACAACTAAATAATTCATGAAAAGGTATTCAATCACTGAATAGCCTTTATGACCAAAAATATCAAAAACAAACCGAAATCTTTGTGGTGCACAGGGTCATCCAACCCTTCAATGAATGGTCCAAGAACAAAACTTTCAGACACTGATTTGGCAGTGTTTCCATACTTCATCCACTCAATGCCCAAAAACGACTCCATGATCAAGCACCTAACTGCATAATCATAGACAAAACAAAAGGAAGCAAATAAAATAACTATAGCATGCCTGGAATGGGAAAAGAAGAAAAATTGGGCGAAGAAATTTATTGGATGATTCACGATGAAATAGTATTGTCCATGATCAGAATTGTTGATCTGATTACATAGTTAGGCCAATAAATGATAAGTACCTTGAGGATTATCATGTTGAAAGCCCAGTTGCCATAAAATTGTTACCCAACTAAATGCTTCTCTCAAAATATCAGTCTGCTTTTGATGAAATCCTCTGAAGATATAGCTTGTAAAATTATTGTTTGAAACAGAAAACTGAAGCAACAAGTTTAGCTGCAAGAAACCAGGCATTGGTATATAATAAATTAAATATTGCACAGGACACAAGAAAAACATAAAGTGTGCTAATTACATTCCCTTTTGCAAAAGAAACAATAAATTAACAGTAAGAATTATCAACTTTTATGCAAAGCCAGACTATGTTCTCTTGCTATGTGCCCCTTTCACCATTCCATAGTACCTTTTGAAATCATATATTTTTCCGAATAGGAGGTTCAAAATAACTCAATTCATGACATGAGAAAAAAAAAAAATGATTATGCACCTGGTGATGCCAAGCAGCTTCTACCAAGTGCGTACCATACTCTTCAAGCATTTCATACAGAAGTATAAACGCTTCCCACTGCTGCTGACTGTTTAAAGGAGAGTCGGCTGAATTGCAGGGTTCCCATACACCTAAGGATTTAGCTTCCTTGTCAGCCCACATTTCCCTCTTTGTCATGCCATGTGGAACTGGGTGTTTCTCTTGTGATTTCTTCTCTGAAACCCCAGAGTGGCACTGGCTTCCACCACTTATCTGTAGTACTGTCTTCAATATGTGTAATGATTGCTTCCTTACCAGGCCTTCTTCATCAACCTGACAGACCCATCACAAAATGAGAGAGAGAGAGACATCACTATCATATCATTGGTAAGAAGAGTAGTGCTCAATTACCAGGCCTCTTTTTATTTCATCCCAAAACTCCTTCTCAGCTCTTACATCAAATTCTTCTGCTTTTACACTTGCATCAACATTTCCAAATCCTTCTGTCAAAGAGAAAAAGGACAAGTATAAAGAGAGTACATTATAGGCATCTCTTCTCTCTAAATGTCCAAGAGAAAACAATGATCTGCACAGCTTCCAAATTTTCCTAAAGAAAACGTTTCTGCAATACATTTAAATGGGTCAGCATTGCATAATAAAGCACATAATCAGAAAGCATGCGCAATCAAGTAGGCAATAAAACAGTAAGACTCCTGCATGCAATAATGTCCATAGCACGTATCCATTACCTGGACAGTATAAACATCTTCCCATGGACTGTGATTTCCAAAGAGCACTGAGAACCCAATGCTTTGAAAATGATTGGAAGCAGAAATCCAATAGTACAAGAACGATGTTCCAAACTTTGTGAAAGCAATCGCTCACTCATGTTACATAGATCCCAAAGCAAATTAGAAATTAGCTTTTCGACATCACAGAACCCATTTGCCAACATTGATTTTGTGCTTGAAACTGCCTGGAAACTTTGCAGTGCAGCATCCAGGATTAAGGTTAGAATATGGCATGATATTGGTAGTGGAAAGGACCCTGACAGGGACAGCATGGGCTCTTGATCCAAATCAAAATCATTTTCCAGGTCACTTAAACCATGGTAAATAGAGCAATGATCCCATTCAAAGGCATCTGATTCTTCATTTTGAATCATGCCCATAGAAAGACCAACTGATCTTAGAAAAAATGGTACCAAGTTTGCTTCCAAAACACCCCAGGAATTAGTTGACCTAACGACACAAAAGAATGACTCTGCAATCTAAGACAAGAAGTGTGCAAAACAAGCAACCAAATAGAAAGTTAGAAACAAGTAATTGGAAATGAGATGATGAAGAACCCAGCAAGCATGAGTGACAACAGCAGAATACTTCACCTCATTAAGCATTTCACGCTCAAAAGCATGAACCATCTTCATCAATGGAATAAAACATTTCCAGATAAATGACTGCAGACCATCAGTATTATTTCCTGGGGAGAAACATTAATAAGAAACAAGAAAAGGAGTACGTTTAGCTGCAACCTGCTCTTTACCCATATAGGAAAGCTTCTTCCATTTAATTTAAAAACCCAAATTAAGAAAATAATAACACCAACAACAATAATGATAATGAGCAATGAAAACATATAAAATGATAAATAACACAGTAGAAAGAAAGGAGATTTGATCTAAAAAGATGGTGGGAAAATAATTGATAACATATTGGCATCAAATTATCACCACCATTGAGCCTGACGGCGCACATTTAGAACTCCACTAGGCATACAATATGAAGGTTTGGTATTGCATCAATTACGCGTGCATGAGATTCTGTTAGTGTATTCAGTAGATAGAACAGGGGTGAAAAGTTGCTGGAGTGTCATTCTTCCCTTCCCTCGTGCTTGGTGAACCAAAATTGTAAGAGACAACAACTGAGAAGGTGAAGTTCAGGGTACATTGTTATCCTCACCCCTTATGGGCAATTGTTCACCCTTCAACTGTTGCTCTGGTCAATTCCTTCATTGCATGCTTAAAATGTTATAGCAACCAAACACCATTTAACAATTGCATGAACAAATCATTTTTTACAAACTTAACTTTTTGTACCTTGACATTTACTGCTACAGCAGCCAACACCTTCCCCCACACCCCAACCAAAATTTAAAGCGCGCACACACTTTACCCAAAGCAACTTATGTATTTAATCTCTCGAATACAAAATAGGTTTTGTATTTTAGGTCCAAAAAGACCATATTTATTTGCTGGAAAGTAGTTTCTTTTTTGAAAGTGTTTCCTTGAAAAATAGATTCATGAAAAGTGAATTATTTTTCGATGTTTGGTAGTATCATGGAAAATAAATTAGAAAACACTTTCCAGTTTTTGGCTATATCATGAAAAATGAGCTAGAAAATAAATTGTTGATATTTTTTCAAGTTTATTAAAATAATGAGGAACAAATCTTACAAATTAAAAAGTTGAATGAAAATAAAATTGAAAAAAAAAAACTAATTTCATAAATTATCTCAAATAAAATAAATACCAATCAAAATAATAAAGATCAAATCTAACAGATAAAAAAGTTGAAGGATGATGAAATTAAAAAAAAATACAATTTCATAAATTATTTCAAATAAAATAAATAACAATTAAAATAATAAGGACCAAATTTTAAAGATAAAAAAATTCAATTAATGATAAGAGAAAAGCAAATAACAATTATAAAAATAAGGACCAAAGTTGATATAAAAATTAAATTAAATCAAATTCTAAGGGATAAAATTGAAAAAAAAAAGATTCAAAACAAAATATATAGCAATCAAAAGTTTGAGGACCAAATTTGATATAATCAGCAAATAACATGACATTTATAAATTTTTCACAACTTCTGGAAAGTGTTTACCGCCCGAAATAAAAGGAAAACACTTTCCTGGAAACCAGGCCAAATTTTTCTTTGACTAGAAAGTGTTTTCCGTTGACCAACTTTTCTAATGATAAACAAATACAGGAAAGTTTGGAAGTGATTTCCAAGAAACCACTTTCTGTGAAACAAACGGGGCCTAAAAAAACCACAAAACATGAGGACAAATCATGCATGAAAGAGAAAAGAAAATAATGAAAATATAGGAACTTCCTCAATGTTTAGGAACACAATAAATGAGAAGAAAGAAAGTTATTGAGGATATAGTAATTTTCTCCTCTATTTTTTGGATGGAAGGAATTTGGAAGGGGTGAAAATGAAGAGAAAATTTACAAAATTTCAAATTTGTCTTTATTTTTCTTTGAAAAGGCAAGTTGTTGTATAGTTGCATAGAGCAAATAGGTAAATGCACTCATTTTACCCTCACTATCTCTCCATTTTGGAGAAATTTATTTTTGGTAGACCAAGAGTTTTTTTTCCTTTCACTTTCATTTCCCTCCATTTTCTCTTCGTTTTCCAAATAAAGGAAAAGTTGTATTCCACCCTCAACTTCCTTTCTCCCCGCAAGCCCCCGCCCCCAAAAAAAAAAAAAAAAAAACACTGTAACAAGCAGGTGTTAAACTGGATTTTATAAGATCCTATGCATATTTATCTCTATGCTGTTTCCCAACAATCTAACAGACAAAAATATTTCTGCTTAAAGTGTCGAAGACAGCCTATGGGGAATTGTCACAATACTTCTACTAAGATATGCATCTGTGGACAAAAAATTAACAAACAAAAAACCCATTTTCAATGCTGGGCTAAGGACAACTCACCAAATTTGTTTAGAAGATGGCAAAGCGAACCCACCATGGATGTGATGTAGTTACACATGATAGAGTCCAACTTCAAGTCCTTCTCACTAACATCCTAGGCAAAACAATCAGTCCAAGATTCAACTAAAATACAACCTGGAATTGACTTGTTACGAATTTTTTTAGTAAAAGAAAAATGAACTTTCCAATCATACACTCGTTATTTTTTAATTAGAAAACTCGCCTCAATTGAGCCTAGTAATCTTATAGAAAAACTTAGTTCCATCTAGTACTTGCGATTTTATCCTTTATTTCATAAACCCACGAGTGAATAAGTATAATTGTAGAAGTATTAAAGCATTTTCTAATTTATGAAAGCCAAGTTAACAGCTTAGAAGTTCTTTATGGCATTTTCTCAAAAAACAACCGTAGCAAGGTGAAAATAACTTGCAAAATTCAATAACCCTGTCTCCATTTGATTGAAAAACAGTCCTAAACCAAAAAAAAATATATAAAAAAAAAACTACAAGTAGGTGATCTTACACTAAATGCCACTTAATAAAAAACCCACAAAAAAATTAATGTAAACAAAACCCAGATAAGCACAGAAAGAGTCACCTTGATAAATTTAGAGAATGAATCAAGAAGTGAAGCAAAAAGGGCAGATGGAGATAGCCCAGTTGATGCTAAAATGCAATCAAGCATTGCTGGGAGAGCTGCCAAAGGGACTTGCTTGAAGCTGTCAGATAGAGAGGAGATTATCGAGACCATCGGATTGCTCTCTTCTGCATTCATCTTCACGGAGAAGGGTCTCGAGGAAGTACAAGGGATTATGGACGTTTACTTCAATTTCCCCGATAAACCCTGGGCTTTCCTTCCCCTTTTTTTAAAAAAAAAAAAACGATTGGCCGTTAATGTTTAAACCCTAGGTGCAGGGTTTATAAATTTGCAACCATGCCCCTCCTCGTTGGTCATATCATGTTGGCAGTCCCATTTTTTCAGATCTTACCAGCAGCCATGTGTAAATGATGTCAAGAATCCCTGAACTTTTGATGTTTCTTAAAATGATCAATCATCTTCTAACCTTCTTAATTAAACCCCTACACTACATATTTGCTAACGTGTTCGGCTATCCTTCCACTTCCATTCATCTTCGTTTGTTAAATATTACATTACATTACAATTAAAAAAACCAGAAGATATGTTGATTTCATTATACTTGGTGAGAGGAAATATTGTTAATAGTGTTTCCTTGTCCTTGAGGAAATTTTAAATTTATCATTGTTTTTTTTTTAATTTTATCCTTAAAATATGAATTTGATAGGATTTGAGACTGCTACTTTTTTTCAATTAGCTTTTTAGATGGTTTTCATAGTTTTGAAAAAATATTTCATTGTTATGATATTGCTTGATTTGATATAATAGAATTTAATTTTGTTGTTTAGAGCAAATTAAAATTTTAAAAACCGAATTTTACAATCAAATAAAAAGGTAGCCTTTTCTTTTTCTTTTATTGCACATGAGGCGTCTTATTTGAAATGTTAGTCCCTATTTTTTTTATCCATATTTATTAAGGTTTTGATGTATTCTAAACTTTATTTGTTTTGTGTTCCAGTTCATGATTTTTGCGAAGAATGAGTGAGTTGCTGAAATGTTGAAGGAGAGAGAGAGAAATATGTCAGTGTTGCACATTCTAGCAAAATAATAACAATAATAGTTTTGGTGTTAATAGGTTTTGTTTGACAATAAAACTTTTATTTAGGTGTTTTTAACCTTTAATTTACTAAAAAAAATTAGATGGGGGCTCAAAAATGTTTTTTGATTCATCATGATTTTTTAACTTATTAAAGGTTATTTCAAGGTTGGCTATGAGTTTATTGGGGTTTACGATATGTTTTCTAGGTATTTTTTTATGGGTTGGAAAATGATTTTTTATGGTTCAAGAGTTGAATCATGACTTTTTAACTATTAGAAATAACAAAAATCAAACTCATATATAATGTGTCTTCCACTTTTTTTATAAAAAAAAAGGCCCAAGCACGCAGGCTTGGCCTTGCAAACCCTTGCTTGTGGCCTTCCTTTTAATGAATTAAGTGTGTTGGTCTAGGATGTTGTTCTATTAAATATTGTTCGAATTTCACTTTTTACGAAGATTATAGCATTATTTTTATAATATTTGTGTAGTTCTTTATGTGCAATCTACATGATGATTTTTAAAAAAAAAATTATTTGACTGCTTTTCTACACATTTATTTTTATTATAGTATAATTAAATAAAAATTTGATTCTAAAAAATAAAGTTATTAAACCTAACTATATATACATATCTGAGTCGTTGATGTGGCAAGTTAACTGATTTTGACCGGGGTCAATTCAAACATCATTGTTTTAATATTTAAGAAAAACTTAAAACGATATTGTCTTTGATAAATTAAGTTTCGATCATATCAATTGAGTCATATTTAATCAACTTTCATGTAATTTAATTTACAACTTGAGACAAGAAAAGGATTACATTGATTTTAATAACATTGACATAGGACTTTATTGTGGCAATGTGTGAGTGGTGTATTAATTTTATATTTCTTAATACATTCATGGCAAAGTTAATAAAATATAATTTTTATATATAATTAAAACTTAATTTTATGATTATGATAAGAAGTTGGTTAGAAAACAAATATTATGGTAGAAAAATGTTGAGAAAAAAGGAGCACGTTGATAAGATTAAGGGGTTTTAATTAGATTATATTTTTTATCATTATTTGAAATCATCTAATTGTTTTATATTTATTTTGATTGCTTTTTATTTTTATTAAATAAATAAAATGGGATAAAAAGGTTCTATTTTTTGTAAAATATAATAATAATAAGGAAACGAGGATTTATACTAGAAAATTATTTAGTTTCATTGATATTAAAATTATTAATTTTCTTGCAAAGAAAATATTTTAATATAACTAAAAAAAAAATTAAAGGGTTCCTACAACACGAGATGTTGTATTTTAATTTACCCTGCCTATTGGTTTCCCAACTCAATCTTGGATTTGAGTTAGCAACTCTTTTTCAAATTTATTAATACATATAATTATTAATTTATTTTAGTAAACACATGTATCAAGTTTTCATTTCATAATTAAAAAAAAAAAATTAACGCCAGAAAACATGTTGGCGGTGCCTTCGCATTCTTTTTTAAAGCTTAAAAAAATTGATTTGTCTGACAGCAAAGCATGAGTCCATTAACTAGTTAAAATAAATCTGAAAGAGCTATCGATTTCACTGTAGCTTTAAAGACAAAACCACTTAGGATTGTAATAGTATTTTGCCTTTTTCTCTTTTTGTCCTTAAATCATTTTCTGATCTGGGCACTTGCCATTTTATTTTTTTATTTTGTTCTTTTACATTGTGTTATACAGGAATTAGATTGAAAATTTATTTTGATTTGTTTTTTATAAATTTATTATAATATCAAAAAAAAACTTGTTAAGCTCTTTTTTAAAATTTATGTCTCCAAGATTTTTTATTTTTATTTTTGGTCTTTTTAATTTGAAACTTTTATGTTTTGATCTGAAACTTCCTCTAGTTCATATTTAAGTCTTTAAATTTAAGAGAAAAGAGAGAGTTGTAAAAAAAATGAAGGAAAGAGAAGTGATTAGTTAGCTAGATTCTTTTAGAAAGAAAAAAAAAAGCTAAATGTGGTGTTAATGTATTCTCTTGAATAACAAAGTGTTACTTAAATGTTTTTTATCTTCCATATCATCATAAAAAAGTTAATCAAGGCTGACAAAGTTTTTTTTCAGTTTAATTTTATATTTTTGAACAGATTTAAAATTATTTTAAATTGAGAAATTGCTTCATTAAGGTTCTTTAAGGATTGGACATTTATAAAGGAAAATAGGTTAAATTGTTTTTATAGGTTCAAAAAACCCATCCCAATTTTCCCACATCTCTATGATGGTCAGAACATCAACAAATAAGAGATGTGTTGTTTGTTTTATTTTTTTCTTAGAAAAAAGTAAAAGTCATGACAACATGAGAAACAAGACTAGGCCCGCAAGCCTCGCATTAATTATATTGGCCTAGGTGCATGAGACCCGAGTTTGTTTGTCAGTATGATTATGGTTACTTTTCAAATAATTTTTTGTGTTAAAATACATGTTAATGATATTTTTTTATTTTTTTAAAAATTATTTTTGACATCAGCACATCAAAATGATTAGAAAACACTAAAAACATGTTAATTTAAAGTTAATAAAAAAATAAAAAATAAATAAATTTTTTTAAAAGCACTTTTGAAACGCATAAACAAACAGGCCTAAGTCAAGGAGCCTAATGGCTTTCTATTTTTTTTTCAAATTTTCTTGGATTTTGGTTGAAATGAATAAAAAAAAAACATTTGACATGATATTTAAATCTCTATTTAATTTTTTCATTATTCTTAAATAATATTATAGTTTCATATGAGAATGTACAATGTTTTTTCAATAATTATGCACCTAATATTCAAAAATAAGAAATAAAAAATTGCTTGCAAATATTCAATGAAAATAAAATTTTATTTATTTAAAATTTTGATGGATTTTTTAACATGGATTTATCATTTTTATTAATTTTTTCTTTAACCACGTACAAAATATTAAGATAACAATATAGTATTTTCTTAATCTTGCTTTTGAGATCATAATAGATTTTTATTTTAAAAATATTTAAAGTTTTTTTTTTGTTAAAACAGTAAAGAGATGCATTAATAAGGAAATGGAGTTTAGATTGAATAAATACATCTATTTTTAATAATTGTATTCATTGCTCTTTTATGTAAATATTTATTTTTATGATCGCTTAATTAAATATAAAATAGATTTCAAAGAGCTAGGTTATTAAAACTAGCTAGTGTGATGACTTGGTTCATGGATTAAATGGTTTAACTTGGTTTGACCTTGGTCAATCCAAAACGTTATCGTTTCAATGATTTGTTTTAATAAAAAAATAACAAATCAAAGTCGTTTATAATTTTTTTAAATAGTAAAATCGGGTTTTAGCCTGGTCAACTGAGTCAATGACAAGTTGTTAGCCATAGTAGGTAAGCTCCCCACTTGATTTGCTTTGAAACTCAACCTGTTCCAAAGACCCATTGATGGGTCATCATGTTGACCCATTAGGCTCGAATGAGCTTAATACAATTGCTAAAAACTTCTCCACGATAACTCGGAGGTACCAGACTAGTTTTAACTACACAATCATTTATATTGATTTTTTTAATTGCTTTATGATGTATGATAATTGTAACTAAATCACTGTCTCGCGTTAAACTGCAAGTCAAATTATTTTTTTAATAAAAAAAACCTCAAGCATTGCTAATATTTTTATAGAAAAAATATTAAATAGTGAGGGGGTTGACTTGATATGACTTGAATAACTTGACGAGTGTAAAGGCAAGTCAAACGATTGGTAAAAACATAGTTTGAGTAACAAAAATTCAAAACAACATATTTTTTTTAAAAATAGTTAAAATGATAATATACTAGATTGACCCTGATCAAATTGAATTAACCTGCCAAATTCACGACCAAGGTCGTGATACCATGATAACCCTGGTATAAAGCAAATCAAAACAAATTATGAAGCCTAATTCTTAATCAACCCAGTATTGAAGAATGATTTAAAAAAAAAATACTCAAATCAACCTGAGATAACATGTCGAGTGCATGACCTATATCATGAGATTATGATAACTCTGTAGAAATTAAATCAAAATAGAATAAAATTAAAAAAAAAGAAAGAAAAAAATCTTGAGTAAACCTAAGTTAATCCGCAAAACCCATTATTTAGATCATAAAACTAGGGTAATTTCATAGAAAATAAACCAGAAAAACAACCTGAGTAAACAAGGGTTTGCTTGGCAATCCAGGTATTCGAGTCACGAGGTTGAAATAACCTTGTATAAAGCAAAAATAAATAAATTATGAAACTCGATTCCCAATAAACACATTCTTGAAAGATAAAAATGAAATAAATTCAATAAAAAATAGGACAAAATAAAATGACTTAATTCAATCTAATGTTAAACCATAAAATTGAGAAATAAATATCAATTAAAAAAGTAAAAAAAGAAACTCGAATCAACTATATTAATCCATTGAACCTGCAACATGATTTACAAAACTGTGTTAACCATATAAAAAGTAAACCACGATAAATCATGAAACTAAGCTCTAATAAAATAGATAAAATTAAGAAAGAAACATGGATTAAAAAAACCATTGCAATGGATAATGTCTTGCTAGGTGGTCGAATCAACTATTTCAGTTGTTTTTTTTATTGTTAATGTTTTTTTTTATTGGATAATGTCTTGCTAGGTGGTAATATTTTTTATTGCTAGGTGGTAGAATCACTATTTCAGTCGAGGCATTTCTTATTCTTACTGAATACGTAGAATCTCTTCAGTGTGGGATATAACCAATTTCCTTCCTTTTTATAGTACATATTAATCTTTCATCTTCTGTGTGATTTTCTTGTGAAAAATGTGATGCAGCTTGTTATGCATGTCTGCTAATTTGGTTTGCTTGCTGATGTAAACTCTACCATGTGCAGAAAATTCAAGGTCTGGGCTCCCTCCAAATGATGTAGAGAGGTAAGGAATACTTTTATTTTTTTATGTGTTTCCATTATCAGTGGGCCTGATCCAAGTATGATCCTGGCTAACCCATGCTTCCTAAATTATTAGGTTCTTGTTCGTGGTTCAGGGTTCTGCAACTCTGAGTAATGCATCTGGTGCCCACCACCAAATGACGGCAAGTGTGGTCTACAAATTTAGGGCACATATTAAGAGTGTGTTTAGGATTTTTGGTAGAGTTGACAAAAGCAAGTTTGAAATTGAAAGGCAGATATGACGACTGATTACCTTTTTCGAAACCATGGTTTTGAAATTCATGACACTCAGAACTAATTGTTTTGGGAACTCCACCCCACACAGACATGTTCATATATCTATTACCTTTAAAACCTCAACCATGTGGTAGATTTTTGGTAGTATTGACAGAAGGCAAGTTGGAAATAAAAAGGAACCAAAAGGCAGTCTTTAGAGATTTGGTTTCCTTTTTGAATCATGCTTTTGTAACCCAAGACACTTGATACCATGTTTTTGAAAGCTCAACAACTCGCACATGTAGATATATATCTTTCAGCTTTAGAGAAAGGTAATCTTTTAAATTTGTTAATGCTGGCTTCAAAAATTTTGATGTCATACTCTTCGCTTTATAGGTGGATTCATACGCTTATCTACCACCAAATTTTGAACATTCTCTGGAGTGTGGTGCGGCTACTCTTGCTGTCTTTGAACGCAGGTTTGTTTCTCCATGAAGTATGATTAAGTGAATGTCTAGCTGTCTCACCTTTGCTATTGCTTTATTCAACTTTTATGTTCTGCTTATGGAGGTATTATAGTTGATTATCTAAGGCCAGGAAAATTGGTGCAGGGATTATTATTTAGATATCTGTTTAATCAGGCTCATCGAAATGATGTCTTTCATTAAGTTTACTATTTGCTCTAGTGTAGTATAGCTACTACATTATCCTTAATAATTACGATCACCAAGAGGGTTTCTTATCCTGTCAGGTATGATTCTCTAGAAAATCATGTCACTGAGCAAATTGTTGGTTCAACAGACCAGCAGCAGGCGAGGTACCTTTCAATTATTGTTTTCTTACTTTTGCAGAGTGCTTTGTTGTTCTGATATAGTAATGCTTGTTTTTCTTTGTAAAGAATAATTATGCTTAGGAATTATACATTACCATTCCGGAGCATATTATGATGTTATTATTTGGTAGTCATGTGTACATTCAACAAAATTGCTCATTTTACTAATTGACAGGTTTTTGAACTTAGAAAGCTTCTGCCTCCATCATTGCAATATGACTTCAATATCCATGTAAGCCCTTTTGCTTTCTAGTGTTCGACCTTATACTTTTGTAAGTTAATATTTTGGAAAAAAAGCAAAGAACCTATCTTTCGGAGCTGCATTTTTCATAGACTAGTTTAGATTGCTCTCATAGATAGGGTTTGGAACTGGACAAGACAGTATGAGCACTTACATGATAAGAAATTTTGGAAATTATATAATCAGATATCTCTGCACACAGCAACTTTGATTTATGAACCTGTTTGGTTGAGTAGCAGTTTTGATCAGCACCTCTACCAGTCATTTGCATGCTTCCCAGCAATATTCTTGTCAAAAGATTTGTATGCAAAAAGTCCTTGCAGAATTAGTTTAATTCATTAAACATGGCACAAGTTGCCAGTCGCTCGGTTAAAGGGCCAGCAAGCTAGGATCTTCAATATTTTAATGCTTCAAATATTGTACTGTACAATATCTTGACATGAAATTTAGGATTATGCTGCAGTACTGGAATGTACTTCTGAAATTGTTAGAAACTCCTAATTTTATGGTATTGATTTTGAAGTTTTGAATTCCATGCATATAAGCATTTGCCAGGGAGTGCAGGTTCCTTTTCTTACATTATGTAGGAAACCTCTGTGGTAGTGTTAATGAAATATAGGATCATAAACATTACTTTGACAAAGTTCTGAATTGTTGTGTTCTTTTTAACAAGCTGGATTCTTGGTTGGTATGATTTTCTGCCTGCAGATAATGGATTTCCAACATGGAGAATTCCTTAATGTGAGGGTATGCTTCCCTTGTTTGTTGATTGAAACTCCGTACTTTGTTTCAAGATCTTAGGTTTTAAGTTTTGTTTGTTATGTTTTTTCACCACTGTACTGGTTTAATTCTCTGGAGGGCCTAAAAATCCAAAGAATGTGAATTCCAGTTTTTACCAAATCTAAGGTCCAGCCAAATGCTGAAGTACAGAAGGAACTTATTTAAGGGAAATAATTTAGAATATACTGTCTGTTCATCTTCATGATGCAATAATCTTCAAAGTATCGTGTTTTGCTAACCACATAGGCCCAACTGTCAGCTTCATGAGGCTGCTATCCCTTGAATTTGTGATGTGAAATTGCAAGTTTTGTTCCCTCTTTTTTTTTTTTTTTTTCACTTGCATGTTTGCTTTATAGGAGGTGCACTACAATCAGCATGGTTTGCTGCTACTAGAGGGACAAGGTATTTATCGATTGGGTGATAGCTGGTAAGAATTTAAATCAAGAGTTGTGATTCTCAAATAGTTATTGCTATTCTCAAATAATATTTAGTGTTAATATTATTTAAAAGCTAAATGGGTCAAACCTCTTCTGAACTTAAAAAGTCATTTGAGAATTAGTCTTTGTACTCTTAATTTCATTTTTGACTTCTTTGTACTTTGATTTATTTGAAATTTTCTTTTGTTACTTTTTTCAAGGTTCGTTTTACATATAAAACCTAATGAAATGACTTAAATATCCTCATCTCCAATAACCTTTCACCTAACTAATCAATTTTAATTTTTTTTTCTATGAAATTAATTTTAAATTTGAGAAATAAAATTTATCATCATAATTTCAATTCTCCATCTTGAAATTTTGGTTTTAAATTAATTTTTTGAAAAAAAAAATGGAGGGTTTTTTTTTTAGACAAATAAGAAAGGTATTTATGCTACTAGTTTTTTTTTTTTTTTGAAAAAATTAAAATCAAAATTTTTGGATAGAGAATTAAAATAATGAACAAAACTCCCCCTTTTTCTTTGCTCTTCTGGAACCGGTACAAAAATAGGTGCTTTTTTTACATTGTTAAATTTATTTATTTTAGTTTCAGAATTTAAAATTAATTCTATAAAAAAATTAAAAATAATCAATTAAGTTGAAGATTATTGATGTTCAGAGTGTTTAAGTAATTTTATTAGTTTTATATGCTGGAGGGGATTTTGGAAAAAATAACAAAAGGCTTGATTTCAAAATACCAAAATATAAGGAGGTCAAAACTGAAATTAAGAATACATGGAGATTCATGTGCAATAAATGATAGTGTTTTCAGTTGGGAAGTTCCTTTGCTGGTCAGCATGTGTCTGTTCATGCAATTTTAACAGCACACTTAAAACTTTAAGTGGGTGCTTCTGGAACTTCTTTTGTTGAAACATTTCTTTTAACTTTTAATCACAAAGGAGAAGCTCAAACCTAAGACCACTTGAAGGGGGAGGGACATGAGTGCCAGTTGAACTACGTTCTCATTGGCTTGTTGAAACATTTCTTTAACCCGTTTCTTTATACTTGCATATTCTGTTTGCTTGTTCCTGCTTTTCTGTTCGCTGCAACTTCTCTGTTCTTGTAGCTTAAAAATTGTTTTATTACAGGTATCCAGTTCAATCTGGTGATGCCATTTGGATGGCCCCTTTTGTGCCCCAATGGTGAGGAATATATAACCTCCTTTCTTCCTGTAAAGATTGAATGTTTATTCCTCCAGTGCACTAAAATCTGATAGACTGATGTCCTTTGCTACCTTTTAAGGTACGCTGCACTTGGTAAGACCTGCACACGATATTTGCTGTACAAAGATGTGAATAGGAATCCATTGTAACCAGGCGCCGCAAAAGTTGTCCCCTGGCTTCATTGAGCTGATTCTAGCGAGGATAGATCAATTTCTGAAGCAAAGATCAAGCTTCTAGGCTGCAAACATTATTTAGCTGAATGGCGGTCATCCTTGTGTTGCTCAAGGATTCGTGATGGAAGGAATCGATCTTGCAGTGCTTATTTGGTAAAACAAAGCCTGTTCTGTCCTGTTAAGAAAAGAATTTTTTCTTGAAAATTGTGGGATATGCGGCTGTAATTTCAAATACGCAGGTTAACATTTCAGGAAAACCCATTTGTGATTCCACAGAACAGTTTTGCCCGGAACTCCTGGTGAGAGAAGGTGATTATCTCAAATCAAAGCACTGTGAACATGTTGACGGACCAGTTCATGTGAAACCTGATGGCAAACCCACTAGTTGTTTTTGTGACAGCAAGAAATATTTCCATTCTGGACTTGAAAATCCTGATCTGTTCTTCTACAATCTGATAGGGGAAAAGTGTCGATCTCCATTTCAATGAAAGGTGATTTCCCTCATCGATCTATATATTCAATGGTATGAACTTGTGTGGGTGCCTTCCGTACGGATATAAACGTCCAAGATTCCAATAGCTGCCAAGTGTTCTGCCAAAGGTATTCCAGTAACGCCTTCTTGATGTTTCATTTTGTTGCCTAAAGTCCTTCACCTTATTTACAATTTGATGATGTGTAAGTTCACAGCTTCTTGTTTACAAGTCCTTTAATTCCTAAATAGGGGCTCATTGAGCTGATTCTAGCGAGGATAGATCAATTTCTGAAGCAAAGATCAAGCTTCTAGGCTGCAAACATAATTTAGCTGAATGATGGGCATCCTTGTGCTGCTCAAGGATTCGTGATGGAATTGGAAGGAATCGATCTTGCAGTGCTTATTTGGTAAAAAAAGAAGCCTGTTCTGTTCTGTTAAGAAAATAATTTTTTTCTATGTAAATTCCTATGTCCTTTATAAGCCCATATAATTATTGGATAGATTGATGATAAACAATTGAAGATGATATTGGAACTCAGATTCCTCAGTTTGTAAGGTTGTCAATTTCGTTCCGTTCCGTCCGGAATGGCCAAAACATTTCGTACCAATTCAAAAAACGAAACAAAACGGAACAAATTTCATCTCATTTTAAATCTCGGCCTGTTCTGGATTTTTCGGCCAAATTCCGGCCGAAACGTTTCGGTTTCATTCCACATGTTTCGTTTCGGCCAAAAAACCATTGAATCAAATTGAACCTTGCTCAATTTCATTAATTAAACCACCTGATTATAAAAAGTTTTTTTTTTTATTATTTTCAATAGCAATGATATTAATAATAATATTGAAATTTATTATTACTATTTTCATTAACAATGATATTAATTTTTTAAAATTAGTTTTATCACTAATATATATGGTTTATATTACTTTAAGTTAAAGATCTATTTAATCTTTACTATTTTAAAATATTTTAAAATTTAAAATTATATTTGTTTGGTATTATGTTTGTATTGCATAATTTATAATTAATTTATCTTGAATTTGAATTATGTTTGTGGAATATATATATATATATATATGAACAATACAACCTCGAAACGGCACGCCGAAACACTCCGAAATTGAAATATTTCGTTCTAATTAAAAAAACGAAACACCTATCAAAACGGAATTGACAACCTTTATTTGCAAGGTGAAAAAAAAAGAGAGTCCAAACACTCATTATATAACTTGACGAGCCCTTTTTGAAAAGCATTACATTATTATTCTGAAGGTCTAGGCAGTGTGCAATATATATATATAAACAAATCGGGGTGTATGACTGTTCGTTGTAACCATTGTTTTGTTAATTTTTAATTTTTTTGTTTAAAAATATATTTTAATGTATTGATATAAAAAAATATTTTAATATATTAAAAAAAAAACACTTCAACAAAAACAACACTTATCCTATTTCTAAACATCTATAAACATATAAAAGCCATGTTAATTGAAATGAGAACATTAATTTTGTGGTCGACGATTCAATTATATACTTTAAATTTAACATAATTGTTTTTATTATTATTAATATAAGTATTTATACTTATTTATATCTTAACTAATTTTATATACTCTCTAAACGATAATATAAATCTTCAATAACTAAACACAATAGAACAAATTTTTTATTCCCAATCTTTCATAAGATTGCCTGTTCCTTGTAGTGAAGAACCTTGAAAATAATTTTGAAATCATCAAATGTCCTGTATAACCTTCCACCGGCTACTGTCATTGCAGCTCAACAACGTAAGAAAGACTGGCTCGTAGGCTGCCACCTGGCACTAGATAGATCTCCTAGGAATAAACCCAAACCGGGACCCCCACAAATGACATTGCCATTGATGATCGGTGATTATCACTCTCATGGTGATGGGGTATCATTTGCCACCACCACCACCGTCCCATTTCCTCCGCCACTAATTTCTCCTTTTTTCGCTTCTTAATCAGACCTTTCCCAAATGGGAATATTATGATAAACCCCATCTCCTTTTTGTAAGAAATAATTTCATTATTTCCCCCCCTCTCGTTAAAGTTATCATTAGTGCCATTAATTTTTCATCAAATCCCCCCTTTATATATTTATTTATTTAAAGTTTCTACTTGGTCATGAAATCCCAACGACTTGCTTTGTATTAGTCTGTCTAGTGTTAGTGTTACTGTGTTTAATTGCTCTTAACTATTTTTAATTTAAAAAATAATATTATTTGATATATTAAAAAAATACACTTTAAAAATAATCATTATCCCATTCCTAAACAGAAGCCATGTTAATTGAAATCAGAACACTAATTTTGTTACTTTCAAATATTTCTTAATCAAAACAAGTTTTAATTCAAAATGAAAACTACTTTTTTTTTTTTTTAAGTAAGATACCACTACTTTTTTTTTTTAAAAAAACATCTCTTTATTATGGGTATCAGTCTTTTTCTAATTAAAACCACAATTTCTTTTATTTTTTATTTTTTAAATTTCACACATTCTGTCGATACACGACGTCGGGCAACGGCTCCGCTCTTTTGTTTATTTAACAAAAAAGATTTTTTATTGGTTGGGGAAATTAAGTTTTATTGGAGTCGCCATCTAGTAATTTGAGGGAACTAGAAATCCCAAATTAGACACTAGTTCCAGAGATGTAGGTACTGGGTTAGTTATGATTAAGGGAAGGTACACACCACCCTTAAAACATCCTTTCAAAAGAAAGGTTACCCTTACTCGTGTATTTTTATATTTGATTCAAATGCTATTATATTTTGAGCTTATTTGCAATTTTGTTTTTTTATATATATATAAATAGTTAACGTCGGTCCCTAAAAATAGGAGACACGTGAAAAATGACATCAGTCCCTAAAAATAGAAGACTCGTCTAAGATATCAACGTTTAACCCTAAAAAGGAAATTTACGTCCGAGTTACCAAAAAAACAAAATTATAGACATAATCCATATTTGTTTGGTATTTAAACTTTTTATTTGACATCGGTCCTTTTCGATAAAAAGAGACGTGTCCACAAACAATATTTGTTTATAAAAACAAAATTTTGATATTGTTGAGTTATGGGTATAACTATATTTGAAAATTGGGCTTTCGACCCACAAACGATAACATGACGAGATGGGCGTTGGACCCACGTTGTTATTCTTTTTATACTTGTTTTTGTTTTTGTTTTTTTTTTGTTTTACAACATGCAATAAAAAATTTACAAATATTTACATAAAAAAAATGTTAGGAATTCAACAAAAATTACCTGAGTACCCCTGTATATGTAAAAGACTAAAATACCCTCGGATTTCTCAGGAATTCACGAAAATGCCACCGGCGGCGCGTGTGGCTCACGCGCGGCTACTGTTGATACTGGCGAAATTTTCCGGCGAGCTTTCTGGGAAACGAACCGTCGATCCTGGCAGATCTGAGAGAGAGGATTCTGATGGTGGTGGTCTTGACGGTTGTTGAGGTCTGACGAGAGAGAATCGTCGACTTGAAGCTTCGGTGGCCGGCAGGGATCGCGACCTTTTCCCGGCCAGATGAGGTGGTTAAAACGGTTAAAACCGCCGGGGTTTTGCTTTAAACTAGTGGATCAACGTTTCTGTGGTGGTGCGGAGGCTGGAGGCGGCCGGAAAGTGGAGATCGGATGAGAGAGAGGGAGTCGCCGGCGAGAAGAGAGAGAGAGTCTGAGATTAGGCTACGGTGTGAACGCGTGCATGGTATACCGGTACCACTGAACACTGTGCGCTGTTGGATCTTTGATTGAATAATCGGATGGTTGTGATTGGCTAGATCTGAGGTCAATCACACGGTCTGGATGAGTCTGGGTTTAGATCCGGTGTGACGCGGTGCACCGAGAGCTCGGTACACCGGATGACGTGGCGCAACGGGATTAAGTCTTGGATTATTTCAATGGCTGAGATGAGTCGGGATATATTTGGTATTTTTTAAATTGTTTTTTTAAGAAAACAATATCCTACTCCCGTGAAGAAAAACTCAAAAAATATGCACAGTAACAATTCTTTCTCTTCTTCTCTGTCTTTGTTTTCCCGTTCCCCTCCTTTTTTTTTCTTTTCTTTTTTTTTTTCTCCCCTCCCTCTTTCTGGCGATGCTCACTGCCTATTTATAGGCAGTGAACAGTAATATAAGAATTGATTTCTGCCTAAATTTGCCTAATTGTAAGAAAAAAAAAGTACTTGCCTAACATTACCTAATATGCCTAATATGACAAAAAAAGTTTTTGTTTTATTATATATAATAATAAATATTTACATAGATAAAATTAAAAACTCAAATCAGTATTAGAAAAAGCCCGACTCAACCGCTAAAAATCAATTTTAATTACCGAAAATTATGTCGAAACATTAAAAAAAAACTTTCAATGGGTATCAACCCGGTGAACCGGGTTTTGACCACAAAATAACAGTTTTGACCCAAAATGACCTGAAACTCATTTTTTTATCCCGGTCGACATGGTTAGACCCGTATCGACCCAGTGAACTCGGTCTTGGCCGAAAATGATGGTTTTGACCCGAAACAGCCCGAAAACTCATTTTTTACCCTGGTCGACATGGTTTGACCCGTATTGACCCGGTGAACTCGGTTTTGATGGAAAGATACGGTTGACTCGAGAAAAAAATATTTTTTTGAATTTTAAACTTTTTTATTTTTTTGGATTTTTATAAATAATAATAGAAATAAAATAACATTTAAGAAAAACTTGGTGAATCCAAAATTGGGTTACAACAGTTGCCCCCTCTTTACAATGCTTACGGTGCAAAGACATTGGAAAATTCATTTTCTTTTGACTTTGCATAGTAAGTTTTGTAAAGAAAAACAATGGCGATGTTGAAAAACTGCCCGATGGTGAAAATGGAATCAAAGAATTTTGTGAGTGGTCTAATTGTTCCAGGCGACCTGCCCGATGGTGAAAATGGAAGCAAAGAATTTTGTGAGTGGTCTAATTGTTCCAAGCGACCTGCCCGATGATAAAATGCGAGGAGACTCGCAAGTGGTCAAATTGTTCCAGGCGACCTGCCCGATAAATAAAAAAAAATGCGAGGAAACTCGCAAGTGGTCTAATTGTTCCAGGCGACCTGCCCGATGATAAAATGCGAGGGAACTCGCAAGTGGTCAAATTGTTCCAGGCGACCTGCCCGATGCTAAAATGCGAGGGAACTCGCAAGTGGTCAAATTGTTCCAGGCGACCTGCCCGATGATAAAATGCGAGGGAACTCGCAAGTGGTCAAATTGTTCCAGGCGACCTGCCCGATAAATAAAAAAAAAATGCGAGGAAACTCGCAAGTGGTCTAATTATTCCAGGCAACCTGCCCGATAAAAAAAAATGCGAGGAAACTCGCAAGTGGTCTAATTGTTCCAGGCGACCTGCCCGATGATAAAATGCGAGGAAACTCGCAAGTGGTCAAATTGTTCCAGGCGACCTGCCCGATGATAAAATGCGAGGGAACTCGCAAGTGGTCAAATTGTTCCAGGCGACCTGCCCGATAAATGAAAAAAAATGCGAGGAAACTCGCAAGTGGTCTAATTGTTCCAGGCGACCTGCCCGATGATAAAATGCGAGGAAACTCGCAAGTGGTCAAATTGTTCCAGGCGACCTGCCCGATAAATGAAAAAAAAAAAGCGAGGAAACTCGCAAGTGGTCTAATTGTTCCAGGCAACCTGCCCGATAAATGAAAAAAATGCGAGGAAACTCGCAAGTGGTCTAATTGTTCCAGGCGACCTGCCCGATAAAAAAAAAAAAATGCGAGGAAACTTGCAAGTGGTCTAATTGTTCCAGGCGACTTGCCCGATGGTGACATGCTTGAAAGTGATTTCAGCAATGAGCTTTAAGATTGATGAAAACTTTTAAAGGAAGTCATACCTGTATGGTTGAGATCTGATTTGTAAATCGATCTCAGAGCTGATGAAAGCTTCTCAAGAAAGTCTTGTATATACGATTGAGATTTGATCTGTAAATGGATCAGGAAAGCTTCTCAAGAAAGTCTTATATGTACGGTTGGGATTTGATTTGGAAATGGATCCCAAAAGATGAGGAAAACTTCCCAATGAAGTTTTGTATCTACGGTTAAGATCTGATCTTCTGTTCAAAATGATGGCAGGAGCAGATTCCCTATAAATCACGCAGTATTGGGCAAAAGACATCATCAACTTCTCGCATTTTCAATACTCTCAAAGTTCTTAACTTTTGAAGTTTTAACCATGTCTTCCTCTTCTTCCAAGGCTAATCCAAACCTTGTTCCTGAGGTAGAGCCTGTAGTTTGGCGTACTATCTTTGAAGTGAATGGTCGTCCAGTTACAATAGAGGATACTGTAATGGATGATGAAGATACCGCTGTAGCTGTGGTTAGAGACATGACCCTTCCTCGTGATGAAATGATGCTGGCAGCGAGGACCGATATTGAAGTAGTGAATCAGTCACTTGCTCTCAGTATCAGAGCTACTTCGTCTTTGGTGAATGTTGCGGAGCGTCTTCATACCAGAAGACTTGAGTTGAATACTCAAATTCCTGAGCTCCATAATCAGATTGAGAATTTAAGGAAAAGACTCCGTGATGAGAGACGTCACAGGAACGAATTGGAGAGGAGAAACCAAGAGCTCAATGCACGTGTTGACTTTTGGAGGGACTATGTTAACACCCGACACCTCGAGTTCGAGGAAGAGATGGAGCGCATGCATAAGCAATTTGAGGAATTCCGAGGCATGATTGGCCATCAAGATGAAAATATCCCTAATCGTCCTCGCAGTGTTTAACGTTTGTACTTGTAAACCATTATGCCTATGAATAAAAATCCATCTTCTCGTCTTCATTAATGAATTTTTCCTTTGTGGAATTGCCATACTTGATATGATTTAGAAGGACGTCATTTCATCCGAGTCTCGTTGGATCTCGTGAGGAGTTTTGTTTCGTGAAATATCTGCAAAACAAATATGCAATGCTCGTGAAGTTAGATGATATGCAATGCATCTTACCTGTTTTTGAAATATAGATCCCCATTCATTGTGTTTGAGGGTCTTGACTTTGAGTGAGCTCTTTTGATTTATGCGTACTTCAAGTCTACTCAAGCCGACCCTTGTTGTTCATTCTTCTAAGATACGCTTTGTTTAAGTTTCCCAACAGTCACTGCACTTTTCTCTATTGGTAACTTCACTGAGAAAATTAACTTCTCCCTGGCTCGACATTGTTCTATAGGCAACATTCCCATTATTGAAGATTCTTTAACCAATTCATATGGTCAATGTAAGAGGATTATCCCGCTTCACCTGGGATTTCATCTGCATTCCTCTTACTGAAGATGTATCAGTTATCTTGTTGTCTAACTGATCATATTGTGAGTGTCAACAATCTCCTTTCATGGACACTGTAAATCATACTATTTTAGCCCTCATGCTGGAAGAAGTCCACAGTTTTATCATGTGTATTTTCCACTAGGGAAGCAAATTTCTTAGTGCCATTAAGGATCTAGTAACTGCTTCTCTGCCCCCTGGGAGAATTAACTGCCTCAATTCATTTCCTCCTTTGCTCTTGTTGTCATTAGAATCTTTGATTTTCTAATGGGGCCTCGTAGTGTGCCGTATATTCATTTTTCTTACAAAGAAAACCCTTTTTTTCAAAAATGATTTTTCAAAAGATCTGTTTTGTTTTCGAAAACTGAAACTCTCAATGTCTGTTTATAACAATGTTCAGGCAACTCTGGGGCTTTATGTCAAATCTCTTAGTAAAAGTAATCTAAGATGAAGGTAAGTGATGAGATGACCTTCTGCTTTGGTTTTCAAAGTGTTCAAGCGATTGCTTGAAGGTATTTTGAGAGAAAAGAAACAATTTGTCTTTTATCTTTAGAAACACTCTTTTTAACAACATGAATAATAACGAGTAATTATTTGCTACACCATGACTCTTTATGGAAAAGTATCTTATATTTTGAGAACGCCGTTTATTGATCTAGGTTGCTTACTTGATTAGAAAGGACTTCAAAGGCACGTAATGTATTTCATGGCTCAAGGCTATAAAAGAAAGGTATTCCATAAGCTCAAAAAAGTGTTTAAGGGCTTATAAACTATAGATCACTATTATCTTGTCTTGGCATTTTCTTTTGCTACCTTGACAACAAAAATGATGCTAAATATTCCAAATAAAGAACTTTTGTTTTCTTTTCTTATTCCCATATTTGTTAGGAATTCTCTTAATTGTTTGGAATTTTATTGAATTCTTTGTTGTCAGACTTTCTTTATAAGCTCATATGCCTTCAAGATAATTTTCTTAATCATATTTCTCTTTTTGCCCCCTAGTGTAGGGTGTGATCTTAGTTAAGGTTCTTATGAAAGAAAAAGCTTTAAATAGACGGCTCAAATTGGGACTGCAAAGGATAATTTTAAAGAAAGTGAAAGGAATATCAAAGATGGCCTTTCCTCATTTCAAGTAAGATCAGTTAAAACCAATAAACTTTGTCCACATCCAGCGTAATGCTTTGGATTTGTAAGATACCACTTTTTGGAGTCCATGAAAAATTAATGTACTACCAACCATTATTCATGCTGATAAAATATGGATCCAAGACATAATTTGGGTGATAGTTGTTCCGATTGCATGTTTTTGACTTGTTTAGTCATCTCTTTCAAGGGAGTTGTTCTGAACATTATTCCAAACAAAATCATTGATTTATTTCATTGAAATCACAAACAAAATCAGTTCTTTTAAAACCCCATTTAAAAAGAATGGATTCTCCTATAAAAAAAAAAGCTTGAAAGATCAAATTGTTGAGCCATTGAGATCATGCATGGGCTTTTTGGTGAGGTATAATGCAAAGAGAATTTCCTGGCCAAAACTTTATTGATTTGATTGGATGAAACCATCATACATAATACTTTTTCACAGAATCAGAGTTCACAGGCCTACGTAAATCATCTCCATCCATCCTACTTAACAACAGAGCTCCTCCAGATAGTGTTTTCTTCACTACATATGGGCCTTCATAGTTTGGTGCCCACTTGCTTCAGTCCTCACTTGGTAATGGCAAGATTTTCATAGTACAAGATCCCCTTCTTTGAATTCTCTTGCATGATTGGGCAAAGAGTTGGACTTCACATTTGGTGCATCATCAAAAGATATCCATCCAGCTGTTATCAATTGCAAAAGCTTGTTCTTAAATGCATTACAACTTTCAATGTTATGCCCAGCAGCGCCAGCATGATACTCACATTTCAGATCTGGCTTATACCAATTTGGGTATGGAGGTTGCAGTGGGGTTAAGGGAATAGGGGCTATTTGCCCAATACTCAACAACTTTGAGTACATTTCTCCTAAGGGAAGTGGTAATGGTGGTAGTTGTTCTTGGGTTCTTTGAAAATTCCTTCTTGGAGGGTTAACAATCTGGTTACTTTCTTGGTTATTTGGTTGATTTTGTTGGTTGGTAGGGAAATGTTTAGTGAAGTTTACACTTGCAACTTGTTGGGTGGGTATTTGGAAGTTATAATGATGGTAATTGTTTTTCATACCCTTATACACTCCTTCCACATTGTTCACATCGGCATCCTTTTTCCCAGTAAAGCCTTTCTTCTCAGTAGGCTCTGACATTCTCCCCGCTCTTATCGCTTGTTCTATTCTCTCAGCGATAGTTACAGCATCATAGAAATGCTGAGCTGAACTACCCACCAGGTGTTTAAAGTATGGAGATTTAAAAGTGTTAGAAAACAGAGTGACCATTTCTTTTTCTAACAAAGAGGGTTGCACATGCGATGCTTTTTCACGCCATCTCAAAGCGTATTCTCTTACAGTCTCTTTGCTGCCCTTCTCCATGACTAACAAGCTTGACCTGTCCGGGGCTACCTCCATGTTGAATTTATACTGCTCCACAAAGGCTTTTACCAAATCTTTCCACTTTTTGATCTTGGTGTTATCCAGCCTTGTATACCAGCTTAATGCCGATCCAGAAAGACTGTCCTGTCTTGGAAGAAATGGATGAGAAGTTTCTCATCATTCACTACTTCTGCCATCTTATTGCAATAAGATTTAAGATGAGTGACTGGGCATTCAGTTCCAGTATACTTGATGAATTCTGGTACCCTAAATTTTCTGGGTACAACTACATTTGGAACTAAACACATTTCTGCAGCATAAACAGGATCATATAAGTCTGCCCCTTCTACTGCCTTCAATCTCTCTTCTAGAGCGGTCAATTTATCATAATCGATGTTTTCAGAGAATTTCATCCTTTGTGGGTCATCAGTTGCCAGGTTTACATTAACTGGCACTGGTGCTGGTGGAACATTGGCAGTGAACTGTTGTTCAAATGAAGAGGGATTAGCCCCTAAATTTTGAGACGTGAATACAACAGGAGCTACTGGCATAGATATCGATGGAGTTGCAACTGCCGGCTGAGTAGAGGTACCTTCCCCAGACTTGGATACTAGGGCCTGCTCGAGTAGACTTGTAAGTCGTGCTATATCATTTTTCATGTTCTCCAACTCTCTTTGATAATAAGCCTCTAGGTGTGCCCTTTCTTCGTTCTCCATTATCTTCCTTCGTTGTCGAGTGTAATGAATTTTATGGCCTTTTGGGGGACCTATATTTCAACCTGAGTGAATGCAAGTAAACTAAATGAAATGCACAAATGGATGCAAAATGCCATATGCTTTATGCATGCTTATTATTGGTTTCAAATTTTTTTTTTTTAACTTATGACGAGGAACAGACCATATCAGATTCTCTTAAGAAAGTTCTCACTAAGGACTCCAAACCTACAGGGACTTGAACCGATTTAGGGGAGAAATATGATGTTATATTGTGATGGCAAACAATCCCCTTCATCATGTTGGTTCAATTCTGATCTGGTCAAAAATTCCTCAATAGTAATGTTTTTTCAATCTCACACTTCCTATGAGGATCGGTGGAGATTTAATGAGAATATAAAATGTATATGAACATGTATGTTAATGCAACATTTGTTTGTGTCCTAAAAGGTACATCCTAATTGATAGGATCTAGCTCATAAGATTTGGCTCAGTTGATTCTAATCTTAAAGATTTTCTTTGGTTCTTAGATTGCCCGAATTACACATGGGGTAATCGGCCTCTTAACCTTAAACAACATGAGTATGGGAAGAAAATTCCACAATACCCGTTGCATAAGGTGAGTTACAATCCAAGCAAAAGTCCAAATGAGCATCAGTGGACATAAGTCACACTTGCCACCTGAATCTTTCTTTTCTAATCTTAAAATGGACGAGCTCGGGTCCAGAGCTTTTATGGATTCATCGTGAAGTGTGTGAATACACAAATAAATAACATGCATGTACAATCTAAATAAATTGAAATGATTTACAATTGATATTGCATAAAATAAATAGTGCGAATAAAATAAATGCTTAAAAAAAAAATAGCAATAAAAAACAAATGAAAAGCACACACAAGCAGTTGGTTCAACCCTATCCCCAGCGGAGTCGCCATTCTGTCGATACACGACGTCGGGCGACGGCTCCGCTCTTTTGTTTATTTAACAAAAAAGATTTTTTATTGGTTGGGGAAATTAAGTTTTATTGGAGTCGCCATCAAGTAATTTGAGGGAACTAGAAATCCTAAATTAGACACCGGTTCCAGAGATTCAGGTACTGGGTTAGTTATGATTAAGGGAAGGTACACACCACCCTTAAAACATCCTTTCAAAAGAAAGGTTACCCTTACTCGTGTATTTTTATATTTGATTCAAATGCTATTATATTTTGAGCTTATTTGCAATTTTGTTTTTTTATATATATATAAATAGTTAACGTCGGTCCCTAAAAATAGGAGACACGTGAAAAATGACATCAGTCCCTAAAAATAGAAGACTCGTCTAAGATATCAACGTTTAACCCTAAAAAGGAAATTTACGTCCGAGTTACCAAAAAAACAAAATTATAGACATAATCCATATTTGTTTGGTATTTAAACTTTTTATTTGACATCGGTCCTTTTCGATAAAAAGAGACGTGTCCACAAACAATATTTGTTTATAAAAACAAAATTTTGATATTGTTGAGTTATGGGTATAACTATATTTGAAAATTGGGCTTTCGACCCACAAACGATAACATGACGAGATGGGCGTTGGACCCACGTTGTTATTCTTTTTATACTTGTTTTTGTTTTTGTTTTTTTTTTGTTTTACAACATGCAATAAAAAATTTACAAATATTTACATAAAAAAAATGTTAGGAATTCAACAAAAATTACCTGAGTACCCCTGTATATGTAAAAGACTAAAATACCCTCGGATTTCTCAGGAATTCACGAAAATGCCACCGGCGGCGCGTGTGGCTCACGCGCGGCTACTGTTGATACTGGCGAAATTTTCCGGCGAGCTTTCTGGGAAACGAACCGTCGATCCTGGCAGATCTGAGAGAGAGGATTCTGATGGTGGTGGTCTTGACGGTTGTTGAGGTCTGACGAGAGAGAATCGTCGACTTGAAGCTTCGGTGGCCGGCAGGGATCGCGACCTTTTTCCGGCCAGATGAGGTGGTTAAAACGGTTAAAACCGCCGGGGTTTTGCTTTAAACTAGTGGATCAACGTTTCTGTGGTGGTGCGGAGGCTGGAGGCGGCCGGAAAGTGGAGATCGGATGAGAGAGAGGGAGTCGCCGGCGAGAAGAGAGAGAGAGTCTGAGATTAGGCTACGGTGTGAACGCGTGCATGGTATACCGGTACCACTGAACACTGTGCGCTGTTGGATCTTTGATTGAATAATCGGATGGTTGTGATTGGCTAGATCTGAGGTCAATCACACGGTCTGGATGAGTCTGGGTTTAGATCCGGTGTGACGCGGTGCACCGAGAGCTCGGTACACCGGATGACGTGGCGCAACGGGATTAAGTCTTGGATTATTTCAATGGCTGAGATGAGTCGGGATATATTTGGTATTTTTTAAATTGTTTTTTTAAGAAAACAATATCCTACTCCCGTGAAGAAAAACTCAAAAAATATGCACAGTAACAATTCTTTCTCTTCTTCTCTGTCTTTGTTTTCCCGTTCCCCTCCTTTTTTTTTCTTTTCTTTTTTTTTTCTCCCCTCCCTCTTTCTGGCGATGCTCACTGCCTATTTATAGGCAGTGAACAGTAATATAAGAATTGATTTCTGCCTAAATTTGCCTAATTGTAAGAAAAAAAAAGTACTTGCCTAACATTACCTAATATGCCTAATATGACAAAAAAAGTTTTTGTTTTATTATATATAATAATAAATATTTACATAGATAAAATTAAAAACTCAAATCAGTATTAGAAAAAGCCCGACTCAACCGCTAAAAATCAATTTTAATTACCGAAAATTATGTCGAAACATTAAAAAAAAACTTTCAATGGGTATCAACCCGGTGAACCGGGTTTTGACCACAAAATAACAGTTTTGACCCAAAATGACCTGAAACTCATTTTTTTATCCCGGTCGACATGGTTAGACCCGTATCGACCCAGTGAACTCGGTCTTGGCCGAAAATGATGGTTTTGACCCGAAACAGCCCGAAAACTCATTTTTTACCCTGGTCGACATGGTTTGACCCGTATTGACCCGGTGAACTCGGTTTTGATGGAAAGATACGGTTGACTCGAGAAAAAAATATTTTTTTGAATTTTAAACTTTTTTATTTTTTTGGATTTTTATAAATAATAATAGAAATAAAATAACATTTAAGAAAAACTTGGTGAATCCAAAATTGGTTCACTTATCATTTTTATTTTTTAGTTTAACGTGGGTGTTCGGGCCAGCTTGTGCGCACCTCGACTAATCCCACTGACCCTGAAGTTAACGATCATGTAAGCCTCCAGTGGCTATCATATGAGCAACCCGGGACTCAAACCTGAGACCACAGAGGAAGCAAACCTCTTGGTTCCAAGCTTTTACCACTGGGCCACCACCTAGATGGTTCACTTGTCATTTCTAAATTAATTAGAAACAAGTAAGTATTTTTTAATATTAATTGTATAATGAAAGAACCAAATAATTATTAGAAGCAAAGAATTTAAACCTGAAGAGGTATTTTTATATTTTCATAATGATTTCTTAGTTATTATAATGTCAGCCGGAAAACAATTTTGTATTTGATTAAATATAAAAATAATAAATAATTCAAATACATGGTGAAATAACCAAAATGCCCTTAAAATAAGATAAAACTAAACCTTAGTTCAAGGAGCTTTTTAGTCTCTGCATGCGCGCGCGCTCACACACACACACATACACACATATATATAATTACAACGAGCAATTTTTTATTTGGATAAATAAAAAAAACTGGGCGCACGTTTATGTGAGAGCTTGGAAGGTGCTCACGCACTTCGAGTGGCATATGCGACGCCTCTCGGCAACTAAAAATGCCCCTTTGACATGTTGTTGGAAGCGTTGTTTTGTTCTCTTTATGTTAGTGTGACATGTGTTTCTAGTGGTGGTTCGATTTATCACCGGTAAAAAAAAAAATTTCGTTCTTTTTTTTCTTCTCCATAAAAAATTACAGCTTGACTTTTCTTATTGTTGGTATTTCAACTTCAATCTTTATTTTTTTTTATTTCTAATTTTTTGTCTTGCTCTTTTTGCAGATAGTTTATTTGTTTTCAATTTTATTCAATCCCAGTTTATCAAATATTATATTTTTCAATTTGGTCTTTATTCTTTTGACTTTTATTTTTTTCCCTAGCTTTTTTATAAAAATTTTATTGGTTTTCAATTTCATTTTTCAATTCAAATTGATGATATCATGTTTTTTAATTTGATCCTTATTATTTTAATTTTTAATTTTCTTCTTGATCCTTTTGTAAAAGTTATTATTCTTTTCAATTCTACCATTTAATTAAAACACTGGTTTTATTTTTTATGTTGATTTTGATCCTTATTCTTTTTATTTTTTTGGGTCCTTTAACTAAATTGAATTTTCTTTTGAATTTCACCCTTCAATCAAATAAAAAAATTATTTTGTTTTTCAATTTTGATACTCATTTTGGTAATTGCTATTTTTTTTATCCTTTTATATAATTGTTTTTTTTTCTTCTAATTTTTTCTTTCAATAATTAATCAAGAATTGGACTTTATGGTTTTTTGAGATTGTGTGTTTCAGGTCTAATGACCATAATCACGGGTTTTAAAAGTTAACATGGGCTTGACAAGATATCTCGGGTTGACTCAGCCCTGATTATCGGGTTATAGGTTTGTCATGCTAACTTGAGTTGACCAAGACTGGTTTTTTATGTTATTTTTACCCTGTTCGTTCTTCTATATTTAATGGAATGTGAATCCATCTACTATCATTTTTTTTTTCCTATTAGGTTATATATCGGTCTCATGAATGTATTTTTTATCTCGATTTCAACCTTCAATACTAGATCCGTTGAAAGTGGGGCTTCAAAATTATTTTTTGATTTGCTTTTTATGAATTTATTCTGATCTCATAACCAATATCTCGAGTTTAATAGGTTAGTTTGAATTGATTTAAGTTTTTTTTATTACTTTTTCTAATTTATTTATTTTATCTTTTAACATTAAATTATTTATAAATTAAATTTTATAAATTTTTTATAATTTATTTTCTATAAAATTATCTTATCTTATTATCAATTTTCTTATTTCCAATTGACTTCCTCGGACTGCATTCATCACTTTCATGCCCATCCATTAATTCTTTTCTAGACCAACATTTAGTCAACTTTCTTACGATAGGGTTTCTCTCTTTTTTTTTTCTTCTTTCATGTCTTGTGGGGTTGCCTCCATGGACCATTAATTTGGTCTGATCATAATACACAGGAGGATATAGTTGGAGGGAATGTTTGGATGTCAAATCTCTTTAGCCTTTAAGGGGTATATTAATGATTGCAGTCTACTATTATCAACAGCTGCCTTCACATAATTATAGATTCCTCAAACTTATTGATCCTTTAAGGAGTCGATCATTCATCCAAAAAAGGCCATCTGGTGTTCTTTATTTTCTTATCTAGCTGCTGCTGCTGCTGCTGCAGCAGCTTTTCTTCTTTTTCTTTTTTATTGACAAATTCTTACATGTCACGCAGCTCTCATTATTAGCTAGATTAATGCAGATCGATCAGACTAGTGAAGGTTGTTCCCTATCATCAGATCAAGAATATCGTGATGAGAATTGATGTCAAGTAGAGAAAAAAAAAAATACTGTGATGCCAAAGGCTTTTGAGAGAAAAGAAATAGGTGTATGAGAGATTTCAACAAAAATAGAGTTTGTGTTAACATACGAGTATTATTTTCAACGTTAATTTTGAAAGAAATTACCGTAGCAACTGAAAGGTCTCCTCTCTGATTTGCTTTTGTAATTTTTTTTTATAAATTGAATTTCATTTAAAATTCAAATCAATACCCTTAAAAGAGTTTCAAACACAATAATTCATTTAATCTTACAAAAATTAAATTCAATTTATAGAGCTGCAGGTTGTAAGTACCTAACCACTTATTAAAATTTTATCCATGACAAAAAGAAAGAGCGAGAGACTAATGAATTGTGTTCAAATCTACCCAAATACAATAGTTAAAGGGTTTCTTAATTTTATATATTATAGAAAGTCTCAAAATTTTTATATATTCTGATCCCAAGGAATTTTTTTAATTGGGTCCTTGAACATTCAAGAATTCTCAATTACACCCGGCCCTCTATCAAAATCCAAAACAAATTTTAAACAAAAGTTAAAGATCTCTTCAAAATAACAACAAACACATTGCACACTATCGCACACAGTGTAGATGTAAACCATTGACGGATTTGGATGGAGGATTATAACTTAAGAAAAACACGTATCTGGAGAGTGAATCGAGAGATATATGGACCTGAACTAATTTGAGGATTTCCTCGTTTATGATTATAACACAAGTGGAATATCCTAGCCTGTGATTGCACTTTCTAAATCAAATACGCTACCTGTAACCATATAATATGTGGCATAATGCTAAGAGTTTAGAGCAAAAAAGTTTACTTTCCCTGTAGTCTTAAATTGAAATTATGTGGTTGTTAATATGATAACCACTGAAAGTTTATATGATCATAAATTTCAGAACCTATAGAATTAATTAGTTAAGATATGTTCAAATTAACCCGAACACCCACATTAATTAAAAAAAAAAAAGGTTAGCTGTACATAGAGCTTACATATAAAGTCATCAGTTATATATAAGATTAAACAACGACACAAAGCAGCCAAAGGCACTAAAGTATCTGATATGCGTACAAAACAAGGTGGACAATAAAACGAAACGGGATTGACTTATAATTTATGACCATTTGGATGATAACATGAAATCTTTACGATATGATTTATAAATGGAAAGGATAGGTCAATTTCATGCAAAATTAATGGGTGGAAATTGATGGCTTTTGTTCATTAGCTGAGAGAGTCGCTTAAAGGGTAAATTTTAATAAAGGTTTAGACTATTATTTTCAATGGATAGATCCCAAAAGAAATTACATGTCTTGGTACACGTTTCAAACAATTGTGCTTTCCACCCCTTAAATCCGTGTCTTATTTTTCTTTTCCCAAAAAGTTTTAATGTGCATATTAACAATGTCCGTGGTGCTATCTGCCTTCTCATTGTCGTCGAGTTTCTAGGTGGAAATGTTGATGCAATGGGAGAGAAATATGGCTCTTATAATAGAGCGTGAAAGCCTTTGCTTTAACTCGAATCTAGGGTTTTATATATTCTTGCATGCAAGAAAACGCAAATAGATCAGTTTTCATTGGAAATTATTGGGACTTTAGTGCCGCGTGGATCATGCCAAGATTATTTTATGATTTTGCTTTTGATCTTTATCGTAAGTAGAAAATGCATGATCATACGGCCAGGTCCCTTTTCAATGATGGCAGACCATCGATCTAATTTAGATTCATGTCTTCATCTTCCAATGTTACAAGAGCCAACTTGATGATACACACACAGTAAGGGACAAACACATCAAACCTATTTTAATGGCGAGTTCTCTCTTATTGCCCGATGTGATTTTGAGCTTATTCGTAAGTGCCATTGCACTACTTTTCCACATCACTTTCTCTCTGGTTTACATGTTAATGGCGCCTTTTGCCATATACGAAACCTTCAATTTCTTATCCTCCATTTGCTATTGTTTATTGTTCTTCCTTGTGGTCGATGCATGCACTGGATTTTGCTTCCATATATATCCTTTTTTTACGTCAATATATATTAATTTCAGTACAGTGAACGTCAATATATATTAATTTGTGGTCGATGCCCTCCTGATTCTTTCCACTCCGGGTGCTACTACCAGTCTACTTCCAGACATTAGTATAAGGAGTTGGCTGGTTGAATGTCAAGCAATCAGTGATCACTGATCTGAAGCATAAATCTTCAGGATAATTTAAATTTATTTAGGAAAATAACTATTAAGTACATAAAACAAGTTGAGGGGAGTAATATCCGTCCATTGAAAGACTATAGTAATTTATTTGTAGTTAAAAGCTTAGATCAAGCAAGCATAATGTGTCATTAATGTTCCAAAGGATCTCAATAAATAACAGGATCAATATTCCAATGGCAGATGCCCTATCCTATCCCAAATAGGAAACTGCACTAGGCGAAATCATTGGATCAAGGGGGTGGACGATTGCCTAAGCATACCACTGATGATCATGCTCAAAACCATTAATGGTATAGGGACTAAGCAATCTATATCGAGAAATCTGTGGTGCTCATTTCTTTATTCATTCTCTGTACCATAACATGCACTCATCTCATCAAACCCATGATCTTAGTTCATGCTCGCTGGAAATATTTGATGAAACTTTAATAGCAGCAGTAATAAAGAAGAGGGAGGCCTCTAGATCAGTAGGATTCCCATAGATTGTACGTAATTGGCTTTTAATTGCACACCAGAGGGAATGAGTGGCCGATGGAGATTATAATCATTTCCTTACACAAATTGCTCTGATCATGACTGTCATTTCCCCTTAATCTATACAAATAAATTAATGAATATGAGCTCTGTGAAGGGTGTCTCAATCGATTAAACAAGGGCCGAAAGCCATCTGCATTAAAGAGAAGGCAGGACAGGCCTGCAGGTATGGGAAAAAGATTTGCTCTTAATTAGTTACTTAATTTTATATATATATATATAATGATTTAATGTGGAGTAGCGTGAGGTGACATGATCCGTGTGAAAGATACTGCATGCTCTAATAATCCATCCATATGCTACTTCCATAAATAATCCCGATCATCCACCGGCTCCATTGATTTCTTTAATTAAATCCAGATTTTGTGTAGTCATGCATGCTCTGATAGCTAGGGAAGTGTACGATGTCTCTAGCTAGTAATTCTTCATGTAATTCCCATTTAGTTTGCTCTTTCAAACGCTTGTTTACAAGGCATTTATGAAAATCTTATAAGACTATCGGACCCCTCCTAATTAATTATGCAAAACTCACTAAATTATAAATATATATTTAGTTTAATCACGCTTAATCATAACATAATTATTACCTAAAAAGAAAGAAAAAACCCTTGCTCTCCGATCCATTCATTTCCTAAATTATAAAAAAGCACATCTGTTACTTATTCCAAAATAATATTTGCTAAATATTTAAAATTAAATTATGTGTCTATTTTGATTTGGAAATAAAGAAAAATCACAAATGCTTACCGTGAGATATATCCTTTTAATTAAAATGAAAAATCTTCCATTGTTTTTTTGAAAAACTATATACATCAAACGTATTTCACGTAACTCTCTCTCTCTCTCTATATATATATATAATTAAAGGGTTGTGCATGGATGTATGAATATACTATATCATTTGTTTTATTGAAATGATCTCTCTCTCTCTATATATATTATCATCTTATTTTTTTTTTTAAAAGTATTATAGATCATATCACGCAATTGTAAGAGATTATAATTAATTAAATGAAAACAAAATATATTTATTAAATTATTTATAGTATGTTATAATTCTTATTGGTTATTTTATATCTCAAAAGTATAACAATAAGATTTAACCATTTATTATCTAGTTGTTTTAAATATTTATAAACATAATATAGGAGCCAATTAATTATTAAACATTATTATAATAATGAACAAAACAACTACATGGTACAACAATAATATCAATTATCAAGTATTATATATTGCGGTAGTTTTTATAGTTTGAAAAAAATTATTTTATAAAAAGCACTTTTCACCTGTTTGGGATTACAGTAGCGGTTACGGTTCAAAGTGTTTTTCGCTTAAAAATGCATCAAGATGATGTTTTTCTAATTTTTAAAAATTATTTTCGATAGGGGCATCAAAACGATCCAAAAATACTAAAAAAATTAATTTATTTTAAGAAAATAATTTTTGAATTTTTTAATGTGTTTAGTTAAGAATGCTTTCCATGGCTTCTTGAATGTGCAACAATATCATGTAAAATATCATCAGGAATAAAATTGGGATTGCGATTAAATTCTGCAAATACTACGTCATCATGAAATCTTCTTCTAATATAATTATGTAGTGTCATTGAATAATGTTAAATACTAATTTTTCAAATAAAACACAATACCTGAAAAATTTTGTTGGATTGTTTTTTATTTTATTAGATCAGACCCAGTCCAATACATCTAGGTTAAGGTCGGAACCCGTCCGAGTTATAAACAATGAAGATGCTTTCCACTGTTCATGTGAACAGTGGATAGTGAATTACTCTCCACCATGGTTGTTAAAAATGCGTTTTAACTCGTAAAATCGACGATTTTACGAGTTAAAACCAGCAAAACGTGTAGAAACGGAAGCAAAACTCGAAAACCATTAAAATCGCATAAAACCGAGTCAAACTCGCAAAAAATCGGGTCAACTCGCAAAAACGTTAAAACCGTTACGTTTTCACGAGTTCAATGAAATGTCACGCACGGGCTCACAGTCACGGGAACTAAATGGAAATTAGCATTTAGCAATTAAACAAACCAATTCGATTACTCTCCCGATAACGAACTCTCTCCGAAACTACTCCCACTCGATTGCCTTTGTAACCCGATCGCTGCAGAGGATGGATACAAACCAATTCGATTACTGTTTCCTTGCTGTTGATTTGCTATTGATCTATGATCCGACTCCCAATCCACGAAGCTTCTCTCTTGCTTTATTGTTAGTTTGTTGTTTTTTGAGTCACCTGAGAGAGACGACTCGTAGTATGCTGCCGCTGCTTGCTGTTGCTCTTCTGCCTGCTAGCTAAGGAGAGTGTAGTTGGATCTTTGATAAACCTGACTCCTTGTCTCACAAACTCATACTCTCCTTGACTCCAGAGTCTAGAGTCCCAGAGGACCCAGACTTCGCCAATCGTCCCCTCTCTGTTCTTGGCGAGACGAAGGTAAGCATTGATTCTCAATCCCATCCCAAGCTTTGTTATTTTCTGTCTAATGGTGGGTATGCTGTGATTTGGGTATGCTGTGAGTGAAGTGTGTATTTTTTTCGGTTTTATAGATGGTCCCGGTTAGTTAACTAAGTTGTTTTGAATTTGATGATAAAATTAAGTTTGATTGTTGTTGTTTTGAACTCTTGCGTAGCTATATTTTGCAAAGGTATTTTACCCACGTATGCTTTGAGAATTGAGAGTGACTGGCTTTCTGCAACGCGTGAAGCTGTAGCCTGTAGCTCTTGATCATTTCATACACCCATTTTTTGTATGGTTTTCCTTCTCTACAAAACTATTCTTGTCTGTGTGTGCGTATACGTATATATATATATACTCCAAGGAAGAAGATGCTTGAAAGCCTACGCTAACAAATATCAAAGGTCTAGGTTCGTGGTGATTGTTAAGTACTTAACTTGAGTATGGTCAATATTCCAAAGGCCAAACCTTGTGGACGAGTAAATTTGGTAATGCTTGCTTCGTTTTGGTGCATAGGATGAAACTAAACTAAACACAGAGCTCATGAGGCCTAACAAACCAAAGCCACATCTCGAGCTGCCTATACACAGATCTTTATTGATTAATGCCCCTTAGGCTAAGATTTTCGCTGCAGGGAACAGAATCATCTCATCAATTCCAGGCCTTAACTGCATGCTAAATATTATGTTCTTTGTGTTGGCTTATACAAATGATTCTTGAATTGTAGGATACATGGCTTCTAAAAAAACTACAAGTGGCAATATGTTTATTTTGCGATTTTATGATTTTAGTTAAAATATTTTACTTGCGATTTTACGATTTTTAGTTAAAAAATTTTACTTCCGATTTTACGATTTTACGATTCGAGTTTACGAGTCGAGTTTATATTGTATGTTCCGTGTCGTGTCAAAAAAGCGTTTTTAACAACCTTGCTCTCCACCTCTCCCCTGTTTGTGTGAACAATGAAGCAGCGAATTAATTTACATGAATAGCGGAGCAAAAACATATAAATTTTATTTTTATTAAACCGCGGTCACAATCGAGTTATTAAATAGGTCCCATCAAAATAAAACCCAATTTATATTAGTATTTGTAGTTGACTATAATCCTCAGTCGGCACTATATATATATATATATATATATATAATTTAATTATTCTATTGATTTACTTTTGTCGAAGATAGACCACGACTCTATCTCTCTCTTCCCCTATATATTTATGTAAGCTAACATGTATACTATAAATATGATGTCGTGTTTTACGTGGGGATCTAGGATAGTGGCGCATGCAGCAGTTGCCCCCGAGGAGTAAAATAGCCCTTTTGAAAAGGTGTTTAGAATAGTATTTTAACTGGAGTTTTAAATATTTTTAATTTTCTAAACTTAATATTTAATTATTTTTTGATAGTTTTGATACAAAAATTTAATTTTAAAAAATAAAAAATATTATTTTAATATATTTATATATAAATTTTTTTTAAAAAAATTAACCACTATCACTAACCTAAAATATCCATAATATATATATCGAGTTTTGCAAAAACAGTTTTGATATATATATTTTATAAAAAAAAACCTTTAAAATAAAAATTACCTCTCTCTAAACATACATACATGTTAATGCTTTTTTATCCTATCATATTCATCTGCCTCCGGTCTAAAATTTAACTCTACCGGTGGTGATTAGGGACAAAATTTAAAAGAGAGCATATTTCATCATGTTCTGGTGACGGCTCCTTAGTTGCATTAATTTAATCATAAACTTTTGTTACAATTAAGAATACTAAAATATTGATAATTAAGGTGATTAATTAAGAATTCTAAAATTAAGACAACAAGCCCTTATATATATATATATATATACAAGGGCGGAGCCAAGAATTTTTTTTGTCTTGAGGTATTAAATAAATATATAAATATTTTTTAAAATCGATTATTAACTCATATACATGAATTTTTAAAATTAATAGTAAAGTTTTAATTCAAATACATTATCCAAAATATTAAAAAATAAATTTGAAAGTACATAAAATTAAAGCGAAAATAAAAATAAACTCACTATTAAAGTTACATCCTTCAATGTTTTGTAGAATATAATTCATCTATAATCGAATCTGAATCGATATTGTAACAATCCTTCAACCGGGATAAAATAATAATTTCATGTCAACTGGAAAATAAAATAATTAAAATTTCTCCATCTTTTAATTCATTCTTCCTTCACTTGATTCTTCCATAGATTAGTGTTTTATAAGTTAAACTTTGTAAGTTTACAAAGTTATTCTCTCACTTATTTTTTTTTCTTGGAATTTTTTTATGTTTTTCCCTTACTTTTTTCTATTTCTCTCTTGCCTTTTCTTTTCTTTCTTCTTCTATTTTGCTTCTGCTCAGTCGGCAACATATAAAAAGGAAGGAAAAGCTGATTTGTTTTATTTTTTAATGGCAAATAATCATTTTACTCTTAATGAGCCATTTTGCTTTTATTTGACGGTCTTTTTTTTGTTAGCACTACCAAGCTCCGTTCATCCTAAAATATTAACTAGATTTTATTCAATATATTTTAAAATCCCTTGTAAAATTTCAACTCGATCTGATGGTCGGATTGACAATTACGTCCAATAACATAAAACTGATCAAATTGTGATTTTTCGTCAAATTTCTAAATTTCTCCAAAAATTCTGAAATTTTAACTCAAGTTAAAGCATCATATTAGAAGGCTCCACGCAAATTTTCAGAATTTTTTGATAACTTAATTGAGAACTATAATTTTGTTTTACATAAAACTAGTTAAAAAATATTGATAAAATCTTGACCTAGACTAAAGCTCACCCCAGCCTTTGCCATGCCTCCGCCTGTGTGTGTGTATATATATATGCCTTCATGTTCATATTATGGGTGATCACTCTTTTACGAATTATCTCCACTCCTCTGCTTAGGTAAATTGTCTCTTTCTGATTATAAAACAAAGCACTTTTCATATAATGCATGGCCATACTGTTAGAGTGGCTCCGAGTGCTTCCTGTATCCTTCTTCAGTGCAACTTATCTACCAATCACATAGAAAAAGTTTTGTAAAAAAACCCCACTCTCTCTTGAGCCTTACCCCCTCTCCTCTTATTTTATTCATGTGAATATGCTTATTACAATATAATCTTTATAAATATCACAGCCTAATGGCTCCAAATGTATCACAATCTCAGTTAATTGTACCTTAAATTAATGTGATTAATTAATGTATGACTCGAAATTCCTTTGATTAGTTTAAAGATAAATGGCTGAGTGTGTACTTAATTTGGATATTTAAATAATGGGAATGTCTACACATTGATGGGCCATGAGAGGCAAGTAAATGTCACAAGTTGCAGAAAAAAAATTGTATTTCAAGTGTGTACACACACAAGTTTCAGAAAAAAAAATGCATTAATTTCAGGTCAGCTAGTGCCTATATATATATATATATATAACAAAAATGGTATCTGTTTCTTTAGGTCTAATTAGTTTTTTGAGGCAGTTTTTAAATTTAATTTTTATTTAGTTCTATTATAGTAAAATAGATATTTGCGGAAAAAAGAAGAAGAAGATTTAACTGGAAATTGAAAGGTAAAGTAAAAGCGTTAGGCCTAGAAGAATTGTCCTGCACACATGTTTTTTTTTTTTAACTGGATGGATGACACATCACCTATTCAAATTTGTTTTATATATATATATATATATATATATATATATATATATAAACAACTCATTGCCATCCAATTCAAATCATCAGCCGGTGACTAAAAATCAAGTTTTAGGTTCTTGAATCCAAAAAACCCATTTTAAATAAAATCTAGAAAATCTATTTTTAACCCCTAAAACAATATAAAATAGGTCTTAAAACTTAAAAAAAGATTGATTTAAAAAAAACTTTCAAGCTTGGATTTTTTTTTAGTAAGATAAAAGTCCTAAACCATCTTAATAAAATTAAATTTTTTAAGATAAATCAATTGACACCAATACCGGTATAAAATGTGATTGACTAAAATTCTTCTCTCTCCTTTTCTTATTCAATCAATTTCTTTCTCAACACACAAGGATCATAATGCATACAAAATAAAATCTAGGATCTAAACATAAAATCTTTAAATAATAGAGACCAAACATGTAAAAACTTGAAAGTTTATAGTTTTTTTCGCCTCCTCAACATTAAAAATGAAATCCTTATTGTTTTTTAAAAATTTTTATCTCTGTTTTTTTAATTTTTTATATAAAGTTGATATTTAATTTACAGATGGGGCACTCTTAGAGACCTTGTGCATAAAAATAAAAGTGAATTATAACACATAAATCGATATAAAAATCAAGCGAGTGGATGAAATAGAAGAAAATAAATAAAGCTTAAGAATAGAAATATATATTGGAGGATGAATAATTAATGCCATCCACGTAACATTAAGACAAACCCACTTCTTTTTTTTTTTAATTTTTAATCTTATGCTTCTTGATATTACATCCTGTTAAACCAGTGACATGATAATGATTTATGAGCATAAAATCTATGTGCACAAATAGAGAAAGAGGAACGTGGAGAAGCAACTTAATTGGATCTTGAATGGGTTTTTATCCAGGGGGTAATTCAATGTTTTGCAAGGAGACATAATTTCCTTGTAACTTATAACCAGGCAGATCAAAGAAAGAGTGTGTTTGTTTGTTTTTAGTGATGAAATTTACCACTAAATTTTTTTAAAAAAAAAACATAGTATCAAAAACATGATTTTCATATTTTTATTTTTGTGTTTTGTGCTGTAAGAAATTATACCTCACGATAAATATAAAAGTAAAAGCCTAACAGCACAAACACACTCAAAATAAGCACATCACAAAAGAAAAAAGAAAAAAGAGGGTGTCATGAAGGTGATGGCGTGCTTTAATTAGCAATATAATTGGTTCATAAATTAATTAACCTGTCCTCCATATATAATTTAGATCTACAGCAAACATTATCCACTTTATGACTCTCATGAATTATTTCACTTTGAAAGCATGATTGGCATTGAATTTGGATAGGTGTCATCAAACCAGATCAGCGAGCAGCATGCCCATCTCTCAATCTGTGTGCCATACGGATTATCTATGGATGGTCCCAATGGAGGCAAGATACTCAGGCCTCTCATTGTGACACAAAGCACATTTTGGCCACTCAATAAATCCCAAGAATTTCTTATTTTGGGAGCAATCTCTTCATATATGCTTTCAAATCACGGATGTGAAATCAAATGATTCACAGGTCCTTCCACTTACCAATTAGTTGGATATGCAAATGGATTTTATGCAATCCCATGAAGGTCTTTGCCAAGAACATTTGAATTTGATTCACGCCAAGGAATGTGGCTTTTGACTTCAGATTGATTCCAAGAACAAATAATAATTAATTATAAAAGATAAAAGATAGACTTTAAAGAGAGATCGTGTGAAGCAAGATGAACTCCCTGCATCCCACTTGTGCTTTTAATAAAATTTGCACCATTATCACCTCCAAGCGTTAACTGCTACAAGTGATTCCCAAATCCCCATCCATTTCCCTTTCTTTTACTCAAAGTTACGTGAGGTTTCTTTCAAACACCTCTTCTTCCCTTTTGCACTATAGAAGCACTGCTATATATAGACTGAATTAATAAGAGAGAATTAAGAAAAGGGAGAGGATAAAATCAGAATTGTTTTGAGATTTGTATTATCTCCACAGCCGAAGAAGGACAGGTACAATTACTACAAGGTATATACCCTATATATAGAGCCACAGGGGATTCGTACAATATTCAAGTATATATATATGAAGCCAAAATCTGCAAAAGATATTCGAGATGCTTAAAAAAATGCTAATTTTTTATTGTATGGACCGACTGGTTGGATTCCAGATAGAAATCTCAAAGCCACCGATTACTAATTACTAGCTAATATTCAGTGGCTTTGTAAAGTAGCTAGGGTTGAGGAAGCAGGAAGTTCCATGAGTGCATGCAAAGAGAAACTTGATATATTATATATACATAGGAGAATATTGAATGGCATGATCAAGCATGAGCTAATAGTATATATGGTGCAAGTGAGTTTTGTTGACTTCATTTTCAGATACACTTAATTCTCAATATCAACTCCGAGAGGAGAGATTACCTAAGTTCATAATTATTCACATCATTAGTTTATTCTATTTGAGAAATCATGCATATTAAAAGGTTAATTACCTTTGCTTTTTTTTTTTTAAGAAGAAATTGCTTAGATTTTTTTAAGGTTCTAACACAAAAACAATTATTTTCCAACATTTAAATGATCATACTTTACATATTCTCTCTTATATAATTGATATCATTTTACTTACCGAATTAAGAATGCATGGATTTTGCATGGATTTCTTACACTGTAGTCAATTCATGATGAATTGAACTGGTTTCCTTCCTTGATTCTCGCCTTCTTTTATTATTAGTTTTTTAAAAAAAATTAATACTTGTCTCGCATAAACTTTGATATTAAAACAAGGCTTTTAATTATGTCTATAATTAAACAATTGATTAAAGTAGTTCAAAACCTCAAAATTCAACACAATTTTTAAATGCTATAACTTATGGAGAGCCTTTTGATATGAAAAAGAAATCACCCCAGCCAAACACGTTCTTAGTAAAAGTTTGCTCTAAAACCCTAGCCATACTATTCATCTTCCTCGGCAACCATCATCAGCCAACCATCATCCAAAACCACCAAAAACTAGTTCAACCACCACCCATTATAACCAAACAACCTCTTCATCATTAATAAAACCATCACTAAGACATCACTCTCTACTAGTGTAACCATCCACAACAATTAATCTTCAACAACCACAAAAGCAACGAGCCCGTGCCACTAGGTTCAAGCTTCAGCAACGACACGAACTAACCACCAGCCCTTGTTGAGAAAAATAGCCATAACCACACCATAAGTTGTCACCTAGTATAGCAAATCAGGAGTCAAAGTCAATACAACCACATCACCCAGCCTACAACACAGAAAATCAGATCAATTAACACCAAAAAATCAGTTCAACATCCACAAAAACCATGCTAGAGATCCACCACCATATATCAATCCCGACATCTCATTCATAGTAGCTACAAGTTCCTTCCAATAGCAACAAATTCATGTCACCAGGTTCTACCTCTAACCATACCTGATCACACAGGTGTTCACGATCTTGTTATTGTATAATCAGAGCATTTTCTTATTTAGTTGTAATTTTGTTTTGCTCTATATTGATTAAAAAATATGATATCACGAAACAAGTTTTTCGGTACAACACTACATCGGTGGTTCTACTTACATTAACAACAATGATCCAACTAACATGACACAATCGTGAAACAATAAGAGCGGTAAATCAGTTAACCTCCCAGCTCATTGAATTTTACTTCTCTTACTTTGCACTTGTTATTCATAATTATCATTAATATTACTTTTGTGCCAATAAAATTACAAAAAAAACCCCATCTCACATTTTTATATATTATCTTTTCTTATTAGCCTATTTCATCATTTATATTTAACATGTAGTCCTTTATTAATTATGAAGCTTTCTTAGATTAGTGGAAAATTATGATGTTGTGTTTGTTACCCATTTATATTAAGAGGTTAAACAGTGCATGCTTGTGATTTTCCTAGTGTATTTTATTATTGATTGATCTTCTAAACAAATAAATAACTACATATTAGCTTTATTTTTGTATTTCATTTTACTTGCACGAATCATTTGTGATTTCACCCATTGTCCTAGACTAGTATTGTGTATATTTATAGAGTGGTCTTTTAGTGTCCAGCTCCTAGTTCACACTTACCATGAATCCAACTCCTAGCAATAGCCTTAGAGATATTTAAGAGCAATTACAACTCATGTGCACTCAAATGACCGACCTTCCTAATCAAATCACCAACCTTTGCAAGAGAGTTAAGTCTATAAAGACTTTTCAAGTAAGACAATCTAGTGATAACAAACATTCCAACAATAACTATAAATATCATCATATGCTAATTCACAATAAACACCACAACATACCACAATCATTGACACCACGATGTCTATGATAACCCTGATGATCAGGTCATAAAACATATCAAAACAGAGGCCCTAGATTTTAATGGTTGTTTTGATCCATAAATATTTACTATGTGGATTCATAACATGGACCACTTATCTAAGAATTAAAAAGTAATGAGGTTTTCAAAGATAAACCTTAATGATATCGCCTAACTATATTGGAAAAGTGTTAAAGAATATTTAGATAAAAGACATGACCCTACATTACTAATTATGTTGAGATAAATAGCAATTATAAGAGAAATACTTACATTGATCTTATAGAGGAATTCTTTTAAATCAATGAAACAACTTTAAGCAAGGAAATAAGTTTATTAATGAATATGTGGCATAGTTTAGTGAGTATAAGATGAGATGTGTTGTAAGAAAGGATGATGCAATGACTTTAAGTAGGTTTTGTAGGGGCTTGAATGATGATATTAGGAGAGAGGTTGTACTCTGAGGTATGTCTACCCTCGACTAAGCTTATATCTCAGTGCAAGACTATGAGTTGGTCATGAAGAGTCAATGGATGAAATATTAAGACCTATAGTATTTCCTTAATAAGTTATATTTTGGAAATAATAATTCTTTGTTAAATGTTTTATCTCGTAAACCCAATCCTAATTTTCCCTAGGTTCCTAAAGAGGACAAGGATAAATGTATTCTCAATGAATTACCTAATATGATTTAAGGGATTCAGTGTTTTAGATATTTGAATTTTGATCAAGTCATAACCAATTATACTAATAAGACCTTATTCACTAAGAAGCAAGAGGATATACGTGAAAAGGACAACTATGGTGATCAAGTGTATACAATTGATCCGAAGAATTTTCAAGATTTAGATAAGAAGAAAGAGAACGATCTAATATATATACTAAGTTGTGTATAATCAATATGTACTTAGATGAAGTAAGACATGGTAGGATTTAAGATAACTAAATTATGTGTAGTTAGTTGTGCCCTAACACAACCTAAAGGAATCAAAGATTAGATAATGATTGTTACTTTTTATAGTTAAATTAATTTTAGCGATAAAAATTGGAAAATCATTATAGATAGTGTAAGTTGTATCAATGGAGTATCTTCTAATGGTGTAGCCCATTTAGGTCTAACTTATACCTCCCACCTTAAACCCCATAGTGTTTATGGATTAACAACACCTCAATTTAAATCAAGGAGATGTCTTTTTCCTATCAAATTTATAAATTACCATAATGAGATGAGATTTGATGTGATGTAACTCCATTAATTAAATACAGGGCATGTCATTTTAGATAGGCTTTGGCTATATGATATAGATGTCTTCATTTTCTATAAAATAATTAACTTTCAAAGGTGAAAGAATTCATTTTATTGGATTATCGCCATGGCCTAGTGACAATAACAAGAAAAAAAGAGGGCTTAACATAATAAGTCTAAAGGAGTTTGAAAAAGAGGTTCGTGAGAAGTTTGTAGATGTATCATAAAAAAAACTTTATTGTCCCTGTCATCTAGAATTATAAATCCTTTAAAGTCAATATTAAAACACTTATTTACACATAAACAACAACTTTATGTATAATGTATAGTCAGAGCCATAATTTTCTTGAACTTAATTGTTACTATAGTGATGCATAACAAAATCTGACATTGTTATAACCTAGGAAATATAAATAAAAATTATACAAAGAGGATTAACAATTAAAAATTTAGAATTTGAATCGATAAAGTAAATAGTAACTTACAAAATAAAAAATTTATAGCTTTTGCTAGAGTTTTGAAACAACCACACAAATTCATTTGCAAATCATGATTAGTGTTTGGGATTCTAAATGATTATGATTTAACATAAAAAAGTTAGACCTCAACCCATTTTTTAGGGTTTTGTTTGGAATTGATAGGTTCATCTAAAAATTTTAGGATATTTTTAGGGATTTTGATAAGGGTTTTGTTTGGGATACAAAATAATCAATATTTAACAAAACAATTTTGCAGTTGGTGTGAATTTTAACATCTCAATTTTTACAAATCGATGTTTAGGGTTAGGGTTTCATCATGCCTAACAATGCGTTACTACCAGAAAAGAAAAGAAGATTTTAACAAAAAATCTATCAGAGAAGATGTGTTGGTTGTATGGGCTTGTTGGATTTGATCAATTTATGGTTGATTTTTTTCGCTCCTGATCGATTTGTAGAGAAAGAAGAAAATGAGATAAGCGGATAATAAAACAAATGATTTTAAATAATATTATATACACAAATATTTTAGTCTTTTCACCAGATTTCTATTGACCCGGCCCGAGTATAATTTCGAAGGAAAAATATTATCATACTCAAACCTTAGACATTTTAAACAATCATTTCTTTTACAAGAACAGTATATGAGTTTTCTTCTTGATTACTGGAGTCCTAGCTAGCATATCCGTGAAAAAGCAGTAATATATTATCTCTCTTGTTTTCAAGTATCGATCATAAAATCATGCATATGGGTAAAAATAATCAAAGAAAAAATCAATACATCATAGACTAGCTAGGACAACACTGCACTCACACGTGTTTGACTTTAACGGCAGGCATTGCAACTGCGACCTTCTGTTGAGGAATCAAGCCCAAATGTTCTTGAGAGCCAGTGAAGAGATCTTTAGTTGCTTTAACAAAGTATATATGGGGATGCTTGCCACATCTTTTCAAAGTTTCAGATGAGGAAATTCTTAAGATTAGGTCAAATCTAGGTCCTTCTGATCACATTGTGATTCCTCTTAACAATCTCATTTTCAAAATGGCTGAGCCTTTTTCTACCTTTTTTTTTTCTTCTTTTGCATGCTTCCATGGCTGAACAGCCTCTCTGAGGTTTTGGGGCTCTCAAAAGCTGTGAAAGGCTATACTAGACATTTCCCATTATCTCAATGGCCAACTAGGTATTTTCAATCAAGCCAGCAGGAGCACCCATTTTGGGGTTCCCCATCAACCTTTAGTGAAAGAATCTAGCATTATATCCTCCCTCAGCTTCATATTTTAAAACCCTCACCCCCAAGCAATTCTCATGGAAAGCCAAAAAACACTCTCTTCTTCTTTCACTAGCAACATGGCAACCGTTCAATCCACACCGACAAACATTTCCTTCTCTGACTATCTCCGGTCCCTCTCTCGAACCCCTCACAGGCTTAGAAAAAGAATGCTAGCTACATGGACTCCTGACCAGGAGCTTAACCAGGTTAGGCTGAGGTCTGGTGCAGACATGATGAGGAAGCTCAAGTGGTATGACTTGATAGCTCTTGGTATAGGAGGGATGCTTGGTGTTGGAGTTTTTGTTACCACTGGTCCTGTAGCCCTTAAAACCTCTGGCCCTTCAGTTTTCATCTCTTATATCATTGCTGGAATATCAGCCCTCTTTTCTTCTTTATGTTACACTGAGTTTTCTGTTCAGATTCCCGTTGCCGGGGGGGCCTTCAGCTATCTTAGAGTGACCTTCGGTATCAATAATTCACAGCACAACTCTTTCTTACTTTCTCCATTAATAATCTTGATAGAGAAGCATTAGGATTTTGATATGATGTTGTTAGAATTGTTTGTTTCTTTTTCTCGACATATAATGTATTAACGTTATTTTGGTTCTTATTTTTTATATGACACAGGAGAGTTTATAGGTTATTTTGCTGGGGCAAACATACTAATGGAATATGTATTATCGAATGCTGCGGTTGCAAGAACTTTCACAGAATATCTATGCCATGCTGTGGGGGAGAACCCAAGCTCATGGAGAATTGAAGTGGATGGAGTAGCAGAGGGTTACAATATGTTGGATTTTCCAGCTGTGGCTCTTATTCTTCTCCTTACTCTCTGTCTTTGCTATAGGTTTGATCTCTTATATATTACCTTTGTTTTGTGTGCTTCATATCTATTTATTTATTTGTGATCGACTATAGTGTTTGATGTTCTTGTTTATTAATCATGGCGCTTGCAAATTTATGTCGCCAGCTAGATCTTTCGTTGGAAAGGTTTGAGTGGCCATTTCACTTATCATCTACTTACTAGTGGATCTAGACAATTGTATATGTCTTAGGGTTGGATTAATATGAATGATTAATCATTTCCATTGGATCTATATATATATAGGCTTTGGGCAGGATTAATATTATATTGTTTTTGTTACAATTAGTATAGGTAATCTTCTTTTTTTTTCTATCGGTTCTGTAACCATCACTACCAGTACTGATTGAATTTTTTTTTCCGAAGCAAGTGGTTAGTGGGATTTTGAAAGTGATGGATGTTTCTTTTTTTTGGGATTGCAGCACAAAGAAAAGCTCGATATTGAACCTTATTATGACAGTCTTCCATGTGATTTTCTTCGGATTCATCATAATTGTTGGTTTCTCCAAAGGGAGTGCCAAGAACTTGGTTGAGCCAGGAGGGCTTGCTCCTTTCGGTGTCAAGGGTGTTCTTGATGGAGCAGCTATAGTTTACTTCAGCTATATTGGCTACGACTCGGTTTCAACCATGGCAGAAGAGATCCAAAACCCTGCAAAAAGCCTTCCGGTGGGCATTTTAGGTTCTGTTCTCGTTGTCACCGGGCTGTATTGCCTCATGGCCTTATCTTTATGCTTGTTGGTGCCTTTCAATATGGTAATGAATCTGTCTCTAAATTACGTTTTAAGTCAAAATTGCAGGCATCATAATCCTCTTTTAGTGCATAAATATCCTAATAATTAGGTATCCTTCCAAATCATTTGCAGATAGATAAAGATGCATCATTTTCTGTCGCTTTCGAAAAGATCGGGTGGAAGTGGGCAGGCAATGTGGTTGGGGCCGGAGCAAGCTTGGGAATTGTTGCTTCTCTCCTGGTTGCAATGTTAGGACAAGCTAGATACCTCTGTGTCATTGGAAGGGCCCGGCTTGTGCCTTCTTGGTTCGCCAAGGTGACTCCCTCCACAGGCACCCCTCTGAATGCCACGCTCTTCTTGGGTAAGTAATTCCTTCTGCTAGCTTCCCCTCTGATTCATAGCTCGCACTAAAGAAATTAAAGAAATATTCCCCTTTTAATCAGACTTGAAGTCCGGTAGTCCACTTTCTTAATTCATAAATCTTCTTCATCTGTATCTGTCCCCATTTTAACTAGGCTATATTCATATAGAGGAGAAAACGGAGGCTAATCCAACGATCCAACGGTAAACTGAATATTCTGTACTGTTTTCATGATATTCTAGGTCTTTGCACAGCTTCAATTGCACTCTTTACCGAACTCAGCATAATTCTTGAAATAATCTCCATCAGCACACTCTTGGTGTTCTACATGGTGGCTAATGCTCTCATCTATCGTCGGTATGTTGTCATTAGCCACAACCCTCCTTCACAGACCCTCTTGTTCCTTGTCCTTGTCTCTTCTACTGCAATTGGCTTCTCTATGTCCTGGAAACTTGACGAGCAATGGTGGGCTTTACCAGTACTTGGTGGATTCATGATTGCAATCACAGCTTTCTTTCAATACACGGTGCCTTCCGTTTGCCAACCTAATGAAGAGTGGTCGGTGCCGTTCATGCCATGGCCGGCTGTAACATCAATATTCCTCAATGTCTTCCTCATGACCACACTAAAGGCCATAGCCTTCCAAAGGTTTGGTATATGGGCATTCTTGATAACCTTGTTTTATGTTCTGTATGGTGTTCACTCAACTTATCGAGCTGAAGAGATGGAAGTGGGTGTTGGTGAAATTCCACAGCACCGCCCATCAATCCAACAAACCAAGCTAGACATTCAGGTTCTATGACCTGAAATGAAAACTCTTCGTTGTCGTTTCTTATTTTCTCTCCTTTTTATCCTTTTAATGAAGCTCTCTTCTCAGCTTCTTTGGGTTCTTACAATGGAAATCCTAGTGAGCAAAAAGGAAGGTGTCATTTGTCATGTCATGAAAATGCAGGACAAATTATAAATAGAAAAGGAATTAGTCACCACGTAAAAGAAATAATACATGGGAGTGAGATTTTCCCTTCTCTCTCTCTCTCTCTTTTATGAATATAACTTTACATGCTATCTTGACTAAGTGGCTACTTTCAAGAGTCAAATTACAAGAAAGAACTTATCAACTCAAGATTCATCAGTAATTATAAATTATATGAGTTGAAATATACAGTAATTTTTAGAAGATCATCTATTCTAATACTAGTGTTGTTCTAATCTAAACACAATTAATTCCAGAGTTCTTATATGTGTGTGTGTGTGTAAAAGTGATAAAAGTGGATTTTCTCTTCGCGTGGTGTTTATTTTGGGTATGCACTTTCGCTTTATTGTTCTACTTGTCATGGGGATGCAACCATCATATATTTGAAAGAACATGCTCTTTTGAGGGGTGGAGAGGATGAATGAGATCATTTTGGGCCATAAAAAGTAATGATGAATACAATATTTTACAACCTATCGGAAAAGTAGAAGCCAGAATACTTCCATTTTTGTCATGTACTAGCTTGCAGCTACTGCTTCCAACATGACAACACTTGACGTCTTTTAATCAGTGTCCTGTTCATAATGGAGACATGATTAGCTTGTTTACACAGCGGAACCTGCAAAGCCTAAGGCTATAGTTAATCTAGGGTTTCACGCTTCATGATTAATAATTAAGGATGTATATATATATACATTCCCTTCTTCTGTTAACCTGCAACATCTACAGCTTCAAGCTATAGTTAAAAGGAGGAGTGTAGTTTTCATGATTTTCTTTAGTTTTAACATGGATAATTGGAGAGATTGTTGGGTAGATATTTTAATCTATTAATTATATCATTGATCATAGATTAATTAAGCTAATAAATATAAGATATTATCAAAAAACCATCTCAATTTAATAACTTAAGTTATATATAATGAGATCTAATCTAATAGCTTAAGCTATTAGATTAGATCTCATGATATGATTTATATTATTCTCTTACATATCACATCAAGTAAAAGCCCCTTGAGCTTGAAATTTTGCACAAGCTTATTTTACCTTGTGCTTAATTTTTATCAAATAAATAGAAATGATGAGATTTAAACTCATGATCATTTAATCATCAAGGCTCTGATACCATATCAAAGAATCATCTCAACATAATAGCTTAAACTATTAGATGAGGTCTCATGATATAATTTATATTATTCTCTAACAAATATACAAATAAAATCATGTGAAATGTTATATCATAATAGTCTTTGCTTGACTTTGTTCATGACTAAATGATAGACTATGTCTATATGATAATTAATTCCTCATTGTACTTGATAATTAGATTAAATTAAAAAAAAATCAATTTGGGAAGAAAAACCGAGTTTGAAGATATGATCTAAGTACTGTAAAATAAAATAATAAAATAAGGGGGCACGCAACCCTTAAGAATACAAGGAATTATTTTGATAATTAATAAGACTTACTACACTTAAATTCAAGAGTAACAATCGAAGCTCTCGTGAGTATTTACCTAGCTGCAATGGAGATGCATATATGGTTAATTAATCATATTATAAAAATTACTTTAATAGCATGCAGAGTGCAAAAGCAAAGTCAAGAATAGCATGCGTGCGGCGGAAAAAAGAAAAGGCAAGAAAAGAGGAAGGCATGACATGACATGATATGATAATTATATCTACCTTGTTTTTCCCCTTTCTCCTTTAATGCAGGGGGAGCAGGTTCATCATCATAATTGCTCATTTGTTAATTAGGTATTAAATCTTATTAACTAAAATACTAGAAGATTTAGGGTTTCATATGAATTATTATCTGGTACTTTTCTATTCAAACTTTTTTTCTTTCCATTGAATTCTTTAATCGTGTAATTATATAAAATTAGGATTGAACAGATACCAAATGAAATGAGGTATGAAACAAGGAGCAAAGGCTTGGCTAATCCTGAGTTTTGTGACTATTTTTATTTTATTTCAAAGTTTATTATATTTATTTTTTATTCTTTAAGTTAAAGAAAAAAAAAACTCTTTAAAACATAAAAAAAAAGTCAATAGTTATCATAATAACAATAATTAAAATAGCTAAATTTTGTATAGAGAGATTTTATTGAATGAAAAAAATTTAATAGCGATTGTTTTTTTGCCTTCATCTTACTTGAAAATGTATATCGAGAGAATAATTTTTAGTTTAATTTTATATTTTTATACTAATTTATATGTGGTTTCAGTTGAAAGATTGATTTATTGAGGTTTTTAAGGTATTTCTTATATTTTTTGCATCAAAATAGGTTAAAAATAAAATTTTACATCTACAAATACCTCAATCTCATTTTTCAGCAATACCCTATATGATCAGAATTTGAGATGACAAAACAACGTGTCATTTACATTAATTTTTTAAAAAAATAAAATATTATATAGAAAATATAAGCTCACTTGTGTGGGCCTGAGTTTACAGGCAAGCACATCTAGGCTTGGGTATTTGATCAAGTGCATGCGCTTGGCTTCTTTCTATTTTTTTATTATTTTTTTAAATTTTTTAATTAATACCCTTCCTCTTTTGTATTTATATTTTATTTTACATTAATTATTTATATTAGCTTAGATTTAATACTCTTTCTCTTAATTTTTTTAAAATTTTTTGTTTATCATTTTTTTAAAATAAAAGTTATTTTTTATATTTTATAATGTTTCAAAATATTATTGTTATTTTTATTTTTTCTTTATATTTTATATAAATAAACTGTATTTGTATGATGTATTTTTTTAAAAAAAATAATTTGTTCTTGATGAGAAAAAAAACCTCTAAAATAAATAAAAATGCATAAATTCTAAAGAAAAGTGGCTGCTAAGTATGTTGTAGTTAATCCATTCAATTATTATTAAATTTATTTTATTAAGCATAAATATATCTTTTTTTTTCTCAATTAAAAAACAATAAAATAAAACACATTCATAACATTATATATTCTTATACTATATTACAAAATAATTTAAGAATCCTATCCGCGACTTGGCATGGGTGTTAAAACTATAATGGAGCCTTGATAACCGAAAAACTTTTGTGGAATATTTTCTTAAGATAAACAAGAATGGTAACCACTCGTTGCTAGGGGGTATTCTGTATTTGCGCTTGTAATTATATGTTAATAAATATTGAATCACTTTTTACATAGTCTTCTTTATTTTATTTTATTTTATATAGTTTTGGATAAGATTATAAATTTTTTTATGGATTAATTTCAAGTTTGGAGTTCAAATGAACTTTTTTAAATAATTGGATTAATTTATAAAATAAATTTTTATATTCGAAGTATGAAACAATATTAATTCCCAATCATCGATTAAGATACATACAAACCAATAAAAAATACTAGTGGTTGAATCAACCAACAAAATTAAACTAGAAAAAAGCCCTAAACCAAAGAATATATAGTTCGAAATCAGAAAGAACACTAACCAAGTCTTAATGAAGTTTATTACTCCATTAGTCACCTTTATATATATATATATATATATATATAGAGAGAGAGAGAGAGAGAGTATTTCTACCATATTTCTTTATAGTTATTGAAAAGGTCTTTTATATTTACCTTAATTAGGCGTTGTTGCTATTAAAAAAAAATGATGAGATATCTCTCTAGCTAGGTTAATCATTAGTGTATCAAACATAACTCCCTATATATATATATATATATATATATATATATATATAGAGAGAGAGAGAGAGAGTCCCTATATATTTGATATACTGATGATTAACATAGTTAGAGAGATATCTCATCATTTTCTTTTCTTTTCTTTTCTTTTTTATAACAACAGCATCTAATTAAGGTAAATATAAAAAGTATATAAAATACAAAAATCATGATGCCCAAATAACCATAATTGTTTAAAATAAACTTTTGAGAATATCCAAAACTTAGCTACTCTCAAATCGAAGCCTCAAAGCCACATGTTCTTATATATTATTTTTGTAAAGGTATCAGTTACATGATTAGTTTCACACAAAACATAATAAAAAAATAAAAAACTTAACTGGAAGGAGAAATGAGATGCTAGAATAAAAAATTCGTAAAATCTCTATAATCTACTATATTGCTTATCCATCTAATTTATCACAAAAACATAATCAAATTCAAAGATAAGATTTCTACCAAAAAAAAAAATCTCGGGTTGAAGATAATTCAAGAGCTTATTTTGAACCCTTAATTCCAATGGGAGTAGAGAAAGAACCATTGTGATCATGAAGAACCCCATCAATATCAGAAAGACTAGGTTTCTCAGTAAAAGTATCATCAACATCTCACTTAAATGAATGTGGTTTCATGTGAATACCTTGAAATGAGAGGTTTAGAACATTTGATATTCAACCAACTAACCAATCATTCAATCACACTGGTGCCATATCAATATAGTAAACAAGAAAATCATCATCATAACGTTGGTATCATATCGTATAATGAAAAAAAAAATCATCATCATAACACCGTATCATATCATATAATTAAAAAGAAAATCACCAATATCATCATCACGTTGGTATCATATTTATATAGTGAAAAAAAAAAATTCCAAGCCCTCGGTCCTCGTCTCTATGTGGTCTGATCGAGCCGAGTACCATTGGCCCACCAATGGCACACAACCCGCTCTTCTTTATAGCTATCATTCACTTCCATTTTCTTACGGAAATAAATAATAATAATGAAAGTGGTAATCGGATGGAAATTAGAACTTCACATTATGAAAATTCCAAATACATTCAGGAACAAAGAAAAAAAAAGCCTAAATTCTTTTATTTATTACGTGAGATTTAGTTATAAGACAAAAGTTCGATTCTCAAATTGTTTTACGAGGTTTTTGTAATAACAATATTCGTTAATAAAAGAGTTTTTTTAAAAGATATATATCTAGAAAGGAGTTGTATAGAAAGGAGTTGTGGAGAAGGTGAATAGCCTACCTACAGGCCTCACAAAAACTCTAACCCATTGGGACCGGTGATGCTGTGTAATCAGAGGTTAATTGTTTTATTTTAAATTATTTTTTGTTTGAAAATATATTTTTTAAAAAATTAATATTAATATATTAAAAAAATCTAAAAGAAATAAAAAAAATTAAAAAATTTTAAAATGCAGTTTCAACATATTTCCTAATAAAAGTCTTTATTTTTAGAAATGAAAAAAATAAAGGATGATGGCATTTCTCAAATAGCCCCTCAAAAAGTTCGCAGTGTATTAAATAGGAAGTGGTAATTGCAAATCGAGACCGGGCGTTTTATTCATCCCATTAGTTATTACCACTGTGGAAAATTCAAAGAAATTATCCAAACGAAAATGGTGGTTAAGTACTCCAAGCGAATATAAACACAGTGATCCAAGCACACAAGATGTGAAAGATAAATTAGGAAAGAAAAATGTAGTTAATATTTGAAATCAAGTTATCAATTAAGATTGTCGTGATCAGAACAGTAAGAACAAGGTGATCGATGTGCTAAGCAGCTAGAAAAGACCCACCAGATGCACCATTCATTGAGATCAAAAGAATATCTAAAGTCCTGTAGCAGAATATTTACAGATGAGAATGGGATCATTGCAAACATTACTTGGTAACAAAAGAATGATTCATCCTGAGAATAACTGGAAACAAAAACATCTACGACTTGCGCTTGATCTGAGAGTCAGGTAAAACAAGCTTCGCCTTCTTTTACGATACTTTTACCAATCCTTTCAAAATCCACCGCAGCAACCTGAGAATATCCGTTTCTGCTTGAATTAGGTGGCCGCACCTCCACTTTCTTCCTTTCCTTCTTCTTTTCCAGCATTGCTTTCGCAAGTGTATCCACAATCCGTTGCTGCGATTCAAGTATCAGCTGGTTATGCTTCAACCCCATTTCCATCCTCCTTTTCTCAATCTCTGAGGCCATGTCCATTTTCATCATCTCCACCTTCACAAAACTCTCTGTAGCCTGCTCAATTGCTGACACCAACAAAGAAATCGGATCCGTCTCTCTTTTAACTCCACCGCCAATGCCATTCATCCCAACATTCACAGACCCATTCACGGCCCTATATCGAACTTTGGACCTCGAGTTCCCATCAATAGTGCCACAATTCTTTGGCCTAAACCCTGTAGGTGAGTAACTCCAGCCATTAGTAACTTTTTTGCCAAATTCATCTCTTTTATCATTTCTGTAGTCAATCTCCACGTGATCATCATTATCACAAAAATCAGGAGTGGGCTTCCCGTCAATCGTGTTATAATTCCCATCACCTAAGGACTTCAACGGAAACCCTCCATAGCTATGGACACCTTTAGTAAAATCCCTAACATGTGAGCCATAATTGTTAGCAATCATTTCGTAATCCGGCAATCTAACTCCCTGGGGCATAACTTTCCTATCCCCCCGTGTTTTTTCTACTTTATAACCAAACTCACCTCCATTATCACAATTTAAACCAACATTAGCCGTTAACTTCCCATTAACGCCAACATAATCTTTGGGTCTAAATGCAACAGATACCAAATTCTTATTAGCGACAGATTTAAAACCAAACCCACTTTCAGAATCACCATGAACATTAAAGCCCCCGTGAACCTTGCTATATTTCGCAGCCCGAAAAGCAAGATCTGGATCCAAACCGAAATCCTCATCTGGGCCCAAATCCCCATTGGTTTTCCCATTCTTTTGAGTAGTCAGCAAATACCTGTCTCCTAACGTTTTCACGCGAAACCCATCTCCAACATCATTCCCTTTATCGATTTCTTGGTCTCCTTTGGACCCCAGGGACCCGATTTCCAATGAATCTAACAAAGGAAACAAATCCCAAGAAGAGAAAAACCGACCTGGGTACTCAAGGCACTTCTGTTTTTCCACACGGTACCGTTTCCGAAGCTTCTCGATCTTGTGGCGACACTGGAGGGACGATTTAGGTGGAACGGCTGCGGCGACGGCCTCCCAGTCGGCGGCGCGGAGGTTGCCACGGTTGACGGAGTACCATTTGTCACAGTAAGCTTTGATTAGGGCAAGTGACTCATCTTGGGTCCAGCATGGCGGCGGGACACGCTTGGGAGTCGCACAAGAAGGTGTTGTTGCCATGGTTGTGGTGGTGTGTGAAGGATGACAAGGAGAGGAAAGGAGAGGCGTGGGTTAGTAAAGGAGAAGGAGAGAATGGGAAATTGGTGGCTTCTGTTGTTGTTATAATAGACATAGCGAGGTACAGGGAGGGAGGTAGTGTTTATGACGGGGCAACCGCCTGAAGTGGGATTGGGTGGGGGTGGGGGTGGTGCTAGCGTGCGCGAGGGGGCGGGTGAGTGTGAAGTGCGCACATGAGACAGACTAGTCGGCAATCGTAGTATGTACTAACAAGGGAATTGGCACCAACTCCGCCACTACCCACGCCCACGCCTACCACCCACTTCTTACGTTACTCACTGTTCGTACAGAAGCGTTGGGGTGGTCGCTGCTTCTGCGTTTGGTGTCGTGCTGTGAGTTCACTTAAAAAGTGGTTGGGAAGCTATTTGGGCCCTTTTGTACGGATCGAGACTGTTTGTTGGGCCTGCAATTAACAAATGAAGGAGGGCTGATAACACCACATTAATCAAAACCACTATTGTGCTACAGTGACATGGCATTCTTATTATTATTATTATAGTTGTAAAACATATTAAACTTCAACCGTATTTCCTTGGAGCACCGGACGTTACTATTGTACTACGATGACGTTTCATTATTATTATATACATAAAAAATTAGTCCTAAAATCTCATAGTCCGGTAAAAATTATATTTGTGTCATGAAATGTACTAGCACTTGGCATTTTGTTAAAGAATACACACACACACAAATAATATAATTTTTTATTTAATACCTAAAAAACCTTTATATTAAATATTATAATTTTACTGTTAAAATTTTAAAAAACAATTCTACCATCACCAACTTCTTCTCCTCCCTTCTCTAAATCCTAACACAGCCACACCAGCACCAGCACCAGCACCACAGTCGTCACCTTCATCTTCCAACAGCCCCGATCTCTCTATTGCAGATAACACACACCACGATATCACCGGCTCTAACTCCAGTTTTTCTAGTCTGCATTTCCTCTCCCTCAGTGTCAGTGACATCTTCTTTGTTCCATGAGACAACAACTCCCGAGCACTTCTAACAAAAAAAACATGCATGGTTTTGTGTTTTTTTAAAGAAATTATTTTTATTAATTTTTTAAAAATATTAAATTGGTTGAAATTTTAGTTTTATAATTTTTTTTCTTTAAAACATTATAGTTTGTTATAATATTTGCATGGTTTTTTTTTATGAATTTGTTTTTCTAGAATGGTCTTTGTAAATTTTATTTTGTTTATATTGATCTGGTTTGAGAATTTTATTTTATAGTTTTTTTCTTTAAAATACTGGAGATTGCTACAATATTTTCATACATGAATTTTGTTTTGTTACAATGTTTCTCTATATGTTTTTTTTTTGTAATTATGTTTGTCAAAAAAAAATTTAATATTGAGTTGATTGGGAATTTAACTTTAACTTTCTCCACATGTTTTTTTTTCTTTACTTTTTATTTCCAAAATGTCTTCTTCTTTTTTTTATTTTTTATGTTTTTTTTTTAACTATCTTTGTAAATTTTATTTTTTTCATATTAAACTGATGAAAAATTTAGCTTCGTAGTTTTTTTTTAATACACTGTAAATTACTAGAGTATCCGTCCATATGATTTTTTTTTATAATATCTTTTAAAATTATCTTTATTCATTTTATTATTTTTAATATTAAATTAGTTAATACAACCGTAAATTTTCTCATGTCCTCATGAATATCTCTACATGGTTTTTTTTCCTTTTATTTTTTTTATGATTTTTTTTAAAATTATTTTTTTAATATTAAGCTAATTAAGAATTTAAATTTATAGTTTTTTTATAAAAAAAAAACATTGTAAATTACAATAATTTTTCTCCATATAATATTTATTTTATTTATTTATGATTTTTTTTTATATAAACTCACGAGAACGCACAACATGCCGCGGGCAGGACTAAAGTGCTGGCCTACTTCCGTTCCTGATGCTTCAGACAAGCTTCTATTCTGCGCTCCTTCTTGTAACTGTTTCAAACTCAAACCTGCCTAGAGTGTGCCTGGTGAAATGCGTGCGTGTGAGAGAGCAATAGAGGAGCAAACAAATATAGTTTTACAACTAGCAAGATCCAGTGCCTCGTAGAGAATGCAAAATTTGTCTCACAGAAAGTCTTTCCGTTCACAGATGCAGAAAGACTGAAAACATAACAAGCTAATATAAGTGCACCAAATCAAAACATAGGGCTAGGCTTCTTACGCTACCGAACCAGTGTTATGTCCGCTAAGGATACCATCACCAGCTCTTAACCTTTTCTTCCTCAGCCTCTCTGATATGGCAAATGCCAGCTCCAGCGACTGAGACGCATTCAGTCTCGGATCACAGTGTGTGTGATAGCGGGAATTCAGGTCATCGAAAGTGATGGTCTTTGACCCCCCAACACACTCCGTTACATTCTGCCCAGTCATTTCTAAGTGGACTCCTCCAGGATAGCTACCTTCTTGGTCATGGACATCAAAGAATGCCCTCAACTCAGCCTGAGATGAGTAAATATACCTCCCATTAAAACACCATCATGAGCACACAGTTCATTTTGAAGTTACAAAGTATGGAGTTTCGTGAGTTCATTTCTTACCCTGATTGAATCAAATGGCCTTGTCTTGAGACCACATGGAGCTTTAATCGTATTACCATGCATGGGATCACTGACCCATGTGACTATAAGCCCGGCCTGGCGCACAGCTCTTATCAGATGGGGGAGTTTAATCCGCATGTTGTCCGCTCCCATTCTGGTAATTATTGTCAGTCTTCCAGGTCTGTTGTGCGGGTTAAGAATTTCACACAATTTCACAAGCTCCTTTGGATCCATCTTATCACTCACCTGCGTGACAAGTCCAGGCATCAAGAAACCACAAAGGGGGACACCGAGAAAAGGAAGTTGCAGTGAGATTAAAATAAAAACTAAAAGAAGAGAAAGTTATTACTTGAATTCAAGCTAAGTGAAACACATAAGAGCGAACTCTATCAATTCAAATGCCCTGATCCATAAACCTTTAATCCAGAGATGTTTTTGCAGTAAAGTGGTTTCAGAGGAATCAATAACAGGCCTCAGTACTCATAATTAAAACCAGAGACTGCTCATAAAAAAAGCTGGATAAAAAAGTGAAGCCTAGGATTAAGTGTCCTCACTTCTTCAAGTCACGCCTGAATTCCAAATAGGGTTAAAGGTATAGACAAGCGAATTTTCAAATTTTTAAGTAAAAGTAAACCTATGTTTTGAGGTAAAATTCAAGTCTTCTCAGCAATCAAAATAGTCATTCTCATCAAAGAGTAATTGCAGGTGCTACAGTTGCCACAAGCCTGATAAACCCCTCGCACAAAAATCATGTTTGTTTGACCATTTACAACCAAAGAACATCATAATTACAATTGTATGGGAGTATGAGGTTGCATCTCAAATAGTAAGAGATTGTAATAGCCATTACCTTGATGCCAAGAGGATTGGATACACCACGTAGGAATTCAACATGTGCTCCATCCAACTGCCGGGTCCTCTCACCTACCCAAAGCATGTGAGCAGAACAGTCATAATAGAGGCCAGTTGTTGAGTCCTCCCTGGTTAGAGCCTGCTCATATGGTAAATGAAGGCACTCATGAGAGGTCCAAAACTCTGTTGTGTTCATTACAGGATGATCTATAGTGAGGCCAGCAGCAGCCATGAAGCCAAGAGCTTCATCAACTCTCCGTGCAAGTTCCATGAATCTGTTACAAGCACATTTATTAAATTACAATTAAGAACTCCAAATGTTAATGAGTTTATGGCCAATCTTACTCTTGGAGATTTGGTTGGCTAATAGAATGTGACTACAGTTGATAACCAATCAAGTTTACAAATCTCATTAACAGAAAATGCTTCTAAAATTGGATTCTACCGAGCTGCTGGGAGTTCTTAATTTTGGCCATTATTGTAGATAGTCACAAAATTATATGTGTTGAAAAATGAACGAGGTATCACCAACATCATGCGAGACCTAGTTCTTGTGACCCTATACCATTGTTAAAAACATATTCCTTAAGTTGTAGACTACCTATGAGGGTAAAGAAAAATCTAACCAACAGATAATAACTTACAAACCCAGGAAATAACTCAGGAGTACCTGTCTCCTTGCTCACTATGTTCTACAAAGTCAAGATTCCATTGTGACACTCTTTGCATAGCAGCATATCCACCAGTGGCAAAAGCTCTAAGGAGATTTAAGGTGCCAACAGATTGGAGGTATGCTCTGATCAACCTTTGAGGATCAGGTGTCCTAGATTTCTCATCAAAAGCATCGGCGTTAATATTATCTCCTCGATAACTCGGTAGCTTCACGCCATCTTTTACCTCGAAGGGGTCAGATCTAGGTTTTGCAAATTGGCCTGCCATCCTACCAACCTGTCATGAAGTCAACAAAAAAATGTCCGAAATACGTTAGAACCACAAATGCTCCATCTTCACCAAGCCAAGCAGATTTTCCCTATGATCAACAAACAAGCTAAAAATAAAGAGTAACAACTAGCAAGAGGTCAGAAACAAAGCAGCAAAACCTAAGCACCCATTTGATCAAAAAAGAATTCCAAAAATAAAAAAACAAAAAACTTTTAAGACAAGGGACCTTGATGATGGGCATTTGAGCACCAAAAGTGAGAACAACGCCCATCTGGAGCAAAACTCGAAAAGTATCTCGAATGTTATTGGCATTGAACTCTTTAAAACTCTCAGCACAATCTCCACCTTGCAATAAAAAGGCACCTCCCACGGCAGCACTCGCAATTCTCTCCTCAAGCTTCCTAGCCTCGCCCGCGAACACAATTGGCGGGAAATCGGTAAGGGTCTGGAGCACCGAGTGCAGTTCAACCGGGTCCGGGTAATCAGGAAGCTGGCGTGCTGGTTTAGATTTCCAGCTGTCTAAGGCCCAGTTGGAAGAGATTGTGGGCTTTGATGTTGGAGTTGAGCGCAGGGAGGCAAAAACAGAAGTGGTTTTGGGTTTGAGGTTAGGGTTTCTGGTTGTTGAGGTGAAGTTTTGGGGTTTGAGAGGGGAGATGGAGGGTCTTGCAGTGCTGAGAGTGGTTGAGAGTGCCATTTTCCTCCTTTTTTTTCTTTTTTTTTTTATTGTTTGATGATGGGGGACGAGAAGTGAAGGATAGAGATCGGCTGTGCCGTGGCTGATATAAAGAAGAAAGGGGCAAATCCGTAATAATAATGTTTAAGAGTCAATGTTTTGCCACGTCAGTTTGTTTGTTTGGTTGAAAGATATCTTTGTCATTTAACAAATCAGATTTATGCGTCATCATTCCCTGTTAGTAATGGTTAGGTGGGCGTGTGCGCCTGCCTAATCCCATTTTATTATTTTTTTTAACCTAGTTGCCCTATATTTCAATTAATTTTTTATTTTATTTAAATATACAGATGTATGGTGCTTTGGAATAGGTCAGTCGATATATTGAGCCGGATTTATTTTTTTTGAAAAAAAATACAGCAAATACAAAAATAATAATAATTAAATGATGAATTTTGAATTAAAAATATTCAATTCAAAAAATCATAAAAAAAACTTGAGCTAACTATGGTTAATTTGCAAAACTTATGGTTAAGGTAATGTAATTAAACCCTAATTAAGTGCATGAGATATTTTTAAAAATAAAACAACGATCTTTTTTAAAAAATAAAAATAAAAGATTAAGAATAAATAAAATAAAAAAATAAGCTATGCACGTGGACCTATTTATGTGGTTAAATAATAAAAGGTCTAGCTTGTGCACTAAGCCTATAAAAAAGACTTGGCATGTGAGCTAAGGTTTTATTTTTTATAATAGCACTAGTTGAAAACATGTCATTTTTCTTTTATTAAAATAATAATAATAATAATAATAACAAAAACAACAACAAATGTCTTCTCATCTGTTAGCCTATTATTTTGGTGATTTACATATTTTTTTTTGCTAAAAACAATTAATTTTCAACCTATTTTTTACTTAAACACACCTGAAAAACACTGTAAACACATTGATAAACTCATCAATGACCTTAAAAAAAAATACAAAAACTTGAAACTAAAAATCTTTTATGAGTTTAAATATGTTTTTTTGACAATTTTAAGGTAAAAAAAATAGTCGAGTGGAACTCTTCTCATCAAATAAAACTCATTGACACCAAGAACAACTATTTTGTTAATTATAATTGATATCAACATTGATTTTCTCTATTTACTGCTGGAATTCGGTGAATTTCTCTCAAACCATTGATTTTAAAATTAAAAAAATAAAAATATGTATTAAAATTAACTTTGGTTTGAAATTTTGAAAATAGAAGGGATTCAGGATTTATAGTTTAGAATGTATGAGGTACCAATAAACATTTTTAAAGTTTGAAAAATCCATCAATTTTCTCTATTTTTTTACTTTAATCCCTTATCTTTTAATCAAGTTATTTTCTTAGAAATAACTTAAACTGAACTACAATTTAGTCCTATAAAAACAGCAACCAAAAAAAAAAAAAACTTTGGGACTACGGGCAAAAAAAAAAACAAACAAAAGCACTCATAACAGTGAGTAAGTAAAATGTTTCTATTGTGCCATTTCAATCCTCACACCTTTTAGAGTTTCTATTAATGTGAGAGGGTAACCAAAATAACTAAACAATCCAAATCAGTTTTAAAAAAATCAATTTAAGAAATGAAATTGAATTTTTTTAAAAAAAATCTATTTAATTTAATTTTCATTTCAGATTTTAGAAATTGAGAAACTAAACCAATTTTATTTTATTTTTTTCAAAAACAAAGTCAGAAAAGCTATAAAAAATATATTTAGTTTATTACATCAAAACCTGCCAAGACATACAGAATAGTTCGGTTCTTTTTTTAAAAAGAAAAAAACCCTCACCAAATCGTTCTATTTCGATCTAGTTCAATTTGTTTTTTTTTTAAAATCAATTTAGTTGGATTTTCATGCATTTATATGTTCGGTGTTAATTGAAACTCCAGTCCATGTTTAGAATTTAACATTAAAAAAAAAAAATCCTTCTTACTCTATCCCGACCGGTCCAGTCGACGTAGTGCCTTTGCTCTCAAAAACCAAAATCGGAGAAGCCATTCCATGGTCTAGGATACAAAAGTCTTCCAATGACCTTACTCACCTTCGCATACACAGGTAGATAGGTAATGGAAGTAACAGAATGTTACATGTTAAATTGAATAAAAAAAAAAAAAAGTTATGAATTGATAAGCAAATACAGCATGGGAAAGCTATGGCTATGCCAGCCCTAATATCCCGTTATTCACTCAGGTCAGGATCATTTCTCCGATGAATACATTTAAGTACATTTTCTGTGAAGTGCCAATCAAGTAATGTGAAACCAGATTATAACAAGGTCGGGTACTTTGCGTAGAGGAAGTCTCTGAGAGTCCTCGCAGCCTTCTGGCCACCCATAAGTTCAGCTAGCTTGTCTACAGGTAGAAGTGTGAGTTTTGCCAAGCTCTTACATCCATCCATTATAGCCCTGTAGTTTGAATCTGTGACCCCCGGGAGCCGTCTCAGAAACTCCACAGCAGATGTATTGTAGTTCTCCGCTCTGTAATGGATAAAGGGTATAAATCATAATCAAAAAAACCTGGGGAAGAAACAGCACAATGACAAGAACCGTTTTTTCCTAGTTATGTTTGCATGCATACCAAGTAAAAAAAAAAATGTAGATCCAACACCCCGAAAGAAAATTCATGTGCAAAATTCAGCAATCAAGTCCCTTCTCGATTACAGCATTGCAAATAGTGCGTCCCTGGACTACACCAGATTTATCCACCCCACCTAAGATTTACTTTTTTAACTCCCATTTCCCACACAAAGCATCATAGATCATAATGCAATGTTAAGAGCTTATAAATCAAGGTTGCGAAAAAAGCAGTAAGCATCTTACCTAACATCATTTTCCACAATACCATCCTCTGATGGGACACCAACTCTAACTGCCTTCATCTCATCAGGTTCATCCTGATTTGCCTTCAGCGAAGCAAATATTTCAGCTGTAGCATGTAAACTGCGTGACCAGATGATTCGCAGGCAGGGAAAATGTAGAGCAAGTAACGACAGCTTGGATATAACACTATTTGGCGTTACATCATCACCAATATCACTTGCAGACTGCAAAATTATATCCAATTAATCAAACTGGCACAGCATTACACCTGATTAAGAACCACCTCTTTCTTCTGTTTAAGTTAGTTTACCTGAAATGAAAAGCTTTTATCTTGTGAAAACTCAATCAGAAGGACAGGTATTCGATAATATCGCACCATTGTTTCCACTTGGTTGTAAAGGCGGCCTGATGTAAAGCTCATAAAAAGATCTTGGATACTCTTCCTCTCTACACATATTGACGGTGAGAGAATATAATCTCCAACTTCCAATGTAACTGGTATTATGCTCATTCCTTTCTGGTGGAGAACATTTGGAAGGCTACTCATGAACTCCCTCATGTCTACAATGACCTGAAAATGAAGTGATTCCTCAATATTATACTTCATAGCAGAGAAGAGAAAAACAGTTCATCCTGAATGCTCAAAATGCTATCACATACCTGCATTTCTTTCTCAATTTCCTTTCTCCCACCAGCCCTTCTGGTTGAGTTTTGGTAACTTGAAGCTGGTGGCTCTATGGAAACATTCAATCCTAAGCAATGTCCATTCTGATCCAAAACCAAGTGAAATCCACATGAGCAAAATTAGAAATTAATATTGATCAGATATCAGAAACTAAATGCGGATCCCCAAGGGTTTTTTTTTCAAAGAGATGAATGGATTTGTTGATTGCAAATGTTTAAATACAATTTATAATGACCGTACATGATCAACTGGAATCATCATTTGCGATTTCTGCCTGATCAAAGATTCAAATGCTCCATTCTCCCTGCGAATACTAGCCTCAAACTTTTGGACCTCAGTGGAATCCTCATAGAAAAGAAAGTACACCTTCAACTTTTTTGAGGGATTTTCGGCTTTGTAGACTTCAATTTCCCGGACAAACATCATGTCTGGATGATAAACAATAACTACAGAAGGCTTTAAGATGTCAAGTATAGGCTGATCACTTTCCAGAGCATGAAAGTGCACCGGTGGTATTGGCTTGGCATTTCGGGATCCTGTAAGGCCGAGCGCTTCAGCATGTCTCTGAAGAGCCCCTTTGTCAACAGATGCCCGCTGCAAATTGGCTTCATAATAACCATCTATGGCAGGTTGATCATTTTCAACTGACTGGCTTTTGTTTTTTGAACCAGATATTTCTGGCAAATCTTTTATCACCATATCAATATTGCTGTCATTATCTTTGCTTCCAGAATCCTGACCATTTGCCTGGCCTCTTTTCTTGCGTTGTTTTCCCTTTTCTTTTGCACCTTTCCTGCTGCTGTCAGAAAGAGGCTGCAGTTCATCTTCAACAACCAGTTCCCTTTTATACTGATTTCTTATTTTTGATGCTGCAGCCAACAAAACATCATGTTCCTGCTTGTTTGTGCTGCTAGCTTCCGCACTTTGCACAGTTGTTACAGGAACAACTCCGTCAAGAATTCCAAATCCTTTGGGCTCCTTTGGCTTTAGTTTTGCTTTCTTTTTCTCAGGTGCTGGCAAGCCACCCAGCTCAACTTTGCTCAACAAGTACTTCTTCCATTCTTCTTGCAACACCTTCATAAGAAAAATATGCTATCAACTGGTCACATTTAGCACGTACTCATCAAGACAACACCAAGGAGAAAACATCGTTAAATGCATTTTTCACCAAATTGGAATAAATAATTGCCTACAGCTTTCAATGAGACATTGAGCTTTGCTAAGGGAAGACAACCCTTCACTTTACACCCTATCCTTGGGACCACAGATGAAAACTACATATAACTCCACCGGAAAAATAAAATAAATTGAACTTCTAAACTGGAAAGGAACTATGCAGTGAAGAGCTACAAGCAGGCAAGAGCTTCACTAGGGACAAAACAGGTAGCGCTCACATGGGGCACAAGCCCTTGCAATAGATTGGAACAAAGTGCATGCACGTGCTCTGGCCTCTACTCTGTGAAGCACTTCAACATATGATCAAAATAAAAGATAGCATAAGAAAACAAAACTCAAAAAAATATCAAACAACCTTTTGAGGGCTGTGCATGATGCAATCTTCAAGCTGCATGCATGAGCATTCATCTTTGCATGCCACCAGAACAATGCCATTATCAACACCTTCACTTTCAACCTGATCTTCTTCTCCACTTTCAACCCTTTGTCTTTCTTCCTCTATCTCTTCAAGTATCTCCTGTAGTAAAAGTGTCACATCTAAACTTAAGACTGGTAAATCCAAAATTAACGAATATGCTTAAAACAACAACAGGCACTGGTAGAACCAGAGAAAATTATGACAGAAGTGCAAAAACGAAGCCGAATCAGAGACAAATTTTCTTTCCAAGATGTATCAATTGCTTAGATGTGAGAAGTAACAACCAAATTTTCAATAAATTTATTCAATTGTGCTTAAAATACAACCATAAGACAGCATAGAAAATGGAACTCACTCACTCACACGTAACACCTTCCATTTTGGTGCCTCCTCCAGAACTTCCTCCAACACAACCCCACTACTTGCAGTTGAGGACGAAGTACCATCAGCTGCTAGGAAAATTTCAAAACGAGAAGTTATCAAAACTAATGCCGTAGAAGTGCTTGGTTAAAAGAAAGAAGAAAAAAATAATGAAACTTCACCTTCTCCCTCATTACTGTCATCACCCTTTAATTTTCTCTTTTTTCCTACTTTGGTCTTACTCTGCTCATTTAATTTCACATCACTTGATCTTTTCAAACGGAATACACGCTTCTTTGCATAATCAAATATCTTATAGCTGGATTCTGCAAATATCCAAACAGACTGAAAACTCTGTGACACCCTAAGCGTATCCAAGTACTTCAAATAACTTACTGCATCATACCTACACAATAACTCATCAAAATCAGTCCAAAAATTTATGAGCCCAAATTACATTACTAGAACCTACAAGAACCAAAAAAAAAAAAAAGTATCCAGCATTTCATTGAAAATTCTCAAATAGAACATACCCAAAAAGACTAACACGGACATCAGTTCAAAATTTGAGAACTTTAACCTGTGTATAAAACTAGTCTAAAAACTCCATCAACCAATCGAATCTCATTCACCTAACCAAACTTCAATGTCAAACTAAACCCTAAAACCACAAATCAACCAATACTTTTAAATAAATATATAAATTTTACACAACAATGAAATAATACATTATGGTACAACACAAAAAAAAATACCTAACAAGGTAATCCAGCAACTTCCTCAATGTCTTCAAATCCGAAACGAGCTGTTTAGTTTTCTTCCCCAAGGTATGCCAAATAGGATCCAACTGTCTCCTCACTATCTCATCAAAAGACTTGAACAACCCATTCTCAACAGTCAAATCTTCCACGTCAACCTTATTACTCTTTCTCATTTCTTTCAAACAAGCATCCATAACTTCCAAAATCGCCTTCTGTATCCCCACCATGTACTTACTCATCGGAACCCTCACATCCACAACCTCCGGCGGATCCTTCTCCAATTCCTGCGACACATAAACCTGAAACCTCGGCCAAAGATGCAATCTTTTTATGAACAAACACTTCATTAACCTCTCCGTCTTACAAAAACCAGACACCATCGCCTGTGGCCTATCACTAAAAGCGCGGATATAAAACACATTACTATTATTCTGATTTCTATTCTGAGTAGAGGATTTTAAAATTCTAACTATGAATGCTTCGGTGGAGGTTTCTGAGAGGGAGTGAGCGTTGAGGATGATTAACCCGGCGAGAGAGGAGGTAGGGATTTTATTGGAGAGGAGGTCGACGATGAGGATACGGGGAGTGATGAAGCAGATTTGGCCGGAGGAGTAGAGGGAGAGGCGGTGGTGAGAGGGGAGATCGGCGGTGATTTCGATGGGGTTTTGGTTTGTGTTGTGGTGGTGGAGAATTAGGGATTTAAGGGTGGGAGGAGGGGAGAATATTAAAAGCGTGCCTTGAGAAGGGGAGTGGAGGGAGAGGAAGGAGGAGACGAGTTTTGGGAGGGATAGACCAGATGAAAGGATTACGAGGCCGCCGGCGGGGTCTTCTAAGAGGTCTGTTATTATGTGTTCGTGGAATTGGACCATCTTGGAGCTGGCGGCGTGAAGGAGGAGAAGCGGAGTAGGGAGGAAACGGATTTAATGCGCGGTGGATTGGAATTGGAGGGTAGTTTGAAGTGTTTTCCTTCAAAACGGCTGCGTTTTAAGTCTCTAACGTTTTTTATCTTTTTTAAAATTATAGAAAGTTGACTTCTTTTTCCTGGAAAATTCATTGATAAGAGGCGTATATATTACATTACAACTAATTTTTTTTAAAATAAAATTCATGTTATAGAGTCATTGTGGATTTCAATTTGTTATTATTTTTTTATCATTTTTTTATTTCAATTTTATATTTTCATGTGTTGATTTTGGTGTTTTGTGAGTTAATAATTTCTTTTCTTTTTATATTATCGAGGAATAATGATTTTGATAAGATTTTAAAATTTAAATTGAAAATCTATTGTTTTTCAAAAACTATCTCTCTCATTTGTCAAATACAAGGATTTGAAAATAAAAAAAATAAGGTTTTATACAAAAACTGAAACTTGAAAACTAATGAGAGTAAAAAGAAATTCATCAGAAAATAGGTAGACCAAAGAGAACTTTCCGCACCACTTCGTTAATGATCAATTAGTTTCCATGTTCTTTACTTTGATCCTTTGTTTCTGAATTTTACTCTTTCTTAAGAAATTAGAAGAAATTGGACATTAAATTGGCCATAAAAAATATGCAATAAAAAAGAAAAATAAAAAAAAAATTACACTGCTACAATACCATGTGAGTTTCTCTTGTAATTGTAACAAAAAGTACTCAGGGCCTGGCCAAGTAGAAACATTTTTAATCTGATTTCACATTTGTGTTGAGATCTCCCCACCCGTCGAGTCGAGTCTTCGCAGCAACAAGGGAACTGGCTTTTCCAAGACAGACACGTTAATATTGTTCCATACATCCGATTTGGTGGGGAGCTGCGCAATTTTCTCTGCAATTTCCATGTCTTCTGGAAGAACAGAACCGAAGACAGTGTATGCTTTCTTCCATTCTTGGTGATCGGCTAGGCTAATGAAGAATTCTGGACCAGAGCCAACCCAGGCCACCGAACCCCTCCTTATGTATGGGCACTCTTCAGTTGGAATGTTCTTGAATGGTGTTCCTTGAGCTTCTAATGTCCCTTGAATTATTGCAAAAGGAGGCCCGAAAGGAGCCTGGGAATACGAGCAATGAAGGATTGAAATCACGAAACCCCTTGGCAAACATGCATGAAATCTTTATAAATAACAACATGCGAAAGAAATATGATACTTCTTAGGTGAAATTGTTAGAGAATAATATAAATTATATCTTGAAACTTCACTTAAAAGTTTAAACTATTGGGTTGAAATGGTTCTTTAACATGATATTAGAGTCTCGATGACCTAGTGATCACGAGTTTAAATCTCACCATCCCTATTTATTTGATAAAATTAAACACAAGGTAATGCCTCAAGGGCTTTTACTTGAGGAGGTGTGTTAGAAAATAATATAAATCATATCTTGAAACCTCACATAAAAACTTAAGCTTTTGAATTGAGATGGTTCTTTGGCAGAAACTACCACACATCAGTGGGCAACATGATGCTCCAAACAACTACCAAAAACTTGCATTTTCACAATTCTTATTACAGGGCAAATAAGAGAACTCGCATGACAGTTAATGAACTTGCCTTATTTATGTGATTTCCTTCTGAATCCCACAATTGACCTCGGCCCTCTGCACGATAAAATTGGCAACCAGCACAATGACGTAGTGTGAGCAGCTCAAGAATGTAGGCTACAGAATGGGGAGCACAGTCTGGGAAGAGCTGCACCAAGCAAGTTTTTGTCCAACAACTGTTAAATAGAGATGCATAAAATCGAAGAATCTGAAGAAACAGATCAACTCTATGAGTGGAGTGTATCGCAATTAACTTGTCCGAGGCATTTGGAACACAGAGGTGCCTAAAGAATGACCACTTACTTTTATATGAAGAGTGCCATGTTCTGTTTCCAGGCCAACAATGCCCTGAAATAAGCAAGAACATTAATAGAGGAGATCCTAAAATTAAGGTGGGACCTGCAGCAATGACAATCGTATAAAACACAGAGGACAGCGGCAATAGAACAACAAAAAAACTTCAGCAATCAAAGAGCACAAACATCAAGCTACAGAAACTTCAGTACTCAAACTTTGTACTTGTTTATTTATGCATTACAGGCGCAAGAGAACAAGCATCTGACTACAAGAGAGACCGGTTGTCAAAAATTCAGTGTAAAGGCTCTCCAAAAGCAATGCACCTTAAGAATACCATGGAGCCTGATAACAGGTAAACAATCTTTCGCATAGAGATCATGCAAAAGGAAATGGCAAACATATCTTCAATTGTTCAACAGAGTGTTGGTAAAAGATAGATGTCCAATGACAAAATTCCACCATGATCTTTGTGATCGTAACTCTAAAAACTTGAGACAGCAACGATATCAAATTGAAGAGTGCGTACTGCATTTTGGCTACATATTCTGTCTCATAAAGTGGAATCAAATTTCACCAAACTGAAATACCTCTCCTTTTCCAAAGATAAGCCCAGAAGTCCAAATAACATGGTCCCCTGCTTCCTGTCGATCAGGGGCAAATATATCCTTTTGTTTCTTCAGCCAACACTGGAGAAATGAAGCAAGTTAAAGTAAAGAGATTCTTATCATCATCATTGAAACTTTAGCATTTCATTCAAATAACTACACGCAACACCACCACAGACTCAATCATCAAAAGTGCAAAGAAAAAAGAATTGCATAAAGAAACAGGGTTTTAGAGGTCTTGGAGCTGCTAACTCAGAATTATCCAACTTGTTCTTCATAGATCGGCTTAATTTATCAGTTCAATATCTAAATCAGTTCATTGAATTAAGTCAATGATCAATCCAGGGTTTGAAAGGCCATGACCACAGCATCGTTTAATCATCTGTTTTCAGAATCAAATTCCATGAAGAAATAAGATCCATTCTTGTCCATCAATCAATCCAACATTTCAACCATGTAATTCAAAATAACAATAAAAATTCCAGCAAAAACATTTAAAGAACCAAAATTTCAATCTGACCTCCCCAAATTTAGACCCACAAGCCTTTTTATTGCCACAAAACACCCAAGTATCACACAAGCAAGGCCCATCAATACCAGTGCACATAGCCTTACAGGCCTGACAACACTCCTTAGAAGAATTGAACTTATGATCTGACCCCCACTTCACTGCACCTCCCCAAAGCTCCAAGTTCTCAATCCCTCTACAACACCCACCATCATTACTCTCCTCTGCCAATGTCAAAGGCTCAAAGCTTGAACCTTTAGAATTTGTATTAGAATTGAGAACTACGGAGAGAACAGTGTAGACTAAAGCACAAGAAATAAAACCCGCCAAGAGGAAGGTGAGAGAAATGAAACGGGATGGTTCAGAGTCGTTTTGGCGGCGACCCATTTGAGATATTGGTTTGGAGGGGAAAAGCCAGATGGGGATTCGAATGCTTTGGATTGAGGAGTGAAGGAGGAAAGGAGAGGATGGGGGTGGGGGGTGTCAAAGTCAACGGTCCATCAGTGACAACGTGTGCAAACTTTGAAGTAAGCAGGTAAGGATTTTTGTTATATGTTAATTGAGATTTGAGAGTGTTTATACGTTAATATAATTTATTAAAATAATATTTTTTAATTTATTTTTTATATTAACGTATTAAAATGATTTTAAAATATTTAAAAAATAAAAATAAAAAAATTAACAAACGACTTCATTTTTAAGGGATCATTTTGTGGTGATTTAATTTGGTATGCTTCAATTACTTTAATGAGGTTTAGTTAATTTGTAGTAATTGGAAATGTGATAATAATTATTTTTTAAAGTAATTTTTATTTAAAAATATATTAAAATAATATTTTTTTACTTTTAAATTTTATCTTAATATTAACATATTAATCATGTAAAAATATAAAAAAATAATTTAAAAAAAAAAAAAAACAATGAAGAATTATTTCATTAGTGATGTTAGTGATGTGTATTACTGTGGGATGGGTCCCAATCCAGTCACCATTTTGACAATGCAGAATTAAGAACGAATTTAATTTAACTTTTGTGATGGATGAAATGAATGTAATGGAAGCCCTTTCTTTTTCGCCTTATATTCTGCAATTACAGCATGACTACAAATTACAAAACAACTGATCCAAGGGAACCTCCATAAAATTACAAAGTAATGACCCGATCCCACCACACTGACTGGATTCGTTTGAAAGTGTAGTTATGAAAAAAATTATTTAAAAAAATATTAATTATAAAATTAGTATATTAAAACGATACAAAAACATTAAAAAATTAACTTTTAATAAAAAAAAATTTGAAAATACAGGTTGTACATCACTGTAATTCCAAGAAAAATCACAAAGAATTGATTGAAATATTATTTTATTATTTTATTTTTTTCATTTAAAAAGTAAAAATTAATTTGAGGTTGATGATAAATTAAAAACTTAGCTTCAATGATAAAGGGTCTATTATCTGTTCTCATCTTATAATTTGGGGTTTCAATAACACTCGAACTAAAACATTTACTTCTCGGTTATCTTGACAATATAATAGAGGTTTGAATTCATTCTTTTAATAAGTAAACTAATTAATAATATTCATTCACTCTAAGAATTTTCCAAGTTTATTTACACTTTGGTTTTATGTTTGTAGTTTGCACAATTTATAATTCAATGCTAAAAGTTCATTTTTTTAATGTTTTAGTCCTTATATTTTCAAGAATGAAAAAAATCATCATAAAAGAATGAGGAAAGTGAAAGATTTGTGACTAAAAAATCGATGTTGGTGTATATTAGTTTGTTTTGACAAGGGTGGTTTGATGAAGATTTTATAGGACTTTAATCATGCTAGAAAAAAGATAGATCAGGATTCAACAAGATTTCTATTGATTTTGATTTTTTAGTTTTTTTATTGAAATTTTCTTTTTAGATGATATTAAGTTTTTATATAAAAAAATCATTCTTCTAACAAGAAAAAGACGTGTTTTCGCAAGGAAAAAATACATAAATAATGATGGAGGATTTTGGCTAAAGAAATATTTTTTTTCATTCATTTAAATTCCTATAAATGTTTATTTTAGACGCTTTAAGTTTTCACTTAAAAAACCTCACTACCTATAAAAAAATAAATGTTTTCATTAAAAAAAATTAATAAAAAAGATAAATTTGAAAAATATATAATTTTTTCTATAAAATTTAAATCATTCAAAATCTTATAAATATTTTCTTTAATTATTATGTAATTAAATAAAAATAGATATAAGAAATGTCAGCTTCTCTTCCACGCACGTCGAGCCCAAGAAAAAATGAAAAGAAAAGGCTTGGCCCAACCCAAGCTTGGATGGGCTTAAAGAGCTGAATGTGACGAAGAAGCCTATCAATGACCCAGCGCCCTATTTATGCAAATGAGCTTTAACTAATAGGGTTAAAATTCACCCTTTCTACTCCTTGAATTTAACCACGATTGAATTTTAGAAGGGATTAATTATTAAAGGTCATGGAGTACCTTCAATAATATTACTTCTTTGTTCTATATCTTTTCTCAATATATACACCAAAATAATTTTTGATATTCTCTCACCATTTGATAACACTTCTTTGTTCTATATCTTTTCTCAATATATACACCAAAATAATTTTTAATATGCTCTCACCATTTGATAACATGTTATCAAATGGTGAGAGAATATTAAAAATTATTTTGGTGTATATATTGAAAGATTATTAATAATTTTTTAAAAATAATTTGAATAAACATGAATAATTCGTAAAACTTGTAATTCGAGTTATGAGATATAAATAATTATATAAAAAGTAAATCGAAATAAATTATGAAGTTAAATATCTAATAAATTAAAAAATCAAGTTTGAAATTAAAAAAAAAATCCTGAAAAATTTTCGATGACCAAAACAAAAAAAAAAAACCTTGGAATTTCAATACTGAACCCTTTTAGTATGTGTGTAACTACAGTGAAATCTAAAAGCCATTTAACATGTGCTAATTTTAATTTTTTGATTTTATAAATTTAAAGGATGATTTGAGCAAAAAGCAAGGTCGCACGAGCTGATTGGTTAGTACCGTGCTCGCAAAGTTTGACCAAGCAGCCCTCAACATGCCTCGTTGACTGGTGGCTTCCAACACGTGAAAAGGGAAATGGAAATGGAAGAGCGTTAGACAAACAAAGGATAAAAAACATTAACGGCAGTCAAAAGGAAGTGGCTGTTGGCGCGGGAAGGAAAGAAAAGCAGCCTGACCCCCCACTTTCAAGGAACCAGAATCCTCAGATCATTAATTTGTTGATTTTATTAAAATTAAAAAAAAAAAAAAAAACCCTTAATGGTGTGTGAATTTGCTATGTACATAGACGCAATGCACACTCTAAACGATTAAGTTTAATTATTATTTTCCCCTCCTAACAAAAAAAAATAAACAATAAGCTTTGTGTTGGGGTAGTTTGGTTATTTCCACAAGAATCATTAGGTATTATATGATTAATAAGGGACAATTTAGTCTTTTTGTTTTAATAATGTATAGTGTAAAGATTAAGTTTACCCTTATTACATTTTTTTAAGACATTGATGAAGAGTAATTTAGTATTTTCAACTTTTACATGCGCAGTCTACAGATTTTATTACCCTTATAAGTAAGAAAGTTAAAGGGATGATAAAAAACTATTCAATTTTTTTATATATAGTTTTTCTACATAGGATAGAGACTAAATTACTCCTAACAAAAATTTATCGGCCTGCATAAATTCAAATTGTTCTTTTAGTGGTTAATAAATTGTCATGTGATAGTTTGTTTTTTTACCATTCATTAATATTACTTAAAACAAAAATTGTTGACCTCAAGTTATTTTTTCAACTACTTTAATTTAATTCGAGTTGCTTGAGTATTTTTTTTATATATTTTTTTAATTTTACCTTTTAATAGAGTTGTTTGATAATTAATCCTCATGTTATTATTTAATTTGTTTTTGATGAGTTTTATAATTTTTTTTATGTTGTCAAATTTTTTTTTCAATTTATTTATTGTTGTTATATTTTTTTTGTTTATGTTATTTAAATTAATGAACATATTAAATTCAATTAAATCAATAACACGAGTCTCAATAATATTTTAGAAATACTTGTATAACCGTGACATTTATATTCTATGTTGAAAAACAATTTGGCCATGCCGCAGGAAGTCGTTATTGTACAATACCAAATTTATAACACGATCCTGTAAAATAATATGACATGATATTATTTTATTCTAAATAAATTGAACTTGATAGAAAGGAAGGCAAAGTTTTCGAGGTCACCCAGGAAACATCTGAAATTAAAACGTGTCTGCTTTACTTATAGTACCGTGTTCAATTTTAATATTGAAATCTTTTTGAATTACTTCAAACATTTGACAAATCTTGACATGAAGGAAGAAGAAGAAGTAGAAGAAAAAGGGCTTGAAAACTAATTCATTATTTGGTCATTCAACAATGGCAAGTTATCATGTTGGAAAATCCAAAATGCCGACTTCTCTTTATTACCACCGTTGTATTATGGTAGTTTCTGTTTTTGTTTTCAATTAAAAAAAAACCACTTGATTAGCCATATAATTTTTTTAATAATGAACTTTACACTTAATTGTATTTTAAATTTTAATTTTATAAAAATATAATAACATGGTTTTTATTTATGAAAAATTTATTTTACATATAAAAATTCATTTTACAGTTATTTTAACTAAGTGTATGTGTGTGTGTGTGATGCTAAGCTGTTATGGTTGTGTAGTTTTACTTCTATAGAAAAAACTTAAATAAACAACGAAACATAGTCATTTCAACTTTAAATGAAGAATGCTTTGTTAGGAGGTTAATAATAAATTTAACTATGTTTTATAGACTGGTATTAAAAATATATTTTTAAAATTAAAAAAATATATTTTTTAATAAAAAATATTTTAAAAACCAACTACAAATATAACATCAATCACTACCTAATCTAATCTAATACAATCATGGGAATCATGGAGCTTGAATGATACACTTTCTTGTAGGAAATAAACCAAACATAGAAGAGAGAAGTTTCAATGATGACCATATATTTTCATCAATGTACCACTTCTATCCAAAAAGTTTTAAAAATCCTAAAATTATCCCTATGCTTCCGAATTGTTCCATCATCACTCCAAACTTTTCCTACTAGTAATGTTCAAATTTCTACGTCGCAATCTTAAAAATTTAAGAGAAATTAACATTATTAGATTTCTACTGGGATTATTGTTCCATGTTATCTAAGTCATAAGATTATGTTAACCTCATATAAAATAAATCAAAATAAAACATGAAGCATAATTTCCAATCAATTCAATGTTAAAAGAAAAAAAACATAAAAAACAACACGGATTAACTTGTCAAACTCATAAAATAGATCATGTGACCGTAATAATCTCATAAAAATTAAATCAAAATAAATTATAAAACTCATTTCGTTACGGGATAAAATTGAATAAAAAAATAATTATAAAAACTCAACTCATCATGAAACTAGAATAATTCTATAGAAAAAAACTTAAATAAACAATGAAACATAATTGTTGTTTCAATGAAGAATGCTTTTGGTAGGAGGTCAACAATAAATCCAACTCTTTTTTTAAAAAACAAATTGTTAATTATCTGTATAAGCTTGATTAAACCTAAGTAGTCGTTCTTTTTTGGATTAATTAAGTCCTATACAATGAAACATAAAGTGTGTAGGCTCTGTTTGTTTGCAGGAAAGTGATTTTTTTTTAGAAAGTGAATTTCGGGGAAAGTGAATTCCTGGAAAGTGAATTCCGGAAAAGTATTTTTCGATGTTTGGTAGTGTTATGGAAAATGAATTGGAAAACACTTTCCAGTGTTTGGTTGTGTTATGAAAAATGAACTGGAAAATAATTTATTAATGAATTAATTTTTTTTTCAAGTTTATCTAATATATATATAAAATATTTAATCACTTACAATTGTCATAACCCAATTTTGACCTTTTTTATTTTTATTATTTAAAAAAAATGATGAAAAATAAAAATAAAATAAATAAAGGATGAATTAAAATTTGGGTTAAGGGCAACATGATTGGAAGTTTAAAGATTTAATTAAACTCTTGACTAGTTTAATTAATTAAATCAAGGGTTTAATTGGAAATTGATTTAATTAAATTTTAGATTATTTTAATTAATGAAATCAAGAGTTTAATTGAAGAATTAAGGACTTAATTAAACTTTGATTTAATGAAAAACCTAGGACTTAAATAAAATAAACCAAGAGAATCGGCTTCGTCTTCATCTTCAAGAGCAGCAGACCACCCTTTTGCATTTTAATTCACTGGTACAGTAACAAGTGAATTATAATTCGCTGCTACAGTACAGTGAACTGTAGCAGTGGATTATAATTCGCCACCTTTGCATTTTAATTCACTGCTATAATTCGTTGCTACAGTAGCAGTGAATTATAATTCACTTTCTACTGTACCACGTGAATAATAATTCATTGGGCAGGCGTACGCTACGCACGCCAAAACACTTTCCTTTTTCAAAATAGTGATTTTATGTTGATTGGAATTAAGTTTCTGTTGACTTAGTGTTTCGGCTTGTTACCAAACATAAAAAAGTAAGAAAAACGAATTCTTGAAATTCGTTTTTCTTGAAACAAACAGAGCATTAGTTATTAGAACATAAAAGTTAATGGCAACAAAACAATCGAATAAAGGGAAAGCAAAAAAGGGCGATGCCCCTTGGGATCTCACTTGTTTTGTAAGCCAACGGATCCCAACCGACATATTCCACTAACAATTATTATAAATAAGAAAAAAAACCAAAACCAAAAGGTATGCACCAGAAAATCTTTAAATATACACACAAGGCAACAAGAAAATTAATTGGAGGGATTGAGATTAGGGATGAGAAAAAAATTAATTTAGAAAGCCAAAAAAAAAAATTGAAAAAACCGAACCGTAAAAAAATTCAATTAAAATTTTAAAAAAACTGACCAGTTCGGTTTGGTTTTATAATTCTGAAACCAAAAAAACCGAACCAAACCGAGTCAAATCAGAAAAACCGAGCCAACCGGAAAAAACGAGTTAAACCGAAAAAAATTGAGCCACACCGAGCCAAAACCAAGTCAAACCTAAAAAACCGAGCTAAACCAGTTTTGTTTTTTTAAAAAAAATTTAATTTAATTATTTTTTTTAATAAAAACTGAATTGAATCGAAAATAATCACCCCTAATTAAAATGGGGATATCACTAATGCTTATAGTATCATCTAGTCATCTCTCTTGGATAATTGTTTTTAGTAAAAACAATTAAACATGAAAGCTTCTCAAATGTATTTTTTTCATAAAAAAAAACTGTAATTTTAAATTAAATAACTGCATTTAATTAAATAAATAATTAATTATATATACTAATAAATAAATAAATATATTAACAGATTTATTCAAGTCGTAGAGCTACAGTTCGGCTACACGACCGAAGACAAGTTGAATGATAGTGCTACAGCAGAACTCGAACAACTTGAGCAGCAATGATGTTGATTTTAGGATAAATAAGTAAAGTAATAGACAATAGTACTGGGCACGTGTCACCTAGTTGATCGTTGACTAGGAGGCGTAAGATTCATTATTTTCCACTGTGTGGATTCTCGAGATCCAGGGGATAACATATTTTAAGTTTTTAACAATAAGAAGCGAACAGATAGGACATTGCACCGCCATGCTGCTAGAAAAAGGGTTCCTTTGAAAGTGATATATACATGCAGTTTTTTTAAAAAATACCGAATAATTTCAAAAAATGTTTATTTATATTTTCGTCAACAACGTAAACTTAATGTATCCATTTAATAAATGTAAAGTCAACTTTTTATTTATTTTTTTATTTTATTTTGCTAGCCCTGTTTAATAGTACAACGAGTACACCACCTATGAAACCCGTCATGAAGACCAGCGATTTTCAGAAATAAATATATAAATATGCTGCAAATGCAAGAGGGGTATTTTTGTACAGTGTGAATGTACAAAGTCAACCAACGGAGCAAACATTTTTAATTATTAAATCGTAAATAAAAATTAATTACTTTGATATTTTAGATTGAGCTCACCATACATTTGAAGCATCAATATTTAGTTAATTATTAATAAAACACTGAAGGATGTGATTATCGTTGCCATGCTATTTATTAAAATAGTGTTTTGTATTTTTAATTTTTTATTTAATTTATTTTTTCAATTTAACCATTCAATAGCCCAAATTTTTTTATTTAGTTTTTTTTTCAAAAATTTATTCTTTAATATTAGATTGTTTTGGGAACTATATTTTTATTTTTATTTTATTTTTTTATTGGGTTATTACCAATTTTATAGATTTAATTTTTTTTCTTAATTTTAACATTCAATATTAGATCTATTATAAGTTGAGTTTCATAATGTTTTTTTATTTGTTTTCTATAAATTTATCTCAATCTTGCGATTTAAATCGAGAATTTAACAAGTTAACGTGGGTTTTACTTCATGGTTTTTTTTAAAACAATTGTGGAGTTATCCTATTGTAATTGATTTATCTATTTTTTTTTCTCGATTTCAATATTCAATATTGAATATATCAGAGATGGAGTTTTATTTTTTTTTCTTTACTTTTTATGATGTTATTCTAGTCTTCTAGTCTATGTCATGAGTTTAATAAGCAAATTTGAGTTATTTATTTTTTTCTAATTCTTTTTTATTTTATTTTTTTTAATTTTATCATTTAATTTTGAGTTTGATAGAAATTAAGCATTGTAATTTTTAAAAAAAAAAAATTATAGGGTTATTTTGACTCATAACCTAGATTGTGAATTTGGTATATTGACTCGGATTAACTCAAGTAGTTTTTTTATTTTTATTTGTTTTAGATTTCTTTTTTTAATTTCATCTTTCAACATTAGGTTGATTAGTAATTGACATTTATAATTTATTATGATTTTTTTCTATAGACTTATTGTGATTTTATGAACTGGATCATATAATTGACATATTAACCTAGGTTGATCTGTTGCAATCTTAACATTTGAAAAGACAGTCATCCAACATGTCACTGTAACATTATTTAAAAATGATATCCAATATATATCATATTTTGAGTTTATGGTTAAGTTTTTCTTTATTAGAAAACACGCGAGCAACATTTGGAAATATGTTTTTACATTAGTACAATGGCCTAGCTTAATCTTTTACAAGTAATACTAAAAGGCACGGGTTTTTTACTGTAGCTTTGTGCCTTTCTTTTTCAACTTTTTTAAAATTTTGTTATCATACTCTTTTTTTTTTTTTACAATTAAATCCTTTTATGATTGAATCAACTACCAGATCGTAATAAAGTGTCATACAAAGACAAAACATAAAAGATACAAGATCAAAATGTAAAACATGGAAGAATAACGCATCCAACCTAGAATTTGCGAGGCAAAAAATATTTTAGTCCTCTTATTTTCCACCTCTTTCCATCACAATCGCTTTAGTTTTTTTTTAATGTTTTGTTTTGTTCCAATTTTTTTCTTCTAGTTTTTGGCTTGATAGAGAAGAGAGAAACTAGTTGGAAAATAACAAAGTAAAAGGAAAAAAATTAGTTGACTATATCTTGACTTCATTTCGTGGCTCACTCGGCTAACGCGTGACGCTAAGATGGTGAAGGTCCTTGACAATAAATTTTGGTCATGTCATTTATCATATATTTTTTAAAAAAGATTGTAGATGACAAGTCATCTATTTTGTATAAAAAAGCAAAAAAACTAAAGGCCTACTTTGGGCTGTTTTGTAACGAGCCATGGTTTTTTTATTGACCATTTGGTTTTTATGGTTCTTTGTAGTTTTTTCTTTGTTTTTATTTTTCTATTTATATCCTTTAATGCTGGGTTTCCGTTGAAGTTTATTATTCAATATTATGTTGATTTTGATTTGGTATTAGTCTTGTTTATCATATAAAATAAATAAATTAACAAAGTGAATTTCATAACCCGAGTCATGGAATTGGATAGTTAACTAGGGTGAACCCGACTCTTTATTTATTTATTTTTTCTCTGGACCTACCCAATCAACTTGGTCATGTTCAGATAACTTTTACATTATTTAATATATAACTCAACTAAGTAAATAGTCAAGTCAAATTTTTTTTTACTCTTTTTATTTTTTTTTCAATTTCATCATTTAATATTTAATTTTTTTAATTTAATTTTATTATTTAGTATTGAGTTACTTGTGAATTATTATTTATATTTTTTTTATCATATAATAAAATAAAAAAATTAATCCGACCTTGTGGATTCCATAGTATAGTTAACTGGTTTAAAATGTTTACCTAAATAAACTTGATTTTTTTTTTACTTGATTAATCAATAAAATCATGCCAAGACAATTTTACATTATATAATTTAAAATTTAAACCAAATAAAGAATCAGGTTTAGATTTTTAAAGTTTTAACTATCCTATCAAGTTTAATAATTCTCGTGTGTGTATATATATATATATAAATTTTTTATGTTCTAAAACATTTTAATCCAAGCCACAGTGACAGTGGCAGCGTGGTAAATAACCTGAAATGTCATTCAAGATTTAAGTTTTGCAGTGTGGTAGCAGTTGCTTTTCAATTAATTTTTCGTGCTGAAATATATGTCAATGATGTTTTTTTATTTTTTAAAAATCATTTTTGACATCAGCACATCAAAACGATCCAAAAAATACAAACCATATTAAATTTTAGCAATTTTTTTTTTAAAAAAACGTAGTTTCAACCGCGTTTCCACATACTATCTAGAAATTAGAACCCGCATCCTTGGGTCCTTCATGTAGATGCTGATGGTGTTTTTTTTTATATTATTTTTCCTGAAGAATTTTGCTTGTTATTTTTTATCCTTCAACACAAAAAAAAAAAAAAAAAAAAGTATCTAGGCTGTGTTTGATTGCAGGAAAGTGAATTCCTGGAATTCACTTTACTGCTTTTCCAATGTTTGACAAACAATAAGAAAAAAGTCAAAAGAAAGTATATTCAGTCAATGGAAAATGAACTAGTGTTAATAAAGAAAAGTGTTTTCCTTTCTTAAATAAAGGAAAACACTTTCCGACAGTGACTAGAGGTGAAAAGCAGCTGTTCATGTTAATTGCACTGTTCAATGAATAGTGCAATTAACATGAACAGTATATTTCATATACTGAAAAATAGTGAACAGTGCATTTCTCTTGCACTGTTCACTTGCCTGTGGGATTTTTTTTTAAAGTGTGCTATTTTTTTAATATTTTAAAAAAAATAGTTTAGAGTGAATTTTATACCTTAATATTTTATCCAATTTTATTACATGCTAAAAATATTATTAAAACTATAGGTTTTGTCAGATGTATTTCGTACGTAATGGAATTATAGATAGTTTCATGGAATAGTAAAAAAAAATTCACAAGCTTATTTCTCTATAATATGATATGATATATATAGTTATATTTTAAAAAATAAGCTATGTATGAATATAGAATATAATAAAAAAAATCATCATTATACATTTTAGATTTCATTTTTTTTATTGTAAGTGATTAAATATTTTATATATATATTAGATAAATTTGAAAAAAAAAATTAATTCATTAATAAATTATTTTCCAGTTCATTTTTTCCATAATACAACCAAACACTGAAAAATGTTTTCCAGTTCATTTTCCATAACACTACCAAACATCGGAAAATACTTTCTCGGAATTCACTTTTCAGGAATTCACTTTTCCCGAAATTCACTTTTCTGCAAACAAACGGAGCCCTAGAGTCTGTCCGAGTTCAAACAATTGTGTTTACGGCTTTGCCTTACATTTTAAGAACATGTGTTATTTCACATTGACCTTATTTGTTTTTTTTACTAACGAGGTCTGGTTCGAGTTCAAACAATTGTGTAAAGGCAGTGATTATGATTTGTTTAAGACCGACCGGGAAAGAATTAGTTTTTATATATATATATATTAACAAAATAGCGTAACCGTGCATGAATTGATGGCACCCCATAATTGTAGGAATGGTAATTGACAAATTGAGAAATATATGGTCGTGAAAATTTAGGACGATACTCGTTGGTTTCTCAAAAGATTTTATTCCATGCTATAAGCGACCTCTGCACCTCTTGGAAACCTCTTTCAACGTGTAGTTGTTTTTAATAGCGTTTAAAATTATGGTAGTAATTATTTTTTAAAATAATTTTTATTTTAAAATATATTAAAATAATATTTTTTTATTTTTTAAAATTTATTTTAACATCAACATATCAAAATAAACTTAAAACATAAAAAAATATATTAATTTAAAATAAAAAATAAAATTTTAAAAAAACACTTTTCAACTACAGTGCTAAATATTGTTTTTATAGACTTAAAAGGTGTTTAAAATTGCATTCAAAAGCTTTTGGTTTAAAATTTAATCTTGTTTTTATTTAAAATTAATTATATATATATATTAATGTTAGAAATAAAAATTTTAAAATAAAAAATATTATTTTAATATATTTATAAAAATAACACTATAAAACATGAGAAAAAAAATTAAAACACATGGACGGAGCTTTATGTGCATTCGAAAAGAACAAAACCAAGGGCATGTGATGAGTGCTTGGAGAGGATTTCCAAGTCTCATCGCTGTAAAATACACGTGGAACAGTTACCCGTCCCTGGACTAAGGAAAAAACTGACACCTCGTTATTCTACCATTATCTTCTAATTACTTACTGATGGAACCTAAGCCGTATAAAAATCTCCTTACATTTATTTATAAAACAGACCCCTTATCATGGGTTTTCAAGTTTAAAATGCTAGCAGAAGATTTGCATTTAATTCGCCAAATCAAACACAAACTATTTCCCAATTGTTTTGTTTAAAATGATTATTCTTTATATTTTTAAATTATTTTAATATATATATATATTTTAAAAAGTACCATCATACTCTCAAATATCCCAGTATCATTTTTAATTACCAGAATAGACAGTTCACAATGGTTGAGGCTCTGCTGCCTTGTTGTCAATGTCGCTCTGGTTATGATTATAATTTTAACTGTAACTATAAAACAATATTTAAAAGAAAAAAAATGTGCTTGTTAAGGGAATATTAAAGAGCTTGTTTGATAATGTGGGTTCTAATTTTTTTTATTTTTTAAAATTATTTTAATATGTTAATTTTTAAAAATAAAAATATTATTTAGATGTATTTCTCAACAAAAAAATATTTTAAATAACAATTACTATCATAATAACAAATATACTTTTAATAAGTAATCATATATTCTTCTTCCCCAAAAGAGACAATCCATGTGCATGCATTCTATATATTAAATTCTTAACAGAAACAAAAACAAGAAAAAATATAGAAAACATGCATCTTTTTAGTTATTTTTTGAGTTTTTTTTTAAATATATAATTAGAAGAGAGAAATCTTAAAGATATTCTTATTTTTTTTGTGATGTAATATGAATTTCATCCTTTTTTTTCTTCTCTTTCTGTGTCTCTTTTTTAAATAAACTTAAAAAATAACTACTAATATGAGACTAGTTACTTTACTAGTATTATAAAATTCTCAAAAAACATACTAAAATAAGGATAAATATGGAATAAAAAAAAATTCAGTTTCTTTCCTTCCTATATAAAAACTGAGGTATGATTCCAAACTTCCAACTACCAAATTCCTTCACCCACTCTCCCCCTGACACGTACTCTTCACGTGCCTATTTGTTTCGTGGTGTCGTTCCCGTTTCAAAATCCTTTTCTTAAGCCACAAACAATATAATAATAAAAAAAGAGCGTGGAAAATTCAGAGCGGGTTCCGTGATCAAAAGAGAAGAGAAAGTAAATAATAGCCGTGTGATCACGGTCTCTATATAGGGAGTAACACAGGTGATCACGGTCTCTTTCTTTGGTTTTCTGTTCAGCTTTGCTTTTTCCTTTTTAGTTCTCTCTCCTTCCCTTCCCCCTCCTTCTTTTGGGGTCCCTTTCTCTCCCATTCTCCGAACGCTTCAACCCCCCTTCCCAAGATTTCTTCCTTTTCTTTTTCCTCCTTGCTTTGGTAAGTCTCTCTTCTCTGCACCTTTTTATTAACCATGCCCAATTGCTTCTCTTGTTTTCTATCATTGTAATTTTATATTTTGTTCTCTCTGTTCGATTTATGTAGGTTTCTTGCGCTTGTGGTTTCTTTTGATATGACAAATTATTTTTTGTGACGATAATTGTGTTTTGTAGGTATTTAATTGCAGCCAGTGAAAGCTAACGCTTAACTTCATATATATATATATATTTACACACATATATATTCAATCAAACAGTTTTGTTGATTGTTAGTAAAATCTAGAAGTTTTTCCTTTTTATTTAATATTCAATCAAGCAGTTGTAATGATATGTTGGTTGGAAGTAATTGAAAAACAGAATTTATCGCGCTGAGTTCGTCGTGTTCTTCATCTTTTCGTGTTATTGTTTATCAAGTAAAATGAAAAATGGGATTTTTTTTGCTGAGGGAGTTATTTGCATTACTATTTTTGTTTTGTTTTGTGTGGGTGTTGATCTTTTGGGTTTTGAAATTGGCAAGGTTAAAGAAAAAAGAAGATGATTTTGGTGATGAATTGTAGTCAGTGAAGGCTAGGCTTTAAAAGTCTAGTATTTGGCTGCTGCCCTGCCTCCTCTCTTCTGCCAGTAAATGGGCTGTTTTAGTTCCAAAGTAGCAAGACAGTTCCCTGGACATGAGGATCCTGTTGCCCTTGCCTCTCAAACAGCTTGTAAGTTGCTGTTGTAGTTCTTTATTCTTTCCATTCACGGGGTTGCAAACTCATGGTTCTAAATCAATTTTTCGGGTTTCTCAAGTTCCTTCAACATAAAAACAGTTCAGCTATAATTGGTTTATTGTGACATGTTATGCCTTTTTTTTTTTGGATATTGAGGAAACTTTCTTTTGTTTTGGAGAGGCCTAAAGATAAACTGTCTAGCCTAAAAAGGAAAGGAAATCTTAAAGAGAAATTATGTCGAATTAGGGTTCTTTTATTATATAATTTTGCAATGTTTTTTGAAACTATTGCTGTATTTGAAACCATTACTTTTTATTTCTTGAAAGTAATAGGTATGAAATTTCAGTGTCTGAAGTTAGCATGCCTTCATTTCCTTTTGTCCGTGTGCGATTGTACCTATGCATTCACATATCTGTACACGCTCCTTTTCGTGCTCTTTTTTTGTGATAGTCTTTGATCTGTATGCTGTTATTTTAATTCTGCAGTTAGTGTGAGTGAAGTTGAAGCGCTTTTTGAATTATACAAGAGCATTAGCAGTTCTGTGGTTGACGATGGGTTAATAAGCAAGGTATCATTAATGGTTTATTTTTTTTTTTTTTTTTTTAAATATACTCGTTTTTTCCTCATCTGTCGGTACTCTCTCTCTCTCTCTTTTTGGTTTTAAATTTTTCTCTTCAGCAATGATGGTGCATTTTTGTGCATCTTCTTTTAGAGTTTCTTTATGTGGCAGTCTATGTTTGTGCTACCCCTGAATGCTGTTGTTTCAAATTGGATAGTTCCAATTAAAGGTTATAATTGCTGTTGAAAAACTATGTTTTCATGGCAAAAAAAGAAGAAGAGGAATTTAGTGTTAGATATTTAATATCATTCAAGAAACGGATTTTCTGAAATTGGGTTCCATTTCTGCTCACATTGTGTGACGTGAAGCTCATTTGAAGACATAAGTAGGGGGAACTGTTTAACCTAGAGGATGTTATGCACTGATTAATGCTTCAGTTGCTCACAGATAGTAGTAGCATGTTGGATTTTAAAGCTGATCATGATGGTGCCCACTCTGATGATAGTGATCTTCATGATTTTTGGCAACAAATCTCTTATGTAAATTGTTTTCTTTTTTCAACCATATATGGTTAATTTCCGTCTCTGTCTCTGTTTATGCAGGAAGAGTTTCAGTTGGCCCTTTTCAAGAACAGAAAGAAAGAGAATCTCTTTGCAGATAGGGTATTCATCTTACCTTTTCTACTCTCTTTTATTGAGAAGAAAAAACATTTGAGCAGAGAAAAACAGCCCTTTGTAATGTTTAAAAAGCATTGTTTCATTTTTTTTCCTGACCTGCACTATAGTTATTGTTATCTTAATTGTATATGCTGAACATGGATCTGTCCTGAAATTCTATACGGAGCGAACTATTTCTTTTTTCTCTCAATTAATAATAAGACTATAAGAAGAATCAATAAATCATTGCATCAGGTTAGAAACACCATGTAAGATTTGTATTTTTTTCATAACCAGCATTATAAACACTGCTCTTGTCACATTCCATTCAGTTGGATTGGTTTTAACATTCAAACAACTTTGCACGCAGATTTTTGACATGTTTGATGTTAAGCACAAGGGAGTCATTGATTTCAGTGATTTTGTTAGATCACTCAATGTCTTCCATCCCAATGCCTCACAAGAAGTCAAGATAGATTGTAAGTTGAATATATATTATGTGATGATCTTCAGTTGCATAAACTGGAGTTGTCATTGTATTCTGCATGATCCGCTTCATTTCATTTTGCTGCCTGCTAACTTCTACTGTTTGGAATTTCTTGCAGTCTCATTCAAACTATATGATCTTGATAACACAGGATTCATTGAGCGCCAAGAGGTATGATGATATTTTTTTTCTTAATTTTATGAATGCGATTTAGAATTCTTAGTTTTGCTTGTGGAATGAGAGAGAACCCCCCCACTCCCCCCCCCTGCGGGTGTTAAGGGAAACAGAACTGCTATGCAAAGTTGGTCTCTGGCTACGTCACATCCCTTGTGCTGTTCTTTTACCTGCTACTTTTGTCTCCATATCCGAACTTTCACAGAAGTTGTGGATAATCAGTAGAGAGTATGGTTTGAGCATATTTTAGGTTCAGTGCTTATCACTCTGAGGGAATAAAAGAGGCTCAACAGCTTTCCATACAAAATAGAAATGCCCTTTGGGGTCACTGCAATTCATTTAGCATTTACCTCCACTTTGTGGTTTGGCGTATCTGAGAAGTTTATATCATATATTTGTATTTGATTTTCCCCATCAATTTGGAGGTTGTAGTCTCCTTGTATGATAGACAACTCAAATAAATGATAATTTGTTTCCTTTCATGTTGTTGGAAACTATCATTTTCACCATCTGATGGTACTAACTGTAGCTCAAAAGATCACAGATGACTAAAATTTGGTTTCTCAGTATGAATTCAATATCTCTTTCATTCTTCTGATTCTAAATAGTTTTTTTGTCATCTGCCTATGACATTTTTTTTATAATTCGATCAGATTTCTCTATGGCTTGCTTAGCTGGTCTTTCAAGATCATTAAGTTACATAATTGTTAGAATTGAAAAGCTCATTGAAGAGAAAGCGCAACACATCTTCCAGACTCATTTCTTTCATTTGATTATCCTTTTATCGAAACTATCTGCTGGCCTGCTGATTGTTTGTGATTGTTTGACAGGTTAAGCAAATGTTGATTGCACTTCTCTGTGAATCGGAAATGAAGTTAGCTGATGAGACGGTTGAGATAATTCTTGATAAGGTGAATTATTTTATCCATCAGAAATGATTTGGATTTTATATGTCTCTTTTAAGTGAATTGATTTCTTTTCTTTTAGCACTACACCAATTCAGGATCAACCACCTGTTCATGTGTTTAGGTTGAGATCCAGCACTGCCATGTAGTAGCGAAATAATATAAAACGTTTATGATTTTCTCGTTTAACCATCCAGGAGCAATTGAAAAGTTTAAGCTGCAGACAAATTATGATAGACCAAGAAACTGGAAAACTTAGACCCTGATAATAATCTCTCTAGGGAATGGCTTGTTCTGGGTTTACACTTGTTATACCCACCATAAGGCAAAATGGTTTTAATGCCTCGTTGAACTATTGAGCCATCAGGCGGATGTTCAGTGCATGATGACATGGTTTTATCTGTTTGTCTCAATATTCGAGTATTTCTTTTATTTTTCAGTTTCCAAGAAACTCCTGACCGAGTTTTTATTTATTATTGGACAGACTTTCTTGGACGCTGATGTAGACAAAGATGGGAAGATAGACAAGTCTGAGTGGGAAACATTTGTCTGTAGAAATCCATCCTTGTTAAAGATAATGACCCTCCCCTACTTGAGGTATAAAATAAAACGTCTCTTAGTCCCATATTTATAATTTGCAGTTTGTTATCGAATTCTTCTTTCAATTATTCAGTTTTTTTTTCTTGCCTGAAATTAATGCAGGGATATCTCAACAACGTTTCCAAGTTTTGTTTTTAATTCTGAGGTGGATGAGATTGCTTCATAGAGGGAGAAGAGAGGAGGTAGAGCATAGGATGTCACTGCAATTAGATTGAAACACAAGCGCTTGATTTTTGAAAAAAGAGAAGTGTGTCTGTTTGAGTTGCAATCTTTCCACATTGACGAGTGAAATTAGTTTTTGTGGTTCACATCTCAACTGCAAAGGCATTATTTCTCTAATCCATGCTGTAGTGAGTTAAAATTCTGCAGCAGTTATTAGAGTTGCATCACAGTTTTCTTTTGTTTGATTGTGGCTATCACTATATTTTTTTGTCCATGTAACCGTAAGAAATTCATTCAGTAGGATGGCCAGGAAAAGTGTAGATAAGGCTAGCCAATTGGCCCCTTGCAAAAACATTGAAGTAATGCGTAAATAACTTCCATAGTCGAAAAAAAAAACTATTTATTAATTACCTTTTCATTTCTTGAATAAGATAGTCATAGTTAAAAAAAGAAAGAAACAGATTTTGAGCAGGCAAAAATGGCGACAGTGGAGTTGCAGCTCTCAGTGGATCCCTTCGCAAAGCTTCCGATAATGAAGGCCTCATTCAAGCTGTTAGTGTTATCATTCGGCATAGTTAGGATTGCTTACGCATTAAAAAATGAAAACTTCTCAAGGTGCACTTTGACATGGAAATTATCCCATGAAGCAGGCACCTTGCCAAGAAACAATCTCTTAACCTGGAAGTGCCGGTAAATAAACCTTACATTATTCCACAGACACAACATGTTATCACGCATGCACAGGTGCAAATGACTCTGTTTTCTTTCTGGTATCGTGAAGCTCAAGGTTCATATAGACAAGGAAACCTTATTACAAATGCATAAAGGCGTGTGATATCATACACCCAATGTATTTAAGATTACAGCAATGCCACTAGATGAATCCATTTGACAACCGACACCGACTATCATAAAACTCCATTACAGACCTAATGGTGTATTTATGGCACTATTATTGTCAAGAAAAATTCCATTCCTTCAGTTCCAGTCCTGACAAAGATCTCACTCTCCTTAGCTAGAGCATATATGCCTGTTCCTACCTCAATGATTCTAAGGGTGATTCTAGAGAGGCAGAATATGCCACATGTCTGGCGTCAAATTTCTTGGTTCAGATGTGCGATGGTTTCTAACTTTAAGTTCTAAAAGAAGCGTTCATGCTAAAGTGGTAAAACCTGATCCAATTGTCAAATAATCAACTTAACCCAATAATTTAAGCTGTTAGGTAATATTCTAAGATATGATTTATATTATTATCTAATACATCCCCTCAAGTAAAAGCCATTTGGTCTTGAAACTTGCACAGACTCACATTATCTTGTGCTTAATTTTTATCAAATAAATAGGGATGGTGAGATTTGAACTCGTGACCGCTTGGTCATCAAGACTCTGATACCATGTCAAAGAACCAACTCAACCCAGTAACTTAAGTTGTTAGGTAAAATCCTAGAATATGATTTATATTATTATATATATATATATATATATTTTTTTTATTTAAAAAAACACAATTCTAGCAATATTTTTCTCGAGGCCAGTACGTAGTGCCTAGTTTAATTTATCAATGATTTGGGATATGAATCCATACCTGTCCAAAAGTTTTAATTGGTGAATCTCCTTTAATGACAAATGTGTTGTAGGACCAAATGTTATCTGTCAGTTGCGTGATCTATGTATTTTATTTCTCATTTTGTAATAAAAGGAGAGTTATTTACCTCTAAATATTGATTTTGTTGATGACCCAACATATAAAGTCCTCTTTACGAGGTTCCATAGCAATTCTCTGGGAACAATAATGGGGTCAGAACTAGATTTGTGATCAGCAAATACCTGCGTGGTGGTAAATATATATTTTTTTCATAGTAATAACTTGATGTTAATCGCTAGGCGCTAGCTTATGGCTCCAAATACCTACAACTGGAACACTCTAGAGTGAAACTAAATCGATCGGAATGTTATCGAAATAAACCATAAAAATCCACTCATGAATGGCTTCAATACCTTATGAAAGTGCTGCTAGAATTGGATAGACAAAATGATATAACCATCTATTCATATAACTTATGTTGTGTTTTGAAAATTGTCTTCCACTCATCTCTTAGCTTGATTTTTATTTGGTTGTAATTGTTGACCTTTAGGTCATTCATTAATATTTTATGTATTTTGATAATAACAATTAAATGAAATTGAAATAATAACATGATTGATTGAGAATAAATTTAAACAAGTTTATATAAAGATTATTAACAAGCATGAAGAATTTAATGAAGAACAAGTCTAAGATAGTCTAAGATGCAAAGCAAATGAAAACTTAGTTATTAAGGATTCATTTTAATATAAATTATGTATATTTTCATATCTAATTTGATAGTACAAATTAAAATAAATTCATACACTTTATATTGATTCATATTTATTTAGTTAATTTAAGATTCACCTTACTTAAAACTACAAAAATTAGATTTTGGGTGTAGCTGAAAAGAAAGAAATGTTTTCTCATCATCTTCTTTTACTTCTTCTTATCCTTATCAATTATTTTTAACTTTCTTTCTCTTCCCTATCTTTTTTCAATTGTTCTCACTAGGCTTATACTTCATGCATATACTTGACCGATCAACTTAACTCATGTCTCTTTAGGAATTTATTTATACTAAAAAAATCCTTCCAACCTCATTCAACTAGTTTATGAACTCCTCTACCTCTAAAGTTTTGTAAATTCAAGGATTTTGATACAAACCTGAAATCCTAAAATTTATTCTCTTCACAATTAAAAAGTTATTTTCTTTAATCATGCTTTTGGTTTTCAATACTAGCAGGGGCCTATGGTCACTCCCCTGGTTCGAGCCTTATAGGGTCCTTTTTTTTTAATCGAGAGGTCAACTCTATGATCTGCCCTTCATATCTTCCATGACAAGTTCTTTGATGTTTTTATCTTGACAGGAAGCATCCTAATCGCCTCCTTGACTACACCTTACTTCCTGACCTTCCTATCATTGTTGTTAGCAGCACACGATAAACAAACAATTATCCACGAGATTGCAGCACATATCAAGCAATAAATATGGGATCATGTGGCTTTGATACCGACTAATACAAGCGAAAGCTATAAGGACATCGATAACATATAAAACACATAAAATTTAATAAACAAAAAGGGTTACATATGTAAACCTATAAATTCATAATTTGTTTCTTTAAAAAATAAAGCTAATAAAGTCTTCTCTCTTAGAGGTTTACAAGACTTTTAAATAGGCCAAAAAATCCTATCTTCATTGGAAAACAAATATAAATCCATAAGCAAAAATGAAATTAAACTAAAATCTAAATTAAAACAATAAATCTAAAAAAAACCCTAGAAAAAATAACAAAATTGATCCAAACAGTAATTTTTTAGCCTAATGTCGAGTGTACAAATGATTTGATGAATGATGACTTTTTTTAAAAAATATTGCTTATAAAATCACTTAGAAAATTTTAAGTTTGATGTAATAATCAATCTGCTGTTATTATCATTGTGCAAGGGATTGGTCTCTCTTTTATTTTTAGCTTCGCAATTACTTGCCATATTTCCCGGATTGTAACTTTGGATTGTCCATTTACAAGTTTCCTTCTCATTATTATTATTGACTACCAGTGGATTGTAGTCTAAGTGGTGTGTATCATAAATCTCAGAATCACTGGAGACTTACATGGTCGTTAACTGTAAAGCCCGTAAGATTAGTCGAGGTGCACGCAAGTTAATCCGGACACCATGTTAATAAAAAAAAAGTTTATTGCAAATTATTTATATTTAAATAAATTGAAAGCCCATATCATAAGCTTTAGCTTAAGATACAAATTAAATATTTTTTAAAGCAAGATATAAAGGGAGAAAAATCAAGAAGACCATCTCTTATACTAGATCAACCCACATCAACATTCTTCATGAATTTATAGAAGCTCAATCATGCAATAATTGTTTGATCCCATGTTATTTTTTAATTAATTTTTTTCTCTCAATAAAATTACTAAATCAAGTGACACAAAAGTATTTCTTTAAGAAATAATCAAGAATTTAAATTCGATACGCATCAAGAAAGTAACATGTAAAGGGAGGAGGTGCTTGTAGGCTATTATAGTAGAAGGCACCAACCAATTATACAAATATTGTGATTGTTATCTTTCGGTTTCTCCTTCACTCCGTCGACTAAGAAATCCACAAATGACTACTTTTCTAGGCCATTATAGCTAGGAGACCAAGCTCAGCTGCTCCACCTGTGTAATGCAAAGCAGAAATCAACCAAAAAAATCGACAGGGAATCAAATTTTCAGATCAAAGGCAAGAGAAGTCAAGAAAGTGAGAAGATTGAAAGCTAGTGTTATCCCCTCCACATGGATCAAATAAAGTTGACACCCACTAATTAAAGAACATTGCCTGACAGCCACGCTTCATGCCATTTAGCAAAAATCTACAGATTCCCACTTTTTACAGTGGAGCTTGTCGCAAGTCTGAAAATCCACGCGGCATCGCGCTCGGCGACTTTTCATCTTCTCTCTTGTGTTTTGTTTTGATTGGAAATATATTTTTTTGGATTTTCATTGTATTTTTTTATTTTTAAATTTTTTGAAAAATATATCAAAAACATGGGTAAAAAATTGGGTAGCAACAGAACTCATGAGAACATTAATGTGCTAGTCACATAAATTTTCATTAATTAAAAAAAAAAAAAGAATTCTAGCTAGGGAATTAATGAAGCAAGAATCTTGGACGTTGGTCCATGAAGCTTATTAAGTTTCTTTTATTTGTCTGGTGCAGGAACTGGTAATTAATTTTATCATCTTTTTAATAGACATATTCTGTCAAATAGGTAGAGCTATGCATTCATCCCTTCGAATGGTTATTGCCAGGATCTTTGCTACCTCACGTGCAGCATCCAAGCTTCGCTGCTTCCTTTCTTGTACAATGGAAGAGTAATCCTTTACAGCATTAGATGATGGGTTCATCAATATATATGATTACATCTCGGATTGCATCGCATGTCTTTGGATTGTAGTCTACCACCACTGTGTATGACTTTTACTACGTAGGGCATCAATTGTCATGCCCTATTCGCAGCAATTTTCATGTTAATTTTATAGTTACTACTAGTTTATTGATTGTGCTATTGTTATTGCTTGGATTAAAAAAGTTTTTGGAATTTAAAAAAACTATTTAAATTGCCGGAATTTTTTGGTATTTTATTAAATTTAATAATACATTCAAACTTGAAAAATCTTTACTAATTTTTTTCTTAACCCGAGTTTTAAATTAAATTATGAGATAATTGTTCTGACGTAACCTTATTAAGTAGGTAGGCCATACGAGAAAAAATCAAAGGACAAAAAAGAAGAAAGAAGCAAATTAAATTATCCTAGTCAACTTGTTAAACCCATGATCCGGGTCATAAATTTCACTAAATCAAATTTGTTTTATTATATAATAAAAAATAATTTATAATAAACTTAATATTAAATGATAAAATCTAATAAAAACTTAAAATTAAAAAATAAAATTGAAAAAAATATTTCTACTTTTAAAATAGCTAATAAAAAAACAACTAGGTGTGTGGGATTGAGGGAGGCCCGGGTGCCGACCAAGTTTTTCTTTTATATATATAAAAATAATAGGCCAGCAACCTCTTTTTTTATACACCAAAAAAAGAAGAAAAACGTAAATGTCATCTATGGATAGAAAGAAAATTTTCTCCCACTGTGAATCGAACACGCGACGAGCATTGCACATGTTAACCAAGCATTCTATGAAAAAATTGTATTAATAAATGATTAAAATAATATATTAACTTAATTCACTGTTTATAGAAAGAATTAAACCGACCACATGTTTTTTAGTGGATTGATAATTATACAATAAAAAATATAAAAAATAATTCATAATAAATTTAATATTGGATGATAAAACTCAACATTAAAAAAATAAAAAATCAAAGAAAAAGACTAAATGAATAATAATAAAAAAAGTTATTGCCCGTTAACGATAGCCTAAGCATGTGGGCCAGGTTTTTTTTTTTTTTTTTTTTTAAAGAAATGAATGACTTGTAATTTATTTTATTTTATTTTTTAAAAGAAAAGTATATAAATCGACAATGGAATGAATTTTCAAATTCCATGTATCCCCAGCTCCAACATTTTTGTTCAGAAAATGGAGAACCGGGCTTGACAAGCCCAAATGATGTTCTTAAACATCGTACCCGTGTCCATGGTCCAAGTCTTAGAAAAGGGTCGGTCGCATGATAAGAAATCAGCAGCCCAACACTGACTCTGTTCCAAAGAAGAAGACAGAAACACTTATTTGGACGGAACCATCAGCAAAAAGAGCACAAGCACAACAGCACGCCACGCAGTGTCGAATCCGCTGTCTCTGACCAAAACATGAATTTCGCAGAACAGGAAGTGGATTTATTTGGGGAAGAGGAGGATGACAATAATGGGGCTCGCCGATCGTCCCCTTCCTCTTCACAATCATCATCATCATCGTCTTCCGGCTCGTCGTCGTCATCTTCGTCTGCCGCAGCTTCATCTTCTTCAGATGGCAGTGATGGCGAAGAGAGCGATGGAGGACGCGAAGGTGGGGGCAGTAAGAGCGGCAGCAGTGGAGGGGAAGAGGAGGGTGGTAGAGAAGTGGAAGCTAATAATCAGTATTATAGTAATGATAATGATAGTAACCATGAGAGAGGCTCTGATGTGTATGAAGAAGAAGACGAAGAAGAAGAGAGAGATCTTTTTGGGTCTGATAATGAAGATTATGTTAAAACCACTGTTATCAGTCCTCACCCAATTCCTGGTATAACTTTTTATTTGGGTGATTCTGTTTTGTCTTGGATTGAATTGGCTGTTATTATGGGATATTAGTGGGTTTTAGGTATTTCCCATTTTGATATGCAAGATAATTACCACTACAGTCGCTCAAACTGTTTATAGTTAATTAAACAAAAACTGAACATTAATTTTTTTTTACTGGGTTATAGTGTTGTTGGAGCTTAATTTTTGAGAAATAAAATGTAAATTTGTTATGTCATGGATGATTTTGACAACATTAGAGGAAAATGCAGTCTGGTTCTCTTACTTTCAAGTAATAAGATGCATGATTGCCTGTTTACCATTTGAAGCTTTTGATTGTGAGGTGGAGTAACCTAGTTCTGCTTAACAATGAGCAACTTATAAATGTATTTATTCCTTTCGGTTCCTTTCTTGTCTTGCAATCTGCTTTTCCATAAATTCATGATTTTTTTTCTCAAAATTTGTTTGGCAGTGTTGCCTGCCATGCGCCATCCACACAATCCGGGTAGGGGGAACTTTGGACGTGGTCGTTGGAACAATAATAGAGGAGCAGGACTCCTTCCCCGGCCAGGATTTCCACCCAGACAGGGCTATGGCTATGGCTCTAAATTTGCAAATGGTCATCGTGATGAAAGATTTGTTTCTGAACTGAAGTTTTCCAAGAGTGATGAAACATTATCGAGAAAATGTGTTGCCTTTCAGGAGGTAGACAACTTATCTATACTTTGTAGTAACGTTTTTTCCTCAGTAATCAATCAAGTACTTTGCTGTTTGATCTGCTAACAGTATCAACCAGTATATAAGAACTTCTAGATTTTAATATCTCACCATGTGATGGTTGACCTAGATTACCAAATCTAAGTGCTCTACATACTGGGTATTCTTTTCTCTCTATAGCATCCCCTACAGTGAATAAGATGGGAGGCAAGTGGCAAAAAAATAAAGAGTAAATTTGGGTGGTTTGAACTTTATGTCCTTGTACAATTTGGCAGTTTTATTTGGACTTTTGGACCCTGCAGGTGTACTATCTGTTACAATGCAAGATCACCTTGCAGATGTACTTTATACTGGTGTTAATCTATTTTGGTTGCTTGTTGAATATTTCTTAAGCCATTTATTTGTCATGCTGATGTTTTCCATTTGCTTTATCCATAGCCATGCGAACTTGCTTGCTATAGTCGGATCGAGGGTGGAGAAGTCTACTTTGATGATCGCAGCTTGGTAAGCTTTCCACACCTCTTTATCCTTGAATTTATTATTCTTTCTGAGGTTTCAATTATGAATGATATACTCTGTTCCTACGTTTAGCGCATTCATATTAGTCTTTATTCCACATTATTAGAGGCTTTTCAAGCGTCTTATTTCGGAAGATGTTGGAGCTGATCTGAACGAAGGCTTTGATACTTTCATTGAGAAAAGGGGTATGGCTTCAATCTGGAAACTGTTCTTTGATTCCATAACAGAGATGCAATGGACATCAAATATTCAATGTCTCTTGCATTTATGCATGTATTTGTCTGGGATATATTTTGCCGAGGGCTAATATATTCAGATGCCTTTTTTTCTCTCCTCTGTTCTAGACTTGGGCTCCCAGGGATTTGGTGACCTTCTTGCATGCATAAGAGACAAAAACATTCCCCTTCAAAATATGCATTTTGTGGTAAGAAATGTATTTTGCCTCTTTAGTTTCTATATTTTATTTATTCCTGTGTTATGTTAGTGAATTCTGTCAACTAAAACTTTTATTCTCCTCGTCTTCTCTCAGACTTTCCGTAACAACCTTAACAAGGTAATTTCTAATCTTTTTTTACTATATGGTATCTACACAATATCACCTGCCAACACTAGTGGTGAATCTAAGTTAGCTGGTATGGTTGAGCTACACAATTCTCTTGTTAATCTTTTCTGGGTCTCTGTTTGGCTTCTCAAAGAATACAAGGAAAATCAGCTTTCATTCAGTGTGCAGCTTAATGAACAATCACTCAAGCAGAAAAAGAAATTATAATAGAGTCAGTATGCACCTTAACACTTGGAAAAGGAAAGAACATGAAAGTTAAAAGTTCAATGGGTTTTTAATGGTTTTAAAAAACCATTAAAACTTTTGATGGTCTTTCAGTTTTTTTTTTTTTCTTCATACACAGATACTCGCAACTGCTTATATGCGACATGATCATTGGGAAATGGGGGTGCACAAAAGGAATGGAGTTGTCTATCTTGATGTGCATAAACTACCAGAAAGACCGCAAAGCGAGTTGGAGCGTAGAAGGTATTGGACTTGCCTATATTTTGTAATGATGCTGACCTGTCTGTAGGTTCATAAGGTCAGAAAGCTGCATGCATAATGATGTGTTTAGGATTGAAGGATAACTCCTTTCTTTGCACATACACATCTGGATGCGATCTCATTGTAAAAGTCTTGTTAAGTGTTCTTGTTGATTATTTGATTAGAGGTTTATTATGCATATTTATTTTGAACTGTTAAATGATGTTGGCCATCTAATTAGAGTCAATGAGATGGGTTGCTTCTTAACATGTGTAAGTTCTTTATTAACTTAGATGTTATTGGGGATATTGCTTTGAGAGCCTTGCCACTGAAGATCCAAGGAGAGCTAATGGAGAAGCGATACATCATGTTGATTCCAATGTTGAATATTGTTCTGTGATTAAAACTAAATTAGGGGCTCATCGTATTCTGATGGGTGCTGAAATGGATTGCTGTGATTCAACTGATAGTGGGAGGAGGTTTTATGTGGAGTTGAAGACTAACCGCGAGGTTGGCATGCATGTTTAATATTTTTCATTTCATCTTTTGTTTACTGTTCAATCCATTTAACCTTATTTATACTTGGATAATCTGTTATCTTGTCTCTTTATTATGCAGATAGATAATTATCATCAAGAGGAAAGATTCGAGAAAGAGAAACTGCTAAAGTGTTGGGTATATTTAGGCTCCATCACATATTTCCTGTTTTCCTTATGTTTACTGGCTCTATGTTATTTCTATACTTATGGATGGACACGTGTACTTTTGTGTGTTTTTCTTGGGATGCCAAATAGTGTCATTCATCTGTACATGGTTTTCTTGGAATGCCAAATTGTGTCATTCATTTCTATATTTTTTTGTCATTGTAGTACATCCAGACATGATATTCTGACATCAAAGGTATATTCCCTTTGCTTTTGATTCTTTGAAACAAAAGGAACTGATTTTCTATTCCTCTTGAGTTTTTGAGCTGAAATTTTATTGAAACCAACCCTATGCAGACACTGGGCATACAAAGCCTAAACAAGGCATTTGAATGAAGCTCTTTTAAAAGCTTGAAACTCTCAATCCCAGAGATGCTTTCATGTTGTGGCTCTGGTTATGGGTAGCAGTTATTAATTCCTGGATAAATATTATAGCTTACCACATCTTAGAGATCCAAAGGAGGCAAAAATGCAAAAGAAGTAGAATGATAACTACTACATAATGCAAATATAATTTGTTGATGATCATGAATGGGTGTCATCATTAGATATTTATGCTGTGTTTTTTCCCAAAACCTGTTTTTTATGTAATTGATGAGTCTGTTTCTTAGTTGCTTGGCAAACCTAGATGGTGATCCATTTCTGTGAAAATACTGGTTCATACAAATGAGATTTTCATTTAATTCTGGCAATGTATGTGTTGAACAAATACCACCTTTTATATTTTTTCTAACATTCCTGTAAGTTCACAATTCTCATTGCCCATGTCTAAGTTGTCTTTTTGATAATTTGGTCAAAACATTTTGTTTGTTGACGCAAGATTTATGCTTGCCTTTTGTGGAGTTTTATTATGTGATTATATTATGAAATGGAGTATATAGGCATTAACTTTTGGCCTGTATTTCACGTGAAGGAAATGACTTGGATTGATTTTCTTTTGCAGATTCAAGCTTTTTTAGCTGGTGTTCCTTATATTGTTATTGGATATCGGTAATTTCTAGTTCTGTTGCATAAAATCTTGAGGTTTCTTATGGGACATTTTACATCACATGCATTTTGTGTCTGAGAAAGTTATTATATTTTTGGGCAAACCTCAAAAATACCATCCAATTTTTTGTATCAAACAATTTTTATTTTTTATCAATTTTACTATCAAACTTTCAAAAATTCTCAGTTAAGACTTCCATCCATTTTTATGGCTTTCTGTCCGTGTTTCTGTCCAAATTGTACTTTTTTTTTTTCAAACGATGCCGTTTTATATGGAACTTAATGTTTTCTGTTAAGTATTCTAACAAAAGCCCTTAATTGAGAAATCAAAATAGTTTAGTGGTAAAATTGATACAAAAAATAGTTTGGATGAAAAATTGATAATACCCCAATACTTTGGTGGTATATTTGATGTTTGGCCTTTTTTCTTCTGCTTTTCTGGCCTATCCAGCAAATACTCTCTTTTAATATAGATTGTAGAAAAATCCACTTTCGTGGAAGCACATTAGTTTTGGGGACATTTCAGAAGGAATTATTGCCATTTTAATCTCTTGTGCAAACCCACTCAAACATGCTTTGTGCAGGGTGCTATTGCTTAATGAGTCGTGGTGGGTCATCTATTATTTTGAGAAAAATATGTGAAGTCATTTTGTCTCTTTTGCAGGGATGATGCAGGCCGACTTGTCCGCACAGAGAGATTAACAACCAAGGATATAACACAGAGAGTAAAAATGAAAAACTACTGGCAGGTTAATGCTGTTGTCCTTTAAATTGCTTCATGATTCTAATAGCTACTTTTATCCGACTTCTTATAGCTTGTCAAACTGGATGGTTCTTTTCTCACTAAAGAAAATTTTCATTTAAAGCATTGCAATTTGTGTTAGTTAGCAAGCCGTTCCGCCACCCCATCTTTTGTTTCCCTCGTCTTATATCTGAAGAAAGGGTTTGTGGTCAGTGGTTCTTTTTAACCTTTCACAGGAAGGCAGTGAGCTTCCCAAGAACACACACCACCAACTCTGCTATTTTGAGATCCAATTTCCCATGGGTCTTGTCAAGAGTTGTGCTTGTGCTGCCCCCAGTGTAGAATGGGGATGTTGCAAGCTTGAATGTATTTTGGGCGGGGTGGGGGCTTCCCTGAGGATCATACAAAGGGACCAAAGTAGAGAAAATTTGCAAGGATTGTTAAAAGATGAAATATGCTGATGTCTGCAATCAAAATATTACTGTGAAATTCATGTTCAGTATCACTTTCCTAATATCCTGACGTTTACAAAATTGCTTGGCAGGGAGGTGTGTGTCTAGCATTCGCTGATGAGGTATTATGCTGGCTTTATGGAACAGTCAAAGAAAGTGAGTTTGTACTTTTCTGTTTCTCTTTACTGAAAAAGCCGGCATCATCGGTTACATGCCGGGGTTAGCTTCCACCCCCACCCCCTATTTCTGATCATTAATATGCTTTTTTTTGGTTTTGCTGCTTCAGATGAAGATTACATATTGCAGTTTGCTCCGCCTTTCACACGTTTAGAGCTTCTGCAAGCCCAATCTTGCCCTGAAGCGATCACCAGCCATGTTGAGCAAATGTAGACCAGCTGGATACTCCCTGATCAAATGATTTAAACACGGATTTAAATGGGTTTATGATATTAACTTGGGTTTTTTTCCCCTCTCCATTGTTGTTGTAATCTACAATGCATAGTCTCAGCTGAAATCTTGTGCCCATCCTAAAGTGAATTGGCTTTTTTTTCAGAGAAGTGGGCTTCGCCATAAAAAAATTAGACCTTTGTAAATTCAATGCATTGATGAAGAGAGAAGATTAACCTGTGGATCATCTCTTAAACATTGCACCCCCCCTCGTTAGTTGTTACCGTGAGATCTTATTTATACCTTGGATAACCATGAAAGAGTTGATTGTCTTGTCTGCGACTGATTTATTTGGAAACTTCCAAATTTAAAGCATGTGGTAGGGGAAGTTAAGAGGAGAAAAGACAGGGACAGCTTCAGCCATGAGGGTTTTGTCGATTTTTCTTCTGAATTATAAATTTTGCTATGCATTCCCTGAGCCCAAGGTGTCGATATGGCTTCTTTTGTCCATCTATCAGTGAGATTTTTGGAATAATTTTTATTTTTACTTTTCAAATTTAATTTATATTAACAAGTTGAGAGCTCTATTATCATTTAGCTTATTGGATTCAAACCTTAAAACTAGTATTTAAGAAAAACATCTTTTATCCTTGTTTGAAAGTCTTGTTTTAAAGTGTTTTTGTAAAATTTTAATTTATTTTTAAATTATTATTGTATATTTTTAAATTATTTTAATATATTAATATTAAAAATAAAAAATAAAAAATATTATTTTAAAATAAAAATTACCTTAAAAAAAATTTCAATGACAATACCAAGCAGGGAGACTGGATGATACACCTTGACTGTTCATATCACATCAGGTGACATGTCGGTGGTCTTCTGTCCGACAACAAACACTAACTACAGCAAACAGGCGAGCAAGATAGACGCTGCTTATAAAAGAGAGAACGAGAGAGACAGGATCGTAAAAGAAATTCACCAACTTATCAGAAAAGAAAAAATGCAGCAGCGAGAGGGAGAGGGAGAGCAAGAGCGAGGAAAAGAAGTGAGGAAAGAAGCAATGGAGAGCATGACAGAGAGGCTCTCTTCATTGGAGAACCTCTATTTCCCTCGCGCTTTACAATCTCACGCCACTAATCCCTCTCAACGCAAGTCTATCCTCCTCGACCTCCTCTCTCGCGACACCGCCGTCTTCTTAGGTCCCTTTTCGAATCATTTTAATCTTTCTCTTCTTTAACTGCTGTCTCTCTTAAAAATAAAACCCTAACAAAAAAAATTAATTTTTGAATTAAAGGAATGAATTTTAAGCCTTATGTGATAAAATTAGCTGATTCGAGCCAATCAACTGAACATTAGTTTCCTGAATTTCTCTGTTAAATAAAATTATTTGTTTGTGTATTTATGTGGAATGCAGAGAGATATGGAGCGCAATTGAACTCTGAGGAGCTACGGGAATTTGATATCCTAAATTATGACTACGAGATAAACTGGCACCTTAAAAATATTAGAACCAAGATGAGTCCTACATCGGAGGAATTGAAGTCCAGGTCTGTGACCGTGAAGAACCGCAGGTTGGCTTACTTGGATAAACTCGTACTTGATGGGAAATATTTCTCAGAGGATGCCATGAGGGAGAGAGAGCCGTATTTGCATCATGAGTTTGTTGGCAAGTTTCAGGATCCAAGCGCTAGGGCAATGGCCAGGCCTGGAGAGAGGTGGTCGGAGACTTTGATGAGGAGGTGTGAGGAAGCCATTTTGGTTTCCAAGATTAGGGAGGAGCAGCAGAGGTTGGGCGTGGATGAGATGGAATGGGTGGGTAATGAGAGGAATCAACAGCAACAAGAAGAGGAGGAGGAAGAGGAGGAGGAGGAGGAGGAAGAACACGATGTTGAAGAGGGGAATGAAGAAGCAAAGAAAGTTAACGGCGGTGTGAGTTCCACGGAGGTACGTATTTGAGCTTGTTCTTTGATGTCTAATTTTAATTACCTTTTTTTCTTTTTATGGGGCATTATTATGATTCTTCCCGATGCACATTATTAATCTTTTGTGCATTGTCAACATTTCAAAAATTGATTGTTATTGTTTCTTGCTGTTTGTATGTTATGGTTATTTCTTCTGTTCCATCCGATTTATAATTGTTTTGATTATTCAAATGCTAGTGAAGGACTGAGAAGCATTAGTACACTGTTCTTGTATTTGGCATTTTTCGCACTCAACTATGATAATTGGATTGTTCTAGTTTCTTTTTCTGAATTTAGAATCTTTATGACAAGGGCACTAAGCTATGGATTTTCTTGAGCTGCAATTTGCTTTCATTTCTTTGACAGGAGCTCCCTGTAATTCTGCTTTTCAGCTTTATTTCCATTTTCGATTGCTAAAGCAATGCTTGACTTATCATTTTTTCCATTTTGTTGGTGAAATTTTCACTGTGGCCACCCAAGTTGATGTGTTACACCTGTCTTTATTAGAGAGACAGTAGTCTCCCAGTCTGCGGCATTGAGTATCAAATGAGTTAACATTGGGCCATTATTAAATACATATATAATCACCATGACCAACAAGAATGAATATAAGAACATGGTCAGCTATTCATGAACCATGATAATGAGACAACATGCTGCTGGTATGAAATAGAAGGCTAAGATAGCATTTTACCTGCATTATATCGCAAGCCCAGTAATACATGCTATCATGAGACCTAATAGGGGCAGATATAAGGAGATGGTTCTTATTTTGGGATTGTGGTGCATGACAGCACACTGCAAAGCACCCTCTCAATCCCAACTAATGCTCATCTCGTTGATGTTACACATGCTTATTCTTCATAATGTGATTTATATGGTCTATGCTCATTTCTTAATTTTCCTCTTGGGTCATATAATGTGTAGACATTTGATGACAGGTGCCATGTGAATTTGAGTCCTAACATATTTCGCCGATGTAACACTATTATATAACATCTAAATTTGAATTCACTGTTAAGAGTACTTAAACATCTAAATTTGAATTCACCGTTAAGAGTACTTAAACAGCTGATAGAATGCATGTCAATAATTTTTAGTTTTCGTCATCTTCAGATGTCCGAAGACAGCAAGCTTGCTCAATCTAGTAAAGCAGAGCATGACGAGGCAGCAACTTTATCGGCAGAAGAGATGGGAGATATGATGGGCCAGTTTACCTATATCATGCACCAAAAGTTCCTCGCTGGGGAAGATCACCAGCATTTAGATTACTCAAAAATAGATGATGACGAGACCTTGGATGATCACTGGGTGAGGGAAGCGAACCATGATGCTGAGGATAAGTATTTTGCTGAAGATGAAGAGGATGGCTAGGATGATTTGAACTGCACTAACTCCGTTGCTGCTGCTGCTTTTTTCTTACTTTTTTTTTTGTATATAAAGTTAATAGCCTTTGTTTGCTGAATTTACTTTTGTACATATATACTCAATATTTCCTTCTGGGGTCTGACCCCCATTTTGTCTCAGATGCTGTTTTCTACTAATATTTAGGAGAGGCAGTAGTGAGAAAGTGAACAGTTGAAGTATGCATTTCAATGGAGTGGACTCAGTCGCTAATGAATAGTTCATTACTGAATTATGACCATCATGGTTAAATTAAAAACAAAGTTTACAAGCATAGAGATGAAAAACCAAAATCAAACACGAAATAGAGGGTGAAAGAGTGAAAATACAACTGAATTTGATCATCCATGCTCCTAGAATCACCAGCAAGACTCTCAATATACCACCGATGAACACTGCTAAAGAACCGCAAAACATGTGATGCTTTAAAGCTCTCGTCTTTGGTGTTGAAACGTATAATCGGTCCATGTGCTTGCAGCACTATCAAGGAATCGTGATCATAACTTTCCCTCCTAATAACACAAACTAGTCTGAGATTGGGAACAGGCATAGAGATGAGAGATCCATCAAATAATGATCTAACTACATGAAGGTCAACCTGGCACTTGACAAGCCATCCAGAGTAGTCTCTCCGCATCCCATACACATCCGAAATCTGGGAACAAGATGCAAGTGGCCTCCAGACTCCCCGAAATATTCAACCCGTCTGTACGGATCATATGAGCCAGCAAGGAATGATGGCATTGGCAGCGTTTCAAGTTGCTCTTGATCAGCATTGGAATACATTTAATATTCTATATGAACTTAGTGCAAGGGCATTTAGCTCTCTTCGCCACCCATATTTTTTTTTTATTTGTTTATTTGAGGGTAAAGAGAAGCAACTCATGATATAGGTGGGAATCGATTGAGTAACCGATTTAATTAAGATTTCCTTCCCTGCAACTGAGAGTGACTTTTCCTTCCACCCTTTCAATCCATGGCAAATCCAGCTACTCGCTAAAGAAAATCAATCCACCCAATTAAAGAAACCCCTACCAACCCGTCTTTCTTTCCCGTATATCTCCTTTTCTTCTCATTTTATTCCCAAATCAATTTAGCAAAACCCAAACGCTAGGTTTTAAAAACAATCCAGATGAAGAATTTTCTTAATATTTATTTTCATCAAATGTAATATTTATGCGCAAAATTTTCTTAAAACTTGTGCTTATAAGTTTCATATATAATCATAAGAAAATATTATAATAAAAAGTTGGAATATTATTTGAAAAACATGAACCAATTGAATAATTTTTTTAATATAATAGTAATTAATTATCTAAATAGAATTTTATTATAAGATGTAAGGAATTTAAAAAATAAGAAGAAGAAGAAATGAGGGCCTAGAGAATAAACCAAAAGCACGCCTAGACTTGAAAAATGGTCAATGCATGCATAGGCATGTAATGTAAGCTTGTTTGGGTCCAAAGTCTAGGCCCACGTGCTTGATCTTTGGAATCTAGACTAGTTTTTTTTGTTTTTTTTTTTTTTTCAGGGATAGGAGATATGTTTTTCGCTTGCAATATTTTTCAGTCACTGGATTTATTTCTAGTTATTCAGGATTTAAAATCTTTGGATCCTGAAAAACTAAATTTTGATTTTTTTTTGCTTAAGAATATAAAAAAATAACATATAAACCTTTAAAACTCTATTTTCAATAACAAAATATAGTTTAATTATTTAAAAACTTCAAATCAAATCATTTTTTTATATAAAAATGAGACCCTATTATTTTTTTTTATAATATCATTAAAAATGTAAATCAACTTCATTGAATTTTTCTTTTGAAATTGAATCCATAGACTAAAATTATAGTTATCGGTGGCTAAAATCAAACCTCTAGAAACTATCTTGAGAGTTTTTTCTCTCCTTAATTTTTTCAATAGTTTTCTCTCCCCTTCATTTTTAGGAATTAAAATGTGAAAAATTAAAAGTTATGACTAAAACATAATAACCTAGAAAAACAAGTATTGTATTTTTTATGTCAATTTTGATCCTTCATTTTTATTTGTTTTTTGACAAAAAAAAATAAAACTCAATTTCATAAAATTGATCATTAATTTAATATAAAAAATGTGACGACAAATCTAAATAGAAAGAAAAAATAGATTGAAATAGATTTTGGGGCGTAAAATCATAAAAACATAACTTTAAAAGAAGAAGAAAAAGTTCACCAATCAAATTGTAAACTATGAAAATTATAGGAACCAAAATATAAAAAATTTAAATTATAAACTATGAAAATTATAGGAACCAAAATATAAAATATAAAAATGCTTAGTCAATGAATGGTAAAATGTGAAGGTGTGAACAATAAAAAGTCATGCTATTTTATCATAAAACAAATCATTACTTTAATGTTGAAACATTTATCGTGAGAGAAAACAGATTTCAACGCATAAAACAAAACCCATGAAAGCATAACTTTAGAGAATGAAATTAAAAAAAAACGATTAGTGACCAAATTATAAACCATGCAAAGATCAAGGATCCAAATGTAAAGAAGGCAAAAATGAATATTAAAATGTGAGTGTGAGCTTTGTGCTTTGTGCTTTGACATATGAATATAGTGCATAAACCTCTGTATATATATTTTAAGATTCCTTTATATATTTTATTATATTTATGTTGTGGTTTTAAATAAGTTTTTGTGATGAAATGTAGAAAGGAAGTACTAATTTTCAGACAAAAGGATTGAATCAGAAACATGTTTTATTGATAATTGTTGCTTTGTCTTGTATACCTAACCACTCCCATGTTGTAGCCAATGGTTGGTGTCCTGACAAAGCAACAAGATATTAATAAAAATTCTTGTAATCTTGTTAATAAGGTTTTTACGGGGCACTGTTGGTTTTTTATTATCTGTTGTTCTTTTACATTTATGCCATGAAGCGGCGAGATTGGTCACCTACTCCGATCGCTTTTGGTTCCCTCTCCAAAGTGCAAGCCCTGGAGCCTGTTTGGCTGTGCGGCTGCGGCTGCGGCTGTAGCCGTGGCCGTGTTTTATTTAAAACACAATACATAATTATTTGGTTAAGGAAAAAATCAGTTTATTATTCACTGGATCCCACTTAATTTTTGCGTTAGAAACGCAGGAAAAGAAAAGCAGTCATTTCTTACTCTTTTTTCCACTGTTCATGTTAATTGTCTTATTCAATGAACAGTGCAATTAAAATGAACAATGTATTTGTGTACACTGTTCATGTGAACAGTGCAAGAGAATGCACTGTTCGCTTGTTTGTGGGAACTCTTTTTTTTTTTTAGTGTGTTATTTTTTTAATATATTTTTTTAAAAAAACTAGTTTAAAATGAATTTTATACCTGATAATATTTTATCCAATTTTATTACATGCTAAAAATATTATGAAAACTGTAGTTTTTGTCGGATGTATTTCGTACGTAATGGAGTTATAAATGGTTTCATGGAATAATAAAAAATATTTTATATAAGTATGATTTATTTCATGATATAATAGTAATAATTAAATCCACAATATTTAAATTAAAAATCATCAGTATTAATATATATTTTTAAAATTATTTTATAACCTCAATTTTAAAAGCACTATTAACCAAACACATTAAATTACTTTTTCTTCAACTTCAATTTCAACTACAGTTTTAATCAAACACCTATTTTTTCAAACCAACCTCAACTAAAAGTATTTTTTATAAAACAACTTTTTTTAAACCACAACCACAACAGTTATCGCAATACCAAACACACTCTACATCTCGTGGGCTAGACGGAGGCGGCCGAAGTCTACCGCTAATTAGTGTTGAGTAAAAAACTGAAAAATTGATTAAAATAAAGAAATAAATAAATAATTAGCTGGAAAAAATTAAGTTAACCAATTAAAAAATCTAAAAGATTGGATCTAGTTTGTTTTTAGTTTTAATTTTAAAAATCTAAAATTAATTGAACTGAATCGAATTAAATCAGTTTAACTAGTATTAAATTCTACTATAAAATGCTAATAAATATAAAAAGAGATACTAAAATTAAATCTTTACTCAATCCTCAAAGACACGTCCCTTCCTCCCAGTCTCTCTCTATCAACCACCATTACACAAAACAATAGCTCCAATTTATCTAGAGGTAGATCAAACTTATCTCTTTTTGTTATTGTTTTTTATTTATTGCTTTAGATTTATTTTTATGCCATAACTTTTCTTCAGTTTCTTACTTTTCATCCATGATTTTACTTTTATAACATTTATTGAAAAAAAAGATTTACATAACAATTATAATTACTAATATTTTTCAATAATAATAACAGCAGCAACAACAATAACAACAACAATTTTAATGATATTCTAAAATCCAATATGTCCATAAATAATGTTTTTTTTAGTGTGTTAGATAGACAGTGATCACATGTTCATATTAGTATTCCATCCTTCAAAGTTTAAAAAGTTAATGATTGATGATTGATGATAGAAGATTCAATACGTGCAAAACAATCATTTTGTGGGATATAGGGATCTCCAATAATAAAATTAGTGACTTTTAATAAGAGATTGCGTGAGCTTTTAATTATTAAAAACTTCATCTTTTTTTATTAAGAATGTATGATAAATTCTATGTAAAATAAGACTATGAATAGAGAATCGAAAAAATCTTTTCTTTCACCCAAGTAGTTCAGATGTATATATAGTCTCTAAACGTTGTCATGTTACTTGAATTGATGAGTTGGAGCGTTATTTTCTTCTGATAATATTAAAGAAAGTTAAATATTCACTACACAATATTAATATGAGATGTATATCTCTTACACAACATTAATGTTAATAAAAACACGAAAAGACTTTTATGCATTTAGGGATATAAGGAGGTGATCATTCTTGACTTTTAAAATTTCATATTAAAAGACATGAGAATAAATAAACAAATTCACATGACTCAATATAGGGCTTAAAAGATTATCAACTCTATATGTCTTGGGTTTGGAAAGATTCTAAACCCAATGGTGATGACTTTGACACCTTATTAGACTTATATGTACTTAGGTTCAGTGCGTAACTAAACACAAGGATGTTAGGTTTCGTATCTTACCAGACTCATATGCATTTGAGTTCAGCGTGTAGCTGAACCTAAGAAAATCATGTTTGACACCCACATGCACTCAGGTTCAGCACGTAACTAAACTCAAGGCAATTAAGTCTAGCCCCTTGCCAAACCAAAATGTATTTGGGTTCAGTGTGTAGCTAAACCCAAGAAAATTATGTTTGACACCCACATGTATTTAGGTTCAACACGCAACTAAACCTAAGGCAATTAAGTCTGGTGCTTTGCCAAACCAAAATGCACTTGGGTTTATTGCATAGCTGAACCCAAGAAAATTGGTTATGACATTCTATTAACCTCATTTACACTTGGGTCCAACACGTAGCTGAACCTAAAGGTGTTGGGTCAAATATATTGTCATACCTACATGTATTTTGGTCCAACATATAGCTGAACCCAAGACAATTGAGTCTGATATCTTACTAAACTCATATACACCTGGGTTCATTACCTAGCTAAACCTAAGGATGTTGGGTCTAGAAGCAAATCCAAACCCATGTCACCTAAGCTTGACATCTTGCGTCTAAATACATCAAGTTATCACTTTGCATTCGATTCAATTCTGAACTTTTAAGTAAATATATAAAAAAATATATTCATCTATCAAGCTCACAGAGACATAATACACTTACATATTTTAAATTATGAAAATCTAAAAATAGACTAGTGGTGTGTATTGCTTTCAAAAACTAAGGTAGTGTTTAAGATTGTGGTAATAATTGTTTTTTAACGTGTTTTTTTATTTAAAAATACTGTAAAATAATTTAAAACAAACAAAAAGTTTTTAGGATTTTGATGATAATTGTTTTCAAAGTGTTTTTTACTTGAAAATACATTAAAATAATTTATTTTATTTTTAATATTATCACATCAAAATTATCTAAAAAAAATAATTTTTTTTTTTAAAAAAACAATCCAAACTCTAAAAATATGCTTTAAAATCGAAACCTTTGTTGGATATTTTGGACCTCGAGGGTCATGTCAGTAATTTCACGAAACGCAATGTTAATATCTTTCCCACTAGTGAACTGAAATTCAATCGATCGCTTATCCATCGTCCGTCCAAGGAAATCAATCAAAAGAAAAAAGAATCGTGATGTACAGAGAGCGAGGGATTGGTGTGTCCAAGACGGACGTCGATCATCGAAAGCAGCGGATTAGCGATGTCCTCGATAAGCATCTCGACCGATCCTCTCCGTCCAGTTCCAGACCCACCAACGGCAAGGATTTGTTTCTTTTCATGAACAAGCAGCAACCGCCTGATCACAACAACACTGACCATCTCCTCTCTAAAGACAACAACGCCTCCGTTGGTAATTCATCCACATGTTTATTCCGCGTATTTGTATTTTTTCTTAGAATTAATTTTGTGTTATTCTTATTAATTGTGAGTATTTTCGTGTGATTTAAGACATTAGTTAAATGTCTTAGAATCAACAGTATAACGGGACGTTGATATTGAGGTTGGGATGTATAGGTTTTCTTTTTTCTGTATATCTGAATGTCAGTGTAACCGTTTTTCTTAATTAGTTTTAATGCGTGAAATAGCTGTTTTTTGAATGCAGTGGAATCTGACACGGACAGCGAAGAGTCTGATGTTAGTGGTTCCGATGGAGATGAGACGTCGTGGATCTCATGGTTTTGCAATCTAAGAGGGAATGAATTCTTTTGTGAAGTTGATGATGATTACATACAAGATGATTTTAACCTCTGTGGGTTAAGCAGTCAAGTTCCATACTACGATTATGCCCTTGATTTGATTTTAGATATTGAATCCTCTCATGGTGTGATTTCTTTCCTTTTACTGAATTGCATTGTTCATCTTGCTATATTTATGAATCCTTTATTGCTACTTGTGTGCTGTTTTGAGACACCGTTAACGGACGATAAAGTTTACATTAGCCGTGCTATAACCTGACAATAAGTAAAGGGACTTGTTGTAGTCTCAATCACTTGATTATTTCTGGCAATTGATTCGGATGGATAGGTGATATGTTCACAGAGGAACAGAATGAATTGGTTGAATCTGCAGCAGAGATGCTTTATGGATTGATTCATGCTCGATATATATTGACCAGCAAAGGGATGGCAGCTATGGTGAGGTTTTGCTATTTGACATGGATATTTCCATGCTTTTCTTGATTTTAATGTTTGGGCAATGGCTAACAATAATGCTGCTGCAATTTTAACAGCTGGAGAAGTACAAAAACTATGACTTTGGAAGATGCCCAAGAGTTTACTGCTGTGGACAACCTTGCCTTCCAGTTGGTCAATCAGACATTCCTCGGTCAAGCACTGTTAAAATATGCTGCCCCAGATGTGATGATATATACTACCCTCGTTCCAAGTATCAAGGCAGTATCCTTAATTGCACTCAATATTCTTTTACTGCATATGTCCTAGTGGGGAACTAGCATGTGCTCCTTGTTAATATGGCTGTTCTTGGGCAACATTAGTGGTTCTTTTGGCCTAGAGATTGAACTTTATACGAGCTATGGTGTGTATTTATAGGTCTAAGGGGTTCGTTTTAAGATCGTTTCATTCATTGGTTCATGCTCGTTTTTATTTGTCCATATATCTTTTCCCAGCCATCAAGTAGAGGTCCCTGCAGTTAAGACATGGGGATTTCCACTTGGATGTTGCAGTTTCAAACCTTGGGAGGGGTGGGGTGTGTTGGAGATTTGGGGTTGGGGGAGGGCTACCCACTCTCTAGACCTACTCCTATTCAGTCTCCCTGTTGAAACACACACACACACAAAAAATCTACTAAAGGCTATAGATTGTGATTTTGAGGTCATTATGTTTGGTGGATTGCTGGGATGTCTGTTGTGTTCTATAATTTTTGTGTGCTGATATTATTGCGTGTTTCAGGCTCCTTGTTAATAACCCACCCTGCAAACTCTTGTCTTTTGATCAGCATTTTTTCGCGGTTTCCTTTACTCTGTCTAGACATTGATGGAGCATATTTTGGAACGACATTTCCTCACCTGTTTTTAATGACTCACGGGCATCTCAAGCCGCAAAAGGTAGTGCAGACCTATGTTCCTAGAGTATTTGGGTTCAAGCTACACAAACCATAATAATGGAAGTTGAAGCTTATGCGGGCCAAGAAGGCATACTTTATTTGGACATAATTTCACAGTTCACATAGCCTGCTGGAGTTCTCCAAATATAACAAGATAAGCCCCCCCTCCCAAAAACGGAGGGAAAAGGAAAAAAACCCTTCTTATACGTCTGATGATGTATCATTAAGCAAATCTGCTAGTATCGATTTAGTAGTAAACTAGTAATCTTCAGTTTTAGCTGCCCATTCAATTAGGCTCGCCCACTCCTTCCTCCTCTAGTTTCCAGTGTTGCAAATTTGCAACTTTCTTTATAGTTAAGTTAATCACAAAAATAGCCTTGCATTATATTCTGTATACTTAATCGATCAAGCATCATAGTGAATTATTGGCGGGTATTCAAAGTTTGTTTTTAAACTTGAAAACTTTGGGATGTATATTTCAGTTCCTTTTCCACTGGTGTTTGATGTGAAATTTTTATGCTCAACTGATAGAGGATTGTGAGCTACAATTTGTCGCGGCATCTAATCTTCTAGTGATGATTTGTCAAGCTTCGGGCAATTATAGGGTTTGTCTCTCCCGGTTGAGCAGATGGAAATTTGAGTGGTGCCCTCTGCATTAGTTTGAGTGATACAGAGATGGGAGGGCAATCAAATTTACGAGGAAAAAAATAACGCAATGAGAGATAGAGAAAATAGAAGATTTTGTTAGGCCTGTAGCTGCTTCCTGTATTGCGGTGAGTACCGATGCCTCATCAAAAGATATCAGCTATGGACAGTCGTATGGAGCATTAGTTTCTGCTATCAGCATGTACTGAGAACACCAGGAAAGAAAATGTTCAAGAGAAGGAATATTAGGAAAGTATATTCCCTGTATTTCTCTTTTCGAGGGGGTAGACATATTGATGTTCAACTGTCTAGTTTTTATTTTTTATTTTTTGGTTAGCATGAGTATACAAATCAGTTTACGTGCATCTCGATTAATTTTACAAGCTCTAAAGTCTTTAAAGTTAGTGACTATGTAAGTCTAGTAGTCATAAAAGGACTAGAACTTATAATTATTAAAAATCAAATCTAAGACCTGATTGTATTTAATTTTTTATAATTGAGCTGCATAGCAAGCTCTGGTTTGTTTATGTAAAATGCCAATCAAGCAATGCAATGCCATGAGCCAACTCTAGAGTAGATTTGGGCAAGACAATACATGGAAGTTTATCACTTCTGGGTTGGAGACCCTCTCTGTACCTCTCCCTCACAGGTCACAGGTTGGCACCCTTTCTTCAACTTGATTGGCTAGTGGCTACAGGGAATTCATTTTGTTTTCGATTTGTGTGCTCAAGCTCAATCTACCTCCAATTCTTCAGTGTCTCTGGGCCTCACCAGCCAGAAATTCTTTAGAGGGGTTCATTTTACTGTGTACTACTGGGCCGATGTGCATAATGGTAAATAAAATTTTTTAACCTTCGTTTGTTACTTTTCGTTGTTCGGATAGTTGAAGTTGCACCTAAAAGCTCTAATCCGTGGTAGATAAATGCACTATCAATTTACTATTTTCATATCATAAACATAATAATTCAACAATAGATAAATTGTTAGAATTCAATTGAAAAATTATAATATTATTTTTAAAATCATGTTAGAATTAAAAAGTTAAATAGAATTTGTTTTAGTGAAAAAACAAAGAAAAAAGTTTTTTAAAAAGAAGAAGGGGTCTAGGTCCATGACCTAGCTCCTTAAAAGAGAAGGCCAGGGGCTTGAGGCCAAGCCTGGACGCTTAACCTTGCTTTTTTATTTTTGTTTTATTAATGGGGTCGTTTGCTTACCTAAATTTAGTACCCATAGTGGCCAGAAACATAACAGGAAATCGAGTTTGTGATTTTGCACCAAAACAATCTATTTTTCAACCAAATTCTCACCTTAAAATATTTGAGAAACACACTACAAACCTCAATAAATCCTCAAGTGCCCTTGAATTTGGCCTAGAAAATATGCAATTGCGCCAAAAAAAATTAATTGAAAAAAATTGTAAACAATAGATCTACAGTGAAATGTAAAATAGTGAATAGTGTCTACTTAATAGTACTCACCCATGCGTTCTAGTTTTTTACTTTATAATAGTATAATGTTGAAAATATTTATCTAATGTCCCTTTCAGTGACAAGGCACCCATCCGTTGTTGGATTCTAGCTTGGCCCGTTAGATCCATGTTTCAAGGTCGCCTTTATCCTTTATTTTTCCAGTTATTTAAGGCCTATAAGTTGAAAGATATTGCGAATTAACTTGAAGGTGTAGCCTTAGGTTTATTTTTTAAATATTACCGGTTTGAATTTTATAAATCTTAAAACTACTGAAAATTTATATAATTATTAATTTTAAAATTTATGAAATTAAAATATTAAATTCAGGGCTCATGATCATTAAATTGAAATTAATAATGAAGATACGAGGATCGAATGATAACAAATAATGTGTTTTTGTGATGAAATAATTAACATCCATTTCTAACCATGCTAGATTTTAACTTTGTGTTTTTGTAAATATTTTATTATACATAATTTGAAGAAATAATTTATTGATTGAGTAAACTATAATTTAATTATTTTAGCTTATAAATGAATTATATATTTATGATAATTACAAGTATATTTTTTAAATGATTTTGATGAGTGAATAAAATACTATTTTAATTTAATTAAAAGATTAATATTCATTATAAACTAAAGTGGAATCCATGATCCTTTTTTTTTTTTTGTCTCCTGTTTTTATCCTTTTTATCCCAATCAAACAGTAATTAAAAGGCAAGAAAAAAGTTAATTATAACGTAATTCTTGTAATTCAATAAGAAGCATTTAATTTCTATTTCTTAAAATTTGTATATGTTTTAATTACTCTCTCCATCAAGCCCATATTCTTTTCCTATTTATTTTGTTTTCGAAAAACAAGGGGGAAAAAGAAAGCAAGTAGAAAATTTGATTAGGAGTGAACTTATTTTTGAAAAAAAAAAAAACACTAAGGATGATCAAAGCTGGTCAATGAAACTACCTGTTATATATAATATTATAGGAAATAGTAAATTAGTTTTATAAATTAGAAGAATAAATGTGATTGGGGTTGTTTTTCAAATAATTTTTTATGATAAAATACATATTAATAATTTTTTTATTTTTAAAAAATTATTTTTAATATTAACATATCCGAATAATTTAAAAACACTAAAAATATATTAATTTAAAATTAATAAAAAAAAATAAAAAAACTTAATTTTTTTCAAAAATAATACAAAAACAAGCAAGCTCTAAGCTAAAAAAGAAGAAGGGAAAAGCATGGCTTGAAAGTAGGTGGAGCCATCCCTCCTAGCTCCATGCAATCTCAAGAACCAACTGTAGATTATAAAGCTGTTTTCATATCTGGGTGTGCTTAGAAAAACCATAGGTTAAGATAATATTCTTTAAATTTCAACATTTATACAAGCATAAATGCTGAAATCTGAACAATCATTGCGTATAATTTTTGGCATATGACTAATACACTGAACGTTTTTCACTGGACAACCTTTTCTTGTTTTATTAAATATTTATTTGTTTTTATATTTTAAAAATATTTTTGAAAAAATTTTAAATTTTAAATTTTTATTAATTTTAAATTAATATATTTTTAGTATTTTTAAATTATTTTAATGTGTTAATATAAAAAATAATTTTTAAAAAATAAAAAAATATTATTAATATATATTTTAACATAAAAAATTATTTAAAATAAATAATCTCATAAGGCTGCTTTTGCTGACTGCATGACCCTCCTTGTCGAAAGGGTGGGCCGTCAAATTCATTAGAGGTAGGGCAAAAAGTGCAAAGCTGTGGAACCACCAGGGCAAATTTGATGAAGATTAGCGGATGATACCGGGTCATAGTTAGGTTTGCTTTCTTCTCACGAATTTTTTTAAAAAATATTTTATTTAAAAATATAGTAAAATAATAATTTTTTATTTTTTAAAATTTATTTTTAATATCAACTTACCAAAACAATTTAAAATCATGAAAAATTAATTTTTTTTAAAAATCTAAAATATTTTTTAAACATAAAAACAAATACTATCTCAATCTTATAAAAACAAATACTATCTCGAATCTTCTGCTCTCGTCAACATCCTATCATGTCATCATGGAACATGATAAGTATATATCTCGAAAAAAGGCTTGTTATATAAACACTTGGATCTCGATCTTTAATCTAACATCTTCAAAAATCAGCAATCAAGTTTACTAGCATCCATTTTGGAATTCAACACATCCATGAACTGTGGCTCGTGACTTGTTGGCCCTTGCTTGATGGAGACCTTGCATGATTTATAATTATTTGTATACAATTTGACCAAACCATGTCATTGTCTACGCAACATCTACATAATCCTTCTTGGCAAGATAATCGCAGCCTTCCAATCTCATCATCATCGCCCACATAATCTTTCCTCCTTAAGATCAATTTTTAAATCAAAGCACAAAACCCGATTAACACCATCCATAATCTCTGGCTTGAGATTGATTTTTATGGATTAATTAATAAAACCAAGTCTTTGCCCATCAAATCTTTGAAAAACGATTCACTCAAGATTTAATCATAATGAAGGGAGCAGATTCAACTGCTAATTAACAAACAAGGCTAGGCCTTCAAGAGTAGCTAGCTAGCCAGCCATTAGAGAAGAGTTTACCTTAACAATCCATTTGAAAGGGAGACATCAAGTAAAAGGTTGTTTTCATCCCAAGCATCAATGGACAGATCCCATTTGCGTCCTTTTCTGATGCTCGGAATTCTTCTCCCTTATCTCACTCGCTCGCTGTCGAAAATACACAAAAGAAAAAGCAAGGTTTGGTCCCCATACACGACCAGATATGGAACAGAGAGATAAGACAAGCAGTTTGATACATGTTGTAGTGTCCTGTCATGGGATTTGGAGGCATCGGCGGAGGAGAGCGATGATGTCTGCTGGGCCATCAGGAGAAGAAGCAAAGTTGGATAAGAACAGCCAATTGTTTAGGGTTTCTGCTAAAACAGTGAAATAAAAAATTAATTGAAAGGTATATATCCACTGGTCTAGTATAGACAGACAGGTACTAACTACCTCGCAACAGTGAGTCGGCTGATTCATGAGCTGAGCAAACTCGTTTAATCCAATCCACATCTCAGTTTTCGGATAGATATGTAACTTAATGGACTGCGCAAGAAACTCGAGACGCCATGGGTTCTGCTTGTGTTTGAGTCTTCCCATGAAACCCACCTTTTCTTCTTCTTCCTTCTCGTTTTGTGCTTGTCTCTTTTCTACTTTGGCATCGGTACAAATTCTGCATTGAGCACTGAAATTAAAGTCTAGAATGATTAAAAAAAAAGAAAAAAAGAATGATAAAACTGTTTCAATTATTGTGATGTTAGATTCGGTGTCCTTTTGGACTGAAAAAATGACGTTGGGTTTGGATTCAGTGTCCCTGCTCAATTATTTGTACGTTTTAAAATTGTAACGATGGCAATGGTTTAAAGTATTTATTATTTAAAAGGGTAATAAAATAATAACAATTTTATTTTTTAAAAATATATTTTTAACATTATCATATTAAAACAATTTAAAAACATAAAAAAATTTCATTAAAAACTAACTGGCTAAAACCTGAAATTTGGATCTTGAACCATAATGGATGTTAAAGCTAAAACTAAAACAACATCATTTTTATTAACAAAAAACAATTGACTCGGTCAATTTGATAACTGGTTAAAATTTAAAATTCAGATCTTGAATCATAATGGATGTTAAAGCTACGATGGTAGCTCAAAAATAATAATAAAAATAATGGATACCTTTCAAATAAACAATGTGTGTATTTTTGTTTTAAGAAGGATTTGAAGGCACAATTTGCATTCATCCACTAAATCCAATCCTAACATTTAAAGAAACGGTGTCGCATGAAGAAAACCCGAAGGAAGTACTGTTTTGGATATTTATTAAAAATAAGCTAATTAAAATGATAATAATTGTTTAAAGGTACAGATATTTGGCAATTGCAGCACAACGGTATGTGTATACGTTATCTATACATCCACTCTATATCATATCGTGGATACATACACTACACGTGTACTTAATAATTGCGAGGAGATAATTCCCTTTTATCCTTAAAAAAAACAAAAAACATTTTATCTTTATCTCTTTCACTTTCTAATTTATGGAATTCCATAACGCCGTTCGAAAAGCAAAATTAATTTATTTTTTAAACATACCCGACAAATACAATGTTGCACACAAGCTAAAACAAATTATCAATAGTAAAACATACCCGACACTCACATTTCACGTGTACTCACATGTTTAAAACAAAATTTTTATTTAAATTTTATCATTTCACGTGCACTCACATTTTTTAAAAATTTAAATTTTTTTTTTATTAAAAAATAATTTATATATATATTTTATATCATTTTAATATACTGATTTTAAAAAAAATAAAAAAAACATCATTTTAATGCATTTTAATATAAAAAACATTTTGAAAAGCAATCACAACCACACTCTCAAACAGACTTTTAATTTTTTGATGTCCGAACAATATCTAATACCCTGTTTGGAATTAAATTTAAATCTTTTTTATTAAAATATAATTTTTTTTGTTGTTTTAAATTATTTTTTAATATTTTTAGATTATTTTGAAGTGCTAATATTAGAAATAATTTTTAAAAAATAAAAATATATATTATTTTAATATATTTTCAAATGGAAAATATTTAAAAAAAAAACATTAAAGTTTTTTTTTTTTAAAATACTTAAATTTATAAATTATTTTCACGAATTTCATATTCTCACAAAATACACTTAATAATTTCTTTTATGATTCATACTTGAGGTTCATGATAACTAAAATTAATTATAAAGAGTTGTATTTAAAACTTTCATTATTCACGCACTAGTTTTTTTTTTTTTTTTTTAAACTTGAGGATAAAATAGATATTTAAACAACATGAGTGTTAAAAAGATTTAACCCCTTGTATTCAAATAAATTTAATATATTCTCATGAATGGGCTTTAAATTCAAAATTTTAAAAAATAAAATAAAAATAAAAAGCCTTTATATCCATTAAACCAATCATACTGTATTTACATCATTTTACAAGATAGGAGTAAAATCACTTTAATGAAAAGGAAATAAAAAGATTGCAAGTCATATCTTTGTATATTATATTATTTTTCTTATTTAAAGAAATGTAGACCGTAATTATGAGACAAGACTGATATGATAGAGTGGTATTTATGTAAATCAAAGAAAAGATGAGGGTACTGTATTGAACAGCAACGTCAACACGAAATAGATAGTTTTTTTCCTACCATCTTCCTACATTATTATTCAGTCGTGTACCAGAACCAGTAATGGCAATACAGACTTGAATTTGAAGTTTTTGAACAATTAGAAGCAACCGGCGTTACAAACAAAATCTGACCTCTCAAATGGCAACACTCTCTCGCTCAGGCCTATAAATGCATCAAGAGGCACTCGTTACGAAACAAAGCAGAAGAAGCAGAGGAGACAGAGGAAGAAGACATATTATCTCTTCTGGTTTCACACCTCTCTTTGATCCTTCAATCCATAAAGAACAACGACAAATCCAAAGGAAAACGCAATCTCAATCAAACCCACAAAACCAACCTCTTCTTCAAATCCAAATCCAAATCCCACCACCAACATCACCAAACCCACCACTATTGACCCACCAACCTTACTTTCAATCTTACCATGAACAAGAACAAACCTTGTTCAGTAATCCTTCAGCAACACAACAACCCCTTATTTCAACACCCCACAAGAGGCTAACAATTATGGATCAATCACCAGCTTCTTCTACCTCTCACTCCCCTACACTCTCCTCTCTCCATGGCAACCCTAGCCAGTCAAATTCTCATAAAAAAACAATCTGGAACACTATGACCATCCCACTGACTACTAAATTATCTATCAAGACTCTAGCTCACAAAGTCCTTTTCCATTTCAGCCATGCTCGTCTGATTTGTGTACATTTGACGGTTTTGATTCTTATTGTTTTGCCTTCTTTTTACTTCTTTCTATCAAATCATCGCCGCTTGTTTATCATAAATTTGCTTTTCATTCTTGCTTTCTCAATTACCCTTTTAGCATGTCTCAATCTTGTGCTTCCTCGCTTGCCTTCTCTTCGTTTACTTGTAGCTCGTTCATTGCCAAATAAATTCAAGCCAACACCTTTACCTACAAAGGCTACGAAACCTGTGGTTTGGTCAATTGGGTCTAAGCCAAAAATACAAAACAAGCCATATTCAGGGTCATGGGTTCAGGGTTATAGTAATGGTGATGTTTATGAGGGTGAATTTCATAAAGGGAAGTGTTCAGGGAGTGGGGTTTACTACTATTATATGAGTGGGAGATATGAGGGTGATTGGGTAGATGAGAAGTATGATGGCTATGGAGTTGAAACATGGGCTAAAGGGAGCAGATATAGAGGGCAGTATAGGCAGGGTTTAAGACATGGAATTGGGGTTTATAGGTTTTATACAGGTGATGTTTATGCTGGTGAGTGGTGTAATGGGCAGTGTCATGGGTGTGGTATTCATACTTGCGAGGATGGCAGCAAGTATACTGGGGAGTTCAAGTGGGGTGTCAAGCATGGTCTTGGTCATTACCATTTCAGGTAAATTTTGATCTTGAATCTTTGGATATCTTGATTTGATAGCTAACGTTGGATTTTAAAGTCTTATTCCCTTTGGTATGTTGTCACTCGTCTATGATTGAATTTAGCTGATTTAAATTGCATACATGCTGGGTGTTTATGTGGAATTTAACTTGAGCAAGCACATATTATCGGACTGTTGTGTTTTTGCTCTAGGTTATTTTTTTGTTTGATCATAGAGTTGTTCAATTATGGAGTTTTTTCTGTTATAGAATTTTTGATTCTGGTCCTAAACTCTCCTTTTGTTCTTCTTTGGGGTTGCTGTATCTCTGCTTTTGGTTTTCTTAGATGCTGAATCCTTAGGCACTAACAATTAGCTTGCTACATGTATAGGTGGCACTATAGGGGCTAATTAAGAGGATGTATCTCAATTTAGATGATTCCATTCTCAAAATCCATGGATGGACTGAAGGATAACTGAGGTTGAAAGAAGTTGTTTTGTTCAGAGCTGCAGAAGTAGGATGTTAAAGAGTTCAATTCAAACAATAAAGTTTTCAGAGGCTAAAAACTTGAATATGCGATTCAATTTAATTTCCAATTCACGGTCAAATAATTCCTTTTTCTTGAATCCTATACTTTCCACAAAAATGATTATGAAATTCTAAAATGATAAATAATTTAGTTATTAGTGCCTTGATGTGTAACTTTTTCTGATTGTTTACAATTGAACCTACAGCCACCATTGTTGTATTGCATGAGAACCATCACTGGTTTACATTTAAGAAATATAATAACCTGGTTTCTCTGCTCTTTTATTACACAGAAATGGGGACACATATTCTGGGGAATATTTTGCAGATAAGATGCATGGTTTTGGAGTCTATCAGTTTGGAAATGGACATCGGTATGAAGGAGCATGGCATGAGGGAAGGAGGCAAGGGCTTGGTATGTACACTTTCAGAAATGGAGAAACACAATCTGGTCACTGGCAAAATGGGATTCTTGATGTATCCACTGTAGAGAATGGCAATCCTGAGTCTCCAAATGCTAGTAGTCATCCTAAAGTTGTTAATGCTGTCCAGGTAAACACATGTTTTGCCTTTTGGTCAAGGATGCTTCGTTAAGATTCTCTAGATGAAACAAAAACCAAATTAACAAAAAATATTCAGTTTAGAGAATGTAGTGTTTGTAACTTGAGTTGGCATGTGGAATAAAATACTGGATACAACAAGCTGTATTTAAGTCTTGACATCTATGCAAGTTATAATAGGATTGGCCATCAACAGTCAGCCGTTAATTTGGTCAATGTGATCCACAGGACCGATAAGATTGCAGGTCATATGTGATATGGTGTTTGTGTATTGTACAAAACATGTAAACTATGGAATTCTCCAAGACTTGAACCCTTTGTGCAAGTTCTGCTTTTGATGAACCTTAATTAGTTCCCTTTTATGGATTTTTTTGGGTAGCAGATTGCTCTGGTTTTTCTTTAGGAAGTAACTTCCAAAGTTTGTTGTATGATTTAACTTGTTGGAAGTGTCCAAGGATAGTGCATTTGCACCAGCTGCAAGCACTCAGTGAGTCACGAGCCATAACCTGAGAAGAATACTTTAATATTGCTCGCATATTTAGAGTTCATTGTGGCTTTTGATCTCATTCTACCTGACATTTTCGTCTTGGATGATGGGGCTTTTCTCTGAAGTCTGCTAAATACTGAACAATTTAGTTATATATTGATAAACTATATACTACCTGTATCTTTGAACGAATTACTATTCTCTTTCTTACTTTTACTGTGATAAATACAGGAAGCAAAGCGAGCTGCTGAGAAAGCATGTGATGCGGCAAGGATAGAGGAGAGGGTGAACAAAACTATTGCATATGCTAACAAAGCAGCCAATGCTGCAAGAGTTGCAGCAGTTAAGGCCGTCCAAAGACAAATGCACCACCAGAGCAGTGATGATGTACCAACTTCTTTTGTTTAATCTTAAAGGGTTTTGGGGCTTCTTCAGAATCATGCATCTGCAATCGGTCGAATACCACAGCATATCGTTCTGATGAGAACTGAAAAGGAACAAGGAAATGCTGCAAAACAACATTTTTGCTGCTACTTATGCAGTTGCGTCAAATTTTGAGTGGGAATATTTTCAATCTTGTTTTAATGTATGATACAGGTGGTTGGTACCTGCTTGGAACCACATTTTAGTCACCGGAAGAGATGGCTGATTGAGGAGCAAGACGGGGACCCCCACTTCCTAATGGTCTCGATACTTTGTATCTACGTTGGTAGAGTCTTATGAATGTTGTTCTTGTTTATAATTTAATTTCCTGTTATGATAAAAAGTATTTGGTACCTACGTGGAACAACATTCAGTAAGTAGAGGCTATGACTGATTGAGGAGCAAGATGGATTCTACCTTTTCCTATTGGCCTCGATACTATGTAGTATGTACATAGGTTGAGTGGGATGTTTAAGATTGAAGGTTGTGTAATAGGCTTACAAGTCAAGGATGGCAATACCATTGATCACAGGGTGTGCCTAAACCTTTCAACTTGTAAATGTAATTGGTTGTATCTGTACTTCCTGCACGGAATGATGCAGCAGTATTATGAGTGGTTTATACGAGAAGTTGAAGCACCCACCTTCTCTGGAGAATTTGATCCATAATTTCTGTTTTGTGTTTTTTTTTATGCCAGTATATTTGCGTATCAAAAGTTGAGTACGGGGAACCGAGGTGCGTTGCTGGATGAATTCTGCTTTTGAGGGTTGATATTTCATCTAGATTTTTCCCAGAAAATCATTAGAGATTTCTACTAGTTCCCTGGATACGGACAGATTAATCAGAACGCAAAAATCTTAAACAAAATCTTCACGGGATATATTCCAGTGCCTAACCAGCAAACAGTACCAGTCCATAATGGGAAGGGTGCATATGGATAGAAAATCCTCAAAAACATTTCCCAAGCAGTCTGTATCTAAGACAACAATGCAGATACCCTAAAGACAATAGAGTGGATTCTTGACAGCAGCTCAGCTCTCAGTTTGCTCCCTCAGCCTGCGAATTGTGCTCCTCACTGTCACAGCACTGGCAGTGTTCAATGTGTAGGCACCACCTGCTTTGACTTTCCCACAGTCCTTGCATCCCCAAATTCCAACAGCCTTCCTCTTCACAGCATACTGCAGATGTGGATGAGATTATAAGACAACCATCACGTAACACACGACAGAAGGAACAATATTCACGGATTCACACACACAAACACAAAACCTGTCAGCCTGCGTATTAAACAGGATTGACATGGTTATAAACAGCTTACCTTCCCACAAAATTCACAGAAAAACTTGCTGTGCTGACTAACCTCCATCTTTTTTATCTGCTTACGCAGACTGGCACCATAACGGGTACCTGCATCAAGAAACAAGTTTAAACATTAGAAATTTTCAGTCTAAGAACCTAAACTTTGAATCAAACATAAGATACAATGCTAAGAATCAGATTCTTCCTATGTAGTATGGCATTATGAAAGCAATACCACGCGAGTGTACAGGTTAAAGCTTCTTGACTATAATTACGAGCTCAAACATGCAGTTTGTTGAATACAAGTATATTTGGACGAGTAATAGATTGTTTGAAGTGATGGATAGACACAGACCATATTTTCCAACAATCCCGGCCTTCTTAGTTCTCTTAGTCTGCAACCAAAATAAAAGGAAGCATAATTTGAAACATTTATCTCTGAAAACCAAAGTATCAAATGCAAAATGCATTAATCTTTACAAGTGATTCAAAATCGTAGAATCAGAAACTTCTAAGCACCAACCAAGATCCCAAAAATATATGGTAATTAAAAATCACTTGTAAGATCAGAAAAACTACAATCACAAGCACATTAAAAAAAATCATAAAATTCAATCATCCCAAAAATTTCTGAATGTTTAAACTTACTAAATCAAGAAAATTAATTACAGTCCTCAAATCCCAACCATAAAACAATCTTTACAAAGACAAAAGAAAAAACCTGTTTTATTTTAGAAACCGTTTCCATGGAAACAGCGTAATGCATAAGAAAACTATACATGCAGATCGAGAGAGGCAGAGTACCATGGGAGTTGCCTTGAAGGATCTCTGGGTTGTGGACTGGAAAGAAGCAGCAGCAGCACCTGGAGGCTTTCTTTTCTTCCGATTTATAAACCTTCAAGTTACCGAATGGGCTGAGAATTAAAATCCCATTTGGGCTCACATCCGTTTGTGTGGTTTTTTTTTTTCTCTTCTACCTTCAATTTTGGAAGGATGAGTCTGGACACAAATACTTGAATTTGAGGTAAATATGTTTTTTTTTAAAGAAAAACTAAGAGTTTTTTTTAAAAAAATTTATTTAATAAATATTATATTTTTGATTTTAAAATTTTTAAAAATAATTTTAATATATGTATGTTAAAAATAAATAAAAATTTATTTTCATTTTAAAAAATACTTTTTTAGAAACAGAATTACTAAACATAAATCTATACTGTTTGAAAATATGGTGACTTCTATCTTTGAATATTTTTTAAAAGTATATTTGTTTTAAAAAATATTAAATTAATGTTTTTAATGATTTTGATATGTTAAATTTTAAAAATAAAAAAAATTATATGATGTATTTTTAAATAAAAAATATTTTTTTAAATATATTGAATTACAATATAAAAAATGCAATTAATTAATTTTGAAGTGTGTTTGTTTTTATGGTAGAACAATGTTTTTAAAAAATTTAAATATTTTTATTTTAAATTATTATTTTTTAGTTTTTTTGTTATTTTAATGTATTGATATTAAAAAAATATATTTAAAAAAATAAACATGAAATAAAGGGAAAGCCGTGTCTCTTGCTTTCACCCAAAATTGCCATGTCCCTTAGTAGCCGATAGGCTTACCATCGGACATGCTGTTACACAACGCTTATAAAGTCATTCGCAAATAAAAATCAGGTATTCAAATAATAGACACTGCAAAGCAGGCCTTCTCTTCGATTTAACATGGACCAGCTAAATATTGGCCCATTAACCCAATGCGAGGCCTACTAACCTATTATAAGGCCCATCAGTCTTTGATGACACTGATCTGCTTAATCTTCTGATGGTCCTTTTGCTTTGTAAAATATGGTTGAAAGTATGTTTGTAGTTATATTTTAAAATATTTTTTTATATAAAAATGTATTAAAATAATATATATTTTATTTTTATAAAATAATTTTTAATATTAACTCATCAAAATTATTTGGAAATATCAAAAAATATTAATTTAAATTTTTTTTAATTTTTTTCAAATACACTTTTAAAATACAAAACAAACAAAAATTAATGTTAAATAGGTCATGGGATATAAAGTTGCTTTTTTTTTGGAAGATCAAGAACCATCCCGTTGCCATAATGTTTTTTTTTTACATCACAATAATATTATAAGAAGTAAATCATAACAAACCGTAAAATTAAATTTTAAGGCAATTTAATATTAAAATGATGAATTTGAAAAAATAAATTCTGACCAGATTGAAAAACTATTAAAATGATGAAAAAAATGCGTTGTTGGAATCCATAATACAGTAAGTCTTGGTGGATAATGGACTGCACAATAAAATCAGCACAACTCTTAGATTTCTTTATAATTTTGATTTTTAATTTTAATGGGAAACCTAAAATGGCCAATCACCGAAAAGCCACAAAAAACGTGACGTTCGTCAGGTCCAAGTAACGAGTGGGTTAGGCCAGCCCATACCATTTCATTCTCTTAAAGTCAACGTTAGAGGCAAACGGCAAACCCATTAGCATTTGCCATTGACAAGAAAACAAAGTAATAATAAATAATAATAGTATAAAAAACCCCCTTAAAACAACACCAAAATAAGTAACGGCACAAAGACAAAACATAAAAAGAAACACAGAAACTGTCTGTGTTGAGGTTTTTGAGAGAAACTGTGAAACCTTCGATCTTGATCTCCTTGATCGATTTCATTATCTACATTCTGAAAAGGATTCAAAATTCCACGAATTTGAATTTTTATCCTTTTTTTTAATTCAATTCAAGAGTCGTAGCGCACACAATTTAGCTACCAATTGCAATCGCAGGCATTTGTGCAAATAGATTCGAGATTCAATTCAATTTTTGAGTGCGGCATTGTATTGTTTCAGAGAGATTATTCTGCATTTGTAAATACCATCGGATTTGATTAGATTTCGAGCTCATTTTCGTCATTGGAGCTTGATTCTTGAATCATTATTTTCATGTCTATTGGGAATTAGTGAATTATAGACAGAGATGGATCCTTTATCGTCCATCAGTGAAGAGCTAGCAGAGATCAATGGGCAGGTCGCCGATATTTTTCGAGCTTTATCGTAAGATTTTCTCATAACTTCTCTTTCTTTGTTTCGTTACAGTATCATCCATTCATGTAATTGGATTTGTGGGAGATTGTTTATTTGATTAAAGTTTTAGGTTTTATTTACATTGCCGTTTCTTGATCATCTAGCTTTAGTTTTTGAAATTATCAAGTTAATGAATGCTGAAATATAAGATTTGCATGTTCGTCAATGAATTATTTGGCATTCGAAGCTGGAGATTTATTTGATTTGTTTATGAGTTAATTTTGTTGGTTTATTGATGTTGATTTTATAGAAAATTGGCAAGCCATAGGTCGTTATTGGTGGGCTAGCATGAATTGGATAGTTAAATGCAATGCGTGTTTGTGTTGTTGTTGCAGAAAGGGATTCCAGAATTTGGAGAAGATTAAGGATGTCAATAGACAGAGTAGGCAGTTGGAAGAACTTACGGGGAAGATGCGGGAGTGTAAGAGGTATTCAGAAATTGAACCTCCTCTCTTTTCAAATGCATGTTATTAGTGTGCATTTAACAGTTCAGCATTGGCTGAATACACTTTCAAATTCAATATTGAATGAATACAGTATGTGGCTGGGAAAAAAACACTCACCTCAGTGCAAAACATTTACTTTATGGATGACCAATCGTGAAAAGTATATTTTATTTTCTTTGTTTATTATGTAACATTCACGCTCTGTTTCTTGGAAAAAGAAAACAATGTTTTACACAGGGCTGTTATTACATCAGTTGTACTATATGTTTTCCTGGATTCTGTGAGAATTAGATGGTAAATTTAAGGGGTCTGGGAGTCTCTGACCAACTATAGAATTTTATTTACTGGTATTCCTTTTCACAGGGTTCCTATCCATATATCTTCAACCTTTTTCTATGCTGAAACTCGAATTCTTTTATAGTCAACTCCATTTCTGTTATCATAGTTTCACATTATAGGATGAATATTAAGCTCATAGATAAAGCAATGATTGTAAACCCTATGGACTGAGTTTCTAAGACTTTGATATGTTTGGGAATCTTAAAAGTCTATAGAGCAAGTATCTACAATCTGGACATCTCATACAATACAGTCAGGTTAATAGGAGATATACTGCTGACACTGTAATTTTACCCTTTTTGTCTGTTCTATTTCATTCATATTCAATTAGAATTAGAATCATAATAATGTCCTCCTGTTTTCCAGGCTTATCAAAGAGTTTGACAGAGAAGTGAAGGATATGGAGAGCAGAAATGATCCAGACACCAACAAAATGTTGAATGAGAAAAAGCAATCAATGGTGGGCTTTTGATTTATCAAGAGCTTGATGCTCTATGTTATTGCTTAAATTGTTTTTGTGTCCCTTTGCATGTCTAATGTTTTCTGAGTTTCATTGTCATTACTATGCAGGTCAAAGAGTTGAATTCATATGTTGCTCTTAAAAAGCAGTAAGTTGATTATCTTTTTAGAAGTTTCCATCTATGTTTGTGGCACCAAGAGGTAGTGCCATGAACAAAAAATTAACTTTTGTTCTTACTGTTAAGAGAATTTAATTGGATGAACTGATGTCTGCTTTTCTCCTGAGGTGTAGGCAATGACATGTCATTTCTTCAGTTATAGGATTATTATTTTTTTCCAAGTTTCATCACTAGCTCAATTTCACTTTCTGGAGTTCATATTTTCATTTTCAGTCATCAGAAAAATCTTTGTAATTTTTTTTTAAAAAAAAAACTTTACTAGGAATTTATCTGTTTGGTTAACATTTCTATCATACTTGACACCCCCTTAATCCAGAAAAGAAAAATGAAAAAGTTGAAATATGTTGATGCTTGTGGTAATTTGGCATCATCATTTTCCATAAGAAATAATGCCTTCTCTTTGCTGGTGTGAGTGCGTATTTGTGTTTTTTCCTTGCACATTTCTTTTACAATCTTCAAATCTGATTGTGAGTTCATTTCAACAAGTTCAGTTTTGGTCCACAAGTGTTCTCCATGGTATGTTGACTGCTTGTTTTTCTGGTAGCTTCACATTCTTGGTGAATTCACTTAATAACTATCCACAAAATGGAAAATCATGGGATTTTGTATCAGAATGTTGAAGGGTTCTTGGAAGGATAGAACCCATACATAATGCTTTGCATTTTTCTGAATAAAATATGTTGGTAATTTTTCCTGTTAATGATTTTGTTATCCATGCAAGGATGCTTCTGTTTCCATAACATATCATATTTCTTTTTATCACATGTAGTTAATTATTTTACATGTTGCCTATAATGATTAACAACTGTTTAATAATCTGTCGCCATGCCTCTTATCCTTTGTGTTCCCTGTTTCAACATTGTTGTGTGGTGATACAGATACGCTACAAATCTTGAAAACAACAAGAGAGTTGATCTCTTTGATGGGCCTAATGAAGAGTTACATGACAACAATGTGCTGCTAGCTTCGTGTAAGTTATGACCTTTTCTGTTGTATATGAATCTGTTCATTGATATACAAAGGTTTTAATTGCTAAAAAATTAAGTTTTGAATTTAGGTTTTAGAAATTGCGTGATTAGCATAAATTTTTATGTTAATATTATCGTGAAGCTCTGGCAGTAAATATGCAAGTATGCACAAACACACATGCTCGCTCACCTATTCAACTGAAACAATCTTAGGTACAGAAATACCACCACTTATTTTTGGTCAACTTGTTCCGTGGAAGCAAGTCAAAATGTACATGTGCTCTTGATCCATCACTAGAACTGCTTATATAAGCCTCTGTAGACAAGGGGTGCGAGTTCTTTGTATGGAGAGAGAGAGAGAGGCAGTGTTGCATACAAGTAACCAACCCTATTTGGAAGTGTTTCGAAGTATGGTAGCGTGGAAGGTTTGGAAGATAGAATTTGGGAGAGATAATGAGAGCAACACTATGTACCAGCTTCCCCTAATCATGAAAATAAGCTCCTATTTATAGCAGAAATTGGTAGATCGTTGATAATGAAAGGTGAATTAATGATAAGATGGCAATCGCCTTGGTTTTTAATACAGGGGTTTACAAAGATCACATGTTATCGATGACATATGGTTGAGTTTTGGGCTTCCTTAAGCAAGATTATCAGTGGGCTAAGGAGCCTTGGTTGTAGCCCACCAATGGCACCAATCCAGTACTCCCTAAAACATCCCAAAAATCCTAGGCCCAATAAAAAATCCTGCCACAAATCCATTAATTGGGCCTATTATTAGCCTGTAATGGATCTGGGTCAGATGTCCAATATTTAAAAATATTCATATATCTACAGCCTCCAAATTGTTACCACTTCATCTAGCAATCCTATTCCTTTTACTTTGAGTTAGATGTTGTAGTGTTGATGTCTGATTATTTACATGGGTAGAGTTGCTTGGGGAATGTGAAGTCATAGGTGAGCTAAGAAGGTGGAAATGGACCACTAAGAGGATCCATGGAGGGATAAGTGTCCCGTGCACTCTTTCCCCACTCTCTTTGTTTCTTCTCTTTCTAAGAGATGCCATATGTCAAAACCAAGGGTGTCATATTCAACAGTGAAACCTAGCATGCCGTTCACCAAGGTGCAGTTCTTGTTTCAGTATTTGAAGGTGCAGTGCATTCACTGCAATGCCTGATAAAAGTGGAGACATACACCGCACATGTTATCATATTGAGTAGATGAATATTAACTCTCACCTTGTCTTTAATTAGTGAGAGTAGGGTTAAGTTTTCCTTTGTTTCTTTTTTTTCCTAATGTAAAGCAGGGTCAACTTGGATCCATCTTTGCTGGTACCATGATAATGGTTGTGCTTCCTACATTAACCTTTTGTAGTGCATCCATCCACTCTCCATTGCGATAGAAATGCGTTAACTATCATTCGTTTGGTTCTAGCCTTTTGTGGGTATAATGTTGAACTGGATTGGATGTCCCCGAGTTTCACATGTTTTAAGCATGTCATCCTAAGTTTGTCCACTCCGAGCGTGAGATTTTCTATTCATTGATGACTTGCCCTAAATAGTTATCAATAAATCATTGGATCCTTTTTGAAAAGGATCTTAGAAAATCTATTTTACCTGAAGAATGTGTATCATAAAAATGGTGACTAGTTTTAGATGGGAGAGTCCCAGGTAAAATGTGATAGATGATTTAGCGGAAGGTTGTGAATAAATTTGGTGCTCTTCTTGGAGATGTGCAAACTAGTTGAATTTGACAGTTATGAATTTCTGATTTGCTTCAGGATTTGACAGTGAAGTTTTTTTGTACTTGAGGGATAGAAGTTAAAGGAAAGAACTTATAATGGCATTGTTAAAAAATGAGCTTGGAATTCATTATCTATAGTGTTTCTTACTACTTGTTTCACAAATAAAAATTCTTCTTCTCTCTGTGGTGCTCCAATATACCAATTCCTTCTGTTTCTAGATCTTGTCTTGCATTTGATACAGTTAACTATTGGTGTGTTTAAATGAATGGGATAACAGATAGTATAATTTGATTTTTGTTGAACTGTCTGTAAGATAAAATCTATATTATATTTGCAGCTATGACAAACCAACAAATAATGGATCATGGAAATCAGATGATGGATGAGACTGATCAGGCAATTGAGAGGGGAAAAAAGGTTGGTTTGTATCCATTTTCTGTGACATGCTTTTTTTTTTTCCTTTTGTAATCTATGCACTTTTCAATTCTAGCCTTTTTCGGTGAAGCTAACTTACCAGTTTAGATGCTACAATTTCAAAATCATCTCCAAGATACCTCTCCTCTTTACATTTCCTGTTTGTCATAGTTAGATTGCTAACAAGAGGTTTTAATGGCATGCCATATGATTTTTCTTCAACTGGAAAGTTATAACCAATTCTCCGAGAGTACTGTGTTTCTTTTATTTTACTTTCAAGGTTTACTACATAATCAGCATCCGGCCTCAAAGCTTGGATGACAGTCCTGCCTTTTAATGAGGATTGAAAGAAAAAACAAAAAGCCTCAAACTCAAAGATAGATCCGTTCTCTCTTCTTCTTCCAATAGTAATGGGGAGCCTATAGAAGAGAAAATTCAGGGAGAACTGATTGATAAACACGTGGGAATTTCCTTCCATTATCAATATGCTTAACACACAAGTGTTCAGTTAAAGCAGCCTGATTCCCATAAAGTCATAAACTGGTAGTCATCCAAGGCAGTGCAGAGTTGCTGCATCACATTCGGGTCATGTATCCATTGGCGTAGACTTCAAAATGAGAATGGTTAAGGAGTAGCCCTGGAAGAAAAAAGGGCTAATTAACAATCAGTAACTTGGTGGTAAAAATATAGGTCTTCTTCATATGGACAGTCAAGATAATGCGATCCCATTACTGAAATAACAGTGAAAGGAACAAAAAACTTTGTTGCTTAAATCCTCAAACTTGATTTGGAATGGCAGGTGAAAGTATGACTCAATTGATCAAGGATAGTATGTCATATAGGTCTTATAAATATGGATGATCTGAAAGGGAGCTAAGTGATTCAGTTACTGAAATCAAAAGGAGGAGAAAAAAGAAGAAGCTTAATTGCTTAGAAGCTCAAATTTTATTTGGAAGTGCATGCTGTCCTGAAACTTGTTGAATTCTTACACTCAAACTCATTGATGTACCATTGCATAGAAGAAATGCTACTGAAAATGCTTGCAAATCATATACCCATTCAATGTTTCCTACTTGGAGCAATATTTATAAGATTAGAGTGGCATGCACCGTTTAATAGATATTCCGATTTACTGCAACACCTAACTCCTTGCCCACCTATCAGAATCCAAAGTTTTTTCAATGCACCTCTGAGGCTCTAACCTAGACTTCTTTTAACTTAGAAGCTCCAAACTTACTATTGCTCTTGAATAAGGTATATTCTAGTCATTCACCTCTCGGGATCTGTGATGGATTGCTTCCCTTATGATGAAGTTGGCTAAAGATTCTTTGCAGCGTTTATACTCTACCTACTATGAGCACCACCATCTATAGGGACATGAGAAGCCGGTGCAGAATTTGATAGTTTTGCAGTATGATACTCGGACACTCATAAGATTTCCTCTTAACTTTTTGGTAAAATGAAAGCTCAATACCTAATTTTCCTTCATTGGATCCTTGTAAAAGGCCCAAAAATATTGATTACCACACACCCCAACCCCGGAAAAAATAAGGAAATTGTGGAATGGTATCTTCTGTTTCCGAGTCTGACATTTGACCTTTGTATTTCTTTTATATTTTATGCTAGGTTGTTCAAGACACCGTCAATGTTGGAAGAGAAACTGCAGAGGCTCTTAAGGCTCAGGTACATGCTTTGACAGCATTTGAAAAATTGACATAATTTCAGTTTGTAATATCCTAGAGTTGACAGTTGCTTTTCCTTTCAAAAGAAAAGGAACAAGTAAAATCTTTTTATCTTTCAATGGCCTGTAAACTAAGAACATTTTTTCTGTCCAGACTGAACAAATGAGTAGGATTGTTAATGAGCTCGACACTATCCATTTCTCAATCAAGAAAGCTTCTAAAATGGTGAAGGAAATTGGTAGGCAGGTCATTTTCCAAAATATCCACTTTGTTTTCTTTCATTTACCAGGCCTAGTTGTAATTGGGTTTACTTACTTGAAAGTTTTTGCACCAGGTTGCAACTGACAAGTGCATCATGGCATTACTCTTCCTTGTTGTTATTGGAGTCATAGCAATCATTATAGTGAAGGTATATCATACACTTGTTTTCTTTTAATTGAATCGTATTTCCTAATCAATGAAATCTTACTTTTGTTGCCTGTCTGTAAATTACGTTAAATCTCTGATTTCTTTTCTAATTCAGACAAAGCTTCATGGACATGCTCTAATTGTTTGTTGTTTGGAGTGGGGAGGTATCTTCCCGCATAACATCTTTTGAAATTGAGCCTCCTAGTAATAAATTAAGCTTCCGTTGACCCTCTCATATTCACAGATCTGTAAGAGCTGAAAGAAATCTCAAAGAGTTTTTGCGTATAAGTAGTCGTCCACCTTTCAAATTGATGAAATCCCCCATGCATACTAGCTCAGCCCTACGGACCCTAAAATGTTGGGATCTTTACTGGGTAATGGCCCTTATAAGCTAGGTAGCACTTTGAGATTGCTGACAGTATCATATCGGCAATTCATGATGGAATTTTGCATTTTCTATTTAGGGTTGAAACATGTTCATGAGCAGTTGAGGTCTGCTTGAACAAGAAAAATCTAACCCCTAACCTTAGTTCAGCGCTTCAGCTAGAGCTTGCATAAATTGCATTTAAGGAGTTCATTTGTTAAGTAATTTTCACCCTTGCTCGAAGTTCAGTTATCTCACTTATTTGCGTGAGAAATCTCATGGATTATGGAAGCTGCAGAGGTTTCATTTTCAGCCATCACTTAAGAAAATATTAACACCTTACAATTAAGACCCTGAATCCAAGATCCTTTTATTGTCTTTCAACCTCCATTAGTGCAGCAACAACTGGGCAGATACAAGAACTTCTACAAGATCAAATTAAACTTTCATTGACATACACTATGAAGTTGGGTTTTTTGATTGGTTTAGGCACTCTAATAATTTATTTTCAAATATTTTAGTTGGATCAGTAAATGCATTCAAGTTATTGTGGAAGAATGTCTCAAGTTACATTAGAGTTCGACTTCATTGAAGATTGATTTCATGGTGAAACCGCGAAAGTGTCCTTTTTGTGAGAAGCCACTAGTGTTTCACCAGATGAATGCTCATTACACAACAAATCTCGTGTTTTTCTGAAGTTATTACTCTTCAAAATACTATTTGTCAAGTTGACTTGCTTGCTTGCATTATTTGTTCGTCTATATGTAATTTCTGTAAAATGTTCCTTATTTATAGTTGCCTTTGAAGTTTCAGCTGGTGAACCCAAACAACAAGGACATTCGGGATATTCCAGGTTTAGCCCCACCCGCACAGTCACGCAGATTGCTTTGGAATCCTAATTAAGAAACAAGTTAGGAATTGGGATTGTCAGGATCAATTGCAATCCAATCAATCTGGATACTGCCTAGCTTTTGTTGATGGTGGCAGCAGCCAGTGCTACAGAATTGATCCAGAAGAGTGTACCCAGTGTGTTTTCCAGAGGCGTTCACATCCTTAAATAGCAATCTCCGGAGAGTAATCTATTGAATAGCTTCAAACGATATCTTTGTTCACTGAGTGAAGGATCTTGACGCGAGAGAGGAACCTTTTTATATTCGAGATTGTAATGGTTCACAGATCTGTATAATCACCCTCGTGTGGTTGTAGTTTCATAAATTGTTCAATATATATATATATTGGGTTTCACTGAGCTAAGCATGCCATCTGTCTCCCTGTGAGTTTGAGCTATTAAATCAAAATTAGGAAAGAGTTGTTAAGCTTTTATGTGAATGGGAAAGGGATTACTTAGTCGTAATCTCTCTAGAAAACAGTACCGCTATTTTCCCTGGAAAGGTGGACTCATGGAAAATTGAAAATCGAACGGGTGGATTCCCTTCCGGCTGTTTGTTTTTTCCATGCCTGCTTATTGACCTCTGCTTTTCTTCCCCTGTCAACTGAGAAACCAAAATCCATTGCCTTCTCTGTAGGGTGTTTGACTAATCTGGCTCGGGGAATGTGGAGGGCTCCCTCTGATGCGGGAGGATAGGGTTTGCAGAAGATTCTTCCATTTCACACTGGAACTACAGGATTAGCAAGCCCGACATGCCTGTTAATCCTACATGGTCAAAAGCACACCACCACCCACAGCTGGCGTTGCAACAGAACCATACAAAAAAACAAGTTTAAGGTGGTAGTAACGATGGACAGAGACTAAACTAAAACACGGCAAAGCTTGAAAGTTGAAACTAGGTTAAATAGGTGGAGTCCACAGATACAGCGTGCCATGTACGTGAACACAAAAAGACAGAAAAAGGAACCGGGAGGGGCGAAGAAATCTTTTTGAAACATTTTAGGAGATCTCGGGCACTTTAAGGAAAAGCAGGACCTCCTTTTTTACTCACATAGTACAATTATTGAAGATTTGAAAGGCCTTGTGGGGCAAAAATCATCTCCCACTTGGCTCGAATGAGAACACCTAGGAGAACTGAAGCTGCCTGCGTAGACGAAACTCACTTTACTTCTGAACAACTTTATACATATGATTATTGTCCCCACCCATAAATGACATCAGAATCCTGATGCTTTGACATTTCAGGTCAAAATTCCTGGATGTGGTTTCCTTGTAGCAATACTAGATTGGACCAAACTTTTTTCAAAGGTGAAAAAAGATGTTTACGATTAAAGAAGTGGGAGAAATTTAAGAGTTCGGTCGTTGATTTTATTAAATTTAATGGGTTTGGTTAATTTAATAATATGATAAAAACAAAATAGATAATAATAATAACAAACAAATCAAATAAAATAAAATTGACCTGAATTAATCTGGGTTAACGCGCGAAACTCTCAATTAGACACATGAGATTGGGATAACCCCATAAAAGGATGAAATCGAAAAAAACCAACTGTAAAAAAAGACTTGGAAAAAAAATATAAGTTAACTTGAGTTAACCTTCCAAACCTGTGACCCATGTCCTGAAGTTGAAATTATCTCATAAAAAAGCAAACAAAAAAAAAATTATGAAGTCAAATTCCTGATTAAAAAAATCTTAATCAACAAAATGTCAAATGATAAAATTAAAAAAAAAGTTTAAATAAAAAAATCTAAAATAAAATAAATAGAAATTAAAAGAATAAATACCAAATTTGACATGAGAATAAAATGAAATGAAATGTTGAGGGATGCAATTGAAAAAAAAAATCAATTAAAAAATTATTAAGAACAAAAAAAAATTAATGATAAAAAAAATAAGGATCAAATTTTATAGATAAAAAATTCATAGGGAATAAAAGACTTAAGTCAATCTGGACTAACCTTTCAAACCCATAACCCAAGTCACGAGGCTGAAATTATTTCATATAAGGTAAACTTGAAAAAATCATGTGCCTAAAAAGCTTTTATGAGCAATTTCATCTCTTAAGATAATTGCTAGAGATCTAATGATGTTTTTAGAATATTTATGTTTGGAAGATCCATGACCTTCCTATATCTTGGAGTTTTGGATTGTCAACCATGAAAAAAACTAGAAAAAAAAAAAGAGAGGAGTAAAACTAGTTTTTTTTCTTCAAAGTTTTTCATCTTAAATAATGATATAAATCATATTTTTAGACTTTACTTAACAACTTAAGTTATTTTTTTAGATTATTCTTTGGTATGACCAAACAATTATAAATTTAAATCTCACCACCCTTATTCTCTCTTCTAATTAGAATTGATTAATAGCACAATATAGTATAAATCTATGCAAGTTTCAAGCTTAAATGACTTTTACCTGGGTGTTGTGTTAAAGAATATATAAATCATATCTCGAGACCTCATTTAACAACCTAAACTTTTGGATTGAAATGGTTCTTTGACATCTTATAAATGGTGCCAATAATGAGATTTAGAAAAAAAAAATCTTACAAGATTTAGCTTTTTATAAGGTTGAAAGTAGACTATCAAGCTTTAAAATCATGAGCATCCACCTTCAAAATAAGTCTTTTATTAAGCTTAGAAAACCCTTTGATACTTAAGTTAACATGATTTTAGGAGGAATGAAGCCTTAAAGGTTGTGTAACATATGTGTTTATAGAAATTAAAGAAGAAGTAATGATAAGAACTTAAGAAAAATAATATGCACTAAGAAATCTGGAATTGAAACTTACTTTAAAGCTTACTTTACTTGGTGGTTCATGAAAGTTTATATTCATGAATAACACTAACTTGCATAAAAACAATGGTAGAGTGATAAAAATAATATGATATGTATTTTAATGATCATTATTTAGGATAATAACCTCTAATGATTGGTGATTTATTGATGAGCAAAAAAGGATGATATTATACGGGTAATCCATTAGATATATACATCCTCAATATTGTTTTGTGAGCCTAGATATGATAAAAATAAAAATGTTGGAGCATTTAATGCTTGATACTAATGATACAGAGAATTGATGGAATAGTTTGAGCTTGGGGTATAATTGTTTAGACTTATGCATTTGAAAAGTTTATACTAGGCTTCTATCTTTATGTATGTTTACCCCTCTACTTGAGTCTCTACCTGAGTGTGTGGTCATATCTTCAATTTAGTTTATAGATTAATATATTGTGGGCTAGTTGGGTCAACTTAACTTCTTATAAGTTAAACCACCCTTTCTGGATCTAACAAAGCAATCAGTCATACAACATATTCAAGTCTAAGGATATGTAATTTATACTAGAGCTTTGCACTCCTGGATACTTTTGAATTTGTGCTTTTTTGGGCTTTATCTTGTGCTCTGTATCATAAGTCTAGTGATTAGAGATGTAAATCTCAGATTCATCAATGTCATGTAGAAGTTAAGTGATTTTTTAGGAAGAATATGTCTAGTATGAATTCCTAAATGCACTCGGAATTTACACCTTGAGAAATGTGAAATCAAAGTTGCAATTTCTTCTTTGCATTGTAGATTATGCATGGATGTATTGCATTGAGGTAATATGTGATGGAACTAATTGAAAGGATTGATACGAAATCCTTGTTTATGTCATAGCGTGTGTTTGGTGAAGGATTACTATAAAGATTTGATAGTGTGGTTGTGGTTATTTTTTAAATAATTTTTTATGTTAAAATAAATATTAATGATTTTTTTTATTTTTTAAAAATTATTTTTGATATCAGTACATCAAAATGATTTGAAAACGCTAAAAACATATTAATTTAAAGTAAATAAAAAAAATTTAATCTTTTTCAAAAACATTTTTAAAACACAGAAATAAACAGGATGATATCATGTTAGTGCTTTAAAAAATATATTTTTTAATTAAAAATATATCAAAATAATTCATATTTTTTATATTTTTTCAATTTTAACATTAAAACAATTGAAAAATATATAAAAAAATATTAATTTGATATTTTTTTTAAGTAAAACATTAAAAAAAAAATGAGTCGAACGACGTTACCGAATAAGTCCCTAGACACAATTTATACCCTTCAAGGTCATTGATTTCGCCATTTTAGTTATTTAAAAAAATATGGCATTACAAGATAAAAGCATCCTGGAGTTTCCTCGCCAGGACGTAAAGATAATAATTAGTAAGATCGAAGTGCTTTTCCCATTGGACCGGTGTGGATGGGGATTTTAAATTTGGAATTTAACGGACACACTAGCTGACGGACAGGATATAATTATTCGTCCCTTTGTTTCATAAACTATACTATTAACACCAGACCACACTAAGCATTGACTAACGCTTTGACAAAAATTTCTTTGCCCATTGCAAGAAGACGGGTTTAGCCTTTCTTTCTTTGACTGTCCAATCTCGGAACGGTGGAGCATAAATGCTTGGCTGGCAAGCAATAAAGGAACCGGCTCCGTGATAAAGATAGTTTCTCTTTCTAGGTGGGGGTAGGTGCCCCCGTTTGACAACTCCTATCTGGAACTGTACGGTGGCGCACCTCCCAGGGAATGGCAGCGAAAATACCATTTTCTTTTTTTCTTTTTTGGCACTCCAGAGGTGAAAGTCTACTCTGAAGAAATTGATGAACACAAGAATTTAGCACTTAGAATAAGAAATAAATAATAATAAAAAAAGAGAATGGTGTTAAGAAAAGAGAAGCCGTGGCTATGTCGAGAAGCAGCAACGGCGATTCTTCCTGCTATTTACCATAGAACTTCGCGGCTTCAAGCAAACCCTTTATCAAGTTAGGAGGCTGCCAACGCAGAATTAATGTGCATGTCGAAATATTTTTAGTGTTAATTATTGAATCTATTATCTTATATAATATGGATAGAGTGACTTCATCATCCAATTACAGATTTGATTAGTTAAGTCATAATATTTAAGTTATTATTATTTTTGTATTACTTTTTTTATCTAATATTTTTTAAAATATATATATATATATATATATATATATATATTTTTAAGTAACTTTTAAATTTATGTTTCAATTAACATTTCTGATATGTGGGTTTTTTTGTGTTTATTTAATTTTTTTGGATATAAATTATTTTTTTGATAGTGTTGTGAGTATTTAATTTTTCAAAAAATTATTCTTATTCATCTATATTTTTTATCTATTGTACACAAGAATTTTTTTTCCAAAATAAAATATTTTATTTTAAGATAATATTTCTAGTATGTTGGGTCTTGCATAATATTTTTTCACTTCTATTTTATTAATGAATTTAATATATGTATATATTTTAATATTGTTTGATTGAATAAAAAATTAATTTTAATAAATAAATTCAGTAAATATAACCGGATAAATATCACGTTTAGTAAGATTAAATATCTTAATCTATATATGTCTCTTGATTTTTCTAGTTTTATTTTTAGTTATCGTCAATTAATTTTTTTTGTTTATTAACACATGAAATTCTCTATTTATTTTATTATATATATGCATTGGCTTTTTAATTTATGCTTAAAAATTTTTTTATGCAACAAAATATATGTGTATAATATTTTTTTATAAGATAAAAAAAATATTTAACCCAAAATTAACACAGCACGGATTAAATAGCTAATTATATTCTAAACTAGATGGCACGCGTGGATAGACCATCTCCACAGTGTTAATCAAGCATAATAATGGTTTTTAAGTTCTGTTTATTTAGTTTTTATATTTCTTTTTTTGAAGAATCAAGCAATTATACTAAATATATATTAATTGGAAATGCACTCCCGTGTATTATAAAATTCATATGCTAAATTGAATTATTTTTTTCTATTTTATTGCAAAGAATACTATCATATTGTTTAACAATACAAGTTAATTGAAACTAAATTCTTTTTTTCTTAAGAAAGAAATGGATTTAAAACTTTAGAGTCTAATATATTTAAATAAATTTAATAATTTTTTTAGTATAGTCTTAAGGTATAAACTTAGAAAAAGAAAGAACCAAATACGTGTCCTCATTTACTAAGCTCTCATGTATTAATTTCAAGTCCTTTAACGTGAGCCCTTTAAACATCTATAAATCGAATTGACAGAGCTAACATGAGAAAACGGTCAAGAACAGTAGAGAAGACCAAGTCATGCACTGCAAAGAGGAGAAATTTGCTTCCTTCTACTTTCTGAGAACTTGATCGGAACTTTCCCCCTTGCGTGTTGTGGTGGTGGCGGCGGCGGCGGCGGCGATGCAAGGAGAAGAAGGGGATGCTATTTTCTATGCCTCTTATCAAATCTCTCACGTTAACGTCTCTCCAGTGTCGGTTGCATTATCCGTGACTCAAATTAAAAAAATAAAAAGGAAAGGAAAACATCAAGTCTTGATTTTTTTTCCTGTTCAAGTCGTGCCCTGAAATTCATATTTGTCTCTCTCTTGGTCAATTACGCATTTTGAGAGAAGCTTTACGATATTCAAACTTGTATAGTAGTGAGATTAAATAATATTTTTTTTAATAAAAAAAATGATTTTTTCTCTCCATCTTGTATCTTTTTCTCCCATGTAATATAATATCTATTATTCGTTGCTGGTCTCATATTATAAGATTTTATGCTCAATCGTGTACTTGGCAGTGTTTGGAATTGAAAAATATTTTTTAAAAAATTAATTTTTTTATTTTAAATTAATATATTTTTTTATATTTTTAGATCATGTGCTAATATCAAAAATAATTTTTAAAAAATAAAAAAATATATTATTTTCAAGTGTTTTAAAATGAAAAGACAATTTAAAAAATAACCGTTACCATACTGCCAGAAAGAGTATTGAGAGTGTAATAACGATTGTTTTTTAAAATATTTTTTATTTGAAAATAAATTAAAATAATATATATTTTTTTAAAACAAATTTATTTTTGATATGAAGAAAAATTTAAAAAAATATTTTTAAATAAAAAAATAAATTTTAAAAAATCATGATTTGAAGCAATTCCCGAATACTACCTAGATAGATAAGCTTCCCGAGGCGCATGTCTCCTGAATGGCGTTATCTATGTCTCGCTGTTGGTTTTTTAATACGGGGAACCAGTGGGGACCATACTACTATCAAAAAGAGGTGAGAACTCAGTCGGAGTCCCCCTTACGTATATTTTAATATCATTCTTTATTTTATAATTATTTTGTTCTCTTCACACTTTTTTCTAAGAAGTAAAAACAAATTTACAATCATTCCAAAATTTGGTCTATCTACGAATCTTAATCCATTGAATATTTAACTAAAAATTTCACTCGTCTTTTTATTTTATTTTTGGGAAATTAAACTGCTGTCAAGATCAGTGATGTATAACGATAATTTAAAAAAGGATTTATGTTGACGGAATTAAACTGTTGTGAACATGGATGAATTCAAGGGGGTCAGGGGAGGTTCCGCTTTCGAGTTTCCCAGGCAAAACCTAAAAAAAAAAATTCCTTTATATCCAAAAACATTTGGCATTTTCCGTTTGAGCTGTAGAGTATGGTTGTGATTATAGTAATAGTTATAAATAAAAGTGTTTTTTATTTAAATTATTTTTATTTTATAAAATTTATTTTTAAAATCAGCATATCAAAATGATCTAAAAATATAAAAAAATAATAATTTTAATAAAAAAAATTCAATTTCAATCAGGTTTGGTTTCAATGACCACTGTGGTAGAATAGCTCCACAGCGTAAATAAAGAATATATTGACAAACATTAAAGAAAACCTCTCTTAGGAAGAAATTCTTATTTCTCCCCTGGACGTGCCCTTCACCAGATGTGTCCCGTGGAGCTAAAAAAGGAATAAACCAAAATGGAATGGGGTCGGGAACAATTGACTTACTATTACAAGGCAAATTTCATGATAGATTTTACCTGTGAAATTACTTTTTTACCCTTCAATTAAATGATATTTGGTATAGTTTATGAGGGTAGTATGGTTTTTTGTTTTATATAAGCAATAAATATACATGCCTTCTGTGAGACTACTTAAATGCTTTTTAAGTCAACAAGACAAAATCCTTTGGATAAAGGGTATTTATATCTTTATATTTTATTTATCTTTCTTTCCCTGAAAATTACATATTGAATTTTTTTATGTTTATTTATATTTGTGCTTCGATATAGTTTTATTTTCTTTTAATTCAGTCTTTTAATATCAATTTGTCATGTATTATTTTTTTATTTGGTCTTTATTCTTTTGATTTCTTATATTTTTTCTTAATTTTTTTTTATAAAAAATGTATTGGTCACCCTTCAATATAAGTTTATGGTGTGTTATTTCTTTCAATTTTGTTCTTTTTATTTTTTTAATTTATTTTTCCTTTCAATTTAACTCTCAATTAAAAAAGTTTTAGTAGCCCTAATTTATTTTTTATTTCAATTTTTATGTCATTATTTTAATTATCATTATTTTTAATTTTAAATCCATTTGTGTAGTTCATTATTTCCCTATTTCGTTCGTCAGTGTTTGCTGACTCAGACCATTTATTTGTCTTTTTGTATCCGATTTTATGCTTCCATAGATTTTTTTCAAGGTATTGTGATTGTTTTTTTTAAAAAAGAAATAATCATATTAATATCATTTTCTATTTTTTTATTGTCTACTTAAAATAAAACTAACTCATTAAATTTTGTCGGTGCTATAACTCAGGTTGTTGATTTCTCTTATTTCCTTGAAACCCGCTCTCGACTCTTAAACATTTATTTTTATGGAAAAAATATAGATATGGGTTTTTTTTTATGTAAACACGCCACTGTTCATCCTCTCACATTTTACCGTAGAACTGCTATTCAAAATATAGATATGGGTTTTTTCTTTTATTTTATCAAGTCAATTTAATATACGTGTCTATTTCTATTATCGTTTGATTAAATTAAAAAAATTAAAAAACATAATGTGGTAAATATTTCATTTTACAAGATTAAATATCTTGATCTACATATACCTTTTAATTTTTCTAGTTTTATTTTTAGTTATTCTATACGATTTTTTTTTCTTCATTTATTAACATATATAGCTCTTGATATGTTTAATTAATGAATGTATAAAATTTGTTATTTTCATTTAGATTTTTCGTACCTAAAAACACATAAAAAATACTATATATATATATATTAAAAAAAAAAAAAAACAAGAATCTGACTTGCGGCAAACAAGAATCAAATAGGTAATCAACTACTCCATTTTCCCAGGCTCTAAAGGCTTATACTGATTTTTTTAAGCCGAATTTCTTCATATGAAAAAAAAAAAACATTTTTTTAGCCTGAAGTATCATGACCAGGTATCCATTCTTTGAGATAAGAGAGAAACAGTGAGATTTGAATTTTAATAATCCTTCAAGGAATTGAAGAAGAAGAAAGAAAGAGGAGATAGACAATTGGTCAACTCATGCTGACATCAATGGCATGAACAAGCAAACACAATGACGTCACTGACTGTAATAAAATAGGTATAGTCGTGCCTACTTTTTAATAAAATAGTGAAAATAGAAATTAAGAAAGGATCATAAGAGAAGAGTGTGTGAAAATATAATTAAAAAACAAAAGAAAAGAAAGTAAAGGCAAACAACAAGGACTCACCGAGTCAGTGATGAGGTGATGCCTATGTCACCACAGCGGACAACATTGAATATAGGATGACGTCAGTTACTGGCCGTTGGGGTGATCATGTCTCCTTGCCATAAGTGACATTCGTGCATGGCTGTCCTTCTTGCTTTTCTTCGTGTATTCGGTACTTTTACCGTTATAATTTTTTTTAAAATAGATTTTTAATAAATATTTTTTTTATTATAGTTTTCAAAAATATAAGTTTTGTTAAAATTATTATGAGATAATTTTTTACATGTAAAATAAATAAATAAAATTATGAATGAAAAATAGATTATTTTAGCTTTCACACAAACAAATACTTGATTGAAACACAATTATATGTGTGATGTATTATAAAAAAATAAACAATCTATTTTAAACCAATCATTCAATGATAATCTATTATAACTAATAAAATATTAAATTATATAATTAAATTCAGTTATATTATTTGAAACATGTATAAAAATAAATTAAATCAAGAGTCTTAACTATTTTGCTTTTAAAACTAATAATTGGTAGAATAAATAAGTATAGTTAGATCTTTATATGGAAAATGCTGATATCTAAAACCTGTTATCCATTGATAAATTCATCTACATAAAAGTATTATCCTTTGAATTCCTCATGTGAATATTGTACCCATCTTTAATATACCTTTAAATCAAGAGGTTATATAGTGTTACCCCTTTAAATGGTTTTTTTTTTTAATGAATATATGGAGCACAGCACTGGTGCAGCCAACAGCATTATTATTTGGTCTACCATTGGAGGAACCTTTTTTATTATCAAGATAAATTGAATTCATAGTTATATCATAATGAAATTATGAATTTTTTAATGTAAAATAAATTAAAAACAGGTTTATATAAATAAAAAATTAATTATTTTATTTTTTATAAAATTAATGCTTGAAATAAAATTATATGAGGGGTTTGAAATAAAAAACAAAAATTATTTGACTGAACAAATAATTTTTTTATAGTTAGGTTAAAAAACAGAAGTTACCATATTGCCGAATAATCTCTTCAGAAAAACTAAACTTCTACTTTTAACATGCTTGTTCGTGCTCAGTTTGTACTTGATTTTATCTAAATTGTTTGTTAAATGAAAACAAAATTTAATTTTAAATTTCATTAAAAAACTTAAGAGTTTATTTGACTCTACAATAAATTATAGTTGCATATTAAAAAAAATACTAGTTTTTTTTTTTATTTAAATTTAAACATATTTTTATATAGATTATCAAATTTTAATATAACCGACTAGTTCTTAGTTTTACATGTTGAATTTTATTAGAAAATATGTTAAATGTGTTTTTAAAAAATTTATTTATTTTTGCTAAAATTTATATTTTTTGTATGTTTCGGATCGTTTTGATGCGTTAATCTTAAAATAATTTTTTAAAAATAAAAAAATATTATTTTGATGCATTTCAACACGAAAAATATTTTTAAAAATAATCATAACCACACTTCCAAACACACACACATATATATTTCGGATTATTTTAATGCGTTAATCTTAAAATAATTTTTTAAAAATAAAAAAATATTATTTTAATATATTTCATCATAAAAAATATTTTAAAAAACAATTATAACCACACAGCAGAAGCTTATTAATCTAAAACGTTCATTTTACTGAAAGAGGCGAGGCCCAAATTGTTTTAGTTTTCAATTTCATTAATTTAACTATTGATAACAACTGTTTTTTTATGTACGTCACAAACTTAAATATCATAGTGATTGTTAAATCCCTAAGATGAGGGGAGTATTAGTGAATTTGATGCATGATTTTACTCTGATTGATAAGTAATTAGTAATATTTTATTAGTTATTTCTGAATTTATTTAAAAAAACAAATATAAATAAGAAAGAATAATTCTATATCATTTGTAAAAATAAATCTATCAAACCGTCTATCTCTAACAATCGTTATTTCTTAGTTGCAAAGCATTGGTCGTTTTGACCGCAGCGCTCAACTGGTCTAAGCGAATGTCAGGATTTAATTAGTAATTAAAGACCAAGCCAAACGTCTGAACGCGCAACGAATTCGGAACTGTTTGTTTGTGCAGTCAGCCAATTTTTGTTTTTTATTGTTTTAACAGGTTAGAATAAAATTTTAAAAAATATTATTTTAATATATTTTTGAAAGAAATAAATGCCACCACGGTCACCAACACTTCCATAAAAGAAGAGAGAACCCATGGAAAGAAAGATAACCAGGTAGGAAAGGTCTTCTTGGTTATAAAATCTCATCCACTTCAGCCCCTTTTCACTTCACTTCTTGCGTTCCTACACGCCATTCTCTCCCTCTCTCTCCTCTATTCCTGTGTGTGTACGTGATTGTCTCAGTATTTTCCACTTTTAAACTGTTTTACTTTTCTTTACCATCTTGTTCCCCACCCTCATTGCTTCTGTTTTAGGTTTTGGTTTTGAATCATAGTTCATTTTCTTTTAAATCCATGGTCTGCATGCCATCGAATTCTTGGTTGGTTCTCTGCTATCATCACTTCTCTGCGATATAATTGCTCCGATCAAAGTTCAGTTCTTTCTTTGCTGTGTTTACGCCGCCTTGTTTTCAATCCTTAACTGGGTTTCTTTGTTCTCTTGCTTTTCCTTCATTTCCTCCAGTTTTCATTTTTTTAATCCCGCGGTTCTCTTTTGAGGATTGAAAGCTGAAGGAAAAACCATGAAGTGTTTCTATATTTTCAAGGATAAATTTAAGAACAAGAAAGGACAAGCAACTTCAGCCCCAGAATCGGGAGACCAAAGCAAATCAGATAGTTCACCTCTGAGTCGTACGGCGAAATCCTCACCATCTCCAAGAAGCATACCTGAATTGTACAAAGAGAAGGAGCACAATTTGCGAGTTTTCAGTTTTCAAGAGCTTAGAGAGGCAACAAATGGTTTTAACAGATTGCTTAAGATTGGTGAAGGTGGCTTTGGGAGTGTGTATAAGGGAACAGTCAAACCTGCCAGTGGTCAAGGTGATCCTATAGTGGTCGCCGTTAAAAAGCTCAACAATCATGGCTTCCAGGTACAATCTCTCTCTGTTTTTTCTTTTTTCCCGTTGAGAATTCCAATCTCATTTTTTCTCTGTAATTTTTGTCCTTATTATTTTTTTTAAATTCCTTCTGTTTATATTTCTAGTTTTTACTCTTTTCAATAGCCTTTTGCATTCAGTGTTGTATTTTGGTGGAGAGACTATATGTATGAGCATCATGCTATAAATTGAAAAAAATATCATGTTTTGCTTCGCTTTCAGTTCATGATCAAGATGAAAAAGATTGCTGTAAAAATAAAGAACTGAAAAAGGATGCCTTTTTTGGCGATTGACTGATGTACTGGCATACCCGTTCCTGTAACGATCACAAAACTGTAATGCGCTACAGTTTCGAGTCTTCGAATGACCTTACAGATACTAAATTCGAATTGGTTGGGGAGTTTATGTTGAAATCAAAACCTGACATGATCATGTGAAGAAATTTTTTGGCTGTCTATGCTTACACGAGACACAAATCATGTCATTTTTCTGTCAACAATGTCTTTGGCCAAGGTAGCAAGACGATTCCGTTTGGATATGCAGGAGTCCTGAGTTCCATTCTTAATAATGTTGGTAGTGATAAATTAGACTTTGTTTCTCATTCGGTGATTGCCAGTTGTATAGGATGCAAGGGAGAGAGTATTGTGAATGAGCAGAATTAAGTTGGTATTATCCCAAAATATATTAGCAAGAGAAAAAAAGCTAAGTTCAAATGTCCAGTAGACAACAATCTGCAATAAGCCAACATCTTCGCATGTCCGAAACTTGAACTTTATGAAGAGAATTAGATTATAATTAGGAAAATGGAATATTTTTCCTGGAGTTAAATTAATTGGATCCAAAATGAAGCATTCAGATCTTGGAATCTTCTATCTAGTTCTAAAATACGTAAATTCTTGAAGATACTTTGAGGGCATATATTATTTCTTCCAGCTGTACACGGTTCAAGCTGAAGGTTTTTTTTTTTGTTGGTAATTTTGATGAATATTGGCCTTCATTGAGTGTTATGCGTTTTCTTTTCTTTATTGTTTATATATATTTCTTCATTTCATTTCATAAACTACAATGAAATGATTTTTCATTTGCCACTATCCTTTTCTGATATAGGGTCATAAACAATGGCTTGCAGAAGTTCAATTTCTTGGAGTTGTTGATCACCCGAACCTAGTGAAACTTCTAGGTTACTGCTCTGTTGATAGTGAAAGAGGGATCCAACGGCTTCTGGTTTATGAATATATGCCCAACAGAAGCTTAGAAGATCATCTTTTCAAGAGAGGTCCACCCACTCTGTCATGGAGGAAAAGATTAGAGATAATCCTTGGTGCTGCTCAAGGATTGGCTTATTTGCATGGAGGAATGGAAGTCCAGGTACTGTTTAGAATGACCTAGATGAACTGAATTAATGTCCCCCTTACCTGTAACTGTGCAAAATCAAAATCTGTAGTGCTCTATGAAAGTGGAGCCTTCTTGCACTTTCATGCTTTCAAGTTGTGGCTATTGGCGTGTGTACCTTTAGGTATTGGCTAAAGGAGGAAATTTCAAGTCAAGGTCTTAAATTCAAAACCGTATCAAATTAATATAAGATTAATTGACCCTTTCTGGGCCATCAAACTGGTTGAGTCATCCAGAATTTGAGCTCCTGGTTTAGATAGGTCGTTGCTTCATGTGAGAACATTGTTTCCCTTCTCGCTGCGAATTGACAAGCCTCCAGCCCTGGAAGATGATATAACTTGGCCACTGTCCTCATTCTTTTCTGGCAGGGGATTTGATTTGACTCGTTAAAAATGCCCCATAGCTTCCGAAAGGCATTTCTGAATCTACTGTTCAGATCTCTCGTTGCATAGATGATAAGTCTCACCATTGCCTGGTTTTACACCACAGGATATTATTGTGAAAAACTCCCATGGATAAAACCTTGGCAGAACTCATTTCTGCATCCAATTTGTTGTAACTTCTTTTCCTAATGGTATCTTTTTTTTTTTTTTTTTGGGATTTGGAGAAGCTGTGAATTGTACAATTGGCATTGTGTATCTTATTTTGTTTATGAAAGACCTTAACTTTCTTGGCTTTACATTGAAAGTCTTGGTACATTTGAAAGCAGCCTCCTTTCAATTATAAAATTTTAATCTTTTTCAGCCACAATTGTACAGGTTATTTATCGAGATTTTAAATCCTCGAATGTTCTTTTGGACAAGGACTTTGAACCGAAGCTCTCTGATTTCGGGCTTGCTAGAGAAGGACCGACGGGTGATCGAACTCATGTATCCACTGCGGTGAGTAACTTTAAGACATTTATAAATGAAACCATCCCCTAATTTGTGCTCTTCATTATGTTTCTGAACCAAACATTGTAGCTGGTTAATGCAATCAACCACGAACCAAACATTATTGAAATGATGTCTGGGAAACTGAATAATAGTAGCCTGTGATTACTAGGAGAAGCCAAATTAATCTCTTCTCTATCCTTTTATTTTTTTCCTTTCCTTCTTTAGTCATATCTATTAAATCATTAATGGATTTTTAACAGCAAAGTCCCACTATTAGATCTGGATAAATGTGGCTATGCAGGATGCCTTGCCCTAACCATCAGTGATTGAGACAAAGATTCTTGATTATATTTCTAGATTGGTTTCTAGCCTTGCTTGTTTTTGTGTTGATGTGTTTTCTTGTGTCAGGTGGTTGGTACATATGGATATGCTGCTCCCGAATATGTTGAAACAGGCCATCTCACCATTCACAGTGATGTATGGAGTTTCGGCGTCGTTCTCTATGAAATCCTTACTGGCAGGCGAACGCTGGAAAGAAATCACCCTGTAAACGAGCAGAAGCTTCTTGATTGGGTGAAACAATTTCCAGTTGACAGTAAAAGATTCAGCATGATAATTGATTCACGACTCATAAATGAGAACTCTTTCAATGCAGCAAAGCAAATTGCTAAGTTGGCAGATAGCTGCCTTAACAAGAATGCAAAAGAGCGGCCGACAATGACTCAAGTGGTAGAGAGGTTGAAGCAAATAATACAAGATTTAGAAGGGGAGAACACCTCTACAAATAGGAATGCTGAATCGTCTCAATCTAGCTTGTCGAGGCGCAAACAGAACAAGGTTTGTCCATGTGTATTATTCTAATGGTCGGGCCAGAGCCTACACATCACCATACTTCACCGGCTAAACAATCTTTTGTGATTCTGGCAGGAATAAATGCTTGGATGTTGAGCACAATTGAATGGCCATATTATCAATGCACCTGAAATCCATTGAAAAACAATACCCCGGAGTTACGTAATTTTGTATATGAGTTGATCCGAATCAATCTCGACATAGCTATAGCATTCGTTTCTTGTTTTACTAGTTATCATTTTTCCTCTGTTGAGATCATGAATGTTGCGAGGCAATAAGATAAAGGCACATAGTAAATGATAGAGTGGTTTTGAATCTTGATGCCAAATCTGTGCCTGATGTAATTATAATGATTGATGCAATACGATTTCCATTGTTTCTCGAGTTTTGAACAACGCCTACAGTTGCTCGTTAAAGAGTTTCTTTTCCAGGGAAATTGAATTACCCCTCTTGCCCCTGCCAGTAGCTCCCGTCATATCTTTTCCCCTCACTGCTCTTGTAGCTTATGAATATACGAGGATCGGGTTTTGCAGAGTGATATTTTGCAGTATATTTGCTTGGATCCTGCTCAAAAGGAGCCATGGTACGTTGCTATGGTTTGCATCTGTGGCTGTGCTCTTACCAAGCAGAAGATGGAAAATCAAAGAAGAACACTGCTAATACACACATCCAAACACGGAATAACATTTGATTTGCTGGTGGGAGCCGCGCGCACCCCTCAAGTGATCCCACACCTAACTTTCAATATATATAAAATATAATTTGACCAAACAGATTATATAATGATGATTATTGCTGCTGTTCAACTTTTACATCTTATGTTTCTACAAGAGCGTATTCCCCTCGTGCTCAAAACATATATATAGAAGGTGTTTGTAAATGTGATGTAAATTGTGTTTTTATAAAATTTAATTTTTTTTGTTTTTATTAGAATTTAATACGGTTTATATGTTTTGAATTTTTTTGATGTGCTGATGTTAAAAATAATTTTTAAAAAATAAAAAAACATCATTAACATGTATTTTGACACAAAAATTTATTTGAAAAATAATCGTTACCATATTTTCAAACACATTACACGCCTAACGTTTTGTCACGAAACGATTATCAGCTAAAATAAAATCCAAATACACAAGCAAACCCCATTTTTAATTATTTATCTTTGAGCCAAAAATCGCTCACATATAAATAAGATCTTGTAATTCGATGCATTTATTTGTTTTTCATGAACCGCGATATTACCATGTGTTTTTAGATTTAGATCGATGTGAAAGTTATCCTCGTACAAAAGATATTTCTTAATGGCTGAGTCGTATGTATGCCAAGATTGACTTCCCTGGTCTTGGATGATATCTCTTTCTTGTCAGAAAACATGGCAACGAATCAGGGTTCACGTGGCAACCATATGCTTCAACTCTGCTAGTGGACAAACATATTTTTAATGTATATAAATAGTTGTTTTTTAAAATATTTTTTATTTAAATTATTTTTTATATTAGTATATTAAAATAATTTAAAAATATATAAAAATAATTTTAAATAAAAAAATTCAAAATTTATTCAATTTTCATTTAAACTACAATAATGAATGAGGTCTTACTCGATAACTGCCGCAACTGCCACGACTTCAACATGTTGCTATGATTCTTAGTTGCACAAATACATTTTTTCATATGTAAATTGGGTTTTAGAATAAGAGTATGATTGACAATGTGGTAGGAGTTGCTTTTCAAATAATTTTTTGTACCGAAATGCATGTTAATAATGTTTTTTTATTTTTTAAAAATTATTTTTGTCATCAACGTATCAAAATAATCCAAAACGTACAAACCGTATTAAGTTTTAGCAATTTTTTTTTTAATTTTATGGAAACGCGGTTTTAACCGCGTTCCCAAACGCTACCTAAATGCTTTTCACCCAAATTAGACTCTTAGAGTAATTAAAAAGTAACTATTAATAGTTACTTATTTAATAAGAAAGAAGATGTTTTAAATAAAGAATAAAATTAATGTGTTTGATAATTGATTAATTTTTTAATTTTAATAGTTAAAATTTTTTTTTCCTATCAAAGTGGCCGTGTTGAATGCTTGATATTTATAAAAGATTTTTTTATGAATTTTTATATTTTTTGATATTTTAAAAAATATTTTTTGAGAGAAAATATAAAGTTATTGTTGAGAGGCATTCTTCTCAGCAAAATCTATAAAATTTTTTAAAAAAGTTTGGGATTTAATTGACAATAATAGGGTAAACCATTAAGGCCTAAACTGAGTTTTCTCTGAAGAAAAACTCATGAAGATACGATAGCCTTCGGCTACATGAATTCATTATTCAAGTGAGAAGCATTACATTACAGGCTGGTCTAAGCCGGGTCTGGCCTGATAAATCAAGTGTTTTGAGCTCCAGCTTTGGTCATTGGAGCCCACCTCCAGCCCACATTATGTTCTTAGTTACTTAAGGCGTGCTCAACAGTTATCTGTGAATTTACTTATGTTTTTTTTTAAGAAAAAAGGAAAATCTCAAAGCATAACTGGAGAAGGAAAAGGGGAAAATAGTTCACTTTAATTCAAACAGTAGCCCACAACAGGAGTTTTCTCTGCCGTTTCCTAGGGGTGTTCACGGTTCGGTTCGGTTCGGTTTTAACCATAAAAACCAACCGAACCAAGCACCTCATATTTTTTAAATTTCAAACCGAACCGAACCGAATTCCGGTTCAAACCGAACTAGTTCGGTTCGGTTGAATCCGGTTTTGCAGCTAAAAAACCGGAAAACCTAATCATTAAATTAATGGGCTTTTTTGACTTGTTTTAATGGGCTTAAAATTAAATTGGGCTGTTAAATTTTCTTGTTGGGCTAAATTTATAGGCTTTTTAATCAAAACTCTTTAAAATGTTATAATTTGATTAATTTTGTTATAAGCTTTCTAATGAAATTAAAATATTGAAATTTTTTTGAAATGCTTAATTGCTTATAGTAACAATAAATTTGATATGTTTTATCTTACTATTTTTAATATACAAAGAAATATGCTATGAAAATTCAAATCAATGCAATATGCAAGATCAAATTTGGACACCTCAAATTAAAAGAGATGTTCACACTAAAAAAAGTTTACATTAGCAAATAGATATATTAGTAAATAGCAATTAGTAATAAATTATCATAAACATTCGGCATAAGTTGAAGAAAAAATCCGACACCAGCATCCAAAACTTCCAGCAACAGCAAAAGCCAAAAGATCCAGCAAGGATATTGCTATAAAAAAACATTAGCAAATTAGCAACATATTATAGTTTGACAATTAAAAAAATTAAAAACGCAAAATTTTAAAAGGAATTAATAAGGCAAAGTAAATTAATTACCCAAAACAATTATATTCCAAGATTGCACCAACATCATCAATATAACTTACAAATAATCAGTTGAGATTTTTAAACTTTCACCAAATTCTACAAAAATAAAAATTAAAATGTTAGATTAAACGTATGTAAATAAATAATATTATAAAATAACTACATTTAAATTTATAAAAAAAATTACCTAACTTAATTATCTCAGAATTTTCAATATAAGGCTACAAATACCAGGTCCAACTTCCGCCTAGTGTCCAGAATTTCAAAAGGCCTAGAAACCATGATATCCGAGTTCCAGTTCCAAATCCCAACTCTGTCCGTGTCCAAAATCCTCCACAGTGCCGGCTCTGCAAACAGACATTTCATCAGATCACAGCAACCCAGAACTAACGCTCCAGTACCTCGATCAACCTTATTTAAGGATAATAAAAGTTGACGCAAATATTCAAAAAATTTCAGAAGACCGCAACAACCATCTTGCACTTTAATAGACCCATCTGTCAAGTTTTATTGTGTGTCCAACATCGAGAGTTACGGCTAGAGTTATTGCCCTGTTAAAATCTTTGATACCTGGGGATGGGGCTGCCCGGCAGCTGAGATTTAGAAGTTGCTCGATACTGATGTGGGTGTTATTTTTCAGTTTTTTTATTCTTGCTTGAAAATAAATTTTATTGGAGAGTATATTTGATGCATGAATCATATTCATCGCGCCTTCTAGCATGAAATTAGATACCGAAATTTCTTGTCAGCTTTGTCTTGAGCACACAAAAGGAATAATTCTAGCGAAGGAGAAAGAAAATTATAACAGGGATTCTGTTGATACTCGTAGGTGTGTGTATATATATAGATTGTTCAAATTTTTACATCTTATAAATTTATATTTATAGCAACTGAAATCAATCTTTAATAATTTTAAAAAACCTCAAACTTATAATTAATAAAAAATAAATTTAAAATCAAACTACTTAAACTACCCGTCAATCATTATTTTGCTTCATGATTTAGGATTCCAACTCCTTACTGTCTCCTTTTATTTACAGTACTGACCTCATCCGTAGCAAAAGAGAGACAAATGATATGATTGCTGTAAACCCACTAAATAAAAAATAAAAGATGAAGATGAAATTTACCTTGTTGTTGCTGCTAAAATGAAGACGCCTGAAAGATGGAGACGGTTTCTAGGAAAGATGGAGATGGAAACGATTTCTGGAAAATAAAAATATAAAGATGAAGATGGAATAGACTTTGAAATTTAGAAAATACTTTCAAAATTCAAACCCATGAAACAAAGAATCAAAGAAGATGGAATTTAGTCATTTACCTTACTATCGTTGCTTCAATGAAGAAGGTTTATGGGAAAGGAAGATTGTGAATTAATTATTGAGGAAAGTTGGGTTTTTGTTGAAAATGGGAAGGAAGATGAAGACGGCTTTGTGATTGTAAGAGAAGTGAGATGAGAATATGTTAAGGTTAGAGAGGGAGGCCAATTAGGTTAACTTAACTATTTATAGTACTTTTTTTTTTTAATGGTTTAATGGGTCCGGTTCGGTTGGCTCGGTTTCTGGGTCAAAACCGAAACCGAACCGGACCTGTTAACATTTATGGTTTTTTAAATCGGTTTAATCGGTTTTTACTTTCGGTTCGGTTTTTTCGGTTAATTTTTCTTCGGTTTTGTCGGTTTTCTCGGTTAATAGGTTATTTTTAACACCCTTACCGTTTCCTTCTGGTAATCAATTCTAAACAATTTCTCCTCACTTTTTTTTATCTTTTTTAAATTTATCAGCTCGGAAAGTGCCTGGAGACTTAATTGTACTGCTACAACGTTGGGATTTTTACTTGCTTCCTCATCTTCTGTGTAACAGTGAGTTAAATTGTTTTCCGTGTTAGCTAATTTGTTGTTTTCTTTCTTTCTTTCTTTCTTTAATTGTACATTGTGTAATATTGCTGCTTATTATTTTTATTGCTGTTGTTGCTGCTGCTGCTGCTGTTGTTGCTGTTGTTGTGAATTTTTCATGTATAGAGGGTTCTATCTTTTTTGGTATGAAACTTGGCGTCAGAATATCCTTCTAGAGTCCTAATTCTCCATTTTTTTTCAAAATTACTTATGATGCGAGTTGAAGGTGGAAGATGAGGATGAGATGACATGGGGAATATCTTGGAATGATAACTTTGACTAAAAATCTCTTAACACAGCTTTGTGGAAGGATCTTGTATTGAGAGACGAGTGATTTCCTTCAGGATCTATTTGGAAGATCAAAGCCCTTTCTTTACACTGTCTTCTGTCTTTCTTTTCTTTTTGTATGGGAGGTGGCTTGCATACGATCCTGACTGTTAGTAATCCTACAGAAAACGGAAAAGGTGTTGGTGAAGTGGTACCATTTCTCTGAGGGTGCATCTGAATCTCTCAATCACTTGTTGTTTCACTGTTGCCCCTGTTTGGAAATTGGAGCACTTCAGGCTTTGGGGATGTTGAGTTGAATGCTTGGCTTGGTGGAGGTGTCTGTAGGAGGAAAATGGAAGTTATGAACTCGTAGTCCACTAGCTATAATTTTGTTACCAAGGAATGCGACAAAACTGCGTGTGCAATGGAAAAGAGTCTTCGCCTTCTTATAGATAATTAAGTTACAAATTTAAATTCTGGCACACGCGGAAACTCTTTGCAAGTGTAATTTATGCTACAGAGTTTATTAACCAATTATTTTTATCTAAGTTTTGTTCTCTGTAAATGGGATGGCACCCCCTTGATAGCTTTAGAATAGGTTTCTTTTTCAACAAAAGAAAAGAGAAGAAAGGTAGATATGAGTAACGATATGGAACATTATAGTATATAAGTTAGGAACAAGTTTAATGTACACAGTAGTTTAACAAAACTGAGACCTGGGAGCTTATGATTAGTCTCTGCAATGTTGATCTCTTAGGAAGTATGGTTTCATCTAGTCTTTATAAATTATTTGATATGGTAGAATGGGAAATTTTACAAACTTACATAGTTTTTAATACAAGAAAATTCTTCCCATATGATTATAGAAAAAGGTTGCTGTTCAGCAGCAATACGATGGACACATTTTTTCCCTGTAATACGATGGACACGTAGTAACTAATAGCCTGACACTCTCCTCTGAGTTATTTTATAATGTTCAAGGTCTCAGCAACTGCTTGAGATGAGTTCCATCTTGGTGTTAGGCACTTTATATGTGTTCTTGAAAATTGCAGGAATTGAAAAGCTAAGCTTTATGAATCACTCTTCTAAATAATTTGAAGCACATTTTTCATGGGACCTGAAAAGATTGCACTGCTTCGGGAGATGAATAAGATCACAATTGAATTTTAAAATGTATTTATTTAAGCAAATGTCAAGAGAAAGAAATCTGTTGACTTGATGGTGTGATGAATGAGATTGACTGATCTTAGAAAGTACGGGTCACCCTAACACACCCTAAATGATGAGTCATCTTTTAGCTGTCCATAACCTTGGCTGACAAAACATTAGCTTAAAAGAATTATTCTCCATTAGTGGCATGGAGATATAAATACAGATTTTGATTCTTTTATATAACCATCTCAAGAGTTTGGCAGGTCATGCCAAAAGTATGGTGCACATGTAAGATACTTTTTCTCTACTCTTCTTTCTGTTCTACCTATGATTCAATGAGCTATTCAGTGTCTTACATGAACGTGCACATGTCTTTGTTTTATGCCAGAGCAGCTTCCTTAGTTTTCTGAACACTCTTGTCTTTGATAAAGCCAATGTAAAGGTTAGTTCCATGGGAGTCACACTCCGATAGTTTCTCGTTCCGACCACCTTCTGACATGCTTTTAACAAACTCCACTAATTGCCGCCAGTTGTCCCCTTCAAACAACTTCTTATTCATTCTTAGATATGTAAATGCAGTCAATCCATTGCCAGATTCTGATCGACTTGTTGCCAAAACTTGTGTGTATGCACCTGCATCATACCTCTCCAATGCATTCTCCCCAGCAAGTTCAGTTCCAGCAGTCCTCGTAGCCATCTTCACTTGCCGCACTAATCCTTGTGGAGAACAATTTGCATGTTCTGGCTGTTCTCCATCTCGCATTTCCATGCAGGTGAAATTGAATACAACCCCATGTTTACTGAACATCCGTGCTATTTGTAGGTACCCATCATGGTGTCTAGTATTATAGTATCCTGCAGTTAGTTCAGCTGCATGAGACCTCGTTCTGTAATGCCAATGAATTCCTGCAACCTTTCCTGATAGTTGTGCTCCAGTTCCTTGAAATATTCCTTCTGCAGCTGCTAGGATTTTTTCGCCATGCTCTAGTAGCTTCCCTGAGTACCATTCTAAGAAGAACTGTCCATATTCAGTATTCCATGTTCCATCCCTACGGAAAAATCCAGTTTCTTCAGGAAAATTATTATACTGGCCGGAATCATGGGGTCCTCCTCGTCCCCAGTCTTTCTTTTCAAGTGCTTCAGCCGATGCTTCCAGTGAAGCTCTCATGTACTGTTCAACATAAAAGTTGTTTTTAGGAGTTAAACTTTCCATACTTAATAAATGACACGCAATCTGGTTTATTCTGATAATTTGATTCCATAAGATACATCGTGTTATCAATTGATGGGGCATTCAATCTGTTGATTGCTCAAATTGGCTGACTAGCATGCTAAAAAAATTGCAGTTTAGGATGCAACCAATTTACCTTGTCATAGCATTGGAATTCTCCAATTCCAGGAAACCTCCATGTGCCATTGGTTTCTGGATAAGCTGGGTATCTCAGCTCTCCACATGGACCCATCCCCACTTGAATTTCCTGCATTAAAAGCTGAATCAGTTTCTAAATCTTCAGGCTGTAATATCTCTACTTGTAGATAACAAGGGGGTTACTCATGATTTTTTTTTTCTCTCGAAATGGTTCTATTTTCCCTTCTATCCCGTGAGGCTCTAATTTTATATAGCATACAACTGAGTTATTTATTTTCTTTTCTCTCTCATCTTGTGGATCCTTTTCATTTCAGTTTCCCTCCGACAGTCTTGGTCAAATATAACCAAGTGGAACCTATAATCTTGCATGGATGAATGATGGTTCTACCACTGGATTAGTCACTTTCGTAGTCATTGGAATATAGATATTGCTGCAAACTTAAGTGAAAAGTGAAAAACATAAAGAAAGTTTGTTCCCTAAGCTGATATTTAGTACCGATGATGAGCTCAATGGATTGATGCTTGCAAACTAATTAGTGATGAACTTGTGCTTAATCCGTGTTTCAAGCCCCCATAGATTTTCTCATGAAAATAGAAAAATTTATTTTTAACCTCACCTAATAATTTAAATGTTTAGAGTCAGTAGTCATTTAATTATTTTCCTTTTGTTTCTAAATTTTTTTTGGTTGCTCAAAATGCTTACATAAGACAATAAAATACCTTATTTTCTTCCTCTTCCATAGATATTTGATTTCTAATGACCAACGTTAACTCTCACTTTATATTTTTCATTTCTGTTATTTGGTTGCTTCCCATATAGTTAAAACTATGCACACTTATCGAGATCTCTCTGATCTACTACCTTGATATGACATGAATTAGACATTCAGAATGATTTATTGTCATTTCCTTTGTTTCCAATCCATATGAAATGGTGGTGATTGATGGACTTGCTGTACAAAACTATGTGACATCCCTTTTTCTTTTTAAATGTTTGTATTTATGCATGTATGTGTGTGATCCATAAAGGATTTCCATGTTAGCATTCTGTTGATGCACTTTTCAAAATTCTTATAGCCATAAAACTAATAACAGTGATTTGATTGGTATGAGCATGTTCTATGATGTCTACATGAGTGTGAATAATACTTCAAGTTTGTTACATGTTGTCATTTTGTGAAGTAAATTGATGATTATCTATATGTCCAATTTACCCAAATTTCATCTCTACGCCCAAAAAATAGCACCAAAAGGTGTGATGTCTAGAAGCTCACCATAATAACATCTCCTAGGTAATCTTTGAATCTCTCGCGGAAGCTCCTCATGTAATCACTGTAGACCTGTATGGGTGTCCTTCCTCTTAGTAACGGTAACGAGTCACAGCCTAAGGAAATGTACTCAGGATTCCTCCTTCCTGATCTGTCTGTGTAGACAAGATCAGGGTTTTTGCTCATCTCTTCAAGCACCCATGGAGGCAGGGGAATGCTAAAATTTGAAGAGAAAGAAGGGATTAGTCATTATTTAACTTGTCTTTTGCCTAGTTTAAAATAGAGTTAACTAAAGAATATTAGTCAGGCTTATCAAAAGAAATTAGTACTTAACAAAGAAAAAAAATTCACTGCATGGCACTTTAAGTGGCCAAGTCTGAAAAGGTTAATAGGCTCTTAAGGAATCTGAATAATATTATTATTTGACGAATTCATCTCTTAATCTTAAATCTTAAAAGAGAAAAATATATCAAAACTAAAATTCATTGCTTATTTGTGACTTTCACCCAAAACCCAACTCCAAACAGAAAAGTTTAGGCTTTATAGTACCTGCAAGAATCTCCAACATTTCCTCCACACTGATGAAAGGACATGACTACTTGAAGCTTCAGGCCATGCTTTTGCACCATCTGCACAAGCTCTGCATACCCTTCCCAGTTGTATTTTAAAGGCCCGTCTTTCTCCACCAATCCCCACCAAGCATCCACCATTACTCCTTCGACTCCTGCACTTCTCAAGGCCATCAAGCTAGCATTCATTGCTCTTGGCTTGTTCAAGTTCCCCCCAATTGTTATTGTGTCAAGTGGCAGCATCACAAACACAGGCACTTTAGAGTCATTGCTACTACGAGAACCTGATATTGTATGTAGTTCCCCCCCGTTCTTGCTTTTCCTTCCTTCTGTCATCAAGATTTCATCGTGTGAAAGCTGGGCTTCTTGCATTGAATTCTTTGCTTGAAGACGGCATGATGGCTTTATATGCGCAAAGCAAATTGTGCCAGAAAAATCATCGGGAGTTTTGGGGCTTCTGGTGTCTTTTAGACTGATAAAAGAAGTTGAAGATCGCAGTGTTAAAGTCATTTTTCTTTTTGGTGTCTTAAGAGCAGAGGAGGGAGAGAAGAAATGTAGGAATGAATGAATGTGCCGTGTGTTCATTTATTAGAGTATCTCAGGTTCAGTTTTTTCAAGGATAAAATTTTGGTGGGCACTACTCTAAAGAGAAAAAGTGCAAACAATGAAAACTACTCTGCCACCTTTTCAATGTCGTTTTCACCATATGTGGTTGCACTTTTTTCCTTTATGTTATGCTAGAAAAAAAAAGCTCCAGTTTTTACTTTCCATCCATTGAATTAATCTTGATTGTCGGATGCTGATTCAAGGGTATGATTGGCATCTTATTGTTCAAAACTTATTTTTATGCATGATCTTTCCCACATGGGAGCTGTGAGCTAAATATTAGCTCTTTACTCTCGTTTGCTTGATAACAGGCAATTGGAATATCTTGAAGGATGCATCTGATATTTTGACTATTGTCTTTTTTATTGCACCTACCTGCTTGAAGGTTTAATCAGTTAATTGTCCATGGTTTGTTAAGTCAAATGGCTGTAAATTGCACAAGATTGCTCTAAACTCTATTTTGAAACTATTGGGTTTATTGTTTTTTCTTGCTCAGCACTTGCCTTCCAATTTCTAACGGATGCACATGGTAACAAGTTCATGGACTACAAAAACTTTTTATGATATTGGACATGCTAGTGAAGACTGCACTATATGAGCAGGCATTAGCCACTATTACTGATAGAGGGGTTTTATTTTCCCTTTTCAGTTTGGCTATAATCATGCTTATCATATCAAATCTCTGGGATTTGGTGAGCAATGGGTGGGTTTCTTTTGCCACTATCTAGCTTACCCCACAAAGTAAGTATGCATCCATTTGGCTTTATCTTCATTCCCACTTAATATGATTTTCTGTGACAGGTAAAATCTTGATTTTTTTTTTCCTTTTTAGTTTTGCACAGATTCAGATAAGAGACTGGAGGTTCCTTTTGAATAGGAAAACATGTGGCTGTAATAAGTCTCCTTTTTCATTATTCTTGGAATTCTCTGTCTGCATGCTTCAACTATTCAAAGCTTGGCTGCTTCTTTGAATTAACTATTCTCCATTGGAATTGTGAACCTCCACTGCCATGCAAGTCTTCATCAATTAGATTGAACTTGCCTTTATCTTGCATAACGTTATTCCACATTTTTGCTTGTGTGTTGAGAAATATGAATACCTTTAGATGCAATATTCATGGAGAATACCTAGGGTGTTGTCCTCTCTTCATGTGCATTTTGGTATCAAATTATCAATGCTTGGTATTGGATGGAGATCTTACACAGCATAGAGAAATAAATCAAGATTTAAAATTTAATACTAGCAATACCTGTACTTTATACAACTTAATCTGTGATCTATAAAGACCTACGTATTTTATGTGTGTTGGAAGGTTTTATCTAGATTTAATGTGTTGATTGTATCCGTCTTTTTTTTCTGTACAGGTTTACCTTTTTCCAAGTGATCTCTTCACTACATAATCTTGCAGTTTATGGTAGTAATACGTTTGTTGCTGCATTTATCACTATACAAATGATGAATTGCAAGCTCTCTCTCATTTGTATACATATAGTGATTGCTTGCTTTGTCTGTCTTGACCGCTGTGAGTACTGGTGTCATGTGATAGGTTTGCAGAGCAACCAATGCCTGTCTTGCATTTCTGAAGAGAAGTGTATTTTTGAAATTACACAAACCACACGCATACTAAACCATTCATAATTTCCTTTGATCTTTTTTTTTCAAAGTTTTACAACTTTTCTTCCCATTTGATGACGATGATGATGCTGCCTGCACATATACAACAGCATATATGTTATGTAATTTTCCAGTTTAGCATTAGTCACTGGAGCAAATTCTGAAACGAGAATAAAGTATTGGCGTGGAAGAAGCGTACAATTTGTGATAGATAGTTAACCCAGTGGGTCCTCGTTAATAGAAAAGATAATCACGAATCTCTCACACTCGATGTAGATATTTTGGTATTTATTGAAGCAAGGTCTTTTGAGCTTAGCTGTATGCTGCCTGAGTGGCTAGCCATCATTACAATTTCGTGGAGGAAGCGAGTTCTTATCTCTTCCCCAATCTCTCTGACTCACTTTCTCACGCGTCGCACACCACCGGGACTTGTGAATGAGAAGACTTAACAGAACTGGAGAAAATAAATGGAAGGGGAAGGGGGGAGGAAAGAGGTGGAACAGGAACTTGTGTAAGCCGGAGATTAACCATGTGGTGAAAATCAAACATGAAGACGTGGGCCTCCAAGTACAAAACATACTTGCAGTTTTAGGGCACAAACTGATAATACCAACAAAGAGTCTGTTTGGCAGTGTGGTGGCAATTGTTTTTCAAATAACTTTTCGTGCTGAAATATATGCCAATGATGTTTTTTTATTTTTTAAAAATTATTTTTAATATCAGCACATCAAAACGATTCAAAAAGTACAAACCAAATTCAATTTTAACAAAATTTTTTTTTTTTTCAAAATTTCAGCAAATACAGGTTCAAACTCACTACCAAACGGTCTCGAAATTTCACATTATATAGAGGTTCCGGGTCTTGACTACTGAGAAAACATTGCACCCTGAAGTTTGTAATTTTGTGACAATCATCCAAGGGAATTAGCTCCATTCTGCTTCTGGGTTTTAAGCATAACTTCAGCTGCAGTCCCTCCCAATGATATGCCTGTCGTCACCACGAGGCTCTGATTCACATCCGTTGAATTTTGCTATAAAAATAACGGTGGGAATTTATTTTCCAGGCAGAAACTCCGGTCCCGGGCAACTCCTTGCTTTCCTTCAGGGTAAATTTGACAGCTCCGTGAGATAGGTGGGATTAACTTTAATTGGCAGTGTCGGTACCTCACTTGTATCTCATGGAGAATCAAGTTTCAAACATCATCTACAGAATAACAGGATCTTCTTATATTCTTCTTTGGAGATGGATGGAGACTGAATTTGGACGGGAGGAAAAGACCCTATTTGCTAACACTTTTTCTCGCTGGCGCATTGAAGGTACTATTGTCGTCTTCCCTGCCAATCGGTTCGAGGGCCCCCCGCAAAAGTTCAAAGCTCACACGCTCTTCTTTCTTTGCTTGACGTGGTTCTCTAATCTCCATTGCTTGAACGTTACCATTGAAAACGCCTGGCAGCCTTGTTAAGTGGCAATGCCTTGGAGTGCAAGTCATATATCAGCCTGTTTTAAGAGACTTATTAGCTCCACCCTTTTAATTTGTTTTAGGGAGCAATGAAAAGAGCAGTTGCTGACTGCTACGGCGCGTCAAAGCACGACCAAGTGTGAATATAACACAAATGGGGACCTTTTCTAACTAATAACAAGTCCTCCAAAATTGGGCTGGTAGACAATGACTTGAGCCGCGTTTAAGTTGTGTCCAGAAAACACAGATATTTCTGTGGTGGAGGCTATAACATGGTTTTGGGATCTGGTCCTGTATCTTCTTCATTTACACAGTCAAACTCCCCTTCAAGCACAAATACAGGGGAGTCGTGGTTAGCTTGTTAGTTTGTAGAGCATAAGTTAACCGAGTCACAAGTCGGCAGTCTGTCTACTGGTAAAAAAAAAAAATATTAATGAATTTTTTACTTGAGTTTTTATCAGATTTTATTCTAGTATAATAGTCAATTCTAATTTTTTTTTTTATTAGATTGGATCAAGCATCCTTCTATTTTTTTTAAACTCAGTCTAAGCTATAAGTTGGCAATGTCTTGAGTCAACTATTCAAGCCAACCTTGGTATTACAACTAAAGTTATTATACTTTATTAATTTCAAAACTCAATGTAAAATATGTTAAAAAAATAATATACAAGTTTGACAGTAATACATATTAATGGTATAATAATTTTTTTTTATATTTTTCCCATCTTGTTCACCATTAACCAAATATGATACTTTTTAACTTGTTTTTCCTTGTACTTCACTAGAAAACACAATTCTATCTTCATTTCTTATTCCATCTTGTTTTTTTTATTCTTATTCTACTCGTCTCTTGTATCCAAGGATAGTAACCATAAATGCATAACTGGAATCTTTTGCTCATGTCTATTTGTAGAAAGTCTAGCTTGTTTGTCTAAATAGATTAAAGACGGTATCATCCCGCAATCTTAAAAAAGGAAAAATGAAAAGATAAGGGAGGTAAAACAAGAGATCCATCCATTTCCGTGGAAGGGCATTGCCCAGATACCACACTAATTTATTAGTCTTACATTTTGTTTTTAGGGTTGTGGATTTAAATGTGTCTGTTATTCTGTGTTTTTATTCTACTACTAATGGCTCAATATATCAAGTTTGTGTCAAGCTTAATTGTACTACAATACATAATGCATAATTTTAGTAGTATTGCCTAGTAGACGATGGGTTGCACCACCGGAAGTAAAAAAGTCATCTCAAAGGAACTCTTACAAGATATTTCATGGATGCTTTGGAACTTCTCCTATCATGGAGGTTTCTGAATTCTAATTGTTGATATTTTGTAACAAAGTCCTATTTCATAGCTTCTATATTTGTTCTTTTCAAACGTCATTTCCAACTTCAAAAAGTTTATGTAAGCCATTTAACCAACTCAATCTTGAATTGACATAAAAAAATATGAATAAGAAAAAAAACCAATTCATAGTAAAATTTGCTGCTAAAAATAAAATCTATCAAAGAAATTATTAAAGGATAAAAAAAGGAAACATGAAGAGAATCTTTCAACAATAAGAAGATTTCCTTTCCAAGCGAATTTCAAAGGAAAAACGGTAGTACTGAAAAATAAGTATCTACATGCCATGAGAAATTATAAAATTAGCACACAAAATCAAAACAATTGGCAAATTAACATAGAAGCAAAAAGTTTTGGTGAAATAACACATTTTTATCTTGTTGTGCTTCAGAATAGCGACAAGGTGAAACTCCAACTATCTGGCTCAACCGGTCGAATGGTTTGTAATGTTCAATGAAACTGATCAACCGGTTCAAAAAATAACAAGAAAAATCCCAAAACTGCTAAAATTAGAGGGCCTTGACGGGATTTTTAATATCTAAAGATCTGAAGGTTCGCGTAACAATGCAATGATTACTATAGAGAAAACGACTCCTGGAAACTCTTGTAAAAATTTATGCGCAATCCAACGGTCGGATAAAAAATTATAGTCCTTTTGAATTGTTATTCTGGTCTGACATGACAAGACCTTTTCTTAAACTAGACATGTCCCACTGGTCCATAAATACATATGTTAGGCCATTCACATAATCTATTTGGATCAAATTCTCATTTAGTTATGGTAAACTAACACCTAACTACTTAGAATCACTTATTATTGCAAGCTCGACTACATCATTGACATTGAAAAATAGAGGATAATTATTGTGTTAACAATAAATTTTTAAGATTTTAATTGGAGTCTATTTTTAAGTCTATAAGAAGTTGGACAAATATGTATATTTTGACTCATAAAATATATTTGGAAGAAAAAATTCATTAAATTATATTTTTTTATGAAACGGTTGACCAATTAATACAACCGAATCTAACTGGTCAACTAATTGAGTTAAATAATTGGACCTTGTCATATTTCAAAAGCGCAACAAGATAAAAATGTGTTATTTTACCAAATATTTCTCAAATCGTATTATTATGCAAGATCTTTAAAAAAATAGTTCTAATTTTAAAAAATATCATACATGTGATGTAATGGGCATGTTAAAAAAAGGCTAGAAATCCTAGTTGTTCGGGTCGGCCTGAACAACTAGACATCTATCTCAAACAACCATAAATACAACCAAATCAATCTTTCATCAAACAGACCTTAAAGCATTTGTTTGGCTCACAAAACAAGGTTATGTTACGCAGTTCAAAGAAGCAATATGACACAACCTTATTACTTGTTTTAGAAGTGATTATCGCTTGTAAAAAATCACATGTATATGTCTTCTAATTGCTTAATGTCTCGATGAAATAAAATTCACCGTGTAGTCAGATATTTCTATGATTGCATGCATGGTATGTACTATTTTTATTGGTTAGGAAAATCACCACACCCATTTATCATTAGGAAAGCCATTGCTCCATATCCTCTCATTGTTAGGTGAGCTACAACTGCTCCTACTCACATCGTCAAGTAAATCATATGATCTTAAAAGGTCAGGTGTATACACCACCATCCACACAACAAATAATTCAGAACATCCTCTTCACCATTATACAAAATCTTTTCTCTTATATCTCTCTCTCTATTTTTCTTCTCATAATTTACTATTTTAACCATAAAAAAATCCTTTAATTATACAATGACTTGTTTTGCAGGAAAAACATTTAGCCCAAAATTAATCATGGAAAGCCTGATATCTCTTTGAAGGTTCAACGACTTGAAAACTGAAAAGTGAAATCTTTGAGAAAATTAATATGGATACCCATATCTAGAGTTCCAATCATGTTAAGTTTGAATTCTGAAAACAATGCATCTCAATGCAACGCATGAGATGGTTTCTAATTTCTAGTTTAATAAAAAATTAAATATATCATTCATTTAAATGACCCTAAAATTCCCTAAAAAAATCACAAAATACCATAACCATGTTATTACAGTTCCCTATTTTAATTATAAAATATTTATTTTTAATAATTAACTATAAAAAAATAATTATGTAAAATATATGGCAATTTTGGTTCAGAAATAATAGCATTATAAAATATGATTAGAAAAAGTTAAGAAATATTTTTATTTCAAATAAACCCGTATTTTAAGCATATTGAAAGGCCATATTACGATGGCCAGAGTTACCAACTCATCGTCTTTTTCAAATTCCTTAATTTTACTATTAATTCAAATTAATTTATTAAAAACATATGAAATCATTTTCAATGGCTTCCTATTAATAGTGGAGGCACTTCATCAAAAACAAGTTGTACAAAACTCAATTTAGATGATCTTCCTTTATATTTGGGGCTAAGAAAGAAAATTTCTGAATATCATCCTAATGATATAGACAAAGTTCGAAGAGCCTACTAGCAAAAAGGTATTTGTCAACCTCATGATTATAATTTTCCACAAAGAAAGATTGGGAATATATGTCGATGATTTGTCCCAATTTGGTTAAAGAAGTATGGTTATTGGTTAGAGTATAGTAAGGCTAATGATTCAATATTTTGCTTATGTTGTTATCTCTATAAACCAAATATGGGAAATCAAGCAAGTGGTGATTATTTTGTTGGCATAGGATTTAACAGTTGGACTGATAAAAAAAAAGATTTGAGATTCATGTTGGAGGTTCTAATAGTGCTCACAACCAAGCCTGGAGAAAATACCAAGATTTGATGGATCAACGACAACACATTGAAGTTATTTATGCCAGAATTTCAAATCAGGCTCAAAAAGATTATCAAACCCAATTAACTGCAATTGTTGATTGTATTCGTTTCCTTTTGTGTCAAGAACTAGCATTTCATGGTTGTGATGAATATAAAGATTCAAAGAATCAATGAAACTTTCTTGAACTTCTATGGTTTCTTACTAATCATAATCAAGAAACCAAAGATGTTGTTTTAGACAAATATCCTGGTAATTAAAAAATTATAGTTTATGACATTCAAGAAGATATTGTACGTGCTGCTGCAATAGAAACCACCAATATAATCTTGAATGATCCTGATCGTGAGTTCTTCGCTATTTTAATTGATAAGTTTCATAATTTATTAGTTAAAGAGAAAATGGTTATTATTCTACACTATGTAAATGTGAATGGATGTGTTATTAAATGCTTTTCTTGGCATTGTGCATGTTAAGAACACAATTGTTCTACCATTTAAGGAGGCAATTAAAGCATTATTTGCCAAACATTGAATTAGTATATCACATCTGCATTGACAAGGCTATGATGGAGCTAGTAACATGTAGGAGAATCCATCCACATATTATATTCATTGTTTTGTCCATCAATTGCAACTAACACTTGTTGGTGTGGAAAAAAACCATGCTCATATTACTTTTTTATTCAATAGGGTTTCTAGTTTGACAAATATTGTGAGAGACTCATGTAAGAGAAGAGATATTTTTCATAAGAAGCAACATAGCAAGATAGTTGAAGCATTTAATAATGGTGATATTTCAAATGGTTGAGGTTTACATAAATAAACTATGCTTTGAAGAGCCAATTATACACATTAGGACTCACATTATAGATCTTTCGTAAATCTAATTATACTGTTTGCCTCCATTACTGATATGTTTGAGGTCCTTGTTGAAGAAGGTGTAAATTCAAAACAAAGGGGTGAAATTTTTGCACTTCTCAACTCAGTACAATCTTATAAATTTGTTTTCAATTTGCATTTGATAGAGAATATAATAGGTCACAAATGAATTATCTCATGCATTGTAAAGAAAATATCAAGATATCTTTAATGCGATGACTTTAGTTAAAGTTTCGAAACAAGATCAAATGATGAGGGATGACAGATGGGAATCTTTAGTTGATGAGAGTTCTTCCTTTTGTGAAAGACATAACATTGATATTCCAAAAATGGATGATATGTTTGTCATTCATGATCAATCAAGATGTATTACTTAACGATTAACAAACTTGCATCATTACTAAGCTGAGTTGTTTTATACAATAATTAACATGAAACTTCAAGAGTTTAAAAATTATTTTACCGAGGTAAAAACAAAGTTACTTCTTTGTATTGCATGTTTGAATCCAAAAGAAGCTATTCACACTTTTAATAAGCAAAAGTTGATTTGTCTAACTCAATTTTTACTCAATTTTATGTATTTGACTCTAATTTTATCTATTTAACTTCTTCACGGTTGAGCTTGTAGCAGTTGATAATCAACTTAAAACTTGGATTATTGACATTATATTTTTATTATAAGGAGAGATCGATGGTAGTTGAATAAAATCAAAAAGCAAAATGACGTGTAATTAACAATCCTCATTATAATTAATAACAATAATCTCTCTTTTTTTAAAATAAAAAAAAAAAATTAACATGAAATTAGAGTGTCCTTCAAAAAAAAATTTAAGTCACAATATTTTATTTAGATTTGATTTCCAATTTGGATTTGATTTCCAACCTACATACATCTACAAACAGGTTAAAAGACTACATTTTAAAAAAATTCATATGTATTCTTTTTGTTAAAGATTCTGAAGAAATCAAGGCAGATTTGAATCTGATCTGAAGCTGATTTATGGGAAATGAATATAGAAAGCCAGATTTTCTTTCCCACAAATCATGCCCAAATAATAACACCTATTTATGTATAGTTAATAGCCTTCCTAATATAGATTTATAGATATTGTATATAATCAGGAATATATTTTGAAATAAGATTGAGAAGTAAGAATTCAAGAATTCTCCACATGGTATCAGAGCTTTGATGACTAAGTGGTCATGAGTTCGAATCTTAAAATTAAGCACAAGGTAAAGTGGGTCTATGCAAGTTTCAAGTCCAAAGGGCTTTCATTTAAGAGGATGTGATGTGTTAGAGAATAATATAAATTATATCCTAGAACCTCACCTAACAACTTAAACTATTGGGTTATGATGGTTCTTACCAGGTCTGCAAACTAAAAAAGGCACCCTGTGGACTAAAAAAATCACCTATAACCTGGTTCGAATGGTTCACACAAGTCATGATGTCAATTGGATATCGACAAAGTCAAAGAGATTATACTTTGTTCATCAAACACTCCATTTCAAGGGGAGTTTCTATTCTAATTGTTTATGTTGATAACATTATAATAATAGGTGATGATCTTGTAGAAAAGGATATATTGAGACGAAGACTTTTTGCAGAATTTGAAATCAAAAAGCTGGGGAAATTGAAATATTTTCTTGGTATAAAAATAACACATTCAACAAAATGGATTTTTATCTCTCAACAAAAGTATATTCTGGACCTTCTAAAAGAGACAAAAATGGTATACTGTAAACCATGTGAGACACCTATTGACCTAAAGCACAAACTTAACAATGATGAGGAAGGAGTCACAACTGATAAGTGACAATACTAAAGGCTAGTTGGTAAGCTGATCTACTTAGCCCACACTCATCAAGACATTGCCTATACAGTGAGTGTGGTGAGCCAATTCATACATAACCCGAACACACCTACAAGCAGTTTATAGACTTCTTAGATACTTAAAGTCTACCCCTAAAAAAGGAATCTTGTATAATACACATGAGAATTTGAAACTTGAATGCTATACAGATGCTGATTATGCTAGTGCCTTAATAGATAGAAGGTCAACATCATGTTATTGTACTCTGCTAGGAGGAAATTTTGTGACATGGAAACGCGAAAAACATAATGTTGTTTCAAGATCAAATATAGAAGTAGAATTCAAATTAATGACACTTGAAATTTGTGAGTTACTATGAATAAAGATTATCCTAAAAGATTTAAAAATCAAATGAAAAGAACTGATAAGATTGTACTGTGACAATATGTCTATCACTAGAATAACACACAATCCAATGTAGCTAAATCTATCATTAGAATAGCACACAATCCAATGTAACATGATAGAACTAAACATGTAGAAGTGGATAAACACTTCATCAAAGAAAAAAAAAATAATGAAGTGATTTGCATACTTTATGTGCTTACTTGGAAACAACTTTGCTAATATACTTATTAAAGTTGTGCAAAATCCTTCATTTAAAGGTATCTTAGACAAGCTGGTAATGAAAAATCTACATGATATAAACCTGATTTATAAAAAATAAATATAAATAGCCAAATTTTCTTTCCCATAAATCAGGTCCAAATAATAACAATTATTTATATATAGTTCTTAGCCTTCCTAATATAGATTTTTATAATCAGGAATATATTCTGAAATAAGATTGAGAAGTAAGAATTCAAGAATTCTCAACTTTTATTTAATGCTTTTTGTTATTGTTTTGAATTTATCACAATTGCTTGCTTTCCCTCTGTATTTGTAACAATCTTAACAGAGCTGTGTTTTATTTTTGGCCAAAACCACGTTTTTTAGACCTTGAGAATATACAAGGCTACACTATGCGTGCCGAAGGGATCATAATCCAAAACAATATCCAAAGACGAAGCAGATAAGAAAAAAAGCGGCCACTTGGATGTTCATGCAAATTCACTCTCTCGTCGTGCAATTGTTCATGTACACGCTGTTTCTCGATTACTGAAAATTCACAAATCACCTCCTTGGTATGAACGGACACCCCCCTGTTGGGAGCAAGAGTCACTATTTTGGAAAACTTAAAAAATGTCCCTTGTATCAAACAGTCTCTATTGCAATTGTATTTACTGCCAGAAGAAGATGTGGTTCACTGAGGTTCTGATAATTGTACCCGAGTCGGAAGGTTATCAGCCACCCTCATTGGCTTCCAATCAGATTCTTCCCTTGTCTGTCTAAGAGCAACAAAGTGAAGGGCATCGCTCCTGACCTGATAAATATGACAAGCCCATGGGTATGAATCTGGAGCAGACCAAACTTTCTGCTCTTCAAATTCTGTTTCCTCCACCAGTGACTCCGCTACACAGTATACCGAACAAGGTTCTGGCTCCTCAAAGTCAGAAACAGCAACACATCCAGGAGATACATATCCTTCTGGAGCCCGTGGATGCCAAACAGATACCGGAGCTTTGTAGTCATCCTGACAATTCCTCCACACCTGCAAATCTCCAGGTTATGCATATTTTATGGCAAATGATTGCTCATGTTCTACTCATAGACATCAGAATTGGTTGCTATAAACTTGAAATGCATGGAATACCATAACAAACACAAAATTATTAGCCATTCTTCAATTTCTTTAGCCAAACCCCTTTGTTAACCAATAACAAGAAAAATGCCACCTACCTGAATGGGTTTGCACTTTGAACAAAAATTGAACCCCCCCCCTAACTCTCTTGGATCAATCAAACCACAATTAAGGATGTGATATTTGGCTTAATAATGAGTTGGAAGCAGGAAAAACTACATGCAAGATATTACTTCGCAGAAAAAATACACTCTTTAAACGAACCAACTCATGCCATATGGGCTTTGTCCCCTTAAATCTTCACCTTTTTTAGCAAACAATACCTTCACTAGAATCTGACCAAGCCAGTTGTAAGATTCTATAAAATAGGGCTCACACTTGGTGGATAATTTTTGTTAATGAAATGGATGGAAGATTCTTACCAGGTCATAACCCAGCGGAAGTGCAAACAGTCCGTCAGTGTTCCGATAAACAGCAGCCACGTTAGGAGGATGGCCACCAACATGAGCTATGTCCCCAATGGAGATATACCTGCAAGGGAAGTGACATTTCTGGTTCACAATAGACTGAAAAAAATAACATCATCTGAAGGCAAAAACTGTAAAACATGAAGGGTAAGAAAAGGTGGCCTCTTGAAAACAACAATTTTATATGGAACATCCTGAACAGACAATAAAAAGCAGTGTTAATTTAATTCAACTTTCAGTCATCTATTTCATGTTTCAGTTTTGTGATAAAATTTGTTAAAATCTTTCACTTTAACAAAGCATTACTCAAGAAAATATGGTTCCCGGGAAATCAATACCAAGACACCCCAGCCCCTTCCAATGTCCTTGCATGGAAGCTCACCATTAACAACAAAAATAAACTCTTGAATAAGAATAGAAAGAAACTGCAACCACACGTTGCATATCAATTTTTCATTTACTGGGTATATGATATCTCAAAAGGGAGTTTATTATACCTTGTATTTCTCATCCACAATGAATTATGGAGCACGAAATCTTAGTTACCCATTTCAACAGAACAATGTTCTCTATTCCTAAACAGAGGGTTGAAATAATTATTAAGCAAACACCTAATAGTTTGATGTAACCCACATTGTAAGATGTTGAAGTGTGACATGCTGAAGTAGCAAGTTGAAGAAAACGGCTATTAGTGGCAATATGGGATTTCCAAGAATATAAAGTAAAAACCAGAATTACCCGTCTGGACAAATGGGTCTCCAAATGCTACATATTCCACCGTCTTCTATAACCTGAAAAACCAGGTGAAGTTTTGCATTTATATGCAACATGGACAAATTTAAAACAACAATCAGGCATAGCTTGATAATTTAGAAGCACCTGCTTCCTATATAGTTTGCACCGGCCTTTAGATTCTTGTTCACTGCTCCAAATCTTCAAAAAGTTGATTGCATGTTTAACAAATCTCCCTTCATCAGATGCATAATTTGATGAAGATAGCTCTCTTGATTTGATAATAGCTTTATTTGGATTATGTGGTTCTCTACCATCAGCTTCACTCCAAGCAAAATAGACATGTCTCTGGCTTGAAGGAACCTAAACAGGCAAAACACAATCAGAATTATGTATATGCAGTCTAACATTACTTCTCAATTTCAATGATTTTTTTAACAAAATTAATGATTTACACAAGACCACCTTTAGAACAAGGGTTTTCATGTCAAACTTGTATGCTTTCCACACCCTACGTACAACTGAACAGATCTTAGTAGCTTGGGCTTCCGTGTCTTCTGATTCTTCTCCAACATTGCACTTTATGACCCGGACAAAATTTTCCGATCTCTTAAAACTCTTAAGATGGAGGAGCAAGTGAGAAGGTTGGTGACAGCCTGCTTTTGCCAACTCCAGGGCCATAAGCTCTTCCCATGCCACATCCCACATGATTTTGGAAGGTTTCTTATCTATCTTGTCTAGATCAAAGCACTAAACACAAGAGGAGAGAAACAGAAGTGTGTCAGATTAGCATGATAACTAGGAAGGACGTTAAATATTAAGATGACTAGCAAGCAATGAATTAAGATTCATGAGACAAACCCGCAGCAGCATGACTCGTTTGTTCGTCACTAGAACAATCTTTTGATAAGGAACGAAAAAATGGTCTTTATAGTAATCAGAAGATGCAAATTTTGAGGGCTCCTTGAATATTTCAGTACAGCCAAAATGTCGACTTGCTTCAGCAAGGTAAAGTATCATCTGGGAACCAAAATAAGAAAGTTAAGAAACATATCAAGAATTGTGTTAGCAAGTTTTCCTCATTAGATAATCCGAGCACTAGGACTAGGACACTTCAGATTTAATTTATAGACATTTAATTGCGAGTTCTGACCATCCTCTCAATAAGCTTCATGCAGGACTTTAATTCCATCAATTGGATGAAAAGTTCTACCTCCTATTTTTTCAATCTGGCAATGGGAGAAAAGGTTATATTTTGGATCTCCCTCGCTCACACATGAAAATGCATGTTCCTGGCCACCATTAAATTCCTCTCAATTCTTTCAAGAGACAGTCCGCCCAGTGAACAGTAATTTATGGTGGCCATGACAATTATGACCTTGCTGAGACGCGCTCATGTTTACTATATTCAGATTCTAGACTGGTAGATCATGTGAACTGCATACATAAATAAGCACAACATGTGTAACACTCCTACTATAATGAACAGGCGGGCTAAATTAGAATGATATGCGATCTCCAAGTGGAAATCTAATTTTGTGCTTAAATGTTTTATCTTGTGAGTGTTGATCATTGAAGTAACAGTAAAGATGATACTTTTTCACTCCATATCTTCATTATATTTGCGTAAAATAATCTGTTTTTCAGTACAAAGATAGTCAGACAATGCTCAAAAGTAGAAAAAGGAAAGGAAGATACCACAACGACAAATTCCAAAAACATTTACATATAGGTTACCACTTAACTTTGCAATAAAAAAGACTAGTTTGATTCCTGTGCTACGCTGTAGGATGAAGCATTTTTTCTCAACGCAAAAGGAGTGTTGGCATTAAAGTTTTTTACCATTAAGAAAATTTTTACTGCAAACTGAGTTTATACATGCATTCAATAAAATAAATCGAGAATTATATATGCTAATAAATGATAACAAATTTGTTGATTATCGACCTAAAAGCCTCGACTCGGAGTAAGCTAAGATAAAAATGTTATTTCTTGAAAAAAAAAAAAGCTAGAATATTTCTTTCAGTTTGTAATGGGTCTCAAGAGTTTTATTAGTTTGAATCAATAAAATTAAATTTTATTTTGTTAAATTGAGCATTATATAAACATCAAAAGTGCTCATGATCTCAAAGGCCTAACAACCAGAGAGCAAGCTAACCAAAAAAAAAAAAACATCAAACTCAATTTCAAGTCAACTTAATATTGAAAGATTAAATTGGGAATAAAAAAAAGTCGAGTGACAAAAAATTAAATAAAAAAAAAAGTCTTGACTTAATGCGGGTAACTATTGCCACCGATAGTGGATTGTCATTCTTCTATGTTGTATTTTCATCAAAAAATATTTCTTCCATCTCGTATTGCCTCGCGTGTTTATTATTTTAAACACCATTTCATGGTCTAACAAATATTACTTTTGTGAAACTGTATAACAATTATTAAATGAAAAGCAATAGGACCCAAAAGATAAAGAAAAAACAAAGATGCAGGTGAAAAAAAATATTTGAGGTTAATTAAATGGGAAGCAAAAGGACCCAATTTAAAAAAAAAAAAAAAACAAAACTTTGGAATGACAAAAGGAAGAGTTGGGGCTATTCATTGTTCATATGAACAGTGTTTCCACCCCAAGTTTTTAATTGTATTGATAATAAGCATAGAATATGATAGTTTTCAAGTCGTGTTCTATAGCTAATGCAAAAGGTAAAATTTACTAAAAGCATAATAAATTTTATATCTCTGAAAGCTTCAAATTTATTTTTTTTAATCTGAGACACCTAGCCAATATCATCATGCAGAGGTTATCAATTTACTTAAATGGTGAATAACAAAGTCCTCCACCACCCCTTTTCTTTTCATTCTAACATGTTTTCATTGATAAGTAACACCAAGTAATATTGAATCCACCCATCCACCCATTTCATTCTAGCATACACAAGAATTATCACCTTGTCAAATATTCCAAACTGTGTCAAATATTTTAAATCACTTTAAACTTGTCAAAGGCTTATGAAAGTGAAACCTAACAATTTTAAAATCTATAACGTCTGATAAATTTATTTTCCATGATCTATAACCTTTCATTCTACTTGGCTAAAGATAACAAACTCTCTCACAACAGCTTTAAATATAAGCAATAGAAACTGTACCTGACCAGAAGCCTCTTTCTCAGAATACTCTCTCAGAATACCATCAGCACAAATAGCCCGTGGGTTTCTGAACCTCTGGGGAGTGGTCTTGTTATTAAGAGCCCCTAAACATTTTGAGCAACTAGCACCTATTCCATCAACAGTCAAGGAGAAAAAATCTAGTGCTCCACTAACTGGTTGCACAATAAATCCTACGAAGGCACGCCCCAGTCCATGAGCCAGTCCTAAGAATCCATTCTGTCTGGCACTCTCCACAGGCTTTGTCAGAACTCCAGATACCCCAAAGGCAACACCTTGTGCAAAAGCTTCTGTTCCTTGAATAATTCCATCACCTACCCCAGTGATTCTTCGTGACCCAACCTGTTTGAGTGCCAAGACCTTGTTTACAATTCCAGAATACACAAATAAAGTTTCTTGATGAAACAAAGTAAACACGCACCTGCTTCGAGCGTAATTGAAGAAACTGTCCATCAGTTGAAAGCTCGGCAAACCCTTTACTAAGAGAAGACAATGTGGAACTTGTCATACCAAGTACATCTACAGAAAATATCAGATGTAAAGGATTATGTATCAGATCTCTCCAAATACGATTTTGAATGGCAGGAGCAATGGAACTCTTTCGCATGAACCTGTCCCTATGCATCACTCTCCTTAGATGCACCTGAATTGAAGATATCAAAATGTTATATCTCATTTCCCAAAAAGCGCTGCAGTTTATCTTCATGTTATTTGAAGACAGAAAATCTTGCAGCTTACAATGAGAAACAGTTGACTTGGAGGTTACCACTACTTTTAATTAAAAGTCAATCATCCAACCTGAATTTTGAGTGCATTTCCAACAGCAGACAGTATTGGGCTCCATACACCTAGAACCCCATGAGGTCTCTGAGATGGTTCTGTCTCCAGGGAAACCTTTAGCCTTATTTCTGAAACATCAATTAACCTGTAAAGACCATAAAGGGAGAAGATTTATAGCTTTGAATCAAGTCCAAAGAACATTCAAAGTATAGAAGATTCAATGGGGAAGAACGAAAACCTTTTCACTCTACAAAAATAAACATGTATGCTTGTGAATACCTTGCATGATTGTGCTAATATATGAATGGTAACTACAGTTGCACTGGCTTATCACATCATGACATTTGTGAATGGAGTCAAATTTGCTCTACTAAATCAAAAGCAGCCAGCAATCCTCACAAGAATTTTCAATAGCTACACAGACTCATCAATTCAATTACAGTAAAGGATATATGATAAGTGCAAATATTAGGGAAGATTATCAAACCTATGAAGTGATGACCCCAATTGAAGTAATAGGAACCATGAGTTTTACAAAAACCACACCAAACATGAATAAACAGACACCAATGCTTTGAAACCAGAGTCCAATATGATTGTTTTCTTGAACAAAAGAGAATGTGAAGGGTAGATAAATGACTAGTAATTTTTAATGAGTTCAGTTACGGGAAAAAAAACATATTTGAATGTGCGCACGTGTTAGCATTGGAAAGAGGCCAAAATCAGGAAAATATCAGCAAAACCATCGCTTCATCCTCTTTTCCCAACAAAGAGTTTCACACCCCTAAATTTAATACACATCAATGTTATATGTGTTCGAATATCTAGTTCAAGATGGCCAACACTTCAGACATCAAAATAAAAAATGCACTATCAGATATCAGAAGATACAGGTGAAGAAACTAGAAATTCCAGGCAACATAGACTCCTAGGCAAAACTAAGCCAAGACTTTTAGAGTAGAAAACGTAAATCAATTTCATTCAGCATTGCAGTAACAATGCACTCTCCCACTTGCAGCTATGATGGGAAATGAAAATCTCACCCTATATGTATCTCTGGATCAACTTCTGAGACATTAGAACTTTGGGGTACACGATCCAGCTGAAGATTGTTATAGAAATCCACCAATGCCCAGATAATTGGTTCATGAATATTAAGCCTCCAAACCTTATCAGTAACCTAGCATGTCCATGCAGATATTAAATTAGATCATACTGTTCTCCTAAGCACAATATCATATACATTTCAAGTATCACTTTCACAAAGCATTACCCGTATATATAAATGCGGGTAGACCTGGATGCCATCAGTGCTCTCATTGCGTATTGTAACAGTCGTCTTAAATACAGGATGATGGGTATCAGTGGTCTGGTCAGGTGCCAACAGCACTGGCATCAATGTTAGAGGGAGTTGATTATCAATCTGCAAATTACCTAGTATGAGCTTGAACCTGCCACAAATGCACAAATTCAGATCCTTTAGTTCAAGCACCAATTTCAATATGAGGAGATTCAAGGGGTGTAAAGTTGGAAGATATTTAAAGGTTTCTGAGGTTATGCTAATTTGTATAATCATGAAGATCTACAGAAACACAAAAATTGAAAGCAATTTTGCCCCCTCTCTGGTCTCCCCCCAGATTCAAAAAATCCATTTAATTTATTAAAATGATTCACATAAATACAGCAAGTGATGTCAATAATTGCACATGGAAAAAACAACAATTTTTGAACATCATGAGAAATACCTGCTTGTAGACCCACCATCATAGCCAGTTGAATATGATACAAATACTCTCTCCAAGTAAATGTAAGAGAGCTCTTTTGGTCTATGATCCACAACAGAAATTCCAACCACTCCCAACTCGACAATAAGCTCTATAGGCGCTGCAGCATTTTGCATCGCGCTCTGCACATGTGAGGTTCCCCAGTTTCCAGCAGGTGTCAGAGACATGCTTTCTTCACGTGAAGTTGAACCTTGATAATTAGTGAACCTCCCAACCTTGACATCTCCCATTTCTACAACATGAAACTGCAATCCTAATTCAGCATCTTCTGCAGAAGATATCCCAGTCCCTTCCATATCAAGTTTCCAAATACTATTTCTACCGTCACTATCAACCATGGCATCAACAATTTTTTGACCATAAGGATCTTCCCAAGCAAATTTCTTTGTTGAAAGAGGTTCCAACTTAATCCAGGCAATGTCTCCAAACCCAGATTGCCGAATGCTTATAATCTTGTCACTTCTGTTCTCAATTCTGTTAAATGAAAGTTGCAAGTCAGCCACAGCATGGATAGGTGACATATGTGCAGGTGCTTTGAGAAATGCAACATAACTACCTGATGGGACCATCTGATGATCCGGGGCGGAATACAACTATAAAACGTGATCCTTCTTCATATCCTCGTATTTCTGTCCTAAAAAATCTCCAACTATGATTTTGACCCCTCAAAACCAGAAAGATAGTGTCCTCTTTTGAAATTTGAACTGGAAACGACCATTCTGTATCTTGCAGCCGAACCTGGAATCGCGAAATATGTAACTTGATCAGAAAATAAATATAGCTCACCACACTATTTAATTAAGTTTTAATTTCAAATGTGCTGGTTTGAAAATTATGCACTCCCTTTAGTGAGGAACACAAAATCATAAGTGTCCAGTTCGCCTGTTGCTAGACCTTCAACAGATCCTAAAGGTGCTGTTTTTCCATGCAACATTTTATGTACAAAACTGCTGTCTTGAATATAGGGATAAGAAACCGGGAAATATAATTGATTTTTAAGAAACATAAGATAACATTCACTGGTTTTATGATAGAATAGACCACTGTTGAGGTTCTTCCTATCCCCTAAATATACCGTCTTTTTTAGCAGTAAAATTCTAAAACCACCCCCAAACTTGTGAAGCAATCGAATAGTTATAAAACTTCTTTTTATCTATTCTGTCCCTCAAAGTTACAGCATCTTTTGCGATTAACAAAAATTGAAGATATGGCATGCATTAATTGTAAACAAGCAGTTTCTTTACAATTTTCCATAGCAGTGTTTTTCTTTGATTGTGGAAACTTTAATTTGAAGATTATAAAAATAATAAAACAGCTAAATGACATGAATGAAAAACATAAGGACTAAATTGAAAATTTATCGAAGTTCAAGGACTACTGTATATAGCAGGTATATAGACAAATTTAACAGAAGAAATAAAGAAAAACATCACTGATATTTTGACAAAAAAGATTGGAAGGGATATTTGAAAATCTAAGTATTCTTATATGTTGCTTGACGGATCATTTAGTTTAAAAATTAGTCTACCTAGATCGTCCATCATATTAGTTATTAGTTACATGGTTTACTGGATACTGATGTATATACAGAAAATACCAATCAAATCAATAAAAGGGATTTACCAATTTAAATATAAAAAATCTAACTGAATAATTTAAAATGATATGGTGCTGCAATATAATATTATTAACAGTACAGTTAGGCCAATTTTTCACTAATTCAGCAACAATAAATCCATGGAATGAGAAGGGTAGAATAAAAAAATTTCTACAAAAACTACGTACTTATCAAAATTTCTTCTAGGTATCCCTACTTGCATTTTATTGTCTATTTGAATTCTTGTACATTTAAAATAACAATAAATTATGTGCATTTGTTTGCAAAATATTGATCACTGATTTGGCAATGCACTTGATTGATCATTTTTCATAAATTAAGACACTCAGCTAGAAAAACTATAGGAATTCAAATAGAAATTTTGACAAAGTACATGCACCACAATTGCGATTAAATCAAATGATAAATGATAAACATACTACAATCATATAAACATGGAAAAATCATGCTTCTGGTTAAGCTCCATAAACAACCAATGTCAACATATAAAGATCCTCAGAACATGTTATTAGAAACTAAATATGAAATTTGCATTAAAGAAGTATGCCAAGATGAGAGACAAGTAGTGGAACAATAATGCATCCCAAATTTTGATTCTACCCTTCTCATAATTCTGATGGTTCAAGATTAGCCTTTTGAACTTACTCAAGAAATGACTTGCAGATAAAGTTGCTCTACTCATATGAAATTGAGGAACACCTAATAATAGGCATGATATTTGTCAATTCAAGAAAAATTCTATTTTCTCCTTGGGTGCATATGATAAAGAAAGTTTGATCATTGTTTTCAGTTGCTAAAAAAACTGAGTTGAATGGTTCAATGGTTTTGGTTTAGTTGAATCTAGAAGAGTCGTACACTAAATACCCTTTCAGGAGACATTCTCAACTTCTGAAGCACACCATTTCATAATAAAAATAAAATGAAGAAAAGAACGGTGCATGTAGAAAAATTATCAATTAGGAGATATCATATCTATTTCCTCCACAAGTAAAATTCGTCATCTCCACAGAAATCAATATATATTAACTGTTAGAATTCTGAAGGCAATCCACTAACCTGGATTTTATCAGTTTCAGTGGTTTTGCGGTATGCAAAGGCAATTCTTGAATCAGATGCCCGTAGAACCTTTGGTTCATCTTCACTGTTTAGCTTAATAAACATGTCTTGACCAATTCTATTTGTAAAGGTCATGAATGGCCGAACATAAATTACCTAAAGAATAAAACGATGAGTTAACACAAATAGATGGGAAGATTTCTGAAATTCTGTTTATTATGTATTACCTTAGTAGGGACAGATTGGTAAGGACATGGTTTTGTAGAAACAAAAAGCCACATGCAGTTACCATCAGCATCGTAAGCATAGAAATCCAGAGAGCCATCCTAACAGCCCAAAAAAGGTGAGATCATAACAAGGACATTAGAAATTGATAGCTTGATAGATAAAAAACAAATTGATTACCATATCACCAAGGGGCAAAAGATCTTTAACAGGGCCAAAGTGCTGCTCCTGGTCAGATCGAGTGATAGACGCTGATAGGCCCAGCAAATTAAAGTTCAGTGCCGAAGCAATTGTATGACCTTCACATATTTCCTCTTCAGTTATTTCCCCGAGAATTTCTTCATCTCTCCTTTTGGACCTAAATGGAAGAGCAATTTTTCGTGGATTTTTTTCCTCAGCTAGATCTACAAGCCTAAATCTAAGTGGAGGACATCTGGTGATTGAAAACCAATAAGGAGCATAGACTCTGATGATCTTTGCTAGCAGTGGTTGTTCCTTGTCATAATTGTGATCAAGAACGAGTAGGACAATCCTGCATATTACCTGATTTGTAAGCACATATTTTTCAAAGACATTCTAGTAAAACAAATTATGCAGCATGTTTCAGAACCTTCCAGAAATTGAACTTCTTAAGCTTATTGCTTTTGATGGAAGTCCACTAGGATGAGATATAAGAACAGCTTCCTGTACAAGACATTGGTGAAAACTTCAAAAAAGCATTAATAAAATAAATCAAAGGTGATTAGTATTCAATGCTAACAAAGACAGTGATATCAACAAGTCAACGAGACTAATATGCTTGTAGGAAATCTTACTTGCATCGGAACCCATCCTTTTTGTGGAAGTAGTGAAAGGAATAAAGGCTTTCTTATGTCAGCAGTGTGAACCTTCACTGTTTCTCCAGGAGAAAATACTCCCCTAGCACATGCTACAAAATGACCACGTGGTTGCATATTGAGTACAGAGTATTCAGCTGCCAAGGGAAGGCAATTGCTAAAAGTTAATGGAGATTTGACAACAAGACACCAATCCTGGATAGGATCACAACGAATGTCTTTTGCAATCTCTGTGGCTTGTATGCTTACGCAAAACCACAATTTATGGGAACCCTTTGAAGAGGTACCACTTATCTGGCTGCAGTACAATAGTTCTTCAGACTCTGTGAGAGATGATATACATATTCCAGAATCTTTTGGCTCGCCAGAACCCTCAGGTTGTCCAGGCTTATCCACCATATTACTCCATGAATATTCATCATGAGTACTAACATTTGAAGGCTTTAATTGCAATATATACACACCAGATTGTGTCAAGGCTGGTAAAGGAAGAGGCATAGAATCTCCAGGCTTCAGTGATCCAATGGATACTTCCTGCTTTACATCATACAAAATTTGTTTCCTGGACCTAATCCATCTCCTTTGCCTTGCATGGTTCGCAAATTCTAAAGGATTAGATGACTCAGGCCACTTAAGGCTCTCAACATCTGGAGAATATACCCAACCATCAGCATCATTGATGGACAATGTATCCAAATGCCAATCCTCAATCCATTCCCAGCCTGATGGTAATCCAACTCTAGAGATTTCCTGTGTTATTAACAGGTATTAGAAGTAAGATGATGGCATCAAGACAGTAATGCAAACTTTGCTAAATATGACAAAATCAGAAGATCCAAGAACAGAAAGGGTTTTAAGCTTTCGAACTTCCAAATTACATAAAAGTTCAGTTCAGCTATTATTCAATTTGTTTCACAATATGTTACAAGGTAACTGAATTTATGTCTTGATGGTGCCTGGAAGAGAGTTATGCTTACATTGTTTGAATTATTCTTTCAAGTCCTAACATTATTGGTATACTTGGTAATCTTTTGTCAACAACAACGATTTTCTGATTTTGTGAATCATTTATTTTTCACGCACAAAATGAAAAGTCAATTCTGTAATTGTTACCATATCCTTAATGGCAAGTCCTTGGTCCTTTTGTTGGTACATATATATTCACTATTACTTATCAAATACATAAACAAACATGTAGGAAGCACACAGAAAACAAACAAATATTCATCACTCACTTGATTGTGATCTCCACCATCTGAATAATTTGAGTAGCCAACCCAGCCAAGAGATGGGTTGTAGTTTTCGGTTTCAAAAATCTCATCTGTCTGCACTGTGCTACCATCAATCTGTAAACCTTCAGGTTTGCTTGCAATACTCAGTGACCTGATGTTCCTGATGTTTTCCTTTGAAGTTTTGGGCACAAGGCATAACTCAAGTATAAAATCTGTGTTGTTACGCACCGAAACAAGAGACCTCATGTTCACATATATATTGCCATCCTTTACACTTACTTCACTGGCAATTACGTCATTTCCTAACCGCCAACAAGCAGCAGGTGCAGCATAGTGTAGCCTCACAGTAGTCCAAGGCCCTTCCATGCTAGGACTAATCTGAATAAATCCAGATTTTCTTTTGCCAATAAAAACTTCATCTTTGTCCATGGCTTCAGACCTGGGCGACAAGAGTACGGCACATCTTATTCTCCCAGATGACTTCGTGTGTTCATCTCCTTGAGTCATAGTCTGTTTCAATATCACTAGCATCAGAATTAACTAAGGATCCTACGATAATTTCCACAAGACCAACAAAAGAAATGAAAATATTAAGATATGAAAGGCGGCATTCACCATAGAATTGGATGAAGATAAATCAATCCAGGTTAAGTAATTCAGATAATCAAACTGATAAGAGCTTTCTTTGATGTTTTCTGCTATCTGATTCAAGGGAGCTGAAAAGAATCCAACAGTATCACCTGTGAAATCAAAGAGCAAGTTAATAATGAAGAGGCCTAGTGTGTATTCAGCTACAAGATCTATTTAGTCCGTCACCTGCAAATGCTATTATTGGAATTGAATATTTTTCCCAACAGAACAGTGACCTTATAGCTATGGGGAAATAGACAAGATGAATAAATATCATACAAATACACAGATGTACCTTTTCCCAAATCAGTCACAATTAGCTCCAGCAAGTACTTGTCCTGTTCATGTTTTGAAATGAGAATATATTATATCATCTTTCCAGAAGGGAGAAAGAACAATATACAGAATAAGTGCAATTGTCACCAAAAGGACATCAACTAGACATTTAAACATCATGTCACAAAAACACCTCTCCAAAAAAAAAAAGAATATCTGCAACCACGTGAAGTTTTCAGGACTTTCATCAACATCCATCACAAAGAGATCATAGAAACAAATTCAGATGTAAATGCGCGCATCAACAACCATATAATGAATGCCAACTGAAAGAATTAGCTGTTGCCAAACCAATCAAAGGTTATCTTACCAGGAGTAACTTAGTAAACAATAATACAACAACGAGAAGAAAGCACACATGAAAATGGGTGATTTGACCAACCATTGACCATTAGCACAATAACATTCAGGACACAACAATACAAATTGAATAGAGAAGTAAAGGCTATGGTGTACCCATGTCAATCAATGGTAAGTTGTTCAACTATGAAAATGGATTAAATGGAAATATGAACATATATGTGGCGGTACAGGAACAAAAGAAATTAATGCAATTGAACTGCCCCCCAAACCTCCACCCCCACCACCACCAATGAGAAAATAAAACTCAACACAGCGAAAATTATAAGTTAAGATGGCCCTGTAAAACAAAACTCCAAACACCTGACCATGAATTACATAAATGGTGTGTTGATTCAAGTTTTCAAATTACAGTGATGAGAATTTGCAAGACCAAAAAACACTAGTGACTAGTAGAGGAAATAACAAAAGGTAAAACATGTGGCGCTGTAAACCCTGTCGAGTTTGCTTGACCTGTATGGTAATATCATTAACATGTCCTCATTTAAAAGTGTGCATTAACATGGTTGTTAGACTTCAAAGAATGACTATCCAATTTTATACGATGTCCTCAAAAGATCAACAAGAATACAGCGGTACATGTTGAAGGATACGCCAGAACAAAAAAGGAAAAAAGAAAATGAGTTCAATTATCTTTTCTTCCTCGGGAAAATTGCATGAGGTAGGAAAGGCAGAATTATCGTCTTTGAAAAGAGTTTAAACCAAGATACAGAAATATTCCACTGAATCCATCAAATTTCAATAGTTGACAGGAAAGAGATTTACAAAGTGGAATTCAATAAGAAAACAAGTAATATTCCATACCGGGGAATCAACTTTAAAGAAAAATATTTCACTCCAGTTGACCAATTGCTGCTCATCAGACAAGACGTTTGAAATACTTCCACTTGTACGTGCACTTTGTTGATGAAGCAATGATTCACTACCAAGGTTTAGGTTTGGTGTAAGACGGAGTGCTACAACGTATAGATTAGAAGTCAACCCCCTAACTCTTGGCAACTACATCAGAACATTAAAACAATTGGATGGTTAAAATACATGAAAATACTTAGAATATTAATCACAGTATAACAAAAGGATCATAGTCACCTCTACACAGGGAGTTGTTAAATGAACGGAATAAACAGATTCATTCACAAAACATTTAAATACAGACTCCAGGTAATCAAAGCCAATATTAACCAGCATTTCAATCAACTCCTTAAAGAAATGTTTTGACATGGTTTTTTTAGAATAATGATTGTCACCAGCTAAATAGATTCTGTACTTATGAATGCATATTTCCTAGAACTTCCATAACCCAATTCGAGGATGCTAGAGCTCTATGAAAACAATTTGAACCGTATATGCCCTCTCATCTTATCCTTTGAGTACATATGGCAATTTACTTGTTTCCTAGAGAGCATAAAAGGAAAACTATGTGATGGTCAAATCCAGCATGCACAAATCACACAATGTACAAAGTCCGTAAACTACAAGTTGGATCTTTAGAAGCAGTCCTATTAAATGCTACCCTATTATAAACTAGCAATCTTATCAAGGAGAATGGATAATCAAAATAGAATATCACATGAAAATCAAGAACGTTAATTTACTCCATAGCATTACCATTAGTTAAAACAGTTTCACATGAAATGAAGTCAAGTAGTCTCCGAAAATCAGACCATGTCACTGGGAAACAAGATTTTTCCTCTATGATATGAAAGAAAATAATTGTACCTCTGCATCCACTATAGCAACTGTCACCATTGTTCTATCTTTTATGCTAAGTTTTCCTTTCAAGTGAGATTCCATCATATTTTTTGAAACAGGAACTTTCACAGGCATCATGTCCCCAGATGGCATTCTTAACACATTCGAGAAGCCCACATTTTCAGCTGCTCGAATAAAAATGTCTTGACCAAGTTTATTTTGTGGAATTATATAATAGTTTCTCCGTTGATGGACATCAATGACAGATCTCAGATCATGTGTTGGAGAAACTGCTTCCTATTTAACAAGAGAATTCATTAGGTGATGTGTTAATTTATACACTAAAAGCTAGCAGACACAAGAAAGAGAAGAGGAAGAAGTTACTCTTTTTTTATGATATTCATGGGCATGGCTAAGGTTGCTCCAGCTCGCATAAGCTTGGATAATCATATTAGCATTAGATACTGAAACGTTTATGTTTAGATCCCTGGATAATGTCAAGCGTAGCTGAGATGCTGCCCCTGGGGCATTAAGATCATATTGGTACCTGAAAGTAACTACAAATCAGCCATCAATTGGAAATAAAATTACTGCATTAGGATCAAAAGGCAAACAAAGAATCAAAGGAACTAGCATAAACCAAACAAATATATAACATACACTCAGTGCAAAATTATATTAGGTTTTTCGTCTCCAAAAACAATAGGTTGGGATGACCAAACTAATCTGTTACATTGATATGCTCTCATAACACGTAAAGAAGTGCATTAGCCAGTTCAGATTACTGAGGAAAATGTTTCAGGCACCACTCTTCTAGAGAAGTAACTGTCTTAATAGGGCCTTTAAGATCACAAAAAAAATATCAGGACAACTAACTTCCAAACTTCTAAAGCATGATGAAAATAAAAAGTCAATGCTTCCACCATCACCAAAAGTAGGTTTTTATTTCAGAAGCAAGCTAAGGTAAGTGAGCCTCCCCCAGGACTTTCATATATTTTCTGGAAATTTCTACCTACAATGGATGTTTAAGGCATGTCCATGGATCACTTTACTAAAATACCACAGTAAAATTGTTTATCGTGAATGCTATCCAAACTACAGTTACCAAGCAAAAACATGGTTTGTAGTGAATCACAGGAACATAAAGTCCCTTTAAACTAGCAATGCTTGGTATCAAGTGTCGAAGAACCATCTCAACCCAAAAACTTAAGCTGTTAGGTGAGGCCCTAAGATATGATTTATATTATTCTCTAACATCAAGTTACGATATCTATCCACACAAGACAAAAAAAAATCAAATTTTAATTCAATTCAGATATTAGAATTACCTTAGATATCCATCTACTGACTCAACAAGGGGCTCCCACGATTCATACTTATCATTATATGATCTGGCAACCAGAGAGAAACTGGCAGTAGAATTCAAGTAGCCAGCTCTTCCATGCAAGCTGAAACCTATTCCAGTTAAATGTGCATTGAACAATGGAACCATCTGTGAATTCCACAATAGAATCAGTAAGACCATTTTGCTGAAGCTTCACAATATATATTCCAGAGGAATCAAATCAACAGGTTTAGAAAAGAATAGACTAGAATAGATTCAACACTTGACAAGACGGCCACTTTTATAGATGATTGCATTTGCGACCACACTTGCTGAGTAATGGGCCTCAAGACATGAGGTTTATAAATAACATTTTCTATTGGTATTGAAACCTTCATGGGATGAACAGAGAAAAACAGAACAATAAAGCCACTCGCATTTTGGAGAATCTGTTATTTGCATATACACTATTAGGTCCTCCATTCTAATCACCAGGAGTGCAAAGGAAAAGGACAATACTCAAAAGCTGTCATGCTAATTAAAAGAGAATTGATATTCAATCACCTGCATCCCCATTCTTTCCAAGAACCATATGGAGTCCTAAAGGAAGAAGTTAGACATGAATCTTCTTTTATGCAAAATTTCCAAATATTTATATTTTTATATATTCGATTTTTGGAGATTTTTGGTCACTAGAGGAACAGAGTACAATAGATCATTTTCCATAAACTTTCTTAAAATAAGATTTAGGGTTCCAATAGTGGTACTTCCACAGTTGACAACATTTAAGAAAGCCAAGCAAGCAAATCCAAGCAACCAAGCAAATCTTCCAGGCCAATGAAAGGCAAAGTGGCTATGGCAAGCAAATCCAAAAAGATCCTTTTATTTTTGGTTTGGATACTTGTTTCATTATTTTTAAAGAGAGCCACTTTATGAGTTCAAAAGCTTGACAAATGAATGGAAGAATGCCAAAATTAGTCAGAACTAATAAGAAAATATCCTAAATGAGACTTGTTTCTACCGGAAAAAAATTCAGAGTCATGATTCACATCATTAAGTTCAGTACACTACTTTTAACTGACAAATATTTCAAATAGGCTTTGATTTATTGATAATTCAAAGGACGCTATATAGAGGATATTTCTCACCAAACCACCATAGTCGTCAAAAATGGCTGCAGAAAACGTTCTAACTTCAGCATCTATGACAGTATCATCTGAACCACTTGGTAAATTGGGATCTGCCAACTTCAGAGCAAACCTTCTTGGTGGTTTTTTTAAACCACTGCGGATAAGAAAGCTACCCAACTCATTACCAACCGACCATATGCTAAATGATTCTTTTGTATACCTGGCATCAGAAGTATCCCATAGGCTTTCCTCCAAGAACCGATCCTGAGTAACCATATCGCTCCGCATGCATCTTAATTTACTGAAATCAAATTGCTTTGGTGGGCCTTTACATGCAATAGAACCTAAGGAAACAAAGCCTGGGGGAGCTTGAGGCATCCAGAAAGAAATACTGTCCATTCCCCTCTGTTTCTTAATCTGTCCAACAGGCTGGAAACTCAGAGGAGCTTTGAAAAGCACTCCATCCTCAGTATCATGAAGGACAACACAGGTATTTGGAGGCTCATACCTAATTTCCAAATGAGCAAGGAGGTTTAACATTTTTACCTTTAACAAAAGGTTAGTGTTTGTTTTGTGGTTGGTCCTGCTTTTCAAATTGTTTTTTATCTGAAAAAAATTAAATTTGTGCTTTTCTAGGTGTTTTTCGATTGTTTTCATGTGCTTGTGTAAAAAAAAATCATTTTGATACATTTTCAATTGAAAAATACTTTTGAAAAACAGTCTATATCACATTACCAAGCACACATCTGTAAGAGAACCACAGTTAGAGCACATACCCTTTAACAGCAATATCACCAAAATATACCATGCCATGGGGGACTACCGGACGCCATATAGATAGTTTATTCCTTGAGCTCGAACTCTGGTTCCACCATATCAACTGAAAACTGGCAACAACTTCAAAACACCGGCCAGAGTTTACAGTTGTTGAATTTTCAGGTTGTATGTCAACGTTACCGGAAGGAGAAGCTTGTACATCTGAGCCACTGGATGCTGAAGAAGATTCTAGAAACCCAAATTTTACATCACGCAATTCATATGCTCTACCTATTAAACTGAGAGTCACAGGATCTGCTGGCAAGAAAGTACCAACAGAATTGTCCACACGCCAAAAGGCTAAAGTTGACTGGTATCTGAAATTTAAGCACAAAATTAGAACTCAACCCATTGAGAAATTAATCACAGAATAAATTTGATTAAGAAATAACAACCACCAATCATGAACATGAGGTTATTATACCAAACATGGGGCAAGACAATTAAACCAACTAACAAAGTATTGCATGTGTAATTGTGTGTGTCCTTCCAACTGTCCTATCAGGAAGTGAAATGTTAGTACATATGGTCATTATAACATAATATGATCCAAGGAGTTAGACATCAAAGACTTAAGTTTCCTGCCCGTTAATGTATTATGTGTATGTGTGCAGTAATTATGTCACAAGTTAATTACAAAAAATCACACTTACGAATTGACAGAATTGATGGCGATACAATCCCTGAGGGAACAAGAAGAAACTAGAGAAGCCGAGATGCAGAAAGCAGCAGATAGAGGGGGTTGTGTTCTTCCAGGGGACACTACACAACCCAATGCAACATAACCTTTGGGTGCTTCAGGAAACCAAATAGAACAGTAGTTGCCTTCCTTGGTAAGGAAACTATCTGGTAACAAGCTAGAATTGGCCACATCTTGACCAGAAATTTCTTCAGAAGCTAAAGGTGGCCAGATTAGTTTGAAAGATATGGGTCTTTTGACCCTTGCAAAGTTAGTATTCACAGCGACAACTCCTTTTGTAGGCGGCTTGTCCCTGTCATGTGGAAACCAGTCGTACAATATTCAAGGCAAAGAATTAAAAGAGTGATCTCAGAAAATGAAAATATTAAAAAGAGGTTCCACTGACAATGGTGTCAAATAGTCACCAAGAATTGCATAACCAGGTGGTGCACAAGGTCTCCAGAAGGCATATATCTGATCAGTATATGGATCTACACAGTACAATAATAATCAGGTGATAATTCAATGGCTCAAAAAATTTCATATCTTTCCAGACAGACTAGTTTAGCATGTACTTGTAATTGTTCCAACTTTGTCGAACTGAGAACAGGATATTGTTTTCTTTGACGTCATCCTCAGAAATGATAAAATGTCCTCTTCAACAGCTAAAAACAGTCTCAAGATGCTGAATGTAAAGTTCATGAATATATCTGAAACAGATAGGTGTATATTGGTCTTCCCAGAAGCATTTGAATATTTGACTGAGGTGTCAAAAGGTTCCAGGATTGTAATTCCATTACTCTCCATCATCAAACCAAGTACATTTGCTGTCATTTCAATCGTATTGCCCTTCAAAACAAGCCTGATAGAAGACAAAGTACCACGAATGTTATCATTCTATCAGTTCACATGTATTTTCACCAGCATCTACAAAGTTACCTTCCATACTTCAATACAAAAGGAAACTGTAGCTATAGAAAAGGGTCGATAGTGGTTCCATTTTCTTCATTCCATGAATAAATGAAACAATTCATAACATAGAGCAAGAGAATGATTCAAAAACAATCACACAACAATAGCATGAGAAATACATAAAGACCAACAAATTCTTGAAAATGACGAATAAATATATATATAGAAGTTAATGAAATACAGTACATGGCAAAGCAAGAGAGACTTACTACCATCACATACAATAATAAGAATCATAATAAAAATACTGAATATTGCTTGAACATACTTTCTTCGCTTGTAAGCCCACACTGGGGGCCTGCCTATCCTTTTAGGCCTGAACATACTGAATAAGCATCATAACCAAAATACACAAGAGTTTCTGCTACATTAATTTTATGAAGACGTTGAAAGATTTTGTAGCAATCAACAAATGATAGTCAGCTCATGTTCAACACACCTGGCAAATGCATCTAATTGTGCATGCAAAAGTTTGTTGGAGAGATTTGATGGCACCCCTACATCTTTTGATGTATTATAAAAGGTAAGCTCCGGGCTAATGGCCTGCAAAGAAGCATTAGATACAAAATATCACTATAATGTGCACAACAGTGCTATATGACACATCTGCCTCCAGCTGACATTGAGGTACCATGCTGGTTACAACAGCATTAAGAGATTAGATAAACTAAAAAAGAAAACTGATGCAAGCAGAGTGACAAAGGTTCTTTGAGGGGTTTTAAAGACTAGTGCAAATTTTTTTATAAAGTTTGTTTGCATGAGCTCTGAAATAAATTTAAGTTGAGAACAATAAAGCTTTGGAGTTTGCAATGGAAGCAGCCACCCCAGCTGCCTTTTAACCCAGTCAGGTGTGTGTGCGCGCATGTGATTATCTTCTGTCAGGCTGTCCCCCAGAATCAGTGACCATCTTCATAATTTATTGAACTTTGGTTAATAAGAAGTTTGCTTAAAGAAGGTAAGTGGAGCTTTGATCAAGTACTTAGAGGATATATAAAACACCCAATAACAAAGCAAAAAATGAAATCAAACCTATTTTCAAATCCAAGACTCAAACTAGAAGGAGAATATCTAGGATCATATACTTAAAGCTATGAGAAGGTGGAGGTGGCCCTAACTGAAAATTTAAGGGATGGTCAAGTAAGATGGTCTGGCCATATCTGACATCAGCCTGTAAGTGAACCGATGAGAAAGAGTGATCAAATTGAAGGATCAAGACAGAGGAGGTGGAAAGTAAACCAAAACAACATGCGCTCAAGTGATAAACAATGATGTAATGTTATAACAACCTTTGAAAGATATTAACCCATAACAGAGCTAAATAGAAGCAGCTAATCCATTGAGCCCCTAGTTCGGAATTCAAGCTTAGATGAGTTGACTTGAGTTTTAATGCCATTTGCTTGGCATCCATTTGTTAGCCTCCTTAAAATAGTTTGTAGTTTGTTGTTTTTATATTCAATATTTAATCTCGGTACAAAAAAAAAAATACGAGACATTTAAAAAAAATTGAAAAGAGAGAATAGAACCAAATTTAACCTGTAACTCAATAATAAACTCAGTGGATCTGTCAGCCAGAGTGTCTTCAGATGGTTGATCATTAATAATTCTTGAAGATTCAGTGAGAGGAGCATCATCCTGTCCCTCCAATTGGACCTGATCATTCCTTGAGACAGAATAGCCACTATCACTTCCCAAAAAAATACAAGAATCCAAATATTTCCCATTCTGCATCAAAAAATATACAAAAAAGGTCACCACCTGGGAAGGATACACTTGTTCAGAAACTCACTTTACATATGAACATAAACATGAGAGAAGAAGGTGGAACCTTGATCACAACATTTTTAAACTGCAACTTTTTCCCACTTCCAACATATATAATAGCCTCCTTGCTGGGTGCAGAGAGATTAACTCCCTGTCTATCTTTTAAATGCAATATTCCACCTTTACCATCATAAGTGAAATGATCAAATCTTTCATCATCAACAATTAAAGGTCTCAATGGAGAAAGAGAGATTTCAGCAGAGGATTGCTGATAAATTGGCTGATCCAGAACAATTGTATCAACCTCGTGCATGGGGGTTCTACTTTCCTCATTTGACAGCATATCACCTACTGTTGGAACAAAAAACTCAGCAACAGCCAGAAGAAAATCAAGTGCAACAAGCAGTTGTGGGCGTTGGACACAGAGAGAAATAAATGTTGAGTATTGACCAAATTTTGCATCAAATATGAGCATTGTAGGGACTGGTTTGATCTCATCTTGTTTCATCACATTTAAATCAGATATATGCTGGTTTTCATCATCAGATGACAAGTGAAGGAGACTATAACCAATCTTCTCAGGCATTCCTACCGCCAGCCTAAACTCTTCTTCGGTTCCCTCACGATCATCAATCACAGTGAAGCCTTTAAGTGTTGCTGAGAGAAAACCTTCCCCTGCGTTATTAGACTTGTAGAGGAGCCAAGCACCACTAACCTGCATGGAAACAGGCTAGAAAATTAACTATAGAACACTACATAACACTGCAAGAAATGAAAATAAGCAGGATGATGAATGTTGGACCATGAAACTGTCACCTGAGACTGTCAAAACAAAGATGAAAATTAAGGCGGCAGTAGTTTTACTTCATCTTAGCTGCAATTAATAATGATGTTGCTAGATTGATATTAGTGGGCATGCGAGAGGGAGGGAGGGAGGGAGAGATCATGGTAATTTTTAAAGCAAATAATAATTGCTGAATAAGATGATAGGGTACATGGGCACGAGGATTTAAACTGGTGTCCCAAGATATCAAGGCATCCCATAAAAGTTGCAGCCATCATGGGCATAATCGTCAACAAATACCATATTCTCTTTAGTATACAATTTTAGACAACTTCACTGGAAATGAAAAACACATTCTGTAATTAAATTAAGTGTAATGTTAATTTTGATGCAAACAAACTTTAGCAAGTGGCCATAATATATGCATAAGCTAAAAGACTCTTAAGAAAAAAAGACCAAGCAATTGAAAGATCATCCAAGGCTGCAACAAACATGACCACAGCTGCTGCCCACTATTGTAACTTAAAGGCTCTTGCAGATATAATTTTTAAATTGCAACCATAACACATGATACAAAAGTCATTTGATTCCATGATGGGTACAAAAAAGGAGATTGGAAAAAGAGTTGCATGCACCATGATGATTTTAAGCAGAGACTATCCATGAGCTACTAGTCAAGATCAAAAGGGAGATAACTTTATGAAGAAATTTGTGAGAGAGCATATGTAATTAAATGAAACATTACCTTTATGGTGGCCAGCGATGCATCTCTGGCAACCCCAGCATATAAGCACAATTCAACTAGATTGATCGCAACAGAAACTTTCAAAGAAATCCAGGTTTCCCTATTCCTTGTCTCAGCTTCAACACCACTTGGATCCTGAAGAGCAATAGGTTTTACAACATCAGCAGAAGATGCTACAGAGTCATGGTTCAGTGGGGGCACAGTGTGTGGAGTCTCGGAAATATTTGACGTTGCACATTCAGTGATAATCTGGTAATCCCTGCTTGTCAGAGCTGCTTTTAACTCCTCCATCTTAAAAACAATATTAGATACAAGTATGCACTTCAGTGTCCGCACATAAATTAAACAATGGAAACAAAAAGGATATTACAGAGAAAGTAACAGATTAATAGTAATTAAGAAAATAATAGTGGAGATACCAACCCTGCAGAACACAATTCAATACCTTGATTGCAGCTTCTGTAATTGGTATTTGATGCAACAGGTCTCGAAGTGACCTACGAATGAGAATAGAAACCCCATTTACATCTTGGATTATGCTTTCACCTAATTCTGTTCCACTGCCAACATTTAAATTGATGTCCTCCACCTAGAAGTCATAAGAACAAAATGAATAAACTGGTCCACAAGATAGAATACCATATGGTTCTGGTACTTGACAGAAATCAATAACTCAAATCACAAGAAAACTGATAGAAAACTTATGGGCATGGGAAAATTTGATAGTCACAACAAAGCATTTGATTAATTTATACTACAATAGGTCAAAAGGAAAGAGCTAAGCATAAACTTTTTCACTTGGATCACTAGTTAAAGAAGCCTACTCATCAAATCTTGTCCTGCTATAATGCTCACCTTAATTGTTAATATTTCTAAATGAACAGCATGCAACTCCCCTTTGCTGCCACCAAGCCATTGAAAAGTGTTCTGAATGGTTATGTGAACCACATCAAGTTTCAAGTAACTGCCCCGAGAAATTTCAAAAGATTAATAGGATATGTCAGCAATCAAAGTAAAATATAATTATTCACTAAGCCTAACTGCAAACTTACTCAGGACTATCTGTTCTTCGAGGCATCAATATTATAGGTTTCCTGAGTGAAAGATCCAACTTCAGAGCTGGTGATCCTTCAATCTCACTGATTGTGAACCACTTCTCAGAATTTGTTACTTGATCTTTTAATTTGACAAAAGTTTTTGAATTGTTGGGAATGAGACCCATAAAGTAACTCGCAACCTAGATATGGTTTTGGAGATGCGTGAGAAACAGAATAAGAAAGAATAATGGTTGAGATATTACTTGGAATCAATTTACCTCCTGAATAAAGCGATTCAAATAAACAATGCGCACTTCTGAAAGCTGCCCAAAAAGGCTATATTCATAACCTTCATAGTCTTCATCATCAGCACTGAATGATGTAAAAACTAACTGCACAATTACATGTGAGGGATTTTAAAAAGCGCAACATAAACAAAATGCAGCAGAGAGGATACCAGATTGTATAAAACATAAAAAAATGCAGTACAAAATGGCATTAGATTGAAAGATTAATATAGTAGTAAAGAAGCACACCAAAATTCGTTTTATACAGCCCTTTCTCAGAATATTTTAAGGTTTTTTTACATTGTATGCAATTTATAACCTCAAAATTAAAAAAATAAGAAAAGGTCTTTTGCAAAGAGGAAAAGAAAAACAGAAAAGAGTGCTAAGTACCTCAACAAATGAACTGCCCCCGTAATTTCTCATATCACACATCCAGAAATATGCATGACCACCGGGAAGACTATCATCACTAATTCTTAGATTTCCCAGGGCTGCCTTTATACTGAAAGAGCTTGGGAAAACCTTATCACAAAGGAAACGTAAAAGAAATTAGAGAACAGAATTTATATCTTAGAAAAAGAAACATGAATAACACAGAGAAGGGGAGAACAACCTTGATATCAGTAAGCAGATTATCTTGTGACAAAGTAGCAAACTTAGTTTCATTTTCATGCATTAACAAAATCTGAGCACGGACCATTTTTAATATCAAATTGAAAATGATCCGGGATTTTCCCTTCCCTAGCAAACCCTTAACAGCAGGCTCCTCAATTGTTGTTAAATCTTGATCATTGACAATGCCATCTCCAGAACTGTCATGTTTTACCATTGCTGATGGTGAATTGTCACTAAAAGTTTCACATTTTTCATCCTCAACATTAATGGCATTGACAAATTCCATGATTGCAAGAATTGTGGGTCTACGGCAGAAAAATGACAATGTAGCCAGGCTCACTGTGACCTGAAACAATAATTTATGGGACAGTCAGTCAATTCACTATAAACTAGAGGTAATGAGAACAGACAACTGAAAGAAAATTGGCCACCTGCGTGTCGATGTTTTTGTATAAAGAAGAGTTATGATCATAGATGACTATCTGAGCTTTCACAAAACTATCCATGGTATTCATTATTTCGATATCGTCCATCCTAGCTTGAACAACATCACCAGGGAGTAAGCCAGCAACACGACTAAAACTAGGAGGCTTGAATGATGAGTATTCAGATGAAAGCGAATTTTGGGGACTTGGATAATCAGAGTTGACCAAATTTTCTGGTGCCTCATAGAACTTGTCTTCTCCTTCACTTGGAGTTGAATTATTGTTGTCAAAAGTCTGGTTCCCAGTATCATCAAAGGATAAGTGCACATCTGAACTTTGAACAAATGATCTTGCAAGGAAATGAGGCTGAGAAACACCATTACAGCAAACTAAATCTTCAATCTCTAAAGATTTAAGAACAGTGCCGATGAACATATCATTCTCTCTCATTGAAAGTTCAACCTGCGTTCAAAAATATAAACCCTCAAAAGAGAGAAGCATAAATAATCCATAAATATAATCATCACAGCATTATTTGTACCTGGCCACCAATTGCTCGAAATTCAAACAAGAGATTCTCTTCAGCAAGAAGCACATTAACAAAACTCAGGTCACGCTAGAAAAATAGCACATGTATCAGATTTCTCAGCAGTTCCATTGACAAGGAATCCCATGACATAACTAATCCAGGCTTACCTGACGATTGTAATTGAAGCAGATCTTTAGCTCGTCAAGAGCACCTGTTATAAATATACGCTCCATCTTCAATATATTACTTGCTTCACCACTGTCATTAAGTTCAGTTTCTGAGTCCTCTGGATCTGACGAAGTTTCAGAAAGAGTAGTAATAGGTGCAGAACCCTGTGAATAAATCCATTGGTAAGAATCCCTCTCACTGTTCCATGTAAGCATATATCTTATAAGCAAAATCTTAAGTGCGGTAGACAAAAGAAAACTGAGACAGATGAAACTCTAAGGCCAAAAATAGCCACGAAAGGTAAGTGAAACGACCTATTGGAGCTTATAAAGAACAGGAAGGAGACATTTAAGCTTCTTAAATACACACACAAGACATCTAAATCAATTTAGCAATCATCCTTGCAGTTTCAGAAGAGTTTGATGGTACTAAACTATACTTTCAGTTATGCAACAGATTTTATTTCCGGTAAATATTTTGGGGGAACTCAAAAGGTTCAGGTTTGAAGTTCACCATGGCATTGATACATTCCCCTAAATAAAGATTGTAAATGTTCTAATCCACATCAAAGTCCTCCCTATGATCTTCAATAATTAGAGTTTAATTATCGCCAACAAACTATTTTTATGCGTATTGGTTTAGATGAAACTATACAAAAACTCATTGTGATTAGATTACTTTATACTGTCCAAATCACAAAATTGGAAAACTAAAACATTAATAACAAACTGGACACAAAATTAAAGAGACCAAAAATCAATGCTAAATATGAATAGATACTGGGGACATGTGAACAATATAAGCACTTCTTTGAGAAAACTGGACTCTTGTCCAGTTTAGAGCAAGCCTCAAGGGTGAAATAAATCAATGTTCTTTGTATCATTTTCTTAAAATAAAAATGATTTGGTTTGACAAATATGATTTCTTTTTGCTAAAAATATTTTTGCAATCATTAATAATCTGCTAGTTTTTTACATGAATCTAAATATCAGCAGAAATAACTCAAACCAAACGGGTGCTTGTTAAGGGAAGAGCAGCATGGAATAGAAAATCAACTACCTTTACCAAAATTAAAAACCAATCACTTCTTAACAATTTAAGAATCATAATTCTTTAACAAAACAAAAATCGATTAATCTTCTCTGCAAACCCCCCCCCCCCAAAAAAAAAAAAAAAGAGGTGGGGTAGGAGTCAGCAAAAACCCATAAACTGCCCAACCTTCTGATCCTCCCACCGCTAAAGAATATTGAGTATGCAAAGTTTTAAGGTCAAAAGTAATTCTTAGATATAAAATTTTTAAGACAGAAAAAGAAAAGCACAAGATCAAATGTGATGGATTGAGCTAAATTAAGGATTTACTGAAGCAGAATATATAGCCCCCTGCAAGCGACTTTGCCAATTTCTCTGTGAATCATCAGAATCACATCGTAATATCAGTGCATTCGCATCTTCCACAACCTAAAGACAAGTGATGACAAGAATAAAATGTCATCAAGAATTACTTCCGGGCGCAAAGAGGTAATGCAGATTAATTGTAAGGTCATTAAATTATGAAGACATAACAACAACCTTGCTCAGGGGACGTGCAGCATCACAAATAGTCAAGACATGCTCCACACCACCAAGCAACTCTGCTGGAAGATGATATATCTGTTTTCCTCGTAAGCTACAACAGTCATAATATCTAAAATTAATAAAGAGAACACACATTCCAAATAAATAATAAACTTTTAATACTTTTTTCCTCTTAAGAAGAAACAATCACATATATCCCAAACTAAAGTTGTGTGCCACATAATACTTATTTTCTATTCATCATTATTGTTAGTGAGTTAATATAAAATCATTCCTTGGCTTCATCTAACAGCTTATGATTTTGGATTTAGATGTTATCACCCTCATTCTCTTCAAAATAAAATAAATCAACAAAAATAGTGTGGACATGCAAGTTTCTAACTCAAATGGCTTTCACTTGAGAAATTATGTTAGTTAATTTTCTTCTTGGAGCCTTCACCTAACATCTTAAGCTTTTGGTTTGGGATAGTTCTTTGAAGATTATTATCAAATTATATAACATCCTAGCATTGAATTTCACAGTTGCGCCACTTTTTTCCTCTTAAGAAACAAGGAAAACAAAGAGCAGCCATATACACTTACTCAATGTGCAATTTGGGTTTATGCTAGTTTTCAACATCGAGATACCCTAAATTGCTCTAAATTTGAGCCAAAAGATAGCCCATGCATCAGAATTTTGATTCAAGTACTCTGCTGCCTTTCGACTAGAAGTTTGAAGAATCCAGGATAATTTGATCAACTAAAATTGCCATTACCCTCTATTACTAAAAATGAAAATATCTACACCCAAGCACACAATTTGCCTAAGTGATTTCACATTGATACAATTTCTTACAACCGTACTATCCTGCACTGTTGCCAAAATGATCAAGTACATATATCAGTCAACTTCATACTCATACAGATGTTCATTTTTCCATATCAGTTTTCTAATAGAATAAATGCTTTTTACTCTTGAGCAGCAACTGAAGAGAAATAAATCTTTCAACATAAAAAGTTCATATTAATAAAACTATGAAAAAAAAGAGGCATCAGTCCAAAATAACACAAACAACGACAAAGTACCATGAGTATGCCAAAACAGAAACACTTTATCTCAGAAAATAAATGGGTAAATATTGGTCTTAATAAATTATAGAATAAATGGACATGAATGGTGTTCGAACCTGAGATAGTGCTTGTATGATTTTGAGTCCAGGTTTTCTAGTACATACAGAAAAGGACCAACTAAGCAAATATATCGCCGCTGCCATACAGCTTCCCTATTTCCCATGCCCTGTCACAAAAGAAAAGAAAACTAACTCTCTCTCTCTATGTATGCATGCATGCATGAATGCATGCATATATGATAAGAGGCCCTGCATATCCATAAGACAAAACCATGAGGTGGGAGAGAGAAAAACCTTTCGACTAAGAAGAGACAACCACCCCTCAAAGTCTGATTGATTCCAAGGACGAAGAAGATCAGAATTCTCACTACCTTCCTCCTGAAAGATCTTTGCCACTCGCATCAATCGATGATACCGAGCAGGAGAAAAGTGGAACCCTAATGATGGCACCCGTACAGAAAGTCTTGTAGAAGGATATGATGGGTTCTCTAATCGAATCTAGATACCAAAAGTTATTAGTTCCAATTTGAAGTTCCATGGAATCTCTTTCTCATGCATACACTTAGGATGTCCAATTTAAGGTGAAATGTGCAGATTTTTTTACCTGTTGGAGTGTTAAGATTACCCCACACCTATCAATAACAGGCAAGAAACTAACACCTTCTGAGCGGACAGAACTAGCAGAACCTTGTGATGCTGTTTGGCTCCAGCGGTAGTCACCATCAACCAAAAAAGCACAAACATCACTTAAAACCAAATCAAATTGCAAATACATATTCTGATCCTCGGATAATCTCCTTTCATGGTCATCCTGCAAACATGGGGCAACTCCATATAAAGGTTAGCTGGCCATCCAAAAAGTCAAGGTTAAGTTTGTGAGTTCACCTCTGAGCGAATGACCAAATTTCCCAAGTCTAGCAAAAGTTTTGTTGAATGGATGTTGTCGGGGTAAAACTCAGTAGGAATTGTAATCTTTGGAGCAGCAATATTCAGGTCTAACAGAAACCTATCATCATTTAAATGCTAGATGTCATCTTTGTATCAGTTAAATATGATTGAAACATTACACTATAGGTATCTAGCAGTGTGCAAGTAAAATTAGAGCAGGCCTACGCTATAGTTCAGAGAAGCCTAATTTCACCCTTAGATTTAAAGTTCATTTCATTTAAGGTGTTTAGTATGCCTCTGAAAGTGACTTATTTTCTATATGGCCCCCTCTTGGTTTTTCTTTCAAGCATACTCTTATATTCTCTCATATCTCCATGTAAAATTCTAGTTCAACCCCTAATTCAAATCGTATTGACGCACTTGTGACTTAAACCACCCATAACTTGCCAAGATGAGAACCCATCCCTACCATAGCCTCCCTAACAATATTCTACTTGTTGAACAAACCACAGCATCCCTTCTCAATCTGACACCACAATCAATAACGCTGGTGAACAACAACACCATCTCCTTTTAACTTAAAAAAGAACAGAAAAGAAAAGACCAAGAAAAGAAAAGAACTTTATCTTTTAGATTAGAAGCAGCCTGCTATTTCAAGGGCACAGGGTTTACAATATGGCAGTGCTGGGGTGGGTGGGTAGCTTCCGAAAGATGTTGTTAAGGAGATGAGTTTTTGATTCAGGATCTCAGTGCAGGTGTTTTTTAATGGGGGATTTTAGTTTCAATGATCAGCTGTTGGTGGTGCTGGCCGTTTTGCAGGTATGGAAGTGGCCTTTGATGTGGCAATGGTGGTGGTGGTGGTGGTGGATCTGTGGTGGTGTGACTTTGTGGATGGATATAGAATTTTGATAATTTTTAGACTTGGGTCAGCAAAGGAGACAGATTGGAGGGGGAAACATTAAAAAAAAGTTAAAAACCACTTTATCTTAAACAGGATCAGTGTTTTGCTCCTTGAGTCAAATTTAGAAAAGAAAACTGATGTCAAACGTGCTGTGAGTTTTCCTTCTGAAAAAAGAAAACACAATGATACCAAACACCCTCTTAATAATTGTAGATATAATTGTAGATAGTCAGTACAGATAGAACTCTCCAAAATAATCCATCAGCTTCTCATGGCGATATATATGTTCTCTACAGCTTCACCACGTTATTACAATGAGAAGCTACTGAACATCCATCAATTGTGTAACAGGCAACTTGAGAAGCAAAGTGGAGGGACCATTATTTATCTAGCCACAGTTATAAAAACCAACCACGGGTGGAGATATTTGACACATGACACATTGCATGCAAGATAACATCACATGTTTCACAGCTAAATATAATGCTTTGCTCAAAGTGGTTAGCAAGGCAACTATAAGAACTTAGGAAATGAAGAGTATCGAACCTCGCATGATCCTTCAACGCCCTGTTCACTTGCTGTTGAGCACTGCGCTTAACCCCATCAAATGTCATCTAGTTATCGAAGGAAAGGAAAGAATTATGTGATTTTCTTGTTTATATGTAATTTTACTATCATCAACTTTTGAGCTTTAGACAACTCTGTTGTGAAATGGATGTTGACCACCCTGGTACTAAAATGGCCAGTACCTCTAATCACAAGAGTTATGTGAAGCCATAATAGGGAGAGCAGAATACATGATAGCTACAAACTCTGACTGCAGCTATGACAGATGCAAAAGTGACAAAGGTGGTGGTGCAGTGAATGAACACAATGGTAAAATTCATCTTTAATTATTGATTCTATTTGGAAAGTTTTTTTGTGCCAGATAAGACAAGTAAACGAAACTAGGAGCACATGGTGCTGAATTTATTTAATCAAGTGCATGGTTATGCAATATCATCCAGGTCACCATATGTCCCACTCTATGAGAACAATCATGCAATAAATCACATTACATCTTGTAAAGCATGCGTGCTTATTTAATTTATAATCTGAACCTTCTAAGCAATTGAAGTTCTTTCTTGAATTTCTTGCACTGCTTACTCCCGAGAGAATCAGCTAAATTTACCACTTCCAACTATCAGCCAGTTTATGCACCTTCCCAGTCAATAACTGACCATGATTATCTCTAAGTTATAGTATCCTAATAAACTTGGCAAACACTTAAAGCTAGCTTTTCAAACAAAAGTCAAAGAACATGCATAAATAGAAGGTACCTGCACAGCAGCTGCTGTTTCTAATGCAATAGTCTGACTGACAGCATTACTACTTTCAAAAAAATTGATAATCCCATCAATGGAATCCTTCAGATACTGGAAAAAAAAAAAAATCAGTAAACAAGCACAAGCCTTAAGGATAATCTTAGGGAATTAGAGAAGAGCAGCATACAGTCATGTAGCATGGAGCAGCTTTCACAGCCATGCTCCAATCCACCTTGGCATCAAAAGGCTTGTAGTAGAAGACACCAATTAGAGAACCAGAAGCAGTTGCACTCTGCATGGAGGAATACAACAAAAAAAAATATAGTCCTACTCATGCCAAGGAACAAAAGTGAGGATTCTAGCTTCAATCGCATAAAGATAAAATCCAACCTCAGCAAGGAGACCATTTGGCGATGATAATTGATATGACCCCAATTTCAAGTCAAAAACTTTTGTCTCTGGATAAAGCTTTATGGAGCAATCAAGATCCTCACATGATAATTCAGCAATATATTCCCGGGCCCCATCAACAAGCTTTGAAGCATTATGTTTCATGTGCACTTCCAAAGACATATTAAGAGTATCTGCCTTCTCATTAATTATCACAGACTGCTCATTTTCACCTTCCCTATAACCTATCAATTTGTTTAATTGTTCCCAGTCCTCCTCGCTGAAATGAAATTGTTCACTCTCATCTTTGTCAGATTTATTGTTCCTGAAAATGCATATGCAGATTGCAGACAGATAACATTAGATGTATGGTGTTGCCACATACAAAAAATGGAAACAAATATCATGAGATCTATTCTCAAAAACAGTTTACCATCCAAATGACCACCATGATGTCTTGGGTTTCTGGTTCCTTGAGTAACGATCTGACTCCATCGACTGCTTCACATATTTGTGAGCCAACATCCTGCACAACATCAAAATAATTCAAGATGAGAGCTTGCTAGATCAGCACCCAGGAATATACCACAGATTTTAAAAATATTTTTAGTATGATTATAAGCAACTATAAAGCTGTAAGGTCATGCATGTATGTATCCATGCAGCTACCATGCATGGACAAGGAATGGAAAAGAGAAGCTGCATAGAAATGTTTGCAAATAAGAATGTATACTTGTATTTCTATCTCATTTTTTATACAATCTTCTCTCATGTCATAAGACATTTGAGTATAAAATTCACTTGACACTTACTAAAGCTGCACAAAATAAGTCATGCTCTCATAATAGAAAAGACAATGTAGCCTTGTGAACCTGAAAGCAACAATTGGAATTCAAACATCATGAATACATCTGTACTTGCATGCAACTAGAAACTCCAATCATAATAGTTAAAATAATCTGCACGGGTTCGAGTTCTGGTTCTGGTAGATGACATAGTACTCGTGCTAGAGGTATTAGACCAGATACCTTAGGATGAGAATGATTTGAAAGGGAAGGAAAAGCGCTTGCTTTGATGGAAGTATATGTAATTTAATATGGTAAATGAAAAAACAGAATAAAAATGCAGCAACAACATACAAGGATGATATGAAGCCAGTTCTCAATAAAAACCAAAACTTATTTTGCTTAGAAAGCACAGCTAAAGGGTAACTGTCATATAACACCAGAATTCTCATACCTCCACTGCAAAATGAGTTCAATATCAAGTTCACGATCAAGTTCCTCGATTTCTTCGTTGTCATCAACAATTTCATGACTGGGATCAGATTTAAGCAGAGAAGCATATAGAGAGATGTATCTCTTGCGTAAGCCTGCATATCTCAGTACTTGCTCCCAGGATAATTTCCCACTGCCAGAAAGATTATGACCTTAGCAAAAGCAGCGATAAAAACACATGCAATGTTACACCAATGATATCAATGAATTCCCAATTAAGTTTTGGCTTGCACCAAGGTTTTTCCATCACTGTATCTTTTTGTGCAAGCCCTGGACAAACTGACCAGTCATGTTCAAGATGGCAACTTGTGGTACATGCTATTTGCCAAAGATCAGAACAAACAAAACCAAGAGTTCAATTTGCATACAACCATGTTGATGCCAGGAATAGGATGAGGTGTTAGTTTGGATGGAGTAGAGGAACATTTTAAAACCTAGACTATATCTATAAGGGAAAGTTAAAGTGAACATTACTCAAGACTAACATAAGGTGAGTGAAATAGAAAAAGCAATAGTAGTAATACACAAACGGGAAGCACACATTATGCTACGGCTGAGTTTTCTGAGACCATAATTAAACCAGCTATGTTCTAAGGTGATTAATACTTGAATGCATAATTACCTAAATTCTGGGAGAACTTTCTGGTTTTTGCTTGTTAGCAACTTGCATAGAAAATAAAGCAGTTACTAAAATACCTTGCTTTCTTCATCTGGTCAGAAACAGCTTTGTAAGCATATCTCCACCAGGACCTTGGATTAGATTTCACTGGCAAAAGCGGACGATAATGAGCAAATTTTAAGCGTTGGTTAAAGGCTGCAAAATTATCAGCTAATTTTAAAATATCTCTGTAACCGTCCTGCAAACACAAAGATATGACTTAGTGGTGAGCAACTGAACCCATCTCTCAAAAGAAAATCAAGCTGGACTTGATACCAGGGAATACCTTTGACAAACTCAATGTCACATCATTCAAGTTCACCACAGCCTTCTGTAAAGGTTGGTCACTATTAGCAGATTCTTTTCGCTGCAGCTTTGAGTAAGTTGCATCCCCTGTCACTGGTTGCAGAATGTACGAGTGCTTTACCATCATATGATCTGCTGGTTTTCCATCCTTTGTACCAAACCTAAAAACCTAAAGCGCACCAGGGGAAAGTTTTCATAAGATCAATGAAAAAACAAGACCAAATAGATGATGCTGATTACTATATCAAAGATGACTAACAAGACAGCACCTGAAGCCACTCTGAAGGTAGCAAGTCCTCCCATGACTTGTCAATATTCCATGGTGATATATCAGAATCCAGATAAATTGCAAGTTGATCAAGTACAACAGACTGCAAGGCAATGAAGAATAGAAACATGAATTGCAAAATAAAGGAAGAATGACAGAATTGTAAACATGAAAACTACCCAGGAAAAATTATAAATTAATAAAAATCCTTTCTTGTTCATTGTTTGCTTAACCAGCTTTCCTCTGTGCTAGTGTAAGGAATCTCACATGAATGGAAAGATCAATTAACCTTTCAAAGTATCAAGACCATATTAAGCCACATTTTTCCTTCTAAAACTCTCCAAGAGTATGCTCGAATCCAGTGCTCTGTTATAAGGAGCAAACTAAATACTTTGATGCGTTTAAAATTAAACCACTAAAAATTGTTCCACAGCTTCACCACTAATCGGGAATCTATCAATGTATCTGTATCTATCTTTATATGGCATGAAAATTAGAACCTTCTGAATACGGTCTAGTGCACCCCCAGAAACAAAGGTTTCCATCCCATTATCATCAACTGTCACAGCAGAGAGTTTGCCCAAGGTTACCCCAGCTGCGAATGGGTGCTCGGGATTGCTACAAAATAGAAGAAAGTTTCGATTGAAGTTAATTGATAACTAGAAAAATGAACACTCGGAAGAGAACAATACCTCTCAAGATCCTCATATCTGATATGGATATTTGAAATTGAAAGCTTCAGGTTCCCAATTATCGTGTTGATCAGAGATCCAAGCCATGATGTATTCTTCATATACAAGGAAAATAAATATTGAGGGCATGTTAGATTATAACCAGATTCAGGGTATAGGATTTCCAAGAGTGAAACTACCAAAAAATATCAGACAATTTAAAGTAATAAACCTTTTAAAAGGAACCAAAGGAGTTCCAACAATTATAATCAGCCAATTTCCAGAAACAGATTGTTTATTTAATAGTAACAGTGCATGAATTACAAAACTAGTTGCAAGAACAAGCCAACAAGGCTGGTATAATATTCAGTTAGAGAATGATAAAGAAGCAGAAGGCAACATGAAATTTTTTTTCTTCATTATTTTTTAATTTTTAAGACAGCAGAAAAGAACATATTCGTGAACAATTAGCATAGGTTCAGAAGAAAGACAAGCATCAACACATCACTTCACATGGACACACACTTACCTCAGAAATATCATGTCAGATAGACACTAACTACAAAAAATAGGATACAGTGTAGGCAACCACCAGGTGATCTTAGCACCAGACCAGAGGAAAAGCATTTTTCCCTTGCATTTTTCTTCCAAGTACTAATGCAGTTTAAGAAACCACGAAGGGGAACGATCACAAAGCAAAATAAGGTATAAAAGAGAAGTGTCTGAGAAAGCAAGAACAAGAAACAATACAAGCCAGAATCTTCTTTTTTTGTAATCAAGTACAAGCCAGGATATTCTTAAGTAATGAAGAACGAATTCTGTGAACAAGCAGAGTTGATTAGATCAAAATGCAATTGGCAGAAAAGAGAACAAGGCTCTCAGGGAACTTATGCTAAACCACAAGATGTTGAGAAAATCAAGGCACATCCACATACTCTCTTTCAATCAAATTTTGACCATAAGCATGGCATTGTTGAAGAATGTTACTAATCAGTTATAATATGCTAACAACTAGTAGGTAAGCAATTAGTAATTTATACAAGAAGAAGAACATGAAATTAGTGCTTATCCTCTCTACCCACATAAAACTTGCAAAGTTCTTAATCTTCCTTTCCAGCTTACACAATTTAATAGTTAATTTTGAACCCAAAAGTACTGGTGCATCTTACAGACGCATCTCAAGCAGTTTGCTCAAAAAAAAAAAAAAACAATCCACAATTATTACCTTCCAAAAACACAAGGTTGCTGCTCACATTTCAATATGAAGCTTCAGAGCTTACATCAGGAATGTATCTTTATTATTAAAATGTACCCAGAGAAAAGGCATTTTAATCCTAAAACGCTAGATATCCAGAAGAAAAGGCACCCAAAAACTTAAAGCCGACACCTAAACCTAAAAATGAATAGCTGCTAATGATATCTGGATGAATTAAAGTCACGAAAAAAAATATGGAGGGTATCTTGGTGAGTTCAGAAAAGAAGAAGTAAGAAGAACAAAAAGCATTAAGACTCCACAAAGCAAATTAGAAGGTGGATCATCCTCTAAAACATTATTTTCTTGCATGGAAAATTAAGTTGACGGTGTTATTAATAGCATTCATTTGGTTGTGCCCATATTCATAACGATTTATGATTACGGTGTTATTAATAGCATGCCTTTGGTTGTGCCTATATCCATACATGATTTACTATTAAGTTGGAGAGGATTTATAAGAAGGGCTGATAGTTTCATTTCATAGAGGAATAAAGAGAACATACTCCTATATTCATCAGCTGTTTTCCCAAAGTAAAAGGGATTTAGCCTCAAAAACTCCCAGGCCATTTACTTAAGATCCATACAAATAATTACAAAGGCCTTCACTAACTATGATTCCAAATCTTGTAAACTTTAAATAGAATTTGTATTTCAATGCCGACTATAACCCACCCATTTCATGTGAGTTGCCTGGGTCTCATCTTATCATGCTGTCAAAAACACATGGAAAATAGTAACTCACCAAGCCAAATATCATGCCACCACAAAATTCTGGTACTATCTCCCACTTAATATGTATGCTAAGCCTGAAAAATCCATCTATTCATCCTTAATGTTCTCCACAAGATGATGCCAGAATTAGTTCAGAACTACAGAGGAACTACATGACCTAGGAATAGCAAGGGAAAAATAGATGGTCCATAGGAGCAATTAGTTTCTGGGGGGGGATTTTCATAGATGACACAAGGTAACATGTCTACTATATCTATACCAAATATCAGTCTCATTGATATAATACCAGAACCCCATATAAAATCATGTTTTTTAGAAAATACGAAACATCTGAGCCATACAAAAGAAAGCGAGAGAGAGAGAGAGATTTATTCATTAACAAGTAAAAGGAACAGGAACAGGAATACTAGTCCACCGCAACTGCCAAGTCATCCCAATTGGAAAATGTTGCCCAGTTACAATGGTGTACTTGAGACTCTTCTAGGCAAGTGTGAAGCAACATCTCGTATGGTTTGAAATCAAAAGAATTGCAGAAATCCTATAATGTAAGCCCTAACACTCACAGTAGTAGTTATAATGGAATCATAGACAATTCTAATGTCTGAAATTTCACTGCAAAAGAGCTAGCATACCATTTCTGACGTCAGCTGTTGTGCCTTCTCCAAAAGCTTCATTTCCATTTCCTAAGCCCAAAAGAACAGACAAGTCAGTTCATAATAAGAAAAACATTCCATAGAGCAAACAAAATCTACTTGGGTTCACCATGTCCTACCCGAACTCGGCTTTTCTTTGCTTCTTGAACCACATCCTCAGTAAGCCCGTCAACTTGAGTTGCAGGTTCAGCCAACAAAAATATGCGATCCAAGTAAACTAAAACCGGATCTTGGCCTAGCCTGCTCCATGGAACCTGAAATCGAAAAGTGTCACTCATGCATCTCTTTTCCATGGACTACTATGCAGAATGCATGCATAGTAGGCTTGCTAAGGTGAACAATAAATATGTAAAATAAAGCAAGTAATTTAAGACATTAACTTCATATTTGCCGTATTAATCTACAGCAAAAAGTAGAGAAACGAGAGAGGGTGCGGGATAGAACATCCTGCAGAAAAAACAGAAATTTCTTCTTTCTTTTTTGGTTTTGAACAAGGGCTCTCTGCCTTTTTCTCCATTGAGATACGCACTTGAATTCACTTCAACATTATCGCTTATACATTACTCTTCTCGATTGCATAAGGTTTCCATCCAATCTCTAGTTCTTATAAGTTCTTTGGGATTTTCAACCTCTTAGAATCTTATATAGATGAAGTTAAGACAGGATATCATTTTGTAACTTCAAACTCTCAACTCTTTCCACTTCTCTTTTGAGAGTAGATGGAACAGAGAGGAATCGTTATACACATTTTCTGCCACGCGTTGTCTAGTTGTAGAAGTCTAGAAAGGATCCTAGTTGTTTCACAGTGATCAAGCAATCATGTTGGGTAAACCAATCATCCCACCTCGACAAATAAATAGTTGAAATTGAGATCATAGTAAAAAAACCGACCTTAAGTTTGACCGATCCAAGAAATCCAGCCTTAACCTTCACAGGCAACTTCAACGCATTGAGTGCCTCAGGCTTCAGTTGCATGTTCGTTAGCTCTACATCGCCTGTTTCACATTTTTAGTGGTAACTAGTAAACAAAAAGGAAGGGTGATTTTCTAAACCGAGACAAAATTACTAAGAGGGTTAATAGTGGAAACCTTTCCAAACGCTGATCTTGAGAGCTTCTTTGTTGAATCCTCTCACATAATTTCCTAGTAACCTCTGTAACAAAGACGCCACTTGATCCTCCAGCATCTTTCGATTTCTTTTAGGATCAACCAATTTGGAGTAACATTATCGATCGATTGATTGAAAGGAAGGAAGAAGAGGAGAGAGAGTTTCGAAATTTGAGAGGAGAGGAATTGGGTGTGCATTTATTTATTATTATTATTTTTTTGGGGGGGGGATCTTTTGGATATTTTTTTCTTTTTTTTGTTTTTTTTTGGAGAGTTTCGTTTCGTCGGTAGTAGAAAACGCTAGATGACTTTGGAGTATGGAAGGGCCACGTAAGCAAGGGTACTGTTCCACTGTTTTTGTTATAATGGTGCTGACTTTTTCAAATATTTTTTATTTAAAAATATATTAAAATAATTTATTTTAAATTTTTATAATTTTTAATATAGCTAATCAAAATTATTATAAACATGAAAAAAAATATTAATTTTATTTTTTAAACAAAATACACTTTTAAATATACTCATAAAGTTTGAGATTGAAATAATAATTGCTTTAGTATATTTTACTTTAAAATATATTAAAATAATATTTTTTTATTTTTAAAATTTATTTTAACAACAGCACTTTAAAACAATTAAAAATTATAAAAATATTAATTTGAATCAAAAAATATTAAAATAATTCAAAAAATAATTTTTTAACGCAAAAATAAACATATTTTCTCTGCCGTAAACTACAAAACTTTAATTTTAAAAATATTAATATTTTTTTATTTTAATCCCTCGACATTTTGATTATTGAAAATTTGACTTCATAAATTATTTTAGTTTATTTTTTATATAATTATATTAATCTCATAACTTGAATCACGAGCTTGGTAGGTGAGCCTTCTTGACTCGGGGTTTTTTTCTTTTTTAATTGGTTTTTTTTTCGATTCCATCATTTAACATTATGTTAATTAGAAATTAGGCTTCATGATTTGTTTTGACTTACTTTTTATGATGTTATCTCACTCTCGTGACTAAGGTCATAAGTTTTGTGGGTTTACTAGGGTTGCTTTATTGTTCCTTTTTTTTAATTTGATTTTTTTTTAATTTTATCCTTCCACAGTTAATTGATTGAGAATTAAACTTTTATAATTTGTTTTGATTTTACTTTTATAGAGTTATCTTAGTCTCGTGACTCAATTCACGGGCTTGGGAAGAGGCCAATGTTTTAGTTTGTTTACATGGTATTATTATAGTCTTGTGATCTAAGTTGTGGGTTTTGCAAGTTGACTCAAGTTATTTTTTTATTTTTATTTTTATTTTTTTAATTTCATCGTTCAATATTGGGTTTATTGGGAATTACACTTTATATTTTTTTTTATTTGTTTTTTATAGGGTTATCTCGGTCTTATAACTCGAGTTCTGGGTTTTGCAAGTTAACCCGAGTTCACTAGGGTCGTTTTTTGTCCTTTTTTTAATGAATTTTTTTAAAACAAAAATCATCATTCAATATTGTGTTGATTGGGAATAATGCTTCAAATTTATTTTGATTTGTTTTCTATAAGGTTATCATGATTTCATGACCTAGGTCGCGAATTTGATAAGTTAGTCCGGATCCACTTGATATGTTGTCGTCTTAATATTTATAAAAAAAAACTATGTTGTCTTAAATCCATCAAATTTATTTATACTAATCATCCGGGTTATTTTTAAATCCGTCAAGTTGATTAGGTCACATTAGGTTAACCCCCACACATTTACATTTTTTTATACTGAAAAAAATATTAGCAATGCCAAGATATATTTTTATGTTTTTAAAAAATTAAATCGGCTAGTAGCATAGCACATACCATCAATCTAGTCAACTTCTATTTACAATTACATAAATTAATATTTATTTTCAAAACCATGAGTAGTATCTCATGACAGAAACAAAAATGGTGTATTTATTAGAAATTTCAAACATCACTTAGCTCTTTTTATGATTAAGGAGGTGTTTCAGAGTGTGTTAACAGTTGCTTTTCAAAGTGTTTTTCGTTCAAAGATACATTAAAATAATTTCTTTATTTAAATTTTTTTTTGACATCATCACATCAAAATGATCTGAAAACACCAAAAATATTAATTTAAAGCAAAGAAAAAAAATAAAAAAATTTCATTTTTTTTCAAAGCGTTTTTGAAACCCAAAAACAAACAGGTAGTAATAGTGTTTTTAAACTAGCTTCGGCATCCACCAACATTAGTTTCTGACAAATTTAACTAGATAAGTGTTTCGCACTATGCCATGACCCGAGTCAAAATTTTCCTAATGTAAAAAAAAGGAGAGAGCTCAGGGGACAACAATTTAAGTAAATTCAGGTTAACTAAACTAACATGCGATCTAAGATATGAAATCAAAATAACTTGCGAAAAAAAAATCAAAAGGAAACTGCAAAGCTCAATGCATGATAACTGAATGTTAGAGGATAACAAGAATTTTCAAAAAAATATAACGTTAAAGAATAAAAATCAGGTCAATCTAGGCTACTTGACTAACCCACCCTTTGTGATACAAGATTGGGTTAAAAAAATAGAATTTTAAAACAAGGGCCTAGTAAAAAAAGACTCAGGTTCAATAAAAAAAACTAAAATACGAGCTAATCCAGGTTAAATTTACTTACTTATTCTCATAATAACCTAATAAATAGCAATGCTAAAAATAAGAAAGGTCAATGGCCAAAATTTTAATGTTAAGCAATAAATTTTTAAAAAAAAAATCAATGCAGAAAGAGCTAAGGGATAAAAAGCTCAAGTCAACCTGAGTTAACTCGATTAACCCGCCATCCACGACATGAGATTAGGATAAAAAAATAGACTTTCAAAAGAAAGACCTAGCCAAAAAACCACATTTAAATATATTTTTTTAAAATCACAAAGCTCAAGCTAACTTGACCAACCCGCACTTGGGATAACCCAACAAAAAAAAAACTAAAAAAAAAATCACAAAACTCAAGGGCCAATAATTTAATGTCAAATGATGAAATTGAAAAAAAAAAATCAGCCCCACAACAAAAAAATACAGGAAAAAAATATGAGTTACCCTGGGTTAACGACTAACCTTTTATATGAGATTGAGATAACTCAATAAAAAAAAAGTGAAATAAACAACAAAGTCAAGAGCCTGATAATCAAATGTCATATGATGAATTTGAAAAAAAAAAATTAATAAACGGCCGCCAAAAAAGATCAACACAACTAGCCTTATGTCAAGAGACAGGGAAAACCCTGTAAAAAGACAATCATGAAAAAATAACAAAGTAAAATATCTAATCGTAAAACAATTTTAAATTCAAACAATACGAACCAAATATGGTATAAAAACAAAACAAAATAAAATAATTAAGGGCTAAATTGGAAAACAAAATAAATTAAGAAGATGATAAAAAAAAAACATACTTGAAAGAATGAGGACTAAAATGGATAAAACAATAAAATGAAATATAATGTTAAGGGGCAAAATTAAAATAAAGATAAATCAAGAAACGATAAGAAAATAGCAATAAAAATAACAAGGATCAAAATTGGATTAATAAAACAAATGCAATAAAATTGTAAGGGACAAAATTAGGAAAAAAATAAAGAAAAGTATATAAAAACATAAAAAGAGCATTCGAAAGTAGAAAGACCAAATTGGATGTAAAAATCAAATTGAATAAGATACCCAGGTTGAAAAAAAAAATTAAACTTCAAAACGCATAAAAAGAAGAAGATAAATACTAATTAAAAAATTGAGAGCTGAAATCAATAAAATTACAAACCAGAGAACATGAATCTTATTTTAAAAGGGTTGATATAAATTTCACAAGCATGAGAGAGAAAAGAAAGATTAATGGAAAAAAATTTAATTACAGCCCAACTAGACTCCGTTGTGAGCACGTGCCATATTATTGAAAAGAAGATGAATGACCGCTCCCAACACCACCATGTATGAAGGATTTTGGCAACCATATGGCCCCATACGTGTTCCTCATAAGGCTCGGGGTTGTCACATAGTGAAGTGTGCAACTTTTTTAAAACAATATTCAACCACTTAAAAATACCAAACAACCCCTAACTAAATCCAAAATATTAAAAAAAAAAAGCATGATAAAAAGACTAGAACGCCTTTAAAACCATACTTAGTTTTTTTTTAATTCAAGGGCAATTTTTTTTAATTTAAATATTAAAAAACGAAAAAGAAAAAAATGCCCTTACGTGTATGTTCACTTTTTTTTTTGTATTTCTAAGGGCAAGACTGTAACTCTACTATACAATTGTTTTTGAAAAGACAAAAGAGTTCATGGCTGGAAACTTAATATTTTCTTGCTTTTTAAAAGCAAAATAGTCATTTTATTATAATAAAAAAAGATGTCATTACTGATTTGTCCCCCATAAATTTTGTAATGATTAAAGGAATCATGAAAAAAAAAACAATTATACCTCTAATTACAAGCTTCTTAGGTTTTTTGCTTAAGGATATAAGTGTTATTTCATTTTTTCAACGAACAGCGAAATGTGTGCTACCGTGTTTTACTTATGCTTTTATGGATTTTTTTTTTTTTTTGTAATGGTGCATTATCCACTTCATTATATTGCATTGAACTGGATAAATTTATTTAAAATGCTAGTTTCAATGTTGGAATCCAAAGAATAATAATAATAACGAAAAACCTTCCCTATTATCACCTCCTAAGAATTTCAAATATAATAGAGCCACTTTGACATAAAATGGTATATAATTTTTTATATAGGAAATTTTTAATAAATATACTAGCTAACTTGTTTCAGAATTTATATCCAGATTAATAGGGTTGTGTTCATAATTAAGCAACTAATTATCAATCATTTTTATTTTTTTTCAAGACAGCAGGTCGCATGGTCACTCATAAGGCCACGTATTTCAAAAATGCCAACTGCTTTGCTGCAAGTTTGCAGATTTACCATCATTCGGAGTGGATTGTGGACTATCAGCGAGTGGGTCACGTGCCTAAGAATGGCGGTTGGACCAAACAACTTAACGAGATCTTTTTCTCGATTGCAAGCGATCCCTCATTCCTATCGCAAGATGGATGCTGAGCTGTGCAGCGGTGCATGAGACCGCAAGTCGAGCACGTGTCAGCTCGTGGTGGCTTCGCTGTTATTCTTTACGCTTCATAACCGGCATAAATGATCCCTCATTCCTATCGCAAGATGGATGCTGAGCTGTGCAGCGGTACATGAGACCGCAAGCCCCGCACGTGTCAACTCGTGGTGGCTTCGCCATTATTCTTTACGCTTCACAATCGACATAAATTATAATTCCCTGTAGGCCTGTTTGAATTTTGAATTAGCGAAAACAATATTTTTGAATTTTGAGGGAACTCGGATTCAACCGTGTTCCCAGTTGTTGTTGTTTTTTTAAAAAATTATTTTTATATAAAATAAATTTTTAAAAAGTAAATTATTTTTTAATATTTAATAGTATCATAAAAAATAAATTAAAAAATATTTTACAATATCTATCTATATAATAAAAAATAAATTAAAAAATAATTTATTAATATTTTTTCAGTTTATTAAAACAATATTAATCGAATATGACAAATAAAAAAAATTAAAAGAGTATTGAGTTAAGAAATATTAATTCAAATAAAGAAAAATAACAAAAAAAAAGTAGAGATCAAATTTGAAATAAAAAATAAAAAGGATGAAGTTGAAAAAAATAATTATTTCAAATAAAATAAATAGCAATAAAAAAAATGGAGATCGAATATGAAAATAAAAAAAATCAATTAAAAAAGGATAAAATAAAAAACAAATAACAACCAAAATAATGAAGACTAAAGTTGGTATAAAAATCAAAATTAGATCAAATTCTATAAGTCAAAATTAAAACAAATCAAAATAAAATATATAGCAATAAAAATATTAAGAATCAAATTTAATATAAATAACAAGATATTTTTTAATTTTTAAAAAATTTCTGAAAAGTGGTTTCTTTCTAAAATAAAAAAAAACAGTTTCGTAAAAACCAAACCAGATTGAGGATGAAATTGAAAAAAAAATCAATTTTATAAATTATTTAAAATAAAATAAATAACAATAAAAATAAGGAGAATCAGATATGATTGATAAAAAAAACTTCAATTAAGAAAAAAAAAGGATAAAAATAAATAACAGTAATAAAAATAAGGATTAAAGTTTATATAAAAAAATAAAATCAAATTAAATTCTAAAAGATGGAATAAAAAAAAACTTCAAAATAAAATACATAACAATCAAACAATTGATGACTTAGCAAATAACCGAATATTTTTAATATTTTTTTTGCAATTTATATAACATGTTTTCCACCCAAAATAAATAAATAAAACTTTTCTAAAACCAAGCTATTTTTTTTCACTTAAAAGTTAAAAGTATTTTTCATTTATTAACTTTTATAATAGTAAATTGAAGAAATGGGCCCTGAATATTTATTTCTTTTTAAAAATGGACAATCTATATCTATAAGTTGGAAAAAAATAAATATAAGAGAAAATCAGAATCTCCTAATGTTTGATTAATTTTTTCACTTTATTTGTGTTGTTTGGAAAATTACATTTTACATCATAAAATTTAAATTTTCATAACAATTTAAATCTTCACTCTAATGTATCAAAAAAATCAATAAAAAAATATTGAACTGTTTGCAGGATTATTTTATTTAATGACTAAATAACATATTGTAATATTAAAATAATAAAATTACCATTTTTGTTTTATGTTTTTATCTAAAACTTGTTCCTAACCCAGTCAAAACTTTATGTAAGAATCAGTAAAATCCAGTCTTTAGCTGACCACAGATAACGGATTCTAAATCAATAAAATCCAATTTTAAAAACAAGAAATCCAAATCTTTATTTGCTTTTGGTGATGTCCCAAAAAAATATAGGTAGCTTTAGGACAAGACTTATATTTGGAATAAGCAGTTAATCTCTTTGTTATGATAATTTAATTTATTCTTTTTACATAAGGTGATTGGTGAGCTAAGATGGACGGTGATTGATAACTTTAAAATGTTTATTTTAGTGTATTTAAAAACTCTACGATGCTCGTGTAAATATTTTTTAAGGAAAAAAAGACAATGTAATTTTAGAAAGAGACTTTGAGAATAAATATGTAGCGGAGAATGAAGATTAAGAACCTAAAATTTGAAGGATTCATTATATATTTATATCTCATGAGTCTTGTTTCTTTATAGAGATAAAGGGTTCAGGTGTAGTTTTATTCTAGTAGTTTTAATGAAGAAAAATATCTCTAACATGTGCGTCATTGAGGGATAAATATTACTTACACCAACATTAATGTTGATAGAAATATGATAAGCTCTCACATGACTTTTATACACCACCCCTTACACAACTTTGATGTTGAAGGAAATATAGTAGGTCCTTAAAGAACTTTATATAACATATCTGACACAACATTAAAATTGATGAAAATATGATGGACTTCTAGAGGATTTTTATGGTAAGCTCTCAGATGACCTTTATACACCACCCCTTACACAACTTTGATGTTGAAGGAAATATAGTAGGTCCTTAAAAAACTTTATATAATATCTCTCACACAACATTAAAATTCATAAAAATATGATGGACTTTTAGAGGATTTTTACACACATAAGGGTGTATGGATAATGTGAACAAAAAATATAATTGAACTCATGGAGGCTGATTGTGCATCAAAAGTATCATTAAGTCTTTTATTTTACATATGTATTTATTGTTTTTATTTGAATTTTTTATAATAAGTGATGTGCTTTTTAGTAATGAAGTTTCTTTTAATGTTTCGATAGGTTTTTGGAGCTTAAATGAATTATTTCAGAAAATTCAGCGTCGGAATTCGGAACAAAGAATTGAAGAGAAATTTAGTTGAAGATTGAAGCAAATCTTGGTTCAAATAAGTGCTCCAAATTTGCCCAAAAAATCAATTATATTCCAATTCTAGAAAAGAATATCATATGATCCATTTCAAGCCCAAACTTACCTTATGTTGTGTGCAAACTTCAACCATCAAACACTCAAGGTTTCAATGTCAATCTTAGCCCAAATAATAGGTACAATTGTATACTTATTTGATGTTTAAATCCAGCCCCAAATCAGCCCCCAAATCAGCCTCCAAATCAGCCCAAGCACAATCCATGATCTTACATGTCCACACAACAAATAATATTTGATTTATTTTGGGCAATTAATTGATTCAAGAGGGCAAGCACATGGATGGAAAGCTGGAGGGGACATTGTGACATTATTTTGGGTCAAAAAGAAGAAAGAAACAGCTCATAAAGGAGGAAGAAAAACGTGCACCAAAGTGTTCTCCAAGCTGGCCTGATTTAATTTTCCAGAACATCTTTCGGTGTTTTGCCCATAACTTTTGACTCAGATGTCGAAATGAGCTTTTCTTTAATGATCTGGAAAGCTAATAGAATTGCCTATAAATATGTCTCTAATAGCCATCTCCAGGAGAGGCTTCTAAGAGGGTCTAATTTCTGTCCAAAGTTAGAGTCAGATTTGTGTCCGAATTTTTACTGAAATTCTGTTGTGTTCTTCTTTGTAGATTTCGGTTCTTTAGTTTGTAAAACTTATTATTTCAGTTTGATTCAAGTTATTTCATGTTTATTAAAGTGTTCTTATATATAATCATGGTTGGCTAATCTTTTTCTTGGATCCAAATCAAGGATGATGGTGATTGAGGTGAGTTCTTTAAGATATGAATGAATGTTAATGATTATCTTCTCATCTTCTTCATGAATGTTTTATTATTGCAAAGAAATTTTAGAAATCATTTAGGTAATGTTATAATCTTGAATTTTTATGCACAAACCTTAGTTTTGGTATAGAGATTGCTTGATTCAATGTCTTACTTAATTTGAAAGTATTTGTTCATTCTTAAGCAATAATTAATCTTCATCTTTTTAAACTTCATTGTAATATCTTCCGATCTAATATCACCATCGTTGATATTAGGTTGAGTTATCTTATATATGTTGAAGAAATCACCAATACATCACCATTAAAATTGATTTGGACCAAGACTTACTTTTTCTTGTCTTTTAAAATCTATTTACACTTTTTCATCTTTGAAAACAAATCCATCAATTATTTTCAACCAAGTTATTGTTAATTTAATTTCTCTTGAGTTTTTTTTGTTGTTACCTAGCTTAATTTTCAGATCTAGCTCTCTGTGGATATGACCTCAATCTTACCGAGTTAATTGCTACATCGCACACTCGTGCACTTGCGAGTTAAAACAAGCCGATCATAAAAAGCGGTCAAGCAGAGGCTAAGCTTTTACTTTCAGCCGAGTCCATGAGATTAGGTTCTTCTCCTAGGCTAAGCTCATGGCACTGTGCTCTTTCTCGTGGTTGAGTGGCTAAGCCTATAAGAACGAGGCTTTTTTTCTAGGTTGAGCCAATGCCATTTGATTCTTTTCCATGGCTGAGCCCATGAGTGTCGAGCTCTTTTTTTAGGTTGAATCTATAAAGATCAGGCTCTTCTCCAAGAAAGGAATCATTAAGATAGGGTCCAAGTACGTTGCTTGAGACCGTGAATTTAGGGTCTTGTGGGGGTGGGGGGGTTTAAGCCCATTAAATTTGGGTTTATCACTTTTCTTCTTTTCTTATGAAAATAATGTAAGAAGTTCTTGAAAACTTTTAGCTTAAATATTTAGTGATAATAAAATATATATTTTATTATTTTTATTACTATCAAATTTTATATTATTTCCTCCGGATAATTATTCTCTTATATGTATATATAATCATGTGAAAATAATTAAACTATTATTATTTTTTTATCATTATAACTGTTTTATATATTATAATAAGTTTTTATTTGAATAACGATGTTTTGAATAACAAAACACATGTGCTCTCCAAAATTAGAAAAAAACTAATGAATGAGGGAAATGAAGTTTTAGCTAAAAAAATACATTTTTTCTTCCTTAATTTAAATTATTTTATTTTTGACATATATTTATTGTAATTTCTTTAAGTTTTTGTTCAAATAAATATGTTGTTCATATAATAGATTATTGTTTCGTCAAGACAAAAATAAGATAACCTGATTAAATCTTGATTAATCCAATAATATAATAAAAATTAAGGTAATAACAACAAATAAAAAAAATATTGCTCCGGGCAAAACTAGGCTAACAAATGAAACTTGTGACTTGAACATAAGATATATTCATGTTACATGTCTATTATGTGTCCTAAATCATGAGCTCGGGATAATTTAATCGAAAAAAATTGATGATAAGTAAAAATAAAACTGAAAAAATTGAGATTAAGATATTTAATATCGCAACACGAATCATTTACCAATTATATCTAATTAATTTATTTACTAAAATTAATTTGTATTAGAAATCCACACACACATAAAATTTACTGAATAAAATAAAAGGAACAAAAAATACTATGCAAGGCTGCTTATATTAAAAATATTATAAAAAATAAATATTTTTATATTTTTTAAAAAAATTATTTTGTACAAAACATTTATAAAAAATTATAGATAAATTATTCTAACCTTCTAAAAAATTAAATACACCTAATGTAACTATAAAATTATTGCCATTTAAAAAATAGTAAATAAGCAAAGAAAAATCACAGAGAAAAGTTACGAATTAAAACACAAACTTCAGAATTACATAAAAAGAGAAATATAAAAATGGTATTTATTAAAAACTCAAAAAAAAAAAAAAACCAAGAAAATAACAGAATGAAGAAGACATTGTTAAGCTTGGTAAGCCAAGCTATGCTTCTGGTCCATCTACAAATGTCTAGTGCATGGCCTTTTAATTTTTTTTTAAGTTGATGGGTCGCCAACGCCAATTGTTTTGAGAAAAAACAAACCATGCTTTGCCTACAGTCCGGCCATTATGATTATTGAAAAAACATGGTTCATGTTTTTTATATAAGAACTTATTTTGAAATTATTTTTAATCAAAAACACCTAAAAAATACCCTAGGAATCTTATTAAACAAACCATTAGCTTAAATAAACAGAAAAAAAAATCCCGCCTTAAAATCCAAAACAACTCGAAACTAAAAATATTACTGAGCTCAAATTAGTTTTTTATGCACTTTCAAGGTAAAAAAAAAGAGCACCTAGTTCAAACTTCTCTCATCGTATGAAACCATTTAACATAAAAATTGATTGTTTTAGTAGTTGAAATCGTTACTAAGAACAACTTTTTCTTTTTACACTAGAATCTGGCGAGTCATTCTCTCTCCTTCCACCTAAAAATGAAAAAAAATAAAGTTTGATGCTAAAATTAATTTTTTTCTTTTAAAATTAAAAGACCAGTTACCTAAGAGACAAAAAAGATGAGGGACGAAAATGAATTTTTAAAACAAATTTTAAGGCAGCTATCTATTTCACTTATATTTTTATTCATTTCAGTCAGCTGTCTTTTAATTCAACCTTTCCTCCCAAAACAAATATGAAATTGAGTGCTAATTTGGGCTTAAAAGGGTTAAATTATGCAATATAAAAGTTCAATAACCAAATAATTTTTTTTTAAAATCACTGCCGAATCTACAGTGATCTATGAGATGGTAAAGTAAAAAAAGAAGCTCTTTTAGTATAGTAGTTGATGTAATTATCACAAAATTAAAAGTTAGTTTTTGGGTTAATAGAAGGAATTCGAACAACACGAGGCTTTATTAAAAGAATTCAATCGACATAAGAGTTAATCGATCAAACTAAAACTAAAAATAAAATAAAATTGAATAACTGACATAAATATAGGGGTAAATTTAAGAAACTCGCCTAAAATGAAAAGAGGAATGGTTCAAACTTCAAACAAATCCCCACAAAATGAGTTCTCCGTCGTAACAACTTCTCTAAACATGGCGTCGTGGTATGCAAAATGCCCTTATCCAGGGGTTCTCTGCACAGTGTAGCAAAAGGCAGATCAACGATACCAGATTTAAATAGTTTTTAGGCCGAAACAACAAATTCACGAGCAACAAAAGCCTTCAGAATCAGACCGGGAGTCAAAGCAGGCAGTGTCAAGCCAGCGTAACACCGAAGAACACCAAGCAGGATTGTAGATTCCAACCATACCCTCAAGAACTTTGATGAACCAAATGAACTTGCAAATAGCAGCAGAAATCATCATATTAGCAGTAAAGACAGAAGAAGCAGTAGCTCGAACAAGCATATCACATAAGTGACGAACAGCAGCAGTAAAATGGAAGCAGAAATAAAATGCGATTGCAGAGAACATCATAACATATATAATGCTAAAGCAGTAGAATGAAGTAATGTAGCTAGAACCTCGTTGCAGCATGGCCAAAAAGTTGGGGACAGCTAGACAGTTCCAAATCGCAGTTGATGCAAACAAAACCTAAACCTAATGCCTGCTGGATAGAGCATCATCATCAACGCTGCTAGGTATAAAGGCAGAGCTTCACAAGAAAAGTAGTGATCGAACCTGCAAAATTGCCAAGGAAAATGGGCGGGGAATAAGAAATGGGAGTCAAGGGGAGGGGAGGGGTGTTAAAAATTGCAATTAAACTTTCAGATGCAAAAGAAAATCAACCAAACAAAATGATATCCTCTGACCTAGAAAATAAGCTTTGCTTTGCAACAAGCAATTTGGCTGGCCAATTTGCTTCCCTCTTGGTGTGAAAGAAACACTGCTGCTTTGCAAGATGTGAGATAAGAAAGGCACTGCTGCTAGCCTGCTACAAAGCTTGAAAAACTAAAAACTAACGGTAAGCACAAAGAAAATAATTGAGCCAATCATAGCAAGAGGAACAGTCACCCCGACGGACTTCGGTATCCCTTTCCTTCCAAACAGCATCAATAGAGGAGAACAATATTTCCATCACTAGTTACTTAACAAGAGACTGTGTATATTCAGAGAACTAATATATGAGATCCAAAAATGCATCATATTTCTATATTAAAATGACCTTTTTAATCTTGTGGCAGCACTATGGAGTTCCGGATCGTCTTCATATTTGACACTCATGCATCTTCATATTTGACACTCATGCATTATTACCATCATCGCAGCCATAAAAAGTACTCATGTTCCGCTCCGCACTATTCACGTGAATAATTTTTTTTTTTTTTTTAAAATTGCCATAAAAATTGTTGATTTTTTTTTAAATTGTGTTTTACTCGAAAAACTAGTATTTAATATTATTTAATAACACTACATAAATTAAAAGGATATCACATGATGACGTAGCATTTGTGAAATTTGATCGCAATTCCAATTATGTTCTTGCCGGGTCCGGCCCAGTTAAAAAAAATTCAGTTTTCTTATTTATTTTTATTGTGTTCTATACATAAAAATTAGAAGGAGATCCCTTGATGACGCAACAAAAAATTCAGTTTTTGTTGTTGCGCGCCTAAGAAACTATGAAAAATATATTCATTGTTGGATAGATTTCGTATGTGATGACATTGCATATAGTTTAATGAAACAATAAAAAATATTTGATATCAATATTATTTATTTCATGATGTAATAACAGTAGTTAAATCTACAATATTTAAATTTAAAATCATTAATATTAATATATATATATATATAATTATTTTATAACCTCAATTTGAAAAACATTTTTTTAACCAAACACATTAAACTACTTTTTCTTCAACCTCAATTTCAATCACAGTTTTAACCAAACATTCATTTTTTCAAATCAACCTCAACTAAAAGTATTTTTTATAAAACAATTTTTTTCAAACCACAACCACAACCACAACAGCTACCGAAATACCAAACATACTCTTAGTCTAAAACTCTTCCCTTAAGGACAACTTTTTGTCGAGACATTTGAAGCTTGGCGGTGTCCTAGATTTAAACTAGGCAACTAAGCACCAACTTCTTGTCAAGGATTTGATTCTATAATAACCTGACATTGTCCTGATTAAGGGGATATTTGAAAACATAGATCAATTTGTGTTTTTTTAAATTTAATTTGTTTGTTAAAAACTAATTATTTTTTTATATTTTAAATTATTTCATGTGCTGATCTCAAAAATAATTTTTAAAAAATAAAAAAAATATATTATTTTAATTACAACCACACTCTCAAACAAACCCTTGAGAAAATGAATTTCTTGTTTGTTTTTGTGTTTTAAAAGTATTTTTGTAAAAAAATGAATTTTTTTTTAAATTAATTTTTTATATATATTTTTAGATCATTTTGATATTGACATCAAAAATATTTTTTAAAAAATTAAAAATATATATTATTTAATATATTTTTTAAAAAATATATTTTAAAATACAATTATAATTACATTTCCAAATAAATTCATATTAAATTATCATGTCAAAGGGCAGCATGACGCAACTTCGTTGACTTTGTCTCTTTCTCAGGATCATATTTTATTTTGATTTGCAATATATTCCTGAGAATTACTTACCAGTAGATATTAATAACTTTCAACGTGATGGTGATGTTAACGACAATGGTAGATTTTTGTAACTGTACAATCGGTCTACATTCTGTGGGCTTCCCGTTCAGCAATTCTCGATCCAAGTGTGCAAACAGCTTGTTTGACAGGATAAAAATTAAGTAAGGTTTTATTTCTAAAAAATAATTTGAAATTTTTATGAAATTTTTAAAAAGTGATTTTTTTTTTATATTTGATAGTATCATAAAAAATAAATTAAAAAATACTTTCCAGTATATAACTATATCATAGAAAATAAGCTGTAAAATAAATTGTTAATATTTTTTTAAAATTTATTAAAATAATAAGGAATAAATTTTATAAATTAAAAATTTGAATAAGAATAAAATTGAAAAAAAAATAATTTCATAAATTATCTCAAATAAAACAAATAACAATAAAAATAACATAGATCAAATCTAACAGATAAAAAATTTGAAAGATGATTAAATTAAAAAATATTAATTTCATAAATTATTTTAAATAAAATAAATAACAGTCAAAAGAATGAAGAACCAAATTTGATAGATAAAAAATTTCAATTAAGAAAATAATAAAATAAAAGTAAATAACATTCATAAAAATAAGTACTAAAGTTGATATTAAAATCAAATTCTATGGGATGAAATTAAAAAAAGATTGAAAACAAAATATATAGTAATGAAAAGTTCAATCAAGGAAATGATAAGACAAAATCAAATAACAATCATAAAAATAAATACCAAAGTTGATATAAAAATCAAATTTCAAAGGATGAAATTCAAAAAAAAATATATAACAATTAAAAGTTCGAATATCAAATTTGATATAATAAGCAAATAACATGATATTTCTAAATTTTTCATAATTTCTGAAAAGTATTTTCCGTCCAAAATAAAAGGAAACACTTTCCTAGAAACCAAGCTAAATTTTTTTTTACTAGAAAATGTTTTAATTAACTAATTTTTCTAATGATAAACAAATACATAAAAGTTTGTAAAGTAATTTTCAAGAAATCATTTTCGTGAAGACCTAAATCATAACATTTATACATCTATCTAGCTGATTTTTTTTATTTTACAATCAAACAATATTTTTAGAATTTATTTTTAATTTTTTGCTTTAAATGTAATTTTATTTAGTTTTTTTATTGTTTTAATATGTTGGTATCAAAAATATTATTTTAATATATTTTTAAATAAAAAATACTTTAAAAAATAATTACTAATACAATATTAAATATTACCTTAAAGTTTTTCATTGCGGACAATTGAGTATCAGGTTTTACATTTATCAAGGCATGGTAAGTAATTCCATGATATAGATAAAATCATAAAAATAAGAAAAAAAACAAAAGAGAATGAATTAACTAAAAAAAGGGAATTGTAATGGTACCTTTTGCATCTATTTTTCTTTATATGCTGCAAGTATTGAGAATATCGTAGAATTCATTCTATTATATTGTATTGGCGGATGATCATGAAGGTTACATGCATCCTCCCTTCACCTAGTTAATAAATAGATAAATAAATAAACAATAAAGAAATTAGTTTTGCACGATGGCAGATACCTCGGACCCGCATACAACTTCGAACTTATGGGATACTATTTCTGAAAATCTCATTATTGATAGATAATTATATTTTCCGTAGAATGAATTTCTAAGATTCAAATTTTCTGGGTGCTGTGTCTCGGACGAACAGCAAAGTCAGCAGAATCAAGACGAGGAAATTTTCTCCCTCTCTCTCGCCGTGCCATGCAGGTGGCAGGCAACAAATATCATTTTTCTGGATTTAGCTTCTTCTTCTTCTTTTTTAACTCGGTTTTTCTGAGTTACCTGGGCCGTTCTGGATTGGGCGTCCATGTAATTCTGCTCCCTATTAGACAGGTCTAGTACTAAATCATCAAGGGCCTGCTCTTGACAAGCCCTAACCACTACTTAGAAACAAGATTTAGGCTAATATGGACATGGCCTAATGACATGTTGCAATCAAGAGATTCTACAGAAACGAACAGGGGCATCCCGATCAATGAGAAACCATCCCTTGCACGCAAAGTAAGAATCTGCTTGTCTTCAATCGGTGGTTGATTGGTTCCACCTCCAGGTCAAGTGGTGGTGTCAAATATGTCCCCACTTCAGTTGGTCAACGACAAGCTTTAGGTCGGCACCCTCGCATTTCATTTGCAAAGGGGCATTTGACGAGTTGTGCTTTACAGTATGACAAATTGTGTGTAAGAAAGTCCGGGAAAAAAGCTACTGATTTCCTACCTTTTTTTTTTTTGTTTAAAAGTTCAATTTACTATTTTTCTTTAGGAGTATTCTTGTACGATAGATTTTGGTTAACATTCCATCCTCCTATTAAAATCTTGTCACGACAAGTGGCCAGGCCTAGCGGCAGCAGCTCTCTTCTCTCTCCAACTATAGACATCCCTGATTAATACTAACCAGCCTTAATAACAGTTTTTTTTTTAAAAAAAAAATTTAGCACAGTCAACTTAAAAAGCGCAATTTGAATAAAAAAAAGCAAAAAAGTATAATTTAATATCATCGCTCTTCGTATTAGTAACATCCACTATAAAAATAACAACTACATTTTGTTTTTTTAAAGTTTGGTATTCACTAAATATCATGCTTTACGAGCGTGATATCAATTAAAACTTAAATAGTTGAACATCAACAAAATATACAGATGTTATCTCTTTCTCACGAAAAAAACCATCAACGCCCTCACTTCTGTCTTAAAAAACCAGTTAATCACTTAGATTTTGCCCTTAAAAGAACCAAGAATTGAACCCATCCTAGTCTCTAAGCATTCTTTAATGCTTTTATGTTGAAAATTCATTGTTCTCTTTGTTGCCACCGCCCTAGCCCTTATTGTTGTTTTATAAACAAGGTAAACATTCTACATCGCTATTAATTTGTACATGGTTTGGTTAAAATCAAATAATTATTTAGGTTGAATTTAAAGTTTATGGTGAATTTATGGTTTTTTAGATCAATGATAAATTAGTCAAGAATACAATTAATTATAGTTTATTTGATATAGTTAAACATGAAAATAAGTTCAATTAATTATGTGTTCCGTTTAATTTAAGTTAAATTGCCAAATGAAAAATTTTGTGTATATTGTTGGAATCAACTAATAATGTAGTTAAATACACACACGTTCATAAAATAGAGCATAAATGTAGTTGAATTACGATGAATTATATGTTTCATTAAATTGTTGATAAGTTGATGAATTTAGTATTTTATTATAATTATATTAATTTGTTATGAATTTATGTTTAATTTAATGCAATTGAGCATGCAAATAACAATTGCTAATGTATCATGAATTGTGTGAAATTTTTTATTAAGTTTGCTACAATGTTAAATTTTGAGAATTTAATTGAATTTGTTATGAATTTTGCCAGTTAGTGTTGAGGTGGTGCAATTTAGTTAAAATTAACTAGAGTCTGATTATTTTTATGTAAGGTCCTATAACATATTTATGTTATGTTATTACAGTGGCAATATTGTTCTTCAAGTGAATGGTAATATCATATACAATGGCTAGAGTAGTTTGTTGTTAACTAGTAATTTAAGCTTGTCATATGTAGAAATAAAAGAAAAAAAATTTCACGGATTTAAGTGAAATTATAATGATATTGATGTTGAAAAATCTCAGAGGTGTCAAATTGATTCATTCATTTAAAGTGATTTGAACAAGATGATTTTGTATGTGAGTAGTCGACCAAATCTATGTGTGTTCCAACTTCTATTAGTCCTTCAAATTCAATTGGTAGAGAAAAAAAATAGTTTATTGTCAGATGATTTGTTGTAAAGGATAAATGATACTATGTTTGATAATCCTTTCGCTGATCAACATAGATTTTACTATTTTAAGCCTAGGAACAAAGAAGATGTTGTTTATGATGATGTTGATGATGGAATTATTCCTCTTCTTTATAAATTTGGAGATGCTTTCGAGTCTAGTTTTTTCATTTCACATGATTGGGCACTTAGTCATAGATGTCTTCCAGGAGAGTTTGATTTAGATGTTGGTCAAACATATAGTAGTAAAAATAAATTGGTTAATATTGTTCAACAGTGACACATTGCACACTCAGTTGAGTATCGAGTCCAACAGTCGAACTTAACATTTGTTCAATTACAATGTATGTAAGTATCTGAATGCAAATGGTATTCCGTGAGAGATATTATAAAAGATTGGATTCATTTGAGATAACAAAGTTAAAAGAGCCACGATATATATTTTGATCTTTGTCCAAAAAACCACCATCAACTTGATGCAACTTTTATTATTAGTGCTATATCAACCCTAGTAATGAATAATATTTCAATAACGGATGTAAGCATATGAGATGAAATAAAATTGCATTACAAGTATAAAATATTATATGATAAAACATAGGTTGCAAAACAGAAAGGGATTGAACATCTTCTTGGTTCATATAAGAAGTTCTTTAAAAATATATATAGGTTGTTGTTGGCAATAAAAGAATTAAATCCTATAACAATTGTTCACTGGACACACAAATTATATCTTGATGATAAATAATAGTTATTGCGATATGTTTTTTTTATTCTTCGAACATTGATTTAAGGTTTCAAGTATTGTGGATCACTTATTAGTGTTAATGAGACATTCTCGTATAGGCGACATGACAAAAAATTATTGATTGCATTTGCTTTTGATACAAATAATAAGATATTCCCATTAGCTTTTGCCATTGTTAATGAAAAAAATAATGGCAATTGAAATGGTTTACAAACCTCTTACGCAAAAATTTGATTTGTGGTATGAAAAAATATGTAACATGAACCTAACATATAAATAATGGGTTGAAAGGAAGCCAAAAGAAAAATAGGCTTTATGTTATTGTAGTCACTTATATAGTAATATGACAACTAATTTTTCATAATTATTTAATCATGTTTTAAAAAATGCTCATGCAATGCCTATTTTTGATCCAATGCAATTAATATTTTATAAATGTAATAGTTATTGGGTCAAGTAAAGACGTATAGCTAGTGATGTATTTCAAAATGGAGTAATCTAGCCCCTAACAATATATATTGAATTGATAATGAGCATGGACAGACCAGGAGATCATACTACAATGTTGTTTTGACTTTGAGTAACAAGTTTTCCAGGTCAACACCCTTATTAAATTGGGTGTTGTGAAAGAAGTCTTGTGACTAGTGATATTAAATGATAAAACATGTATATGTGGTAAATGATAGATATTTTATCATCCATGTTCAAATGTTCTTGTATGTTATACTTAGCATCACTTGTACTTCACATAGTTTGTTGATGATTATTACACGATTCAAATCTACAGGCTAGAATATGGAATGTCATTTTGTCCATTACCAGAAGAGTCAGAATGGACTGATTACACTAGATCTCAAGCTTAAGTAGATTCATATAGATGAATATTAGGACGTGGTTGAAGGGTGTCAACTTATTTTCATAACGAAATGGATGCAAGGGAAGGTAATGCATGTTAAAGGTGTGGTATATGCATTGGCATAGGGCATAATAGAAAAAACATGTCCTAATTGACAACATATGTATAACAATTTGTTAGGTTATGTTATGATATATTATGATATTTTTAAAAGCATATTAAACTTATATAATTTCACACTAATCATAGGTACTCTTACACAGGATGCTAGACACTCGCGGTGGTAGATCGTCTACTCATATTAAGCATGGAGAGAATGTTTATGATATTCATGTAGAGCATAAGCATTAGCTTATTGAGTATGAGTCACAATATATGTCTATCGGACCCATCGACACTTTTATTCTGCGGTTGCAGGATTGACTTCAATCGGATGTTGTATTTGCTGGTATTGTAAGAATATTTAATTTTAATATATTTTATATTTGTGTTTAATTTGATTATCATTATTTTTTTTTAATAATTATAGTTTAAATTGTTATACAGAACGAGACCATTATTTACTGTCGTATATAGAGGTGGTTGTGACTGCAAGCAAGTCCAACCATATGTGGTCCAAGCTGGGTTTTTGTATATCAATTATCTTGACGACTTCAAGTTTGACCAAGGCTTGATCCATGCACTAATTAAGCAATGGAGATGTGAGACACACATGTTCCATCTTAGGCATGGAGAGATGACACCGACATTATAAAATGTGATGATTTTGCTTAGATTGGCTACTAATAGACGGTCGGTCACATCTATTGGTGTTTGTAATATGATTATGTTATGCGAGCGATCATACCCTCTCTTTCTGAATTGAAAGGGGTAACATCCGTCTTAAGTGAATTTAGAAGATATTTTCGACATCACCAGATGATGAGCAGGAGGAGGTCCTGTGAAGGTACAAAATCAAATATGATTTAAATATGTTGATTATTTGTTATGACTATGTTAATTATTATAATGATTTTAATTTTCTATTGGTATGCCAAAGCATATATACTCCATTTGTTTGACAGTGTGTTATTCACTAACCTCATAAAGAGATATGTTCATTTGCTTTATCTGACGCTCTTGAAATTTTTTGATGTTATCCCCACGTATAGCTAGAGATTTGATGTATTGGCATCTTTGTACAAACATTTATGTCTTGTATGCATGAAGAGGACCAAATAGGTTGGAGGATGTTTGTTACTTCTACAAATATGAATTGAAAAATCTAAATAACTATTTAGATTTAATTGTTTCATGCTTAACAAAATTAACAAAATGTTTTTATTTAATAAAAGTTATGGTCATGAGAACATCTCCATGTGGACAAGCCCTAGATATCGAGATTGCAAGGTGTGATCGTCCAAATTATGACGGTTACACTTCATCTCCCACTAGAATACATGCATTGTAATGTTATTTTTGTAATTATATACATTTATATTATGGCATCGAAACTTTGAAAATGCAATTAAACTTACATGTTTTTAATTCTAGGTGGTGTGCTAGATAAGTTTTTAAAAATAATTTAGCACAAGTGATGCTTTGCACGTTATTACTAGTAGGGTAAAAATGATGATTACGACTGGTTGGGGCGACACAATGCTTATGTATCACAATGGGATGTGTAAAAAAATGAGATTTTTACAGAGATACACCTTATGATTACTGATGAAGAGTATATAATTGTGTATTTATCTTTTAATCTAACACTAATATTTTATCAACATTAGGTTTGATTTTTTGCTACAGAAGTGTCCACATAGGTAAGAGCAGGATCCAATCGTGCTACTGATTTTCATTAGCAACATAGACATGGATAAATATACTTTTATATATATATATATATATATATATATATATATATATATATATATATATATTTTGTTTCTTTGTATTCTTGAAGCTGATAATGAGATATGAGAATATATTGAGTTTAGTTAGAATTTATTAATTGATGTTATTATTGTTTTTTATGGATTTTTTTAAAAGGAACAAAATCTTGGATAGAGTTAATATATAGAGAATTTTGTCCAAAATTATAAAAAAATCCAACTCTTCAAAATTATATAATAAATAAATTTTCAAATTAACAAAAATTATAATTTTATAAACTTTTTTAAGCTTAAAACATGAAAATAATCAAAAACTTTACAATTGCCAAAATGATAACAATCTCCTAGAGATTAAATATCACAAATCAAAAATACAACAACTAATATCACGATTCACAACCAAAACATATATCAAGTATCACGATTTTAAACCCTAAAATTTTTAAAACATTATGTTTCCAAACCACAAAATTATTAAAACGTTATGATTCCAATCCATGACATCCTCTAACCGTCCAAAACTTTTTTATTTTATACTATTTTACCATTTATTTTTATTTTAGATGTTGACAACCCAATTTATACCGAATCATATTGGAAAAAAAATCTTTAAAAACCTCAACACTAACAATTATTCACAATAGTAACTAAAACTATATACGCAAGAACACTCTGAAGTCTAAAATTGCATTCCAACAACGATTAATAATAATTTTTTATTAAAATTATTTTTTTATATTTTCATATCTAATATCAAAAACAAACACCACTTTATACCTTCGATATAAAAAGCAACCTTTTCGTTTTTGAAATTCCACTAGGCCACTTACAGCTCCGACTTACCAGGAAAGCATCTCCTCTCTCAGATTTCGATGACCATTAAAAGCAACAAAGTAATCACACAAAAAGATCTAAAAGAGGCACAGACTGACAGAGAAGAACTAAAAAAGAGATTTACTTGTCATCATCAGCCTTCGCTGTTCAAGCGTGACTCCATTAGCATCAAAAACCTCCCCACTCCCTTAACAAAAAAACAAGAGAGAAAGCACTACACAAGGCCAGATCAGGATCTAACAGCCCATTACACTCTTTCTCAGTAGTAATTCTCACAGCTATAGTTAGAAATAACAAAGGGAAAAAAATTAAATCCTCAAAATTGTTTCCGTTTCTCCTCGCTGGACACAAGGCCATATAATCAAACCATACCATACCATACCATACCATACATACAAGATCTTTCTATTTGAGGGCTCTTCATATATGGACAAAAACCACCATCATATCATAGTAGTAGTATTTTCTCTTTTCCTTTTCTTTTATTTTGTAGAGGAAATCTATAGGCTCTCTCTGGGTTTCTTCTTCTTTAAAGTAAACTCCTTTTCTTTTTTACATCTCATTTTTATGCTGCGGCAACGGTGCCTGTACGAGAAGGGTAGTCCTGAGCTTTAGTAGGAGATTTGGATTTCTTCTGGTCTTTTTTCCTTAATGCTTTCATAGATGAAGAGAGATTCCAGTTCTTTTCATTGGCTTCGTCTATATCTATTTGCTCTTGTCTGCACTCTTCACTGCAGAATGGCGTGTCCCCTCTGCAAAAACAAGTTTTACATCAGAATCCAACCCATACGTTCTAGCACCACAGATTACAAAGAAAAACCAAGATCAAGACTAAACGATCTCACAGATAAAAATAAAAGTTACTTCCAATGCTTTGGCTCACTTAGGTTTCGTTTTCAAAAGTTTTACGGAAGATATTACTATTAATATAAGGTCTCAAATATTCTTGGAACCCAATGAAGAAGGATGTTCTTACACAACAATTAACTTACTGATCTTGTAAATTACATTTGGTTGATAAAGAACTCCAATTCCAATCAAATTGGAAGTAAGAAAAGCAGCAGTAACTACAACTGAAAAAAGGCGGAGAAATAGCTAACCTGTACATGAAGATGTCTCTGTTATCACCGAGTGGTTTCTTGCAAAGAAAACAAGCTTCCAAGAAATGGGGCAGGTGATCTTCAAATCTAGAGTCACAGTACCTTGCCGATCTTGGAGAAGACACCGGAGATGAAAGGTTTCTAAAACTACCTCTTCTCGCGTAACAGAGTGACCTAGAGAAGAATGGGTGATGATTCCCTGAAGACCCAGCTTCCATATCTGCAAGAGAAGCTAACCCATCATCTTCCTCATTGAAACAAGGCCTTCTTGAAGATGAGAACTCCATGAATAGTATTGGTATTGAAGCAATACTAATGTTTTGAGGTAATTTGCTGCTTTGAGTTTTTCTATTGTCTTCTTCCAGTTTTCCTTCGAGAGAGAGAGAGAGAGAGATGAGGAGGTTTAGTAGAGAAGGAAAGGAGATGGCTTTGTTAAGGATGAGTGGGTGATGGGGAGTGGCAAGTTTTTAAAGAAAGAGAGAGAAGGGGAGAGGTGTAAACAACGGCAGGCTTCAAGAATCCGTGTAGATGAATCTATTGGCTCAAAACTACCCGCATCTCCAAGTTACAGTTGATTTGATTTTTTTAGTTCCAAGAGATGGTGAGCTGATTACCCCTATTCTCACTTAATTACACATATGTCACTATTCTCAAACTGACTCTGCTATTGAGGAAAGTTGTTTTTGTAATTCCCGTCAAAATGAAGGGGAAGAATTCACACGGTTCTTGATTTGGACCTCACCTTCCACGACCCCGCGCCAGCGACCAACGTTGCAACGTCAATATTTGAGAAAGCCACGCTCGTGGATTGCGCGTTTGCGTTACGTTTACACCCCTCCAGGGTCAAGGGCTTGTTCTTTGTACAGGCTTTCATAATCGAATAGAGGAAAGATGGGATTTTGACTGAGAACATTGCATTTTTCATTATTATTTTTTATAATTGTTTATGATATCTCACCATCAGCTTACATACCTTTTAATTAATTTTTAAAAATTTAAAATTTAATATTCAAATAAATTTTAATAATACTAAAATTTATTATACTCAAACTAATAATTTTTAAGAATAAAAATTAAAACTTGATTGGTTGGATTAAACCCTTCAATCCAGAACTTTATGAGTTAAATTACATCTTTCAAAATTATTTTTTACTTATATAATACTATGTGCATGTGATGGTTAACTTTTGTAACCATGAAGTTTTAATTATTTGAGTTTATCTTTTTTATTTGTGTTTTGAAAAATGAAAGAGCAAATGAAAGGTAACGCCAAATTAATGAAGCACTTGTGATCTTTCTATGGATACAAGTAAAAAAAAAACTCGTATTTTAAATTATTAATCTTGGATTTTTATATTGTTAAAGTCAAACAAGTTGGTGGGAAAATACTTCTATATTGCTTTAAATAATTAATTTTCAAATCTAACATCTCAATTCTCTATTGCTTGGGGGTTAAGAAAGGAATTCATGTAACATAGCTTGCTATTGCAATATTTTATTCATGTAAATAATTAATTTTTTAACAACAAGGAGCTCGTTAGATTAAAAAAAAACTCGGCGATTGAAAAAATATTAATATCGTGGGGTTATGAAAACATAAATTTGAGGGTCATATTATATACAAGCAAATTAAACATTAAAAAATATATATTAATTACATTATTTCACCTCGCTTAATGAGAAGCTCATGCTATGGTAGTAAGAAATTTGAACTTCATATATTTTTGACAAAACAAACATTATAGCTCTCGTACTGCCAAGGCAATTTTGTTTTTCCCTTCCCCCCCTCGAGAGAGAAAATGCAAGATCAACCATTTTAGAGAGATATTCTTCGTTTTCCACCCCTTGTATTCACGACATAATCATATTTTGTATAAAGAAATCTCTTTTAAAACCTTTTAAGTTTTGTTTTCGAGGCGTGACATGTTTTTAATCTTCTAAACCTCTCTATTCTTGCACAAGATCTCTTGCTTTATATAAAGATAATTAAGAAATAAAAAACTCATACAAACAAGGGAACCTAGCTAGCCTATCATTTTACATCAATGTTTGATAAATATCAACATTTTTGTGGACAAAAGTATTTTACACACAATAATAAATATGAATATCAAGAATATGTAAAAAATTGACCGTTTGTTTTCTCTGGTTTTTTTCTTTTTATATATATATAAAGGAAAGGCTTGAATCCAAGAGTTCATAACACAAGAAAATTAAAAACAAATGTAGAATTACATTAGGATGAGAGGCCGTGTACTTTTAAAATTCGTGCTGGTACTTTTAATTATGAGTTCTAAACATGAGGATCTTAAATTGCTTCCCAGAACATTTAGGTGGTTTTTACATTATAATTATTTTTTAAAGTATTTATTTTAAAAAAATATATTAAAAATTATTTTTTAAAAATTAACACATCAAAATAATAATAAAAATTTAAAAATTATTCTTAAACAAAAAATAATAATTTAATTTTGATATCTCAATACACATCAAAATTATAAATAGAATTTAAAAAATAAATAAATTATTTATGATACAAGATGATTCTTTATTTTTAGTTCATTTTCGAGAATGTAATTATAATTATTTTTTATTAAAAAATATATTAAAATAAAATTATTTTTAAAATAAAACACATTAAAAGAATCCAAAACCATATAAAAAATAATAATAACCTTAAAAAGAACACAAATATCTGTTTGGCCGCCCTCCTCATTTAAAAATGTAACTCGCTTGATATTTTTCTTTTCCCAGTGGCGTGCCACGCGCCACACAGTGCAAGCAAGTGTGACGACGCTGTACACTTGTGTTGTCCTGGCATCACCTTCTCCAAGACCCACGGTTTCACTTTACTCTCACCTATCCTTTCACTCAACCCCTCCACATGACATCACCTGCCCTCTCTTTTTCCCCATTATTCTTTTGTCCTTTTTCGTCACAAACCCTGGGACCCACATCACAGAGGACCCACCTGCGTGAGCCATTAACGATGGACCCCCACACACAGCCATGCTTTTCTAGACGATGGTGTGGGCTGCGTATTGCGATGGCTAGAGAGAGATCGCTTTCTGGCTTTTGTGCTCAAGACATCATAGCTGAAATGGGCATTCATCATTGAAAAATAAAAAATACAAAAAAATATCTGGTCCGCAACCATCCCAACTTACTCATTATAATAATTATAATAGATATTTTTTAAATTTAAAAATATATTAAAATAATATTATTTTTATCTTTTAAAAATTATTTTTAATATCAACACATCAAAATATCTTAAAATATTAAAAAAATATATACTCTCCTTAACTCAAATTCTTGTAAATGACAAAATCTGAAGCGGGCATTTTTATTTCTTCAAACAAAAATACAAGAGACAAAATCTTTCGTTGTTCTCTTTGGAAATGGTGATTTGATTAATTCTTGAAAGGAATTTCCTTCGGCCAACGTTGTTGAGGTGCTGAAACCTTGTTCCACACACCAAACTATTTATTTATTTATTTGGAGGGTGCATTTAAATAATAGTTGCCGGAAAGCAATTTGCATCAATGTTGCCATCTTAGAGCACCAATTATAGTAATCACATGCAGTTTTTTATTTTTGTATGGAACTTAACCACGTGGATGATCAAGATCCTTGTATATCGAACAAATACAATTGATTATATTTCGAATATACGACCTCGACAAATATTATTGCGTTGGGCAACATAAATTAATGGAAAGAAGGTGCTTTTTTTTTCTTGTTTTTTTTCAACGCTAAGCAACAAGAGGACAAAGAAAGCAAGAGCTCAGATCAAGCACTAGAGGCATTGCACGTGGTTCTTTAACCAATATATTAACGCAAACGGCTCGTGCTCCGATGTTTTTGCCTCCCCAACCATGGGCTCTGCCCGTGCATCAAGGCCGTCCAGCAACTATTGCCCCCTCTGCTCCATCTACCCGTGCTTCGGTGAATCGCTGTGTACTGTACACGTGTGGTGGGGTGCTTGGCCCCACCGCAGCCACTAGGTGCATTTCCTGATGCCACGTGATACAATAAACGACAAACAAAGTCACCCCCTGCGTCATTATTGACCAAGGCGGTGATTTCTCCTCGGGTGAATCGCGCAATATCGTGGGCATCCGAAAAAAACTTTTAACACACTAAAAACATGTTTAGATGATCATAGATTCATAGTATTTTTATTTTTTTTAAAAAAGGAAAAGGTGAGAATAATCTGATACTTGAATTATTAATAAAAAAGTAAGAATACATTAATACTAGAGATATTAATTTGACTGTATCTAGAAAAATTAGGTAATTCAATAACATAATTTAAATGATAGGGAGCAACACATGGTTTGTGGTTTGTGATGAGGAACAGATGCGTTGCAAGGGTACTTCACATATGTTTGACAAAAGCGTTAGGTTCTTTTGATGGGAGTGGTTTGTAACAGTGTTAAATGTGTATGAGATACACGCTTCGACAGGTTGTCCAAAACAGTGCCTAAGGATGTTGGTAGCTATGCCAACAGTTAGATAAATAGACAGTGCAGATTTATGCAACTTTAGGTTCGTCAAAGGAAAATCAACAACGTAGATTGTTGACAAACATTGGGCGGACGATGAAAGCATGAGAACCACAAAAAAAAAATTTGGCAACAATCAACTAAAAAAATTGAGTCATCAATATTATACCCAAAGGAGAAATAAAAAAAAAATAATTGAAAACTCATCATCACTTTATTGTGAACATCGCTCATGATAAAAGGAGTTTGTTGACACAGTTCAAACCCAAATGCAAAATTCATGATGACTACACTAGAAGAAGCAACATGGTTCGCTAGATCAACGTCCCAAAAAAACAAACCGAACAAAACAAAATGAAGTTTAGGGGCTGGCTTAAAAAATTAAAGGGTAGGCGCAAACACCAAAGAAAAGGAGAGAGGGGGAGAGGGGGGGAGAGAGAGAGATGACAGCTAGTCCAATCCAAAGTTCTTCTTGGTGCACGGACCATATATCCATGAAGAAGATGCCAAAACGAAGTTGGCGCCATCACATATGACCTTTACGATTGCTAGAATCACTAGCACATGTAGTTATAAAAACAAAAGAGAGAATGATGTGTGCTCAACAAGCATCAATGAAATGACCCCGCCCTACCCCAATAACAGCAAGAACAACCAGTTGCGCAATAACTAAAATACGCTCTGGCCCTGGACGTAAGGAAATAAACTCTAAGGGCAAATAAGTATTTTAACTATACTTATAAAAATAAAAAGACAAGAAGTATTATCGGTTCAATTTTTTCTTAAATTACAAGGGTAATATAATAATTTTTATATGCACAATAAAATAAAAGGTCAAAAATACCTATCTATGGTAAATAAACATATTCTTTTTTTAATGGTATCAATGCAATGTTACTGTGAAAAAAAAGAGAGAGTAAATTTCATGTCTTGTTCATAATCAATTTCAAAATGCCAAAATGGTATCATTAAAAGATCGAAACTTTGTTCATGACACTTTTAGTATTATTAAAAAGGTCTCGACTAGTGAATCCAATGACATCAAGAAATTTATTTCTTAGAGCTTCGGTGTTGTGCCTCGAGGGTCATTTTCTTTTGTTTTTTCTTTATCCTCTCTTCTTATTGTAATAGCTCACTTGCCTTTGAATGAAAAGTGTGCCTCATTATGGTTATTATTGGTTGCCTTTTTTAGTGTCATTGGATTCCTCTTATTAAAATCTTTCTAATAACACCAGTGATGTTATAATAGAGGCTTCGATGTGCCTCTAGGGTCTCTCTTTCTCTCTCTCATCTTTCGTTATTGTAATTGCTAACTTACTTTTGGGTGAGATGTGTGGTTCACTCCAGTCACCGTTAATGATATTTTTTTATGTAATTGAATTTGTTTCATCAAGATCTTTCTGATAATGCGAGTAGGTTGTGATCAAAGTTTTGATGTGTTTCTCGAGTTTTTTTCATGTGCTTTTTTTTAAGTTAAAGCTTGAATTGACTTGTTGGTATATGGGTCAACTTATCAGACTTGTGATTCATGCCTTAAATCGAGCATTATAATTAAGACAAAGTGAATAAGGTTTTAAGATAGAAAAACTTAATATACTATAGTTTTTTTTTTTGAGAAAGAAAACCTTAAAAAAAAAAATACTAACTAACGTCTACGGTGTGAAAAATAGTAAAGGAAATTGTAAATCAACTAAAGTAAATTGCAAAAAAATGTAAAGGCAAATGACTTGAAATATATATTTACTTTATGAAAAATGATGAAAATAAAATTATAAAGAAAAGAAATAAAGAACGTTGTAAATCTACGAAAGTAAAATTTAATGAACTGTAAAGGTAAATAACTTAAGGGGCTCGATGTTGACTTAAATCTGATGCCATCCCTTAAAGATATTATTGCTCCACTTATGAAAAAAAATGACAATCCGAATCAAGCCACTTTAAAATTACTTAGAAGTTAAATTAATTTTGAATGATATGTTCCTTTATTTTTTATAGAAAGATATTCGTTTTTTTTAATTTATTTGACGATGAGAAAAAAATTCAAAGGTAAATAATACTCCTAATATCCAATGACAAGTAAATATTAAAGAATGTGGAGTTTCTCGAGAGAAAAAAAAAAACAATAATAAAGGAATGTATAGATGGCAGGGTAAGTGTAAGCATGTATCAAAAGTAAATTATCATCTTTGTTTTTTTTTAATTGTAGTTGTGATTGATTTTTAAAATATTTTTTTATTTATAAATATATTAAGATAATATTTTTTTTATTTTTAAAATATTATTTTTGATATCAACACATTAAAATGATCTAAAAACATCAAAAATATATTACTTTGAAATAAAAAAATAAAAACAATTCTTTTTTTTTTAATTCCAAAATAATAGCACCGCAGTTTTAGTGTTGATTATGTTTTATTTAATATTACTCTATTCAAAAAAATAAAATAATAAAAGTGCGTTCAACATCAGACAAACTCTGAACTAGGTTCAGGCTTCAAATAAAGTTAAACGTAAATTTATTGTAATTAAATTAAGAGAAAAAAAAGGTGAAAATACAGTTTTGTCAATAATATTATATAAGAAGTTAAAATAAAATAGAAAGACTAGACTTCTATTCTAATCTAAATAGAATTTAAAATCATTTATTACTTATTTTCAGGCTTCAAATAAATTTAAAAGTAAATTTATTGTAATTAAATTAAGAAAAAGAAGAAGTGGAAATACAGTTTTGTCAATAATATTATATAAAAAGTTAAAATAAAATAAAAAGACTGGAGTTCTATTCTAATCTAAATAGAATTTAAAATAATTTATTATTTACTTTTACAATTACCATATCGGCTGCAATAAAACTTTTCATAATTTAATTTTGAGTTAGCAACTTATATCTTTTCATTCTCTTCTTCTTTGCTGTGGATAGAAAAATAGAAAAGTTGAGTGAATAAAACCAAGAGAAGGTTCATGGACTATGGTAAAGTTGTTCGAATAAGGTGCATTCTAGAATGTACCGGTTGTGATTTGAAATAATATTAATAAGAAATTAGTAGGCATTTCTAGATGTGTCATTTAAAAGAATTGACATAATAGACAAAGACATAATAGACAAGGTCGATTGTATTTAGGAAAATTTTGTAGTTATTGTGACACACATCAATTCACGAGGAGATGAAGAAATTGATAAAAAAATTTATAAGTATAATTTAATTAGTTAGATTTTAAATTTATTTTTTAAAAATTACTAGTTTAAAAGTTATAAATCTTAAGGTTATTATAAACTTACATGATCATTAATTTTAAAATTTTAATAAATTAATTAAAAAATATATAAATTATCCAAATATTTGCTTTTAGTAACATAAATTCTTCCAATATGAAATAATAATTTCAACGGCATTCGCTACTTCAACCTTCCAAACCATGATCATGTCTTTTCTTTCTTTAATAAGCATTTTCATCTTAAAATTAAAAAAAATAGGGTATTAAGTATAAACGCTTTTTATTTGTTTTAAAAAATTAAAGGAGCTCTTTAAATTGGAGCAGTTGATTGTGTCAGAGAGAAAACATCAACCATTAATTACACCGTAACCATTAATTCAGTTACAGATCAAGTAGTCCAACGGTGTTGCCACAACAACCAACATTTCCTCACCTCTCCAACCAATTATGGCAGCTGCGGCAGTGTACCCATTATAAACGGGGCAGCACCGTTCTTATTATTATTATTTTTTTAATATATATATATATATATATAAAGCAACTAATATTATATTTTTAAATAATTTTTGAGAATATTTGTTTTTGTGTTCAAAAAGTATTTTTAATTTTTTTTACTATAAATTAATTTTTTAATAATTTTGTATTATTTTGATATACTAATCTTAAAAATAAAATTTTAAAAATAATAAAAAATATTATTTTGATATATTTTTAAGAAAAAATATTTTGAAAAGTAATTGTTATGACACTCTTATATTATATGAGGATATTTATTTTTGTGTTCAAAAAATACTTTTAAAAAATTTTAAATTTTTTTTTTTTAAAATTTTTTTTTTAAAATTTTAAATTATTTTAATACACAAATATAAAAAATATTATTTTTATATATTTTAAAAATAACCACTAACTCAACTTGATATTACCTGTTGTCTTCGTCGACTTCTACTATTCTTTGACGAGGGATTTGTTCTTCTCTTACATTTGACTGCCCTTCAAGCACGTGTCATGCATTGATCGGACCATTTCATCTCTATACATCAAATGATTATTTGATTTAATTCTCAAGGAAGATTTAATTTCCAGAATGCGATTCTTTATTAGAGGAAGCATTCCACGCCGTTTAATTTACTGCTCCAGCGGTCAACCATGCCCAGCAGGACAAATTAATTCATACCCCCATCACCCCCTGTTTGTACCAATGGCGTTGAACAACAGTAGTAGCTGAAATATCTTGATATTTTTAATTTATTAAAAAATTCAAGATTAAAATAATGAGACGTGTTGGCCTACTAGTCACGGAGGGAGTGGCGTTTGCGTTCGTGCATTGAATGTGAAATGGGCGAGAGGGGATTCAGAGGTTGTTTTTTAAATATATTTTTAAAAAAAAACAATTTTTTTTTTAACATTAATATGTCAAAATAATTTAAAAAATATTAATTTAAAATAAAAAAATAAAAAAAATAATTTTTTATTTTTTAAAAATACTCTTAAAATATAAAAACAGTATTATAAACCAGCAAATCTGCAGTCGAGCAGTAATGGGTGCCCAGACCTGGACCAGCTGATTCATTTAAGCTCACGGTATGGTCCAACGTAACCACAGCACTATTAATGTGTAGCGCATACTATATAGCAAAGCTCTCTCTTTCCAACTCGCCAGTTACTGGTTAACCATCGATGTGGGCATCCATGTCCAAAACCGTGATGAATGTTAGGAGGCTGCACCCAAGGTCAGAGCTGTGTCGGAGGCTTGGAGGTCAGTTTTGAAAATTTGCTGAGCTCTCCAGAACATTAATTTTCCAGCATTAATTCTTGCTGCTAAATGGTACGGCCACGACCATGTTGTAGGCCTAATTAACATTGTTTTAAAGTCGGTCTAGTTTGACCTGGTTAAGAAATCATGTCTTGAATTATAAGGATTAATTCAAATTAACCTAAAAAATAAATACAATATTTAAAATTTTAATATCCCGCATAAAAAGTTAATATATAATTCAGGTGAATATAGACTATACATGCTGTAAATAATAAAATTTAAAAATTATTTTAAAAAGTTTTTTTTATTACATATTAAAAATATATTATCTTATCATTTTAAGTTGAAGTATTTAAATCAAGTAGATTTTTTATTTTACTTTGAAAAAACACAGTTTGTTTTTTCTTGTGAACATAGAGTATATATACTAAGAGGCCTTCAATCCAATAATGAAAAAATAAAATATTTTTCTAGTATTTATATAATGAACTTGGTACGAGTTAGTAATCATCAAGGATATGGTAAATAAATGACCTTTTGTATTGCTTTGGTTATGAACTATACAAAGAGGCAGTCTAAGTTAATCAAACTATGACTACTGGTTTTATCTATCACATTGATAATACAACAACGGAAAAAAAAAGAAGGAAGAAGCTTAGCTAGGCCGTGGCCCAATCAAGCTCCTCTCTCTTCTCATTTTCTCTCTCACCCTTTAACTTAGTATAATCTTATTTATTATTCTAGAATAATGTTTATTATACAAAGCTCGTTTAGAAAGAGTCTCGAGTCCTTAGACTCAGTTAAACCGCGCTCCACCCCCTCTCTTTTTTTTCTTCATTTTTTCTATCATCATGTAGCTTGATACATTCTTGTTTACTACTTGATTAGATTGAGTTCCTTCTCAATGTCTCCTTTTTTTCATTGGTTCAGTCTTATTGAAATGCCTTGTCTCACATCGTTTACTATTTGCATAGTACTATTCATGATTGTTCATCACTTTTCAGATTATTTATGAATACTATATTTTCTCAGATATTTTTTAAGATATTTTCTAAACTATATTTTCTCAGGTTTTTAAAAGAAAAAAAAGAGAGTCTGAACACTTACCTCCACACATCTACCATAAATCAAAAATTAAATCTAAATATGAGAGATGGAGTTCTTTGAGAGGGTTTTCAATTTCACTAAAACATATAAATAAAGAGTTCTTTGAGATTAACAATTTTCTCATTTATCCATAAATTGTTTATTAAAGAACTTATATTGGGAATTAAATTCCAACACCTAAAAAGTAATGGACTCTACTGGGGTATACTCTTTTTGTTTTTTTCCTTTTCTTTTTAAGTTTTGAAACTCAATTTCAAGATAAAAAAAAATACATCCACCCAACTCCCTTACCATCACCGAACACAATCAATCACAAAAGTTCAGGTTCATGGAATTTACTGCCTTCACCATACTTCTAGTACATCAGCAGCTATGACATACCATAGATCACACATTATCGTCTAAGAGTGTTTGTTTGTGAGGTAGTTTTAAAGTTGTGTTTTTTTAAAATTAAGTTTAGAAAAATTACTTTTAGTTGTTGTTGGTTTGATTTAGACATGTATTTAATAAAAACTGAAATTGAAATTGTTATGTAGTAAAAAAACATTGATGAACCTCAGCTAAAAAAGCTAGTAAAGGATGGTGTCCAATAACCGCGTTTGGAACACAGTTTACTAATAGATCTCGCATGTGAAAACTATATATTTTTTTTATAACTAAACACTATTATTTTGATTTATTGCAACCAAAAAAAACAAATTAAAAATCAAACACACTCTAAAACTCAGTATGGAGAAACCATTCGAGGCGCCGGTGCTTCCAATAGAACCAATAACCCATTTAGCTAGTTGGGCCAATAAACGGTTAGGGTGTGCCAATAGTAATCCTCTAATATTATTTAAAATTATGTTTCATGGGATTATTGCAAAATATCAATAGAATCTAGCTGCTCGCGTTGTTACCAGATTAATAAGCCATGCATTGTCCCTCTTTGTGCTGCAACCCTTACATGGGACAAATAATGGATTTATGCTAGTGAAAGCCAGCACCAAGATTAGTTATTATATAATATAATTGAGAGATTATTTCAAGCATCTCAGATTAGATTATTGAAGAATTACATAATTATTAATTTTAAAATCTATAAAATTAGTTAAAATATATATAAGTGGCTAGACACAGACGTTCATAAAAATTAAATAAATGAATCTTCAAGTTTGAGTCACGGACAGACATTAATCAGGTTGAGGCAACCATAAGGACTGCTGCTCATATCTTGACCAAGAGTAACAGAAAATAATTGCTCCTCGAAGAAATTTTGGATTACCGATGACTTTTCACCAGCTTCTTTGCTAGTGGGTGGTTTTAGATATTAAAGCCAAAACTAAATGATTCTACAGAAGCACCTCTCGAGGGTGACCAGTTTTTCAAGTATCTAAGGCGAATCTGATAGTGACATTATAAAGACGGGAGAGACTTGATGATCGTTTTGGTACGCAAGTGGAACGATGGAGGCCCACAGGTTTGTTGGTTTGGGCTGTTTTTTGGTGGGCCACCTAGCATGTCAACTTCATAACTTGTCCTGGAGGCAGGTTTTTGTGTCTGCTTCAATTTCTTTGAAAGAAAATCTTTCCTTTTCCACCTGTCCTTGGAAACTAGCTATAGCTGAGGCCAGTTGCTATGAAAGTGATGTGCCGTGCTTTAGATTCAGCCGTTTGTTTTAGTGTTATAGACGTTTTAAAAAAAAACATTTAATTTTTAAATATTTTTAAATTGATTTGATTTGATGTATTAATATTAAAAATAAATTTTAAAAAATAAAAAAAAATTATTTTAATAAAATAAAAATTACGTGATATGCATTAGATTCGTTGGTTTGTTTTGGTATTATAGAAATTTTTTAAAATAATATATAATTTTTTAAAATAATTTTTTATTGTTTTTAAATTGATTTGATTTGATGTATTAATATTACAAATAAATTTTATAAAATAAAAAAATAAATTATTTTAATAAAATAAAAATGACATGATATGCTTTAGATTCATTTTATTTTTAATTTTGGTACTATAGAAGGGTTTTTTTTATAAAAATAATTTTTTAATTAATGTTTTTATTGTTATTGAATTGACTTAATCAATTAATTTTTAAAAATAAAAAATATTATTTTAATATTATTTTAATAATTTTTTTTTAAAAAAAACAACCATTAAAATAATATCAAAACAGCTACTAGGTTAGGCAAAGTCCCTGAATATTACTTTTGTTTGCTTGAAACAATGAAATTATGAAAGAATCAAAGCATCTGTCTAAGAATTTTTTGCGAAAGCCTTGGAGAGAGTAGCCATCCCTTTCGATAAAAAAAGAAAAAGGTAAGGAATTTATTGAACACGACCTCCTCTGTCATAACGCCTAGGCTTGCTCCTTTGTCAAGGTTCCATTTTATATCCTCCGTGTATACTTTATATATATATTCTAATCGAAGTAGTTGCTTGAAAGATTCACGCGTTAAGAATAAAATAACATGAAATGGTTTATCGGGATAATAAGATCCATTTGACGCTGTAATTTTACCCCTTTGTTGGAGACGTGATCATTTGTTAAATTTAGGTGTGGGTGGGGGAATAGAGTACTATTTTATTCTTTAGAAAAAATATTAAGTAAATAAATATTGTTTTGGTTTGAATGCAATACTTTTTTTATTTTTTATTTTTTTAATAAATATATTCAGAGGTTCTCTACAACAATTTTAACAAATTTTTTTTTTAAATATGAACAATATAATTTTGTTATATACATTTCTTGGCAATGTAAAACATTAAAAAAAACAATTTTATATTGCTTAACAAACACTTACATTTGCTGCTATTCCACGTGGCACATGATAAATTGCATCCTTGGTGGTGACCTATGTTATACACATGGACTCATTTCACAGTGTACTGCAATTTTTTTTGTTTCAAAACTGTTTTTTTTTAGCTCTAATTGTATCAAATTAAAGGTTAATTTAAGTTAATTTGTTAGGAAAAAATTACATTGAAAGACAGAGAGTTAAAATGAAAAGGAAAAAAAAAGAGTGGTGTTTTTAAGCTTTTGGCAAAACATTCAGTGTAGTCCTTATAGGTTATGAATTATAAATAAAAGTCATTATAATTTTCAAAATTTAAAGAAAAGTCAAATTTGTTACAAAATTTTCTTTATTTTTATTTTTTAAAATTCAAATCCTGGTATAGAAAGATAGTCTTTGGCTGACACCAACATGTTTCATTAAATGAAAAGAGTTTATATTAAATGTTCTTTCAACTTAAATTGCGTAATAAAAATATATCTATTATCAAGAAGTTTTAAGGGTTTTTGGATCATTTTGTGGATTATTGAAAGTAATATATGAGTTTATCAAGGTGTCTAGAGTATTTTCTACATATTTTAAAAATTACTTGGTTAAAAATGAAAATTTTGCCCCAAAAAACCTAAGACTTGATTTCTTGATGACCCTTGATCGCTAATACTAGGCCAGCAACGAAGCGTCATGCACTTTAATAATTTTTTTTACATTAAAAAGCGGATGACATATCATGTGCTTTTTAAATTTATAAAAAACATAAAAATATGAATGAGGTGTCGTCAACCCTCCTGCTAGGAAAAAAATGCCTAGTTTGCGAGCTTTGAGCCCAAGCCAAGCTTGTTTATAGGCTAGATGCATGGGTATTCAATGTATTTTCAACCCTTAAATTTAGATGAAAAAAATATTTGGTTTCATCTTCTTTGATTTTTAAAGGTCTTTGTTTTTATTTCACTTGAAAAATTACCTTCATTTTGTTATCAAACTTTTTTAAAAATACAGGGATATTCTTTAAAATAATAGGATGTATGCTTTAAATTGAGAGTTTGATAAGATAATATTTGTTATCTCGAGTTTTTTTTTTGTTATTTTTTGAATATTTTTATTTTAAATTTTATCCTTCAACATTAAGTTGATCAAGAAATTGAATATGATAACTTGTTTAAGTTTGTCTTTTACGAGGTTATCACCATTCATTACCTGGATAGCAAGTTTAGTTAATCAACTCAAATTTACCTAGATCGATACAACATGATGCCCTTCATATTTTTTGCATTAAAAAAAGAAATAATCCAACCTACTTTTTTTTTACATGTTATTTATTATTTGACTCAATAAAAAATTGATTTAAAAAAACGAAGTTACTACACAATTGGGTTTGTTGACTATATTACGAGATCATATATCTTTATACACATTTATTTCTCAAAATTTTAATTCAATCCATAGTTATTGCTAACAATTTTTTTAATTAAATACATTCATAGAATTTTTAATTTACAATTATAATTTTTTAGTGATATCAAAAACAAGTTACAAATACTAGCAATTTTTTTTTTTTTTTGCGATGAATTTTTTTCTAGCCCACGTGGTACATAGTCAGTAAACTTTTTGTTCAGCCTCCTCAAGAGGGGTTCCTACTTTCCGTATAGGAAAGTTTATTCTCGTTTTAAGTTTCTGATTGCCTTCGTGAGGCTGAAGAGAAAAGCAGCTTCAGCGTTGGGCCTACTTTCCAGAATGTGCCCGCCTTGCCAGCCCACCCAAAGGCCTCAAGCCCAAAACAGAACAGAACCTGAGTAGGCCTATTTGAATTAAGGATTACAAGGGACGCTTTGAGCTTTGGTTGACGTGTTTGTCTAGCCTAGTAGGATAGGGACTTGCGCCTTCGTTTTTATTTCAATTTCACTTTGACTTTTCTTCCCCAAAAGGGCCAAAACAGTAAACAATTTAATAATCCAGTCAACAAAATCAAGATAATGAAATATGTGAAAGAAATAATAAAAAAATAGACATTAATTAAAAAAGAAATCAATCAAGTCAACAAAATTAAGATAATGAAATATGTGAAAGAAATAAAAAAATTTAGACATTAATGAAAAAAGATATATCTCTAAGTATGATGACACTACAATAAGCAATACATTCTTTAAATGAATGTATAGAATTTAGAATTTGGCAGAGGAGTGAGCCTAGATACCAGTTGTTGATTTTATAAGAAATACTGAGTCTATTTATTTTTACATTTTAAGAGTATATATTTTTTTAAAGAATTGAAATATTTTTAATTTTTTTCCTGTTCAAATTCAATTTTTCATACTTTAACATAAAAAATCAATTTTAAAAATTAAAAAATATTATTTTAATATATTTTCAAATAAAAAATAATTTATAAATAATCAGCTCCCCTCATGAACTCTGTATGCAGAAGCTAATTGAGTTTACGCTTGCTTTTAACATCAGTGATCAAACTATCAACAATCCCATTATTTTTCTTAGTAGAACGAACGTTATTTTTGTTGGAAAAAAGGTTTATAAGTTTATATTAGCAAGATTCAGCGGTTTAAAGTGTTAATGTTGATTCAGCGGGTTTTAAGAATTGAATCTAAGTTGAGGTCTTGGAAGAACAATATCCTCATTATAATCGTAATCACACGCTCAGATTACAGCAAATCCTTCGTTCATCAGTCTCAAATCTGATCCGAGAAAATTTCCTGTGAGATTCAATTATTTTTCTTTGTTATTATTTTGAAAGAAAATTTCCATGATTCAAATCTGATCCGTGGAGGTACAAAGAGGGGTGGCCCCTAACTCACGCGCGGCACTCAACCCACCGGCCGAGGGGACATCATTTAACTTGTTTCTGAATCCAAAGGACATGTTTAAGAAATCTATAAATAGTATCCTTCCACCTAACAGGAAATAAAGAAGAAATATGCCACACAGCTTTCTAAGTTGCTAGAGATAAAAGGATAGCACGGTCGAGCGTCCTTTTCTCTTCGATTCCCTTGAACAATCGGGTCCGTTCTCCACATATCCATGATCCCCTCTCGTGTTCATAACTCTGGACTTTAACCAGAAATTGCCTTAATTTCAACCCTAATTGTCAATACCAAGTTGAATTGCAGTTCATCTTTCATTATGATGCTTTAATATCTGATAATTGAATAAAATCCGTTCCTGTGAAGCTGTCATCGTCAAATGGCAACAGATTAACAGTGATTTTGAGTAGCTGAACAGCTGATCAAGCAGCTTCATCTCTAACTAAATTTTCTGCATGTCAATGGGAGCATGAGGTTTTGCAAGAAAAAAGGGTCTTTGATTAGCAGAGCTCTTGATATGGAGGTTTGCTTCCGATTCATTTCCACCTCACTTTGTTGCCATCGATGCCTCTAGGTGAGAAGTCTTTCGTGCTTGAGGCTGGAAAAATAATGGAGTTGGAAAGGACAAATCGATGGAAACTTGTCTTAAATTCATCGGGGTTTTTTTACCGTACAAAAAGGATGACCGAGGTTTATGTAAAACGACGAAATTTTACGTTTTACACGCATCGTTTTTGCTCATAAACAACCGAAATAAATATGTTGATGACAAAACATATTTTGAAGTTAGCTTGCACATATAAAGTTTTTTTTTTTCCTGATCAAAGACAAATTATTCATGTTGAATATATGCACCTAGCTAGCATGCTAGCAAAAAAACATAATTTTTCACTTATTTTGTAATAGGTAATGATTTAGTATGTATTTATTTTTTTAACCTTGGGTGTCTTGATCGGTTTACATGTATCTCGATTAATTTTTTAAAATTATGAAATTAATGATTATGTAAGTTTCCAGTGATCTTTATATTTATGAGACTCAAATTAATGAATTCTGGAAAATAAATCTAGAAATTAATTATTTCAACTATACCTTTTAAAATTTAATTTAATATGTATTTGTTTACATGACTTATTTTGCAATTTCAAACACGAATAGTCATGTAGATAAACCAACTTTGATATATCCGGTTCACAATTTTACTAGCGATAAAATTACAGAGATAGCAAGGACCTAACTAAAAAAAACATCGATTGAATACTTTTTCAAGAAAAAAAAAGTGCTTTTTAAAAATCAACCCAAGGACGTGCTTTCGTTGTAAAATATTTTTACTTTCAGAAAGCCTGTTCTCAAAAGCTGAGGTCGCAAATTCGTGAAGCCATAAATGGGGAAGCAAATATGCTATGGATTTCTTTTGTACTGGGCCTTAATGACACGGTCCTAATAGTGGTGGACATGAGGCCCACATTGGTCCCATCAGATCTCAAATACTGGTTGGACGATACGGGCAAACTCAGAACCCACTAAAACTCCAGCTAGCCGATGGATGATTGATTACAGAGAAGGAGAAGCCATTTATTGTTCTATTCCGTTTGCTTACACGAGGCAAGCCGGAGATGTTAAAGCCTCAGGTACACCAATAATAGCAGTAGCTCAGGTGGCGAGCTGGGATCCACCGTTCAATTCTCATGATTGACTGGAACTCATGTGGATTTGCCAGGCGTGAATTTCCAATAATTACTCTATCTATTGTACCTCAAAGCCCTAGGAGAAGCTCAGCACTTTTTTCCGTTTACAGGGGAGGCCATGTCTAATTTTTGCAAGTAAAATATACCTAAACAAAGGCATTTGTACTGAATTGAATGGAAATAAAAGGCCAAGATTTGTACTGAAAAGCATGCATGTCATGTCCACAGTAAAAGAGTACCAAAAAATGTGAATCATCACACATTATATCAAGGGCCCTGTGCTTTTTTTTCTTTTCTGAGGGGGTGATCAGGTGGATATGGTACTGGATTTAATTCGCATTTGCCAAGACAGATTTGTTGTTTTCCATTATCAGTAGCTGTAATAATCAATGCTGTTACCATTTCAAAGTTTAAGATATGTGCTAGCTACTGCTATCAATTTTATTAAATTCAAAGATTGAATCCTGCAATTTCTCCTTCCAGCCTTACAATATGTAGAAAACAAGTTTAAACATGCCTTTTTATGGAGAGAAAAAAAGTTTTTATCTCCAAAATAATAGTGAAATGTAAAAAAGAAACATAAACTTGTTTTTGCCCTGATACAAGTATATTTACGCCATGATTTAACCTTTTTTTTATTATTAATTTGAGTGTTTGAGTTAATTTATGTATATCTTGATTAATCCTATGAATCCTGAAGTTAATAATTATATAAGTTTTTAATTATCCTGAGATTTATAAAACTCGAACAGATAATCTTTTAAAACAAAATTAAAAATCTAACCAATTAAATTATACTCATCGAAATTAGATTTAACCTCCCTTATTTAATTGGCATAAGCTACATCGATCTCAATGCCTCCTTTTCAGAAGCTAATGTCAAAGGATCTACTGAATATATTGGATTGATTTGTCCGACGAATTATGATAGACATGTCTCTGTTTTGGTAACCGGCAATTGATAAGAAGTTGCCCGAAAATAAAAATAAATTTACTTACAGTGACCAGTTCAAGTTCCAAAAGGGTTATTTTATGCATGAGATGAATATTCAAGGACAACTACTGTGGTGATAAATGGTTTCACAGGCTACAAATGTAATTTGCCTTCGACTTTAATTCATTGAAAAGGAAAGAGGAGGCGACTGCAAAATTAAAGCAAGTGATCTTATTGATGGGGTTTCGTGCTCTCGAGTAACTCCATGAGATATCACATGTCATACATCATGTCCCTATCGTACGCTATCTTTACTCTCAAAGCATGGTGGTGAGCAAATTTGTTCCAGCATTCACTTCTTCAGTTTGGTTCCATGGACATTTATAATTAAGATCACCTACCTATCCCTAAATATGATGGATCTGTGTGCTTATTTTCTTACAACTTTTCTCGACACAGTGGCTAATCATGGGATAATGGGGCATCCTATATCTTGCCATGCCTTGCCATCCCCGTTACAGCCTGCTTGAAACCGAGGGATCTTGATCAGTACTTGATTTGTTTAAGTAATTCTGAAAACCAATCAATTTAGGTGAACGATTAAGTCTATGGTTGTCAAACTCAAGCCAAAAACCAAACAGTTTAGAATTTTCTGTAATTAAAACTTGTTAGCTGTTGCTCCTCTGGCTGATCATGCAGGCAAGATTTATTGCAAAACATAAATAATGTAGTCTCTCTCGTCATTGTCCAGAGATATCACGTGACACTGGAAGCAGAAGATCCACTCCGTGTTGCAGTGTTTGTGGATTAGCTGGAGCCATTCACTGATCGGGAGAAAAATCTCTCAAACTTGGCAGGGAGGAAAACAAATAATTGCTGCCTGGCAATGATGAAGTTTTCCTCGGTAGGGAGAGGTCTCATGTCCCTAAATATTATAGTGCTGATGATTTATTTCTCCTAAATACATATTGCATGCAGGTGCGTTGAATAATGTGTTGTGGTGGTGGTGAATGGCCATGTGATCTCGATATAAAGATTCCAGCTTACCTGCAAGTTAAACAACGAAAAGCTGCGTAATAAAATGCGATTAGATTTGCTTTGATTAAGATCCCATCTCTGTTCATGCTTCACATGTCATGTATTATATTATGGAAATGGATTAAATCCTGGAATTCTTTCTGAATCTAAACCATGACGGGTTTCTTTCTATTCCCTTGCTTTGTTCTGTATGTTAATCTCCAGGTAGACCATCTCCAAGCTTTCGATTCAAATCTCGTGGAGCACAAGCAATCGTTCAGCTATTTTGACCTCCAAGAAACCAGATGCATGTTTGCTTATGCACTAATTATAAAGTAGAAGGGTGCTTTAATTAAAAGATCAGCCACTTGGAGGAAAGCTGCGTTTCTCGAGGCTGTGGTTACAGAGCAGAAATCAATGGCACGCAGATGTCTTATTACCAAAGGGAGAATCAGATACAACAAAGAAAGTGTTAAATCCCATGATACTTGTTGTTGAGGAAGCAACATCATGCATGCATGTGAGGCTGATAACAGATAAAAGATGTCATGTCCCCCAACCACATTTGCCCTCCTACATGGCTGATTATTTAACACCTTCATGGCTAATTTTAGGTTGAAATATTATCCAAGCAAGTATTTCCTTCAACTCAAAAAGGAAAAAACAGGAACGGATATCGGAGGCCTGGTGGGCCTAGCTGCTGTAGTGTCTTTAAAGTTGAGTTCTCTGTCACCCAACTATGCCATGGGTTACCTGACCCAACATTTCTTTTACAATAATACAGCACATTTTATAATTATGAATTATAGATGCAAGCAACTAAACTAAAAGATTTAGTTGGGTTTAGCTCTTCATGTTTTTTGTTGTCACGTTACCTTTTTTTTTTTAAAAAAAAAAAAAAACAGAGGGGGCGGAGAACATAAAAAAAGAGACTAACTCTAGCCCACGTGTACGGGCTGTTTTATAAAATTTTCATGTTTTTTTTTTTAATTAGGCATTTTTTTCCTTTTTTTTTTAGATATTTTTTTATTTTTTATTTTAATGTTGGGTTTTTTTATTGAGTTTTATAATCTACTGTTGATTGTGAATCAGTATTTTTATTTTTTAAATCATATTATATAATAAAAAAATTAATTTAACTCAATGGATTTTATAATTTAGGTAGCAGGTTTCATATGTATACTAGGATGAATCTGATCTTTTTTTTTACCATCTCGACTTATTTTCATTGGATATACACACTCGACAAGGTCACATTGAAACAATTTTCATATGATTTAATTTAAAACTCGGGCTAAATAAGAAATCAGGTTGAGATTCTTTAAATTTGAACCGTTTTACTAAGTTTAATAATAATGTCAATTTTTTCTTTTTGATGATCTAGATACTATTTTTTACATTTCAAAAACTTTTAATTCATGTTTAGTCTACAACTAGTTAGTTGCCTTGTTCAATGGGGTACTTTTTGATGCTATTATTAAACTTGTGAAAGTATTTTTGCCCGAGACTATTATTAAATTAAAATGGACGTTAATTGATTTGGTGTGACTTAATTTATTTGACAGGTACAATCAAGATTTGGTCAACATGATTAAAATCCGATGTAATATATTTTAAAAAAAATTAAAATGGTGTAGATTTGATGTTTTTTTTTAATAAAAAAATTAATCAAAATGATAATATTTTGAATTGGTCATTATCAATCCTTCTAACCTATAATCTAGGTTATTTGAGTTCATGATTCTTTCTCACATGAACACACTTTACATTTAATGTTGTATTGACATACAGAAAAAGAAAATTATGCAAATAAATAATTTAATATGTTCCTTATATTTTTAAATAGCAATCCAATCCTCCAATATATCCTTTTATAAATAAAATTTCATCTAAATTATCATGTTATTCATTAAGAAAATGATCTTAACTTATAAAACGATAGTGGAAACTTTTCTTTGCTCGAAGTGCTTTCCCTATTAAAAAGTAAAATCAAAATTAATTGACCTTTAAAATTTTAAAAATAAATTTTTTTTAAATAAAATTATATTCATATATAACTTGATTTAAATAAATATTTATCAATTGAAATATATTGGAAAGGTCAAGTACCTTCTGTATATTACAGAATTGAACATAAGACACAATAAACACAACTATGAATTAAAGATGTTACAAAATTATACAAAAATGAATTAAGTCTTTTATTCCAATTATGCCCTTCAAATTTTTGTACCTCCCTCTTCTCATCCTTTATTATATTTTTCACTTGTTTTGTAAACTTTCTAATAAAGCTGCATTAACAACCATCTGTATTTGTTTTTTTGCTTGTTGTGTGCTTAACATTGAAGAGAGTATTAGGTATTTTTTTTATACCATGTATCTTCCTAGCCTTATATTAAGTTGTTCACACCATTAATCATAATCATTTCTTTCGTTTTAGTTCTTTGAATTTTTTTACACCATTGTACTCAATTTCATTTAAATCTTATCATTTTAAATTATGTTGGTAGATGTTAGGATATGTTTTGAATTACATACTCTTGTATATCCAATATGTTATATAATATTCTAACATCAAATTTAAGATCAATTTTACGAAATATAAATCTAGATGGTTGTTATTTAAAAGAATTAAAATACCAAAAGATCAAAAGTAACACAAGTAAAAAAAAACAAATCCTTTTTTAACTTTTGTTGTTCCAAAGACATGGAAAAGTTTAATTTGGTCCCTTAAATTTCATCTCTTGCATATTTAGTCCTTTTTTAAAAACATTTACGTTTTAGTTATGAAAAAACAAATTCTTTTTCAGTTCTTCACAATATGAGAGAAAAATTTATTAAAAAATAAAGAAGAGACAAAAAGCTTTTGATGGCTAAATTTTGATCACCAATAACCATAATTTAAGTGTTTATGAATTCATCTTTAAGAAGAAAATTCTATGGATAAGATTTCTATATTCAGTGATGTCTAGACAAAGTAGATCGGGGATAAATATAGTTTTTATTTTGACTTTGATTTTATGTTTTCAGTCCAACTAAAATGTGTTTTGTGATTATAAATGGAGTTTTAAAGGTCCATATAATTATTTTCCATGTTTTTTTGGTTAAAATAAGGTTGAAATTTGAGTTTTTGAGATCCAAAAACCTGGTTTATGATTCTTTAGTCACTAGAGCCACTTTTAGGGATTGAAAATTATATTACACGGACAAGTCATCTATTCTATTAAAAAATGATAGGGGTAAATGACTCTGCCTCTTAAAAATAATGAGTATGTAGGTCAGGTATTCTAAGCCTAAGTATGCTTTGGTTTTTTAATTTTGAGCCCGGTGTTAGGGCCCATTAGTCTAACCCAAAAATATCTGATCTTTTTTTTTTAATTGATCAATTTTTATTATTATTTTTTATATAATGTATAATAAGATTCTATTAAAATCATTTTTTTAAAATAATTATCTTAGTAGGCCATAGTTTTCAAATAATATTAGGTTTTTTTTATGATAATATTAACAATTACTTTCTGAATAATTAAATATGATCCTAATATGCATAAAGTCTTAAAAACATTTCTCATGAATATTCAATAAAAAAAATATTTATTTTTCTATTGTAATTTGTTATATTTTTTCAAATTTATTATTCTTATGAGTTTGATACATTCACGTAAAAATTATCGATTCATGATTTATTTAATTATTTTATGAAATTTTCTTTTAAATCATGATAAGTTTTTGTTTTAAAAATAATGTTATTGATAATAAAGACATGTTAATATATATATGCACGCGCGCACGTTCGTGCATAAAAAAAAGTTTTAGTTAAATAGATATATTTTTGCTCTTTATCTCAAATCATTAGAATCTGTAAACCTCGAATATAATTTTTCCTGAGTTAGTAAAGTACTAAAACTTAATTCAGAGGTAAAATAAGTTAATTAATTTGAATAAATTAATTATAAATAAAATAAAAATATTGTTGAATAAATACAAAGAAAAGTCTTGAAAAAAAGAAGGATTGTTGGATACAATATAAGAAAGTTGGCCGCGATAATATCCCTGATTAGAAGAAAACAACTTCCCCAAATAAGAAATAATGGCATATTTGTAAATAAATGAAAATGAGGTTGGTATTTACCCCTAACAGCTTACCAATAAAGCCATTTTTCTCCATGAATGGTTGACTATGCATTATGAAAAGAAGGGAGGAGAAATTGATATTTTCTTGACTTTCCTTCACAAAATCATAACAAAATATAATAGAATATTGAGAAAAGAGAGAGTTTTAGTGATTAAAAGAAGATTTTGTGAGGTTTTTTTGAGTTATGCTTGAAAAGGAAGGAATATGGTGGTAATAAGAAGTTGAAGAACAAAGAGTAACCAAAACTTTTCTTAGATTTTCTTTGTTTTAGCATTATTAAGAGGCAAGGAATTCTAATCTAAGCTTAATTTAAAATGTTGTTATGAATTGGTGAGAAGTTTGTGCTTACATACATTATGGAAAATTTAAATTCTAAGTATTATTTAAATTGGTTGTTTGATGCTTGAAATGTTAACATCATGTGGAAAAATAATGAGTAAAGTGTTGATTAAGAAATATTGAAGAGAAAACATGCCTCTATATTGAGGAAGTTTCATCTAGGGTTTGTGATATGGCTTTAATTTCTTTTGATTTAATTTTTATAAAATTTGGATAAAATTGTGTTAGAATAAGTACAAAATAATTAGGTAATGCTTAGATTGTTAAAAACATGCCTCTATATGTTAGTGGCATCAACATATTTAATGATTGTGATTAGTATTTTGTTTGTTATCTTGGATAGAGCCACCTAATTTGATGAAATTAATTAGTGAACTTATAGGCTTGGCTTGAAAGGGTAATTTATAATCGTGTTTAATAATTGAAAATGTATCGTTGAACTTAATAAAAATAAGTAAGCTATATATAAATTACATGAATTAATTATGTGGTTTATTTATAATATATGTTATGTAAATTTTTAGGTACATCACAACCCTGTGCATAGTAATAGATGATTTTACAAAATCTTTTGTTTTAGAATATAAAGATGTAATCTTAAATAGTCAATCTAATTTTGGGATTAATTTTGATATGTAAACAATAATAGAATTAATGATATGTGTAATATTGTTATTATTATTTACTCATTAAACTATATATATATATATATATATATATATATATATATATATATATATATATATATATATATATATATAATGATTGAAATGATTTACTAGTTATGTTGTTGAAAACTTGATACTAATATTGAAACTCTATCACAATTGTAGTAGAACATAAAAATATAATTTCCCCCAAGTTTTTCATCTAATAAAAATGTTAATTCTATTGTAATTGTGTTTAAAATTTAGGGTTGTTATAAAATCTTTCTGAATATTTTTTAATGGCTTTCATTTTTTATTTAATAAACCATGCAACTAATAAAAAAATATATTTTTGTGAAATAAAAAGAGAATTTAGACTAAAAAAATTTATTTCTCAAGAATTCTCTTTATTGCCTTTTCCTCCCGAATATCCATATATTTTCCTTATAGTAAATATGAGAAACAAAAAACCAAAAAATGCTTCACAACATAAGGTCAAATATTTACATGTTGATTTATCCTTTACTTCTTACAAGAAGATCAACATTTTGCTTTCATCTTTCATTAATATTAATAACTTTTTCCATGATTTATCAGTTTATATAGTTTTCAATTCATTTTATTGAGTGCAAATATCATCTTTAAATAGTTGGTATTAAATGATGCCGATGCTTTTTTCTCATTCCTTATAAATTAGTCTGGAATCCTATTTATGATGCCGATATTGTTTTTAATGATTTTAAATTATTTTGATGTATTAATATAAAAAATAAATTTTAAAAAAAATAAAAAAAATATTATTTTAATATATTATGAAGTGAGGAATACATGCAAACAGGCACTGATTACTGAACTAGCAAATGTCACCAATAAAATCACCACTGTTACAGTTCTATCGAAAGAGAGAAATGCAGCTAATATAAGCTTAGCTTATACTAAATAAAAGAATTAATATATGGTTTGAATTGCCTCTAGGTGCTTCACTCCAAGGGGGGGCGGGGCAACCAAAAAAGATAACCTGGGTTATTTTAATATACCCAAAAAACACACACAAAAAAAAGAAATAAATTGTAATTTATGATGTTCAGTGAGCATTACTTTTCCTCCTGTTTTTTTTTTTTCTTCTCTCTTTACCGTTGGCCCCCACGTGGGCTGGGCATTTATCATGGGCCTGAATAATCTGCGTTGGGCTTGGTCCTCGTTAACACAGAAATACTTCAACACTGGAATTTCTAACATGGAGGCAAAGTGGGCAGGCTTGGACCATTTGGTCACATTCTGTACAGACACAAAGATGCCGACACGGCAGAAGCACAACCGAAGCCATCCGTTTCCGACACGATTTGCAGCTTGGTCGGCCTGGAACGACGGTGACCCGGTCAGGATCAACATAAGCCGACTCAGCATCCTCAGCCTGGCCCTGGCCTTCAACTCCCCCCGAACATCCTGTTCCATCATCCCCTCTCCTGCTATCCTGCACCACTCCCCCGTTCATTATAGCCTGCTGCAGTTGGGCCTGCAGGGAAGTTGCTGCTGCCTCCTGGGTCCTTGCCTTTGCCTGCCAAATTTGTGCCTCAATGCTGAGTTGCGACGCACGTGCTTCTAACTCAGCGTTTTTGCGCGTGGCCCTCTGGACTTCCGCTTCTCTTTCCCTTAATCGTCTGGCTATTGATTCCTCCGCTGCGCTTAAAAGCGCACGGTAGTGCTGCTGTCTTTTCTCTGCTAATGCGCGCCTCAGCTGCTCCCCCTGAATAAAGATGAAATCTTCATTCATTTGCTTACAACCATAAGAAAAACTACAAAAAAAAAAAAAAAACAGAGATCAACACAATTGAGAAGGGAGAATTTTGTCACCTGGGCTTGAAGGAATTGATCAATCTCATCTCGTTGCCGTTTAATTTGGGTGGAGAAATCTTCTGATATTGATAACAAGGCAGAGGATTGACATGTACTAGTGCCAAAATTCTGCTGTTGGTAATGATGATTCTGTTGTTGTTGGTGGTGTTGGTCGCCAAAAGATAAACGAAGGCCAGTAGACACGACATTTGGATTTGGTTGAGGATGATAACTTCGATGATTGTGGAGTTGAGATAGGTCTACTAACTGAGTTGTTGACAGAGGCTGAGGCTGAGTTTGAGGTTGCATACATAATTTATTGATTGTTGTCGTTGTAGTAGTAGCTGTTGGCGCTGTTCTTCCTCTCTTGCGTGGATTGTTGCCACCTGCTTCAAATTTAATGTTATCAGATTTTATAAATATATAAATCTTGCATGGATTTCCAATCAATGTTGGTATCCAAAATTAAGAATCTCATTATAATCAAAGTATTGGTTAAGGGGACTTGGCTAATTACCTCCATTGTTGAGTAACATATGGGATTGATCAAGATATCCTCCAGGCTGTGGTTGCAATGAATAATCGTGACCGTCTTGACCGTTTCTTTATACAAAAAGGAAATGAAAGAGGGGGAGGTTAATCAGAGGAAAACTTGGAAATGCAGAGAGCAGAGAGAAAGAAATTAAGAATTTTTAAAGAACCCAAAATACCTGTTTAGAAGGAGGGCATTAGAAGGATATTGAGCTTGGACAGCCATTATAGATTATCAATCGATAACAACTAGATATGTAAAGGTTGAGACTTGAGAGGGAGGGGGAGAGATGAATAAGTTGTATATCTATAAATATGTATGTAAGAGTTGGTGAATATGTATAGAAGGCAAAGAAAGGTGGGATAGAGAGAGAAAGCAAGAGAGAGAGAGAGAGAGAGATATGGAGCAAATGGGATGAACAATAAACGCTAGCACATAAGAAGCATGAAAAGATGCCCCTCGAGCCAAGGCGGACTCTTCAATGAGAGGAAAAGGAATGAGACATGAAATCGTACTAGTCCAACAACAAATAGTTCCCAGTATTTTTTAGAGAGAGGAAAGAATCAAGAAAAGGAAATTAAAAAAAAAAAAAAACAGAAAGAGAAAGAGAATCAATGAAATGAATCAAGAAATATAATGATGTCTACTGTGAAGAGGAAGAGGCCTCCACCACAACCAAAACTAGAAACCATCACACACTAGCTAGCTAATAGTAATTTATCTTCTCATCATCTTTTTCTTGGTTTTGCTTTGCTTTCTTTGCCTTGCTCGCTAGCTTTGTTTTTCTTCTTGTGTTTTATATCCTTTCTTTCCCCTGTCTCTCTCTCTTTCGATGTGTAAGGTAAGAAGATGGAGAGAGAGAGAGAGAGAGAGAGAGAGAGAGAGAGAGAGATGCGATTGAAACGAATCAGTCCAAGAGAAAGACACCTTATTCTGCTCGCTCTTTCTTTGTTTTGTTGGCTTTGCCTTTGCTTTCTCTCCTCTTCTTCGCGTGAGGTGGCTTTTCTTCAAGCGGAGTCTCGTGTTTGCTATCACCAACACCGATGCTATTAATTTATTTGCACTCCTTATAGACATTTAAACATTTTATTTTCATTTTTGCTTTATTCTTTTTTTTTAAAAGACAAAAAAACCAGCCTTGATAACAGTAACGTTGTCTTTTTACCCTTGCTGTTGTTTTTTTTTTTTTTTCGAGAAAGAAAATAATAAATGTGTAGAGATGTTGAGAAAATCAATGGTGTTGGATAAAGGGGGTAACGTGTAGGTTGTTTTTGTATTATTCATTTTATTTATGGCCCCATGCTCCTCTCGCCAGCTTTTCCCCACAACTACGTTTTATCTTATTTTCCCTCTCATTCTATAAAATAAAAAAAATAACAATAATATATCCTTATTTTTTATTTATTTTTCTCTTTTTAGTTTTTTTATTATATATATATATATATAAGGTACGAATTGATGGTTAATGGCTTTTGAATCAATGGGCAATCTTAGTTTTTTTCCTTGTTTTGAAAGGAAACTCTCACGTACCAAAAAAAAAAGAGAGCGTCTTGTAATTTTTTAAAAAATTCTTCTTCTTTAGTTAACTTAGCCCCGAGTTTGATCTTAGTACCAAATTAAGTGGTCTATAATCTATATTCAAGCATTTGCTTTGAAATGGAACGTCCTCTTTTAACATTTGTTCTCCTTGCTGCCTTGTCAATCCCGTCATGATCAATGTCTTATCGTCTTTACATGGATATCACACATGAAAAAAACTAGAGTAACCATATACAGACGTATCGCCATGGATGTGTTGCATGGAATGTGGATGTGAAGTTTATATTTTTGTGCTGTATATTATCCAAAACCCCAGCATCTAACCATCTCGAGGCAAAATGAATGGTTCTAAATAAGAGAACGATCATTCATCTCAAAAGAAAAAAAAAATAAAGAATTTGATCTGTTTTTCATATGTAATTTAACTAAAACCTTGTTTTTAAGATTCAAACTTCCAAAGCTATCAAAGAGAAAAAAGAAAAAAAAAGGGTTTGTTTTTCTTGTTTTCATACTTATCTTAGAAAATAAAGTAAAGATCACAATTACCTCCGACCAAATTGCAAGATGGTTGGCTCAGTTCATTTCCCCCTCTTAAAAGTTTGGTGATTGAGCAGGATTTCTCCTGTGATTATTTCAAATAATTAACCAATGTGGCCTCTCTCCCTTTCTTCTTTTTTAGGGTAGCATAGTGAATCCTTGATTTGAGGACGCAATTGAGGAGAGGAGATTTTCAAAATGCATGTGAACAGATCATGACACGATATAAATCTTCATATGATTAATTTACCGCTTCTAGAATTAATAATTGAAAAGATAAGGGGAAAAACAAGACTACAACAGTTTCAATATTTTCCCAATTTATTTTTTTGTCTTCTTATATCGTTTATAAAAATCATCAACAAGATCTATAGTGAACATTTTGAGTCAAATCTAAAACGCTCTAATATTTAAGAAATTATGTCATTCATCCATCCCAAATTAGAGGTTTTTTTTCTTATAAATATAAAGCTTTCATTTTGCTTTTTTGTTTTTGTTTTTTTTTGAACAATTACTAAATAGTATAAATTAATCTATAGCCAAATCAAACTTCCAAAACTAGATTATTGCCAGGAATCATTGATGGATCATTAAATTAGTTAAAATGTTCCAATCTTTCCTTCATTTTTTTTTAGCTCGAGGGTCTTTACTTGTGATCGATGAGGTTGCTAAATATTTCATAAAGATTTTGCCCTTCCCAAAACTAGTGCTTCCCGAGACTGTGATATATATCAGGCTAGAAGGCGTAGAAGGTTAGGATTGGGTACTTGGAATACCTATAAAATAAGTACTTATGAAAAAAAAAAAAAAAGAGTTTTTGAAAGTTGTGTTGCCGTGTGCGTTTCTAGAACAAGGCTTAAAAAAGAGGAAGAGAAGTTTCCTCGCTTGGAGAATATTTATTACCTTGGCGTTCAAGGTTATACAGGGGTTCAAGGCTAATTATACAAACTTGAATCTATGTGATTTTTTCCATTTATGGGTAAGATTATGATATTAAGTGATACTTTATCATCTATTATATCAGATTATTTAGAGATAAAAAGACTTAGAGTTGTCTATTTAAGGGTAAGATAGCGACATCAAGTGATATTTTGTTATTTATGATTTTGAATTACTTAAAAATAAAAAAGATCTAGAGTACTGATATCTAGTCATTGTAAAAACTTTCTTACATTTAAATTTTATTTTAAATTTTATGGGTTATGTAATATTGATGATGATAACAAAATTAATAACCAGGAAAATGAATAAAAAAAATTATGATATTTTTCTGAAGAGTCTAAAATTTAATAATTTGATGAAAAACACATACAAACTGTTTATATAGAGGTGAGAATTAATCTAATAAAAAATCCAAAGCTAAATTAAAAATATAATTACAATCAAAATTAATTAGAGAAATAATTAAAATAGAATCTCTAGACCTAATTTAAAGGACTTGCAAACCTTGACTAGTTACAACAAATTGATCTCTTATTTATAAAACTGAACATGTAGAACTGATTAACCAAAGTTGAGCCTCTATCTAACAATCATATTTAAAGTTAGAGCTATTTTTGCTAGGCTATGTATTTGACTTGTCTTTTTTTTTTTTTTCCTATTTAGTCCATAGACATATATATGTGTGACACGTTACACCTGATAGATACTTGTATGTTTTGCTCTCCTTGGAACAAATCAACAAAACTCTTATTCCCCAGTACTTCTGTCACGGGGCATGTAAAATAAAATGAAAAGAAAGAAAGCAAGTGCCATCTGAAAAGGAGCATCCATGATTTTTATTTCTCCCAATGACAAGAGAGAAACATATAGGAGGGGGGGAACAGGTCAAGTGAGCAACACGAGAAAAGTCGACTTTGTATCGGTGATCTTCCTCAGAACCATGAAGGATTTAAGATTTGATCAATGGAGGTGATGGAGAGAGAGAGAAGCTAGCCACCAAAAAAAGAGAAAAGGAGAGGAAATGTGAGAGAGAGTGCTTAGAATGGCATCATGCAGCTCTTGTCTTTGATTTGGTCCCATCGATCTCATGCAAGGGCCAGCTTTATATATTACCTCTCCATCTCCTATAATCAATCATTTATCTCTCGTTTCCTAGTAATATATAATTTCCGCCATGGCAACTTGTATTTGTGTGTATGAAAACTCTCCACCACCCAATTCCAGATCGTGGGAACCAAAACAAGATCGCCAACCAGAAGAAAGTTTTAATTTATAGAATGGATCGACCAGCAAGCCTTAGCTTTGGTGCAGCTAATTAATTAGTCCTACATATATAACTTAGCATATGGTCCAAAAATATTCACACAATTGGAGATATCGAGTATAGTCTATACAACGACAAAAAATAAATTAAAAAAAATCAACCCAGTTAACGATCCAGTGCTGTACAGCTTTAGAATTCCGAGCTGCTAATTATATCTAACATGTTCTTTGAATTCTCTTTTGGTTTTGCTCCCTTGAATCTATAGAACTTCTCTGCTCGGGGCTCAGGCATGAATTCCCATCTTCATTTCCTGTTGGCCAGATGCTTTGTTCTTAAGACTATACTATGATTTTTGTTTTATTTCGGTAGTTAACCAAATACTTTTTTGTTCTTCCTTTCCTGGAGGTTGACCAAGAAAATCAGGGCTCAGATTCACCTCTATGTATTGAATTGAAAAATGGTGTAAAGTAATAACCATTATGTTCAAATAATTAAATAAAACATGTCTTTAAGGCCGTCGAAGTCCAAATAAAAGAAATTACTGTAACGTGATAATTCCTTTTTTCCTAATAGTTAGCAATTAGAAAATAATCTTGAACTCAACCAATTAGTTCTTGAAGAAACTTATTTAAGTTTGAAGAATTTCAAGTAATTAATCATAGGGCTGTTAATTTTTTTTTTTTTTAGGAATGTAGTTAATATTTAACTTGTCCTGTGATATTTGGGAAATTATATATATAGACGCTATTTTGAGCAACCATCATTTTCAAGATTGTTTAATTAAACAGTGGCCCACAATAAATAATGATCCTCATTTGCATTATCTTTTTCCTCTAGTTATTTTGGCCAAACTGTATTTTGGAAAGCACTTCAAGTTGAAAAAAAGGGCAAGAAAATCACTTATGACACTGGATGTTATTATGTGATGTTTTCCTTAAATATTTTTATTATAATATTTCTATAATTGTTAAGATTTTTTTAAGACTTTTTTAGGTTTATTTAACTAGACAAGTGATTTATTAGAAAATTATAATAATTGTAGAGTTTTTTATTTTATTTTGTTTTGTTTTCTCATTCAACATCGTTATTGTTTTCTAGTTTTTTTATTTATTTAAAGGATTATAATAGTCTTTTGATAAAAGACTTTATTAGAAACACAAAAATATCAGAGAGTCATGGTCATTTGAGGCATTGTGAGGTGGCAAGAGGTAGCATATAAAATCATGTATGAGATCGATATTTGATCAGCTGAAGAGTTTAATAACAGACATAACATAATGACATGATCAACTATCAAGGGAAGGCACAAACAAGCATCGCGACGAGAAGAGAGACATGTCCAGAGACTTGTCTCAGGGCAGACCAAACCTATCTTGTATTTGTTCCCACAATCCTGGTAACAACCTATTTATCTGGAGGAATTTGACTAAAATGAGTTTTACAAAGACTACAGTGACAATCTGATGCAAGATGTGTGTTATGTGATTTTTGTCTTAGATATTTTTTATTTTAATAGTTCTATAATTGTTAAGATTTTGTAAGATCTTTTAGCTTCATTTAGTTCTATAAACGACTTATTATAAAATTAGTGATAATTGTAGGAATCTATTTCTATTCTATTTAATTCTTGTATAATAATATTATTATGATTTGTTTTTTAGTTTTTTCATTTAAAGGGTTATAATAGTCTTTGATAGAAGACTTTGATGAATTAAAATGAAATATTTTTAATGTTTCTTCATACTTAGTGTTTAAATACTTTGACTTATAATAAATGTTGTTATTTTTTATTATGCACTCCTTTAACCTGACTTTTTATGAAATTACACATTATTTTTTTCAATCTCATGTAATAAAAGGTAGCTCTATACCTTGAAAGAGAAAGGATGTATGGTGTTAGTGCCAACAACCTAGCTAGAGCTAGCTAGCTTGTCTCAGATATAAGACCATATATACAAGAAATAAGTTATGTTACTTTCATGGACATAATGTGAACTAGCTAGTAGGATTGCAGCACATTGAAGTTTATATTGGGTTTGTGGACGTTGTTAGAGCGCCATTGCCTAGATCAGTAAAAGCCTCCATAGCTATTATATACTGTATATTAAAGAAAACAGTTTGTTCAATGGTCAATATCTCAAAACCACTCCAGTAATTTTCAAAAAAGAAAATGTTACCGCGGCAGTCTATATATACACTGTCGATTTTCACCTCTGGCCAGAAATTAAAGAGAAGAAGACAACTGAAACCCCAACAAGAATAGTTACATGGTAGGTCAAATCAAGGAATCACATTACATTTCCAACGACAAAGGACTTTCATGAAAGTAATAAAAATATGTAAATAATGAACAAAAGTTATGGAGCAAGAGAAAAGACGAGAAGGGTGGGAAGACATTTTATTTATGAAATTGTCAGTAGAAGATGCATGGTGGCCGGTCGTATTGTGTGGTGCCATCGTTTACGAGCCCTCGTAAGAACACCAGTACTCTCTGGCATCTGTTTCTCAGATGTGGTAATGGCAGTCACAGAGAGGCAGCAAAGATAAAAAGGAACTCAGTGCTGCTGTAATTAGAATCAACATCACTGTGTGGGGTGATAGATTGGTGATGGTGGTGTGTGGGTCTCTCTTTGTTTTTGCTGCAAGAATCAAAGCTCTCACTGCAAATCCAACCAGCTCCCTCTCAATATTATTGTGGTCGCACTTTTGCAGGTATCTTCAGGGCCCATGTCATAGGGTTTTGGCTGCTGTCTATATTTTCTTTTGCGTGTAACTGTGTGGAGGAGTGTTCTGGCATGAGCAGTCAGGTGACTGCTCGATGTTGAATTTACCATGGTTTGATGCACATCTTCTTCGTTTCTTAACCTTTTGATCTTGGAATTTCAAAAGTGGGGAAATAATTAAAGATTAAAAAGATGGCAAGGGTTAATCAATTCCTTAGCTAGGACCTAGAATATTTAGGTATGAGAATCTAGTAGAGTATTACTAGTAACTCTATACACACAGAAATATTGAAAGAAACTTAATTTCTATCTTCTTCTTCTTCTTTTTACGGCTAGATACGATATTTCAGTTGATTTTAATATGTAATATTTTTTAAAAGTGTATTTAATGGTAAAATGCATAAAAAATCATTTAAAAATACTAAAAAATAAATTAATTTAATTTTTTTAAAATTAAATGTTTTTTTTTTAAAATATACCAAAAACTTTCAAACATTCAGATGGATTTGACCCCATCATTCAAATGATTGATGCAATTACTATAAATGCAAAGTGAACAAAAAAAAAAAAGGGGGGGGGGACAACAAAACTAGCTAGAGATCTCCTCCGTTGCAGCTTGATCAAAACCTCCAAGATGCATCACACTCTCTTGTATTCTCTAGAGCAAAATAAAACAGCACCAAAATTTACACCATAATGAAAAAATAGGCAGTTTGGTTAAGAACAAACGTTATAAATACTCAAAATCAGTGGTCCCCTAATCACAACAAGAAGTTTGTAGTGTACCTATCACATCAGCATCACTGTATTATAAAGTTCTCAATTTCCCATGTAGACATGGTGTATAGCCAAATACCGATACCGGCAGCAAGGCAGCCACCCTCTTTGGTTGTGCCTCCGGCAGCATCCCCTTAATTGAGGGTGCATGGACATTGGGACCAGTTTCGAGGAATAATGACCTTTTCACTAATGCTAGAAAAACAAATTGAGGATGAATTTATAATATTTACACTGTCTTATTTCTGAATTTGAATAATAAAATTATTAAATTTGAATCCAAACTCAATCAACGTCAAAAAAATTAGGCTTTTAAAAAAATTCTACTTGGAGCGCTTTTTAACAATTTTTACCTCAAGAATTTGCAAATTTTGTTTTTGGTCCTTTTAGTTTGATATTTTAGCATTTTTTTTGTCCAAAATCTCATTTTATTTACAATTTGACGTCTAAAAGTCATTGAAAAAAACAGAAAAGAGAAAAAGTGGTTGATTATTCATATTTTGACAAATAAAAAACACTGAACCTAGTATCAATTAATTTCTTTGGTTGAGAGAAGTTCTATTTATGTATTTTGACCTTAATATCGCTACAATAAATAAATAATGGATTGCGAATGGTTTTTCATTTCAAATTGATTTTTAATTTTTTTGATCAATTAAGATTGTTTTGAGATTAAATATATGTTTATTGAAGTTTAAGAAGTGTTTTTTAATACCAAAAGAGCATAATCTGATTTTTTTGACACTCGAGGTGGTCCTAGCTAAACAAGTAGTTGATGTGTTGAATGCAATTTCGAATGACCTACCTCTATTTTTAAAAAAATGATAGTCAAGCATTTTATATTTTTTAAAATGCTGACTAAAATGAAGCGCGCTAGTAAGATAAAAGAGTTTTAATAAAACAGACACCTTTATTATCCTTATTTCAATTCATCCAAATATATTTTATATATGTTTTGATGTTTTTATTAAATAAACATAGAACAAAAAAGTTATATTTTCTTGTAGAATAAAAAAAAAATAGGAAAAGAGAAATCATACTACCAAATCATTTTATTTTAATGGAATTTAAATTATTTCTCTTTTTTTAAAAATAAATTAGTTATCATGTAATTAAATAAAATTTCTAAAGTATTTCTTATGGTAAGAGATCAAATATTTTAATCTGTATTTATATTTAAGTTTTTCAACTTAATCTTTAATTGATGTTGATAATGTTTTTTTTAATATTTATTATTATATGTAATTCTCAATTTATTTTATTATATAAATTCATAAAGTTTTCGTTGATAATTAAGAATTAAATAAATATAAGTATAAAAAATAAATTTCTTCTGCTACGGGTCAACTTGACCCTAGCTAGTTTACACTAAAATAAACTGTGAAATTTATCTTTTAATTTAAAAATTAAGTGAAATGTTATATTGTTTTAGTATATATCAGACGAAAACTGTGAGAAGGGAAAGTTTCTCTTAATTTTAGAGTTACACACTTAATTATTTTTATTAATTCTATATTTGTTTAATTACCTGGGTGTGTAATTGACCCAAGTTTTCTTTTCTAACTCGAGGTTTCATTTTTCTTTCATGATAACACTATTTCAATCCAATAAATTCGTTATTTATTAATTTTATTTTTGGTAACTTTGGGTGTTCGAGCTAGCTTGTGGGCACTACGACTAATCACCGGGGCCCATTGAACATCATGCAGGCTCATTGAGCATGTAAGGCATCGTGCGGGTAACACACGTACACAGAGAAAGTCGAACTCGAGACGTTCGCAAGACAAGCTTTGCAGTTGACCACTGAGATAAACCCTCAAATATTTTATTATTTATTAATTAATTATAAAAAAAAGAGGAGAGATGAAAGAATTACAGACTCGTTACATCTTGTTAAATCGACAATTAAACAGTACTAATATAGAATTCATCAATGACACAATAGAAAGAGACTCAACTAAATTACAGGCACGCATGAATGAGGATTGCCTACGGGGGGGGGTCCCATTAATTTTCATAAAGTTAAATTTGACCCCTATATATTTAGGATTCTTTCAATTAGAACCCTAAAAATAAAATTTAGTTATTTTACTTTGACCATATGTATTTCTTTAAATATTTGTTCCTCCTTGTAATATTATCTCACTGCTTAAAAAAAAGAAGAAGTTATTTTACTTGGATTCTATTTTTTTATTTATTCTTGTAATTTTTTCACTTTAGCCCCTTATTTATTTTATTCAAGTTCTGTTAAGGTTTGACTTTGAATTTCTATCATCATATTTTGACTGCTTGATTCTTCTTAGTCATAGGCTACCCTGATCTCTCCTCTAAAATTATAGACTGGTTTTCGGGGAAAAAAAAAACATGAAAAAAAATAATAATTGAAGCATCGTGATGTTGGGTAAAAATCATGATCAAGCACTGTTAACACGTCATCTCTCTAATGTCCAATAATAGAGTGGCCACACCCACAGGTCACAGAACGCCCCCAGTCCGCATAAGAAGTTGCTGGGATTTATTTTTTAGACTAGCACATAGCATAACTTTTAAAAAATTAATGAAATCATTAGGTGGTTCAATAATAAAATAATAAAAATTTAGAATTAAAAAATTTTTTTTTTTTTATAATTTCAGGTTTAATTTTTATAATTGTCAATATTGATAATCATTAAAAATTTACATGATTAATTAATAATTTCAGAATTTGAAGGAATTAATTAAACATGAATCAAAAAATAAAAACAAAATAATGACACTTCACATGTACACTCTAATTATAATATTTTTAATATTATTAAAAAATCAATTTTAAAATTAACGGTAAGTCACACATGTTGTTTAAAGATGAAAAATCACTCACTTGCTTACATTTTATAATTAACTCTAAAATTAATTTTTTATAATATTTATAAATTTATCTTGTAGAGAAATTTATGATGATACTGAGAATTTTATTATTGGAGTTGTAGTGTATTTTTTATTTTTATTTTCTCCTCTTGTTTTTTTTTACCACATCATCTCTTTTTTTAACTATTAATTTTTTTTTTTAACAAGTGTAATTACTAGTGCATATTGATCATTGTGCTAGTTTAGAAATTATTTATTTAGTTGTTATAGTTTGAAAAATGTTTTTTCTCATTGTTCTAGTCTAGGTAGTTGTGCTAGTTTGGAAAATGTTTTTTTTTGTTGACAAGAGTTTTGCCATTCTAGAGACTGACTTGAAGAAGAAAGCAAGCATATTGCAATTTCTTGCTCCTCAATTCCCCGACGTCGCCAGCTAAAAATAGACTGAACAAGAGAGAGAGTGAAAGAGAGGTCAGCATTGCTTATAATTTCCTAGTACATTCACAGCACTCCGTTGAGGGTTATATTATTTTTTTAAAAACCTTTTAGAAAAATGTGACGAGTGTAAGATTTTTTTTTTTCGATAGAATTATTAAAGTGAATAATCTTGAAATTTGTAAATTTAATTTTTTATTAAATGTAAAATTTAAATTAAATTATATGAGAATTGACTCAAAATAAATTATTCAATATAATAATTTCAAAAAATATATATAACTCATTTAAAAGATCTTTGTAAAACATGAATTTAATATTACTTGTTTCCTCTTGAAATTGGTATCTTTGATCTCATTGCTACTTTTTTTTAATGCATTAAAAAACTCAGTGTAGTGTTCTTGTATTGTAAGAAAAAACACATCCAATATGATTGTTTTTTTGAATGCATCTTTGCACCAAGCAAGCTCTAATACAAAACTATCATTTTTAACTTCATGTTTTTTGTTATTTTTCTTGATATTCTTAATAAATTTTTTCTTATTAAACAACTCTGCAGTTTCACTTAGGAAACTCAAAATATACTTAATATTCATTATATCATGATATTTCAACTTTTTGATTAGAACATGTAATTGTTGAATTCATATACCTAATTTTCAATGTAAAAAACAATTTTTAACTATACTTGTTTGAACATATGTTTTCTAAGTAAAATTACAAGATTCATTACATTTAAAATATTTATTTATTTATTTGGATTTAAGATCCTCATTTGATAATTTTATGAAAGATTTCAACAAAGTTGATGAAGATAATACATATTAAAAGCTTCTATGCTCCCCGCATCAAACTATTAAATTTTTGATGTTGTGTTAAGTAGTAAGAGAAAGAATTCAATATTTTTTAAACCTTTAATAATTTATAAATGAGTGAGATAGTTATCAAGAAGCAAGAGAACATTTCAATTTATCAATGAGTGAGATAGTTATCAAGAAGCAAGAGAACATTTCAACCATCCATTTTTCTATCAAGCTATCAAACGGAATAAATTCTTTGTCACCCATGCTTGTTAGTCGGCATGGTACCCACAGTTCATACTGCTCAAGTTCATATTCTTAAAACACCATGAATTGAGTACATCTTTTTTAAAATTCCTTTACCTTCTTCATGATTAGTTCTTCCATCATATTCACATGTTTTTTATATTGAACAAGCCATTCACAAAGAACCTTCTCTAGTTCTAAGAATTTTATAATTTTGTATTGTTTAACATCACCCTTTTTAATACTGGCCAATAAATATTCTAATGACCTCTTGATCTATTTCATTCATTATATAAGATGAGGATGAGGATGCTTTGCAATGCCTATCTAAAAAAAATCCCATTTAATAAGCCATGAACTTGTTAAGTTAATCAAATACATAGAATAATGATAATTTATAATTAGATAGTATTTGTATAATTACAATACAGAATACATGTATTAAATCTAATAGAAATTATTTTTTATTAATTAATATATAAATTATTAATTTATCATTAAGTAATATCTCAATTAATTAATAAGTTTTCATGATTTCAAGAGTATCATTTTACAGAGGTCTAACTGGCGTGTGTTCAATTGAGAGTTTAAATAAGACAAGCGTCAACAAAATCAGTCTCTTATCAATCAAATTAACAGGTGAACAAATACCTTTAACAATGCTTGCTTTATGCTGCTGGGATTGTACATGATGATCATTTTCTTGCGTCAGCCGTCAAAGAAAGCAAAGTCCCTAGTGAAATTGGAGATTTAAAGTTTACATCTCCCACTGAAGGGCAATACAACCTAATTAATCTTTTGCAAACGTTGAAGATTCTATGCATGAACCTAATTTCAAACATGAATGAGAACTCATCAGTCTTATCTCAAGTCTAAAACATGCCGTGAACTATATATATATATATATATATATATATATATATATATATATATATATATATATATATATATATATATATATGGTGGCTGGTATATAATTTACTAAAAGTGAAACTGGCTGTTCACGATCAATCTCAAGTTCATGGCCGGCGGCCCCCGAACACCAGAGACTTGCGTTAAAGATAAGAATAATTGGGTTCTCGATAAGTAGACGACATTCCAAGCTAGAAGAAATAATTATTCTTCTCTAAGTAAAGCTTTGTTGGTAAACAAACAATTAAGATGTCAATTAGGGACCGGAATGAATTATATGACCTTAAACAACACGTATAAAAGAAAGCGATTCGCTCTAATAAGATGGAGGAGAGATGCAATGGATATTGGGCTGCTACAATATTGATTATGATTTGGGGCCAATCATTCATGCAAGGCATTAGCTCATTGGTTGTGGCTACCTTGTCACTTGTAACCACTAGAAAGCACGAGAGGCACGACCTAAAACCAATCTTTCAGCTAGCTCCTTTCCACACCTATACAAGCAAGAACATGTCACTTTGTATGCATAGTTACAATATGCCCTGTGTACAGATTCCAAGTCCTTGCTCTCTTGAGAGTTTTTTATGGATCATGGGGACCATGTAGCCTGGAAAGATGGGCTGGATTGATTGATGAGGAGGTGGAATCAGGACAAGGGTTGGTATTTTCTTCTGTCACGCTTGGTGTTGATTGGCACTATGCATATAGATTGACTTCGATGCAAACAAGAGAAGCTTCTCCTCTCTTTCAAAGGTGCTAACTAATGGAATATATAGTGATTATTTCAAAATGGATTGATAGACTCTTCAATTTTGCTGCTTTATCACCTTCTTTTGTTGGGAAGTGGTCTTGCTTGTGGTGGAATTTAGAAATAATAACAGTCAAATCATACGGAGAAAATTACCGCCCAATAGTCATGATCTCTGGCTCCTTATCTTCATGATCATATTTACGAATCCAAAAAAACAAAAGATTTTTGAGAAATTAAGCATTATTTCATCATGATCTATAATTTATCTTTAAAGTTTTGCTTACACTGATTTGCCCTGAGAACTATAATTCACTATACAGTACTGTTATCGAGTAGTACACCAAGAGATTCTTAACTTGCCCTCGTAAGATCATCAGGGCCATCATTGCATGGTTTCTTAACTGGTCATCGATTCAGGCGAAGTTATAATGGACACCCAATAGAAATTATTCGAAATTCTAATACATAGTGGCCAGAATATTATTTCTCTGTGTCAAGCATGTGGAACCAAAACCATGAACATTCCACAGAAAAAAGTTGAGAATTAGTGGCTAATGCACATTATTGAAAAATAACATGTCCTGTAGGTGTACGTGGAGCTAAATAAAGTAAGGTGCCATCAATTATATATTGCAGTAGTGATCGAGCTGGCGAGATATGCCCCTAGATTCAAGAAATAGTACAGGAAACCCTAACAACTCTATGATTCTTGACGCTGATATTGAGTATGTACGGCAAAAAATAAACTTATCTCTTCGTATCATTTTGATGATATTGGATCACGTTATTTTTTAAAAGGGCAAATCTTAAAATTAATAACATCATAGGATTAACTAGATTGATTATCCTCGCAACGCGCTGTGATTATACAAAACTTTTTTTAACATAAAAAGAGAAAATGTTTAAGTGATTCTAGCAGGTCATCGACTTGATTAGATCATCAGATATTATAATCATGGCCTCACTGGCATGGTTAATAAATCTCATTGTATATTCAATATCTGATTGATCAGCTGTTTCAGGATTGTCAATTTCCATTGAAAAACTGAGCAACTGTTTTGAAAAATTTTGTCTTGGAAAAAAAATCCAAAGTCATAGCTATTTTGTATTGACCTAGTATTTTTCAATCTGCGATCGCATTAAATCATGTCTTGGCTGGTATGATCTATATTTGAAGGATTAAATCCTTCGAGAAATTACTCTACGACTATTTTTCCATAAAAAAACCTAGAATATCTCTCATTCAAATGTTTGATTTCTCTTTTTCTTTATTTAAGAAGGTGAAATTGAAACTGCATGTGAAAATGAAAATGTTTACGCGCAGCTTTAGTTGCAATAAGCGAACGATTCTGTCTAGATCTCTAGCTTGTGTCATTGTAGTTGTAGATGAATATGGAATAAGTCAGCTAGCTCATTTATCTTCATTTTGAAAAAATAAAATAAAAATAAATAAATCACATTTTAATCCCTTTGCACTTAATTATTGCTTAGTAGGGCACCTTTTCGGTTAGGCGCGCGTTCTAGCTCCCATGAATACTGGCTGCTTGATTAGAAGCTCGTTTAAGTCATCTTCAAACGGGGGGTAAGGCTTCAAAAGCGACATGTTTGGTTTAGGTCATTTTCTTTCTTTGTTTGTTTTTTATTTTGATTTTTTTTCCTGAATAAAAAAAGAATAGACCATTACTTTTAAGATTACATGATGGGTTGATATTTCAACACACATGCCTCACCACGCCCCCCCTACATTTGAATTCCTCGACACATATAACTATTAATTAGAGACTAAATAATAAATATGCCATGTGGGGCTTTTCCATGTATCAAAATACTTTTCTTTAGTGTTTTTTTTTCAAATTCTTCGTGCCGAAGCAAAAGAAATAGACCCAACTTCTATATTGCTCGAGAAAAAGAGTTCAAAAAATTATGATTCTCATGAATTAGCCGTTTCGGTTCAACCAATATTTGTGAACCCCAAATCTTGGCTGATCAAATAGTCCCATCTTAAGGAATGGATGACACGCTATTTCGCTTAATTTAAAGTATCTAAGATAGGCATTTATAGATTTGTTAATTCGTGGTGGTCTAATCTTCTTTCATCAGCCGGAAATAAACAAATAGTCTATCTAGCTAGCAGTTGGCTTGGTGGTAGCCGTTTGGTGCTCTCCCAACTTGTGAAACTCCAAGCCAAAGAATAAAATGAAATAAATGTCACGAAAATGAGTGGCCCTTTACCTGAATAGTGCTCGAATGGGTAGGTATTATGTTTTAAAATGTTTTTTTACTTGAAAATATATTTAAATATTTTTTATATCAATATATTAAAATAATATAAAATCATTAAAAATATTAATTTAAAACAAAAATAATTAAAAGAAGAAGAGAAAAAAGAAAGATGGGCAAAAACCAACCCCAAACTATATATTCCTTATATGATATTTAGAGTGATTGGTATGGTTTGGCTCATCCTTTCATGCATGGGCCAGGCGTTACAAGCAAGCCGCCTACCTTTTTTCTTTTCCCAGATAATTTTTATCTTAGCTATTAATTAGAAACCGCAATGATCCAGATAGAGTTTATTTCGGGAGTTTCCAGCCATCATAGCCTATATTAATTACGTGATCGACATGTTTTGATTAACTTTAAACTTACTGGAAAGGACAGGGAAACCTCTCTCAGTCAAGTAATCAACATCTCTGCATATTGAAGACTTCAACAGTAAAAGAAACTTCATAGGAAAGGAATAAAAAACCTCTGACTCTGGAATTTGTTTGATTTGTCATTGATACTCGTGAAAAGGAGGGAGAGCCTGCTCGGTGCAATATTATTATTGACAGCGAGAGGGAAAATAAAGGGACTTTAGCTTTAATGTTACACCTTCAAGAGTGGAGAAGCTTCAAGTAAAAGATAGATTCATTGTGATCTCATGAATAAAGAGGAAATGGGCATATAAGCTTTTGGAGACAGAGATGCTTCTTTCGTATCTTACTATACTTTTTTTCCTTTCTCGTGTGTGTGTGTGTGTGTGTGTACTGTGTGTGTGTGTGTGTGTGTAGCTACGGAGAAGATGATGTGAGAAGGCATGGCTGTGTTGGGCCAAATTGCACAATCATCCCTCACACACGACACGAACCTCTCCAATTAATTAGTACTCAACCGACACGACACGAACATCTGAGTAAATACTCCACCGACTTTATTTATTTCGCAGACCAACTCATATCAAAGAGAGTCCATTCTCATATTAACAAGTAATTTCCAAATCCACACTACGTTGTGAATCGTTGTGATTCAGATCAGTTTATTTATTTATTAAAATTATTCAAACTATAAAGAATTATTTGATATTATTATTAAATCTAAATGGATTTTTAAACCACTCGATCCAACTTTTTATTTAGCCTAAATTTATAATTAAATCATATAAAAAGTTATTTCGGCTTGACCTAATCTACTTGAAGGGTTTAAAGGCAAACTGGCCGACTAGTAAAAAAAAATGAAGACAAAATTGAGGAAAAAAAGATGAAACAGGAAAAAAACTTCTCGACCCGATTCTTTGTTTAGCCTGAGTTTAATATTAAATCGTATGAAAGTTGCTTCGATGTGATCCATTTAACTCAATTGTTTCCACTTTAAAAAAACTAGGTCATATAATATTATTGGAAACATTAGAAAATTAGTTTTTCTTGTTTATTTTTATGATGAAATACGTGTTAGTTGATAAGAGGAGAGTTGAACTTTTAATGATTTTTATATTTTGATACACCAAATGGAGTATAGTAAAATATTTTTAATGAAAGATTACATGTATGAATGAAAAATATGGTCGTTTCTTTAAGAATTTTAATAAAGACTAAATTTTTTAAAGTATTCATGAATCCAAGAGTTGTTCAGGGCCAAAATAAACACAACAATGAGAATCAAAGAAAATCTATAGGTAGAGAATTATGTAATTATCATTATCTTTGTTTCCGTGAAATGTTGAATAGTTAATAACATTCTATATTAAAAATGATATAACATGATGAATATAAATATGCATAATTCCAACACAACTTTTAACCTCCATTTCAATAAAATTTTAATTTTAAATAATATAATAATAATTTTAAGATGTAAAAATTCAAATTAACAAACATAATTTAAATATCTAAACTTAAAGTCTTAAATATCCAAAAGACAATAACCATAATCCATAATAATAATAATAACAGTAATAGTAATAAAGTTCCTTCACTTTTAGATAGTTAAATTTAGTTGAATGAATATATTAAGTTATTGGATATTTAAAAGAGATTTTTTTTAACTTATGGTTAACCCATCTGGATTTGAACTATCTTTTGCTAGGTCATCAAGATCGTTAAAATCCTAAACCGAGTCAAATGGGTGTTTTTAGGTCAAAATCTTTATTGATTCAATTAACAACCTAATCTAAATCATTTTCCCAATATGCATATCTATTTAGAATCACCTCCTGATCTGATCTCACTCTTACAACTTTCAAGCTAACTTGATATAAAAAATCATGAAATGGATAAAAGGAAAGGACTAGCTTTATTAGAATCTTTTTTTCAATCTAGCTTAATATTGCAAGCTCATTTGGTGATTTAATAAATGGGTTCTCATGTTTCAACTTTCTTAAGTTTCCAAAGCAGATTTTATTCAACTTCCCATCACATGCATTATATGCGTTCTTCGCGTTCTCGTGCCCTCCTTTGTAGGTTGAAAGATTTCCTAACTTTGTTGGCCAAGTTTAACCAAAATAACCTTAGGGATCTTTTTTTTTTTTATTAACGTGGGTGTCCGGGCCAGCTTGCGCGCACCACGACTAATCTCACGGCCCACTGAACATCCTGCAAGCCCAGTAAACAGGTAAGGCACCGCCGGGGTGACAAACATACCGTATAGGGAGGACCCAATAGAGACAGGAAGGGAACAAACTCTCCAGCCCCACTCCTACTGGAACTCGAATCAAAGTTCGAAAGAAGGAAAGTTGCCCCAACAACCACTGAGCCACAACTTGTTGGTATCTTTCTTGTAATCTTAATATTATGGGATCTACAATAAATCATGTTAATTTGATGTTTTATATGTATTTTTTAAAGAATTTATTATTTTTTTCTTAATGATTATATATATATATATAGCGTGATTTTTTCTTACCATGTTTGATGCATGTAAGTGATTTATTATTTATAAAGTAAATAGCTAGCGATCACGAGTAATTTAATCATGTAATTAGAAAGTTGCCTGGATCTTCTTTTTATTATTTATTTTCTTTCTCTGGTTTTGAACAGGTGGTCTATGATAGTCATCTTCGGCAGCACACTGAGAACTTGAACTTGAGATCCTGATTTCAAGTTCTTACATCCTTCAATAATGAATTCCCCGAAAGTTTTCAATCTACTAATTAATTACTGATCTTTTGCCAAACCATTCCTCCCTTCTTCTTCTTCTTCTTCTTCTTCTTCTTCTTTTTTTTAACCCTGGTTTACGCACTGGATACAAGATAAATTCGACTAGTAAAAGAAAAGAAAAGAAAAGAAAAGAAATGGGTCCATTCAAATTATACTTGGGTCTAGCCCATTAAATATTGTCCTCGGCGACCTGCAACAAGGGCCCCAATTCTCTGCTCGACCTCATGCATCTTTACTATGTAACAATTATAAAAAAAGAGACTCTTGAAATCAAAGCATATCACGTGCTATTGACATGTGACTTGGGACACATGCTAGGACAAATTATACTACAAAATCGGATCCATACATTGCCTTTCCTAACTTCTTTAATAGACAGGTAAGGTATAATAACAAGTTTATTTCTTAAAAAAAAGTATATTAATTTTGATATTAATCCTTTATCTGCTTCCCACTCTCTCTCTCTCTTTCTGTAGCTATGCTTTTTTCTCCCTTTCTTTCTTGTCATGAATTGGCTTGGTTGATGTGTGATTTTTTGGCTTTGCTATGGTAGATTAGACATTGTTTAAACACTCCTCGGTGATCATGATTTATGGCAACGACCCAAGTTAGAGGGTTAGGTTTGCTAGGTTGCAAAGAGAGATAAGCATACCACTAGTTTACTTTTCTTTGAAAAATCTTTTTGTCTTCATTTATCTAAAGAAATCTTCGGTCTTGAAATTCCAGTGGGGGGTTGGAGAAAGGAAAATGAAGTTCAACCATAGTTTTGCTCTTTATTAGTTGGTTTAGGTGAAGCCTTCTCTGCCCACTCTCTCTCTCTCTCTCTCTCTCTCTCCAAGTGGCCAAATATATGCATTTCTAACACAAACGCAAGTAAGAATCTCATCATCTCGATAAAAAGAAAAATGAAAAGACGATAAAATTAATAAAACAAAATGTTCCACTTTTCTTTTTTCGAATTTGAGGTTTTGTCTTAATCTTACAAGGCAAAAGTTGAACACGTTAACCAATATAGCTAGATTATCACTAGTTTTCTGGCACATAACATTCGGGAGAGAAAAAGTTTGAACCTAAAAAATTTGTTCAATTATTTAATATTGTTATTAAAATTAATCCAGTAGACCAGCTTTTAATTTTCCTAATCTGATTCCTTACATAATCTACGTACGAGAAGGTTCAAATCCAATTGCGAGAAGTTACGTTACGACAGGATTTGATTTTGTCCCTCCTTGTTCATATGCTACACAAAATCACCACCAACGTTTCTAAAACTATTGAAGTAATTTATAATTTTGGTAAAAGTTAAGATCTGATTACATATATGTTGTATATTTGATATTAAAATGTTTTCGATTTGCTTAAATATTGGTGAATTATCATTTAAAACCCAAAACAAATAACAAAAGGCAAGAGACGCCAGGTGCAAACAGGGCATCAAACAACAAAACTCTGAAAAAATGAGATAAGATTGCCGCAGAAAAACGAAGAAAATCGTCAGAAGATATGCAGAAAGACATGGTTGATCTTAGCATCTTTCATAAATAGCATCGGAACTTCGGCAACCAAAGCAAAGGCAAGAAAGCAACAACCATACATGAAAGTGAAACCACAAACTAAATCAGTAGAGAGCCAACAGTGAGGTATCATGTAAGATTTTTCACGACCAAATAACATATTCGGAATCCCTTTGAACTGCTGGTTAAATTTACCACTAATGAGAAGAAATTGCAGTTTAAATTAATCAGCTATTTCTTCGCTGACTAGTTACCAGTTTAAGGTACGTAGCTAGATTTTTCCATATTTTAAAATTTAAATGACAATAAAATTTTATATGTGTGATTGACCTAGATGAAAAATCATGCAAGACATGTACAAGTCATGACCCTAGCTAGCATGAGATTCCACCCTATTCTATGGATGTCATTTGCTGCTTGCTAGGCCCCATTAATCACCGGCTTGCATGGATTAGTTCCCTGATTAATTTCACAATCAATCAGGTAATTATTCATTTCTAACATAAGGGACGGTGAGATTGATCAATCACTCCGCCAGCTTGTTATGGCAGACTGCACAAAAGCAGCCTTTAACTAATCTCTGAACGCCTAGCCTGCTAGCCAAGTTCTCGAATCAACGGGTAGATTTATATACCCCATGGTTTTGTTCTAAAATAAAGAGTCAGACTAAAACAAAGTCAATAAAAAGTGAATCTTTCAAAAACAAGGAGGAACTCTATCTGATAAATACATATGAAGAACAGAAGAGAGAAGGAGAATAAAAACTGAAATCGAAGAAAAAGAAGGGGGCAAAAGAGGAGCCATGTTACCATACAATGCATGGACGTAATAATTTGAAGTGCAAGAAGATGCTTTACAAGTGGACGACTTCCCAATGTCTAATTAAACCGATCGATAGGCATGTTTGGATCGATACTATTCCCCTCGATAATTTAAAATGCCGACAACGTTCACTGATCGCAGGTTGGTCCACAGAGGACACTCTTCAATCTCCATATATATGCCTCCCCCCACGGTCCTTTCTGCTTTGTCCAGTTTACTTTTCCAACGTTTAGAATTTATTACCTTGTGGAGGTGGAGGTGGAGGTGGAGTTGCAAGTTTTTTTTTAATATATATATATCATCGTATAATTGTGGTCTAATGGAGTTGAGCAACGAACCATATTTGGTTGGGACGCTTACCTCTCGAAACCTTAATTAGGGTTTGGTGTTTCTTGTATCGAACGATCATCAGAAATAGTTATTATAATAAAAAAAAAATCTTCAGAAATAGTTTATCATGGAACATGTGTATCGTAACGTGTTATATGGAATTAGTGTCACATGCTTCTTTTGATGGTATTTAAAATTATAGCAGTGGTTATATTTTTAAATATTTTTTAAAAAACAAGTCAAATTATCAAAAAATATAAAAAGAAATTTTAAAAAATCAAAAAATTTAAACACAAAAACAAACACTCCACTATCCCCTATTTGCTCCTTGCCAACTACGCAATAATACTCAAATAATTTGATATTTCTTGACTTATTGGGCAGAAGGGCCACTCCACTTGGAATATATGTCTGCTTTGTGATTATGGGAAGGATAATTTGCAGCTAATTATGGAGTTTAAAGTCCTTGTAGGGACCATGGCAGTTTCTAATCTTGAACATTATTTTGTTTTTCATTTGGATCATGTCCTAAGGTTTGAGTAACTTTTGGGACACGGCTCAAACGCTGTTAGATAAAAATTTTAATTTTTTTATCTAAAATTAATTTTTTTTATATTTTTATATTATTGTAATGCCCCATCAAAAATAAAATTTAAAAAATAAAATTATTTTAATGTATTTTTAAATAAAAAACATTTTAAAAATAATTATTATTAGCATCAACAAAATGGTGGGTAAATTAATTAGTAGATCTTCCTACAAGTAATATTTCCTCTCTTTTTTTATCAACAAGTAATATTTCAAATTAAATTGAGGGGAGGAAGTCGTCATAATATACTATATATGTAACAATAACAAGTCTAAACCAAAAGAAATTATGAAAGACTACCTTACTAGTAATTACTTGTTATCAGTCGATCAATTTTACCAGTAAGATGAAATTAAACATAAGAATATTATCCAGAAATCAAATTATCCATCAGTATTAGAGGAACTAGATCGATCAGGTTGAAGGAGTGTGTGTGTGTGTGTGTGTATAAATAATGATTCATCAAGTTAGCCTGGGAATCAACCAAAGTGAAGTATATGTGCCTCAAGTTATGTGTAATTATTACAGAACTTGGAGTAGTGTGCCAAAACTCTGTGGTCCTCTGTGGCTGTGAGACTTGACAAGCAAACAAGACCTTGCGAGAGCTTTAGTGGCATAGTTGAAGCCATAAAAACCTTCTGTCATTGGAAGGGCATCAATCACAGCCCTAACAGTACCAAGATACACAATTATAGAGAAACCACGATTCTTGGCTGCACATACACATGGGTGAAAACTTTTTGAAAAGAGGAATATGTGTGTGTAACCAGGCATCGCAGAAAATGATGCTGCCTTGCCTATCTGACCAGCTTTCTTGATAGCCACGAGGGATCTACTGTCTTCTTTTTTTAATACAAACAATCAATGTGTTAGGGAATGACCATCACATGTGATATTATTATAGATTTAATCTCCTTGATTAATCAAATCTCTATCAGCAACATAATTATTATGGCGCGTCTTTGTGTGGCCTTTTGTTAAGTTAATCTGCTTGATTGTCCAGATGTATAGCATGTGAAAATCAAAGTCCAAGAAACCGGATAGCCGAAGAGTTTGAGATTTGCTTCTTGTGTTCATGCCTTGGATCCATATGTTAAATGAAGAATAATTTGCTGTCAGGGACTTTGCCAGTTAGGTTTTTGATAATTTAAGCTCAAGGGGGAGCAAATATATCTTTCGCTTCACCCTAAAGTTGGGTTACTTTGATTATCCATTGACAATTCCCCACTTATTCGTGGTGGCATTTTATATCACAAGAGGGAACAGCTTTTTAAGCTTGGAAATTGATTTCTCTCTTGCATTATTATCAAGATCCTCGTTGCCAGAGAAGCCTCTCCCTCCATTTTCCTCTTCTTTTATCGATGGCCAAACAATTTAGTGTGTGATGAACCAAAAATCAATTAATAAGAACCATGATTAGGATCAAGTGGCTGAGGGCGGTGACCATGATAATGGGGTTGACAAAAATACAAATTAAAGGTCCTCGAAAAGGTGATGTTGAGATGAGTATAGCCATTGAAATTGAAAGCGATGACAGCCTTATTTCAAGGGAAAATGATCAGGAAAGAAAGATAGATATCCACCAAGAAAGGTCGTTGTGGGTTGAGAAAGAAGTGTGTATAGGAGAATAAAGGCAATAAAAGCAAAACCCATTAAAGAAACCTACAAAATTTAATGGTTCAAAAAAGAGCCTTGAGGGAAATTTCAGAAAGCTGGAATTTCTTTGTCATAATGGTGTGTTCTTTTAGAAAAGTCGCCTCTTGAGGATTCGTTTTGTGAAGGCACCAGCAAAACCAACATGACTTTGATTCAAAGATAAATAATTGTGCAAGGGATTGCTCGGTTTCTCCATAATTATTTCAGCAAAATTCAAATCAGGCCATGGCTGGCTGTGGCCATTTTTTCTTGCCTTTGGTGGGTTCCCCTGTAATGTTTTCAAATCTCAGAACAAGAGGTTGAACCATCAGATTCTCTTAAGAACAGGACTGCGCAAATTCAATTCACAGGTGGAGCATCCAAACAAACTGGCCAGAGGTCAATATTTTTCGGTGAAAGCTTTCGGAAAGATTGGGCATACGATATCGTTCGAAAACCAATATTCCAAATTGGGATTTTCTTAAAAGTTAAAAAGGTAAAGAATATGAGAGATCATGCTAGATATTATACATGCACGGCTGCTATGAAAATATATTGCTCCTCTCGACGAAGAAAATATAACGAAAGACTAAAACCCAAGGCAAATTTACTGTGCATGTAAACTTCATTTACTATTCATTGCTGTATAGTATAATTACATGTAAACCCTTTTAAAAAATAAACTCATGGTTATTTTTATCTTTTTATTTTGATTATAGCCGTTAAATAATACAAATACCTTTAAAAATTAAAACATGATAAGTTGTCATACATGGGCTATTTCATCTTTTCACATTTATTGTTATATCCATGTTTGATGAAGGCAGTTTTATTATACCAGCATATGCATAGCGAGTGTGATACTATCAAATGCTCTATTGTTTTCAAGTGGTGTATGTAGTGGCCTTTAATAATAAATAATGGGCTTTTTTAATATGATTGGATTCGTCTCGGTGTTCTTACCCTCTAATAACAGCATTTGTGGCATTATGACTTTTGGTTTGATGCCAAATGAGTTTTTTTTTTTTTTTCTTTATCCACCTTGATTTTTATACATGGCGCTTTATAATTTCAAATAAAGTTTTTAAATTGTTTTTTTTTCATATTTAATCTCTTTTTTTTATCACTATTTTTTTATTTAAAATTATTTGTAAAATTAGAATTATTTTTCGATTTCATCCTTTTTCAATTTTTTCATCTCTTATATTTGGTTTTTTTTTTATTTTAATTGGTATTTATTTTTTTTTAATCCTTTTCTTAGTTGAATTTCATCTTTCATCATTTTATTTTTATCTTAAATTTAGTCATTATTTTTTTAATTGCTATTTCTTTCTTTTCTTTACCCACCTTATTTTTTTATTTGTTTTTTTTCTTTTTTTTATTATGGTGTCATTATTTGAGATTGGTTTTTTAAAAGATATGGTATTTTTGGGTTTTGTTTTTCTATCGGATTATCTTGATTTCATGACCTGGACCACGGATTTGCTAGGTTTCAACCAAGATTGTCCAATTCTTATTATTAGGGTTACAGGTTTATCATGCTAACTTGAGTTAACTTTAATTTTAAAAAAAAAAAATTATACCCAATTTCATCCTTTCATGTTATATTGTTTAAGAATTTAGTTGCATTGTTTTTACCCTTTTAGAAAAGGAATTTTTTTCTCATATAATTATTTTTTTTATTTGGTTCATTTATTATTATTGTTTTTTATTATTTAATTAAAATAAAATTATCTTATTTTACTCAGTAGAGTCTATAACTCAAAGGATGAACATTTTTTTTTTTACTTTAAAATACTCTTTCAATACCATAGTTTTATTGAGCTCGGTTTCTTGCGGTATCATTTTTTTTCTTAAAAAATCCCTTGTTTTTTTAACTTTTTTATCAGAACTTTTTTGTCCCTATGTAACTAACTGTATTAGTTGACTAACTTTGAAATATTTTAATAGGATAAGAAATAAATAAAGAATTAAAAAAATAAGTCACAAATACAAACACTAGCTCCTGCCAATTTTTTGTTTCCTTGATTTTATAATTATATTTTTATTAATTATAAAAAAATAATTAATTATAAATGAGAGGAAAATAATTAATTATATATATAAGAAATAATTACTTAGTGGAGTCTATAACCCAAATTCATTAACCCGGCTAGTGACCCATTTTTTAGCCCAAAGAGGCTGCCCCCGGCAAGCTTCCCTTCCTTTAATCATCGTGTCTCTTGTGAAATGTCATGTCTATTTTTATTTTTATCGTTTTATGTTTACTTTGTACCTGCAGAAGGTCAGACTTTAGAAAAGTCAGCACAGAGTGTTGACCAGCTATTAACACCGTCGCATCCTTTAGTGCTGGTCAAAATAGGAGGCACAGCCTACCTCCAAAACAGTTTTCCCTTCCGGCAAAGAAATGGCCCAATGCTCGATTGAAATTGCTTGCATATTAGGCGATCAAAGGACGAACGAATTTGAAACAGCTCAGCATAAACACTGTACTTTTACCCATAAAATCAAAACGCAATCAACCTTCACGGAAGACCTGGTGCAAAAGAAAATACATGGCACGTGGATCTTACTAATTTCCATATCAACGACGACAAATTTTACACAAGGACATCCAAGAATGGGCAACACTAAATGAGAAAAGTTCAGGCCACCAGACTAGATCAGTAGTAAAGCATAGCTTTGGTACCTACCTTCTATCTTCTAGACTAACCTAATCTCTATCCTCTATTAATGGACCTAACCACGTCACAAATCTTCAATCTTTTCTAGGGAAGAGAAGTGTGCATCTATACTTGTCAGAGCTTGGTGGTCAATTTCCACTGTTCTAAATAATTTATGCGAAAAATAATCCAATTCTTTTTGAGGTGGTGCCACGTCATTCTTGGCAATTTGCTCCTTCGATACCTCAACATCTTTGGTTTCTGTTCTAGACCGAGGGTGCTGACTAGAAAGTTGGGCCTTGATCTCTATGCAAGAATTTAGATCTTCTTCGTTGCGGGCCTTGTTTAGCTTGTCAATAAGATCACTTAAAGCTGAAGCCCTCTCAGCCCTCAAACCTTTTGCCTTCTCCGGCCTTTTATCGAGTTCGTTTTGCTTATTAACACTGCCATTATTCAACTCGAGTTTCTGAAGCTTCTTCAATCCTCCATCAACAAGTTGTTGTAGCCTCTTACGGACATTCTCACTCCTTCTAGGATTTGACCGAAGCTTCAGCTTCTGCTCTGAAACCATCTTTTCCTCTGTGTCATCCTCTGCAGATGCATGGTCGTGGTTTGAAGAAAGTGATCCATCCTCGGTGGAGCCTTCTAGGAAAGATTTCAAAGAAAATACTTCTTCCAGTAGGCTGATATTATGCATGTACCGATCAAAAGCTTCATTTTCCACTTCAATATTTCTATCCTTGAATTCCTTCAATTTGGAAAACCTCCATTCATTTATAGCCGCAGCTTCCTGAAACAGATCCTTTAGATCAGGAAAAACCTTATTGCGCCAAAATATAACGCAGTCAGCAATGGTATATATCAGCTTATTATAACACACCTTTCTGGTCAATGATTTCCTTGAACGGAGTGGGGAATGTAAATTGTTGAATTGGGAAAAATTGCTAGAAAGTTGCCTAAGTGATGCGGTTCTATGAGAACTCCTGAAACACATCCCAAGAAAGTAGGTAATGCAGAGTATAGACAACCAAGTCGAAGAAGTTGAATAAAATCCAAAAGATCAAAATAGTATAGGAAGCATTTAGCAAACCAGAACGAGCAACTTTAGAAAAGCAAAGCATATTTTAGGAGAAACAAACAAGGAATTCAATGGAAAGAACAGAGAATTAAAGCATTCGCTATTTCACAAAAAGAAAATTGAATGTAATAATATCTATCATATCCTTGTTTTGAGCCGTATGGCAATTTTTACAACTTAACCTCGGATAAGAAGTCAATAATGAAGTGAAAGTATCATCTACTGAAGTAACAAATTCCAACCACTGTGTAAGGTCGTTTCTTGCTTGATATTTTAGTGCTTTGTCAAGCATCCAAGTCACAACACATGGCATAAGAATGAATATGGACGTGTACAACAGGTATGCTTACAGACAGGAATTTAACTTACACTGCAGGAGGTGCTTCATTCGGCTGCTGCTCAAAGAGAGGAGCACTTGAAGCTGGAGTCTTGTCCGGAAATGTTGCATTTGCTTTAAGAACTGCATTTACAAAACTGAGGATGTTAACAGACCAAAAATATAATGGCATGTAGACAATTTACTTGTTCTTTACAAATGGATTGCAAACTGGCATGTCAATTTACAATGCATCGTCCTTGAAGGTGAGATTTCAAAGACAATTGCAATATTGAAAGCGTTATGTAACATTTTCTTCCCGTCACCAAAATCATGTAGCAACTGAATTTCCACACTTCGTTCTTACAATTTGTGTGACAATGCATCAAGCTTTGGCATCTAGTCTTGCTACTGTTGCACATTTACAGACACCCACACGCATATATGAGAACTTGGGGGTTGGGACTTTAAACATGTGTCTACATGCAAGATGACCTTGCATAAGTAGTTCAGACATAAATCTAAAGTGAGCTACATAAGTCCTTAAATCAGCCGTGGCAGCAGCAGTGACAAGTTGAAATGCATAATTTTATAGGCATGATAACAGCTTGCACATTTTAGTTGTTCCTAAATGTCTTGGGCATAGTTATTTCAACTTTAGGCTAGTCCATTTGGTGCTTACCTGTTAGTTTCCTACTCAGGAATACCTGAGCATGCTTAAATATTCAAGTCTCATGATTTCTGTACGGTTCTATATGTCTGAGGTATGTTTTCATCAACTTTAGTTGTTCATCTTGTTAGGTTTGAACTAAGCAACCATAATCCAATCTGAACAATGAAAATGACACAAGTTTTCATGTGATCATAAAGATACGAGACTTTGATTGGTGGAAATTCAACCTTTTTTACTTTACGAAGATATGTGTGCCCAGTGTTCAACCCCTCTCTCCTTTTTCCTCCTAGTTATAAGCACTCCTCTTTGATTCTCTGCAGCTTTTATCTAGTTACTTCCAACATAAGAAGCAGGAGGCACAACAGAATATGACATGCTGATAAGTCATTTAAGGTATAACATGTCGAGGAGCTCATCTCTACAAACATGCAGATAAGGCTTCCAGTAACAAAAACAAAATTAAAAACCAAAACTTGAGCAAGAGTAAAAAATCCTTTTTACACAGCATCTCTCCAAAACCTTTCCCGACCAAGACCTATCAGCAATACATCAATTGCAGATTTTCCTTACCCTTCAAAGCTAACTTATCATGCATTCAAGTCCCTTTATTAAATTACAAACCTAAAAGCAATCAAGTTACAGGTCTACTAAGGAAAATCAGGTGCTCAGACTGTTGCCAGTCTTCTATAAGACCTCCTTTTTTCTTATCCTTTGTATTTCAAGTCAAGTTTCTCTTGATGATATCAAAGAAAAATAAAATTAAGAATGAGAAACTAATTTGCTAATTTTGGGAAATTCTCATACAGGTTTCAGTGTGCACCCGACTCAACCATTGGCAGGCTCCTTATTTCATAGTTCATGTAGAGTATCCATGTTTCATAGAGCAATATCCTGTATTCAGCCCACAGTTCCTCTTTTACAATATCCATTTTTCACTCCACAACCAGCCTTGTTCCTCTATTTTCTAAACCTCGGTGTACAGATTCTTAAAGTTCTTTTGGTATTTTCATGATCACATAGCACGAAAGAAATCAAACCCCATCCGAACTTTCCAGCAACTTGATTTCTCAAGTATCATCTACCTTTCACCTTTAAATCTTAAGCTTACTCAAGTTCTCTACAAGCACAAACCTTTCATGAAATCATATGAATTCAAAAGATTAGATTACTACATAGCTGACCTTAAGGAATCTTAAGATGTCCTTTTTGTGAGTAAGATAAAAGCACACTAATCAATATTCAATGTACCAGAGAGGGGGCAACACTTCTCGTAAAAAAAAAAAAAGCGCGTGGGATATTATCAAGCTACTTACAAACTTATCTACCAGCTCACACACCAAGAAAAGAGTAAATTCTAACACCTTAGAACTGTCAAGGAAGAGCTGTCACCTAATAATGGAGGTAGCATCCCCTCTGTAAACTCCTCTGTTTGCTCATTCCTCTGTCCGAATCAATCAAAATAGAACATGAGGAAGCAAATCCCATATATTCTTTTCCATGGTCACAACCTTTCGTTGCCAGATTCCCAGGAATAATATTGAACATGGAAGCACACAACATATTCTAAGACAAGTAGCGATCACAGTCCAAATCCCCACTGCCACATGACAGTAAATAACCAAATGGCTAAGATTTTCCTCCTTTCTTGCACACAACACACCACCTTCAACTGAACTCAACTAAAGTATCCAATTGAAAATTAATTGTTCATGTCTCTTCCTCTGCAACTCAATTTGTCAGGGGCTAAACTTACAGAAAGATATGTGACACCAGATCATTTTATCACTTCAGCCTAACAAAGCTGAATAACCAAAGATAAAAACCTTTTCTTCAGATATCTAGCATCAAAATCAAGTTTAAGAAAGCACACAAAGTAAAAAAGGCCATCAATTCGCCTACATATAAATTTATCAATGCTCAAACCTGAGAAGAAATTCTCCTTGTTATGTCTGAAAGATCAAGGATTTTTCAGAGAATAGATTTCTCACAAAAAAAATCAAAAAATATGCATTGCAATCCCAAATAGGACCATGTACCATATATGATCATTTAGTCGTTAGAGAAACAACCTCCTCAGATGATATGAAATAAGTAATGGTGGAATGATTCTATTTCCCTAACTGACCAAAAAGAAAATAAGGTTGGATGGCTTGACATTGTAGTTTATCTCCAAATATTCCTTCCAAGATATGTAAAACAAAGCGTGCAAAGATAAGATAATAATGAAGGAGCATCCTCGGATTTAGAGTAGTTTTTGAATGAGACATCCTTACTAAGTATGTCTAGTAAGTTTTCTCTTTCCATAACAAGACAGAATATCAAATTTGAGGTTGGGGCAATAACATGCAACAAAGAGAATAGTTTGACATAATTTGCACAAGAATATAGAGGTACCGTGAATATGGCATGGATTTTGAGCTCTTGAGCAGCAACTTTTGCATGACTGATAAGGGCACCTGCATAGATAGTTCCATTTATGAAAGGTTCAAAAAGTGGAAAAGATGTCAATTTTTTTAAGATACGTTCACAATAATAAAATGTAAGTGATAGACAGACAAATATATACTTCTCTAACACACATGCACACTGGAGTAGCATCTTCAACGATCACAAACCTATCCACTAGGCATGCAGAATTTTAGATATCAGCACTGACAGTAACAATAGTATTTGCTAGATGGGCTCTCTATACAAACCAATATATTAAACACTAAAAATCAGCTGTTCAACACACCACTGGAGTGTCTATATACCAAATTGAGTTGGTCAGTTTCTAATAGACATGGAAACACCTCTCTCCTCAAATAGAAATCCAAGCAGACAAACCTTGTATAACCTAACAGTCAATACCTAACTGCCCGAAAAAGGAAGAGCAAAAGGGTAGGACTATATCCAAATACTTTGTCGAGAACCTCAATTTAACTGATTCACAGCTACATAACTACATTTTTAGCCTATAACTTTATTTACTACACTTGTGAAAATGAAAATTTCCTCGAAGTTAAAGATCACAAGCTCGAGAATAGGTGTAAGATCTCACTCGAGATAGCCAAAATCCTCAGACAGGTTATCATTCACTCAATGCATTTTAAAGATGACAGCGAAAGTAAATCACCAATTGTTTATCTCCCCTGGTAAATTAACTCCTCTGTTGACCAGTGTTAACCAATACAATACTGCTAGGGCTAGGCCTAGGCACCTATCATTCACATTTTTCTAGGTAACTATCTTCATAATAAATTCACACAATCACACCTCTTAAATTCAATTCCACTATTCTTGCTAAGTAATTCCAAATTGAAACAACCAATACCTAACTGCAAAAACGAAAACGATACCGTGTACCATTATAAAATGCTACATGTACATATATGTACCTGGAGCGAGCAACGTTGCCGCACTGAATACACTTAGGTTTGTTGAGGCCGCGGAGAGTCTTCGGTGGCACGCTGAAAGACGCTGCGGCGGCGGCGGAGATGGTGGTTTGGCCGATGTCGGAGCTGTTATTGCTAATGACTGGAGAAGAGGCTGCCATTTAAGTGTGAGCTGTTGCAATTTTACGGCTAATTTTGTTTGGGTTGCAGAGGGGGGGAGGGCGATTTGATTTTTAACGGTTTTTTTTTTTTTTTTTCCGGGGAGAGATTAGAACTTAGAAGTATAAATTGAGGGTGATATTAGGAGAATATATAATGGGTTGGATATGGGCCTTTTGCGTATAAATTAGGCAAGATGAACCCAGGAACTCTTAGATTTCTAGATTCATCTATTGATGGGCCTGGAATCTGGGTGGGAGTTTAATGGGTCCAGTCATAACCAGAGAGAGAGAGAAACTCAATGCTTGGGCGGGTTTTAGAAGGCAGATAAAAAAACAAATACGAGGGTGGATTATTACAAGATTAATTCTTAATAACGTTTAGTATATTTATTAAATTTTTAAATATTTATTAAAAGAGAGAATATTAAATTTTGATTTGGTGTATATTCTGAGACAAAAAAAGGAGATATCCAAAAATATATTGGGCAAACATCAAATATACCAGCAAATTATAGAGGTATTATTAAATTTACACTCAAGCTATTATTTGTTTAAATTTTACCATCAAACTTTCAAAAAAATTCGATTAATAATTCTCATTATAATAACTAAGAAAATGTTAAATTCTTGATAAAACGACATCATTTTTTACAAAAAAAAAATGCAACATAGATGGAGACAAGGACAAAAAGCTTTGAAAATAGATAAAAATCCTTGGTTGAGAATTTTTAAAAGCTTAAGGTTAATACACAAAATTATTTTCTTTTACGGTAACTTTAAAACTACCTTTATTTTAACATTTATTTGGATATTTTAACTAAAAAATTTAAAATTAATACACGAAATACCAAGTATTATTTCTCAATTTTTTCATAACTAGTTTTTTTATTCTCTTACTTTGCATGTTTATTTTCTGCTTCAAATTATTATTTTAAGATTTTGAATTGTTTTAATGTATTATAAGTGAGTTTTTCAAAAATATATATTTTATTTTAATATATTTTTAAACAAAACATATTTTAAAAAATAATCACTGCTATAATATTAAACACCACTATAATCCTTAAAAATTTCTTAAACTTTTTACACACCATTAAAAGGGTGTTAGGAAATGTGGTTACAGTTGTTTTTTAAAATATTTTTTATTTTTAATATCAGTATATTAAAATAATTTAAAAATATTAATTTTAAATAAAAAATAAAACCACATTTCCAAACATTTTCTAAATATATTTTACGTCCCTAATTCACTATCAGCAAGGGTGTTGAGCTGTCTTACAAGCAAGCACTTGCTTTTGTCTGTTGACTTCATCAAAGGCAAGATGAACGCCGGTAAAAGAAGTAAAATATGCAGTAAAATGAATCATCGCACCTTGTTTATTACCCGATCAATGCAGACACCGCTAAGCTAGATTAATTGATTCTTTTTGAAGACTTGGTCAGTGCAGATGACATAAACTATTACCCGACAGGGAAGAAATAAGGGAGACGTGTTTTAGTGGTATTTTAATCCATTCAAGATAATTGATTTTTCTTTTTTAAAAAAAAAGAGGTAAATCATCTGCCGGGCCTAAAAGAAATAGCCTGTTTTTTTTTCTGTTTTTTATAAATAATACATTATTTTTATATATTTTTTCAAATAAATTTTAGGTTTATGTTTTGATTAGATTGTGATTATTTTTAAATGATATTGAGTACATTTAATTTGTAGAGAGACGGGTATAATTCATCTATGATTTTTTTTCTTAATTTTATATGGATTAAATTTATTTATTTTTAAATATTGATGTTTTGTAAGATTTTTTTATACATGTAGTCTTGCATTGTCTTTTTTAAAAAAATTATGTTCAATAAATTTAATGTAAGTGTTGGTTTCTATTACAAGTTTTATGTGTTTTTCTATTATAAATTTATTTTGATTGAGGAATTTATTAAATATAATCAGGTAAAGTATCCATATTGCAATGTTAGATATTTTAATCTTTATTTTTCGCTTGGTTTTCTTAATTTTATTTTTATTTATCGTTGAAGGTTATTTTTCATTGCTTTACACAATGGTTACTGGGTTGTTTAATTAGATGTATGTATAAGTTTTTCAATTTACATATAGAAGTTTTTTTTATTGTGAAAAAACATATTGAAGAATTCTGTATATCTATTTTTTATATGTTTAGATGTTTAGAGTTTGATTCTTATTCTTCTTATGATTTTTTATTTTTTTTCATTGAATCTTTTATGAAAGTTTTTTTATTTTTAGTTGCACCCTTTAATCCAAGTTTATAGTGTATTGTTTTTATTTTTTTATCTTTGTTTTTTTTATCGTTGTGTCTTTTACTAATGTTTTTATTCTTTTCAATTTAACTCCCAATTTTAAAATTTGTTGTTGACTTTTAATTTATTTTTTATTGTAATTTTAAGATTCATTATTTTTATTGTAATTTTTATTTTAGATTTTTTTGTGTTGTTCTTTCGTGATTTTAACCCTCGTGATTTTTTTATATATAGTGTTTTCGGTCCTATAACTCGAGTCATGGTTTAAAAAGTTAACAATAATTGACTTTTATTGTCTTTTTACATATTCATATTTTTTTTCTATAAAATGATACTATTCTCGTTTAATTTTTATTTTGATAACAAATAAGATCATTGAGATGTTTTTGGAATATCGTGAAGATGTATTTTATAATATTAGCAAGCGTTCATCTTCTCTATTGAGTCGTTGTTTTTTTGTTTTGTTTTGTTTGTTGTCAATATCTTATTTTTTAATGATATTATTAAATTAATAGAGTTTATTAAACTCATTTCAACCAATTACCTAAATATTATATTTTTTATTTTAAAAAAAATATTTACTTTTTTTGATATTTTTATCTGTGTGTATTGTATAACTGTGTTAATTCAAGTACTATTTTTTTAGTTGTATTGGTTTAGAAAATATTTGTTTCCATTGTGTTATTCTTTGAAAAAACTCAACTCTATTCACCTGTGAAGTGCTAGTAAATAACATAAAACTCAACTCTAAATAACATCTTGTAAATCATAGTTATCAAACTCGAACCGGCTTGGCGGGTCGTTCCAAGACCCAATGGATGGACCGGTCCAAGTTTTCCAAAAGACTGGTCGGTACAACGCCCAGCCAAACCTGGTTGAGACCCGAGCGAGGCTTGGTGTTTTTTTTTTTTTTTAAATGTGGTTTTTCTCATATAACTCTCTTTTTTCATTTTTATTTTTTTATGGTTATTAACACTTTTTAAATCTCACTATATAAATATTAGAAAAGTATTTTATTTTTTCAATGTGGGATTTGAAACCTTTTAGTATATATACTTTATGTTTTCAAGAAAAAAATTGTGTTTTTTCAATGTTGGATTTGAAACCCTTTAATATATATGCTCCATGTTCTTGATAAAAAAATTATGGTTTTTTAATGTGGGATTTGAAACCTTTTAATAAATATACTCTATGTTCCCAATAAAAAAAAGTTATTTTTTCAATGCGAGATTTGAAACCATTTCATATATATACTTTGTGTTCACAACAAAAAAGTTATATTTTTTCAATGTGGGATAAAAAAAAATTGATTTAAATATTTCAACTTAAAAGGATAACATAATATCTTTTCAATATGGGATTTGAAACCTTTTAGTATATATACTCTATGTTTACAAGAAAAGAATTATGTTTTTTCAATGCGGGATTTGAAACCCATTAAAATATATTCTCTTATGTTTCAAATAAAAAGTTATTTCTTCAACGTGGGATTTGAAGTCATGTCGTATATATATTTTATGTTCACAAGAAAAAAGTTATGTTTTTTTAATGTTAGATAAAAAACTTTGTGGTTTAAATACTTTAACTTAAAATGATAATATAATATCTTTTCAATGTGAGACTCGAAGCCCTTTAGTATATATACTATGTGTTTACAAGAAAAATATTATGTTTTTTCAATGTGAGATAAAAAAAAAATTTCGTTTAAATCTTCAACTTAATAACATAATATCTTTTCAATGTGGGATATTTTTTTTAAAAAAAATATTATCTTAAACTTCATTATTTACAACATGTATAGCCTATATTTATATGAATTTTTTTTTAATTTTTTCAAATAAAATATTAAATATTTTTTAAAAAATATTATGAATTAATTAAAATTGACCTGAATCCATCAAAATTAATCAATGAAACTCGGTATCTGGTCAAGATCTTTACCCGGGTTTGATGATAACTATGTAAACTCAATCCCACTTCATGAGATAAATGCTGATGCTTCCTTTGATGTGAACCATGTTAGGTCAAATATAGTGATGGGAAGTCATAGTTTTTTACACGCCTAGTCACAGTCTGTTTTGAAAAAAAAAAGAAAAGAACCCAGGCTATGAAAATAGGTTTGTGGAAATTTATACCATTTGATTTTGACAGTATCAGATTAGACACTTGCATGGAATTGATCTTATTAGTTTGCCGTGTGGAAAATCATGTCATTTACATTTTACAGGACACCCGGAGAGAGTATTAGAAGTTGACTTTTAAGATATTTTTTATTTAAAAATAGATTAAAATAATATATATTTTTATTTTTTAATTTATTTATAATATTCTTGTTACATGTTTAAGGCTGTATAATATTCTTGCTGTGTAAGGTGTTGTTGGAAACATGACGAAACATATTTTTTTTAAAAAAATGATATATATATATTTTTTAATATTTTTAAATTATTTTTATATGTTATATTAAAAATATTTTTAAAAATATTATTTTAATATATTTTTAAATAAAAAATATTTTAAAAAATAATCATTATTACACTATCAAGATCTTATACATACTAGTAAACTTGTTATATGTTTGACAATATCCTTGCCGTATTATTGAAGGAGAGAATCAATTACTAGTAATTGTTATTAAGGCATTATAAGTAATTTTTTAAAAATTATTTTTATAATTTTTCTGTGTTTGTTTATTATTAAAAAAAAATTAGTTAGCAGAAAACACTTTTTAATTTGTAAGATTTGTTTCTTATTATTTTAATAATCTTGAAAAAAATATTAATAAATTATTTTTCAACTTATTTTTGATGATATAATCAAACATTAAAAATTATTTTTTAACTTATTTTTCATGACATTACTAAATATTATAAAATAATTTATTTATTTTTAAAATATTTTTTAAAAAAACTATATTTAAAAAAAAAAATACTTTCTAGCTAAAAAAAATATAAAAAATAGGCCTAAATTCAAACACAAAAAGGAAAAGAACCAATTATTATTAAGTGCTCGTTTGGCACTACGGCTGCTATTGATAATAAAAGCAAGATTAAGGTGTTTGGTAATTTCAAATCACACTTTTATTTGGCATGGTACCCACTTAAAACTGAGGTTGGAGCTTAGTTTGTGAAAAGTAATTCACACTTGCTTTTCACTCTATGCTCTTCTCTCACCGACAGTTTTTTCATGTAACAAAAAACAGCTAACAGCTCTGTTATCTTCCCCTCTGTTTGATTAAAGTAAAATCCATAAAGCCATCCTAGCACAAGTTGTGTTCAAGCGCTTCTTGGGTGAAATGGACTGACCTTTTGAGGGAAAGATTAAACATTGTGAAGTGGAATTATCTCCAAAAATTCTGCTATCTGTAAGAATGAAAGAGGTGTTAGTGTTTGAATCACAGTTGATAAGGCAGTTGTCCGTAGGAGTGAAAGCGGTGGAGAAAGAGACGAGAAATAGCAGTGTCAGGGAGAGCAAAAGAAGTGTTTTGGTTTCCATTGAAGCAAGTTTTTTAGGGTTTCATCAAGAGAGATTAAAGGGAGAGCTTTTAAGACATGGAGAGCAGTACTTGATTATGGTGAAGTGTTGAAGATAGGTGTACTTGTGCAAGAACAGGATCAATTGAAATTAGTCTCCAAATCAAGTTTGACAACTACGAGAAAAAAAAGGCTAATTCACAAAAAATTTGAAAACTTTCTATTAATCCATTAATTAAAAAGAATTTTTAATTCACCTGATCCACTAGCTAGCAATGATATAATTATGCATTGAGATGGTGGAGATGAAGAAGTAGGAGCATCGAAGCTGTAGGAGCCATGTCGAAAAACAAATGCAGACAAGTAAAGCCTGGATGGTGAAAGGCTTTGTATATAAATATAGATGTATGCCTTTTTTAGTTAATTTTACCATTAAACCTCGTATAAAAAGTTTATTAACTAAATATAAAAAATTATTATTTTTAATTATAATTTCAACTACAATTTTAATTAAATATATCAAATTTTAAAACAAACCTTATAAAAAATACTTTTTATTAAATTATTTTTTTCAAATTATAATTATAAAAAGAACCACGATACCAAAGAGACTTTAAATGTATTTAGTTGTTGGTTAGTGTGTCCTTTGTTTCCGTTTCTTTTCAGCCTTCTTCCTTGAAATAGAAAAACAGAAGGGAAGCCGCACGCTATAATTATGAAAATATAAGACGAACCGTACCAAAGAAATTATATTTAGAAATTACAAGTTGCTTCACTACATGGAGGTTTTTTTTTAGCTTTGCATTGAACAAGGTATATTGAGTATTTAGGATTGGTGTTGCAAATGAACTGTTGTTTTATTATTTATTATTTTTTTATTTTTTTTATTTTTTTTAATATTTTAATATATTGATATTAAAAATAATTTTTTTTAATATATTTTTAAAAATGAAATATTTTAAAATACAACTTCTTTCACGGTTACATATAGATATTTGAAATATTTGCACACGCACAAACCATCGCAAATGACAAGTTGACAACCTAACTACTCCTCCCTCCTTCTTCATCTATTATTATTTATTTATTTTTCGAGTTGCGACTTCTTATTATTATTATTATTTACACGTTATGTTTATAACTAGTCTGCTTGCTCCGATGATCTCCAAAAAAAGTAAAAAATTACTAGTTAAGCATTTCAGGTAATAATAATAATAATAATAATAAAAGACAACAAAATCCATTCAAATTGTCCCTTCAAATCACATATCACATATCATCGAATTTTAGAAGGAAAAAAAATAAGGCAATTTGAAAAGGCAGAAGAAGAGGATGGGAAGATTGCGAATTCCATTAATCATGGAATGATAAAGATCGTGTTGAAACTTCTTTCAAACTTTAGGATTGATATGGAGATTTAGTCAAATTATAAGGATGAAAGTGAACTATAACTAGAGTTGTAGGACTAAAATATAATAATTTTCAGCGTGTCAATGACTCCACATCTTATCGCCAATCCACATCATCAAGAGAAGCCATTCAATTCAGCATGGGCAGGACCCCACATTTTATAATATAAAAAAGATGTTTTAAGTGAGGAATTGTGTTGCCATCGGAAATCAGACTGACCCATATTGTTTTTATTTTTTAAAAGTATTTTAAAAAAAATATTATTTTTTAATATTTTAAAATTATTTTAATATGCTGATATCAGAAATAATTTTTTAAAAATAAAAAATATATTTTTTGATATATTTTTTAAAAAAAAACTTTAAAAAATAACCATAGTTATACTCTAACCAAGCATATCTGTATAGTGGGAATATCATAAAATCATCTCAAGTTACAATAGAATGTGTACATTTATTTATGTTTATAATGAAGTTTGATACACATTTTCAATTTGATCAAATGCACTGTATGATCATATTAGGAGAACTCACGATAATTTTACTTTTTTTTTAGTAAAAAGATAAGAGTTTAAACTCAATCCTGCGAGCTGTATTGGATCCATTCCTCGGATTGAATTGAAATATTATCATGGTGATTTAGGTAAATCCCCATAAAAGTCAAGCTTCGAGACAATGTTTCCTTTTCATCATGTTGATTTGGGTAAATCCCCATAAAGTCAAGTTTTGGGTGGCCTTAATTCCCCACTAGTGATCACTGTCAATTTAAAACAACTAAAAAAAATAGACGAATCAGGTGAGAAATGGGGTAGACATGCATCAACTATGTAAGGCCATCCTTGAAAGTATATAGCATCCAATAAAATCTACCTAGGCACTTCCTTTTAAATTAAAGTAAGGTATATGTTATTTTTTAAAGTATTTTTTTTGTTTAGAAATATATTAAAATAATTTTTTAAAAAAAATTATTTTTGACACCAACACATAAAAATAATCTAAATACAAAAAAATAATTTGAAGCTAAAAATAAAATTCAAAAAATTTCAAAAGCGTGGTTGGACCGCAATGCTAAACAGCTACACGTCCTTATCGCTTGGTGATCCACAAAAATGTAAATGCCCACTATAGTCATAAGATTTACACTCACACACTCAAGTCGTAGCCAAAGCACTGTTTCGACGCGTCAATAAAACACATACATCCACAAGCTGACACGTATCTCGTACTTTATCTAGAGAGATCTTGGTTAATTCTATAAAGTTTAATATTATTTTATGGTAGATAATTAAAGCTGATTATACAATTTTTTTTATAATTATTATAATTAATTCTATATCAATTTTAGTTCCAAAATCTTCTATAAAAAAGGCTAAAAGAATAGTTTTTTAATTAGTTTTTGGAAGGTTTTACAGAATTTTTGACACGATCCTTCACCTTAGTTTTTCAGTTTAGTTTCCTCAATTTTAAACTTTATCTTTCCTTTTTATTTTTCTTTATACTCTAGAGCTTAAGTTAGGTTTTTGTAGAGAGATAATTGAATCAATTTTTCTTGAGTCCCATGACCTTGTTTAGAAATGCATTTAAATAAGATGGTGGTATTAAAATTATACGAGACCGATTGCATGCTTTCTGTTTGCATCAAGTGGGGTGCAACAAAGTTTGAGAATAAAGAATTAATCACTGACAACAACTTATATTCAACTCAATAAGAATCTAAGTGCTTCAACAATTAAGTACTTTATATTATTTTAGTTTTAGCTTAACATATTACATGATTAACATGCATGTTAGTAATTTTATTCGATATCAATTACAAGTCTACTTTGAATAATATAAATTATATACATATAAACTAGACATCTTTGAGCATTAGTCTAGTTTTGGATGACAAACTCAAGACTTTAATCTTTGTTTAGTTTATATATCTTGTTTTATGACTCATAGTTAATTTTGAAGGGTTGTTAGATGTCTTTGTTTTAAAGTTAGTAGTGTAACATCTAAACATGGTTGTATGCTCATACAATTCATTTATTTTTATACCATGTATGTTAAAAGAATATTTTATTGAACTAAAACAATATTAAAGTTATTAATATAACTTGCATGGTTTCAATTTTTTTTTGTTAAGTCGTTTAGTTTTTTGTGGTTATTAGAAGTTTATATTATTTGTTTTTTTTATGAAAAATTTCTATTTATAAATATTTGACTATTGGTTTTACAAAAATAATCATGACATCAACTCAAGAATTGGTTATTACAACTAATGTTGCTACAATAAGTACTACTTCAGTAAAGAGTATTCCACCATCACCTTTTGTAGTGCATGGTGAGAAACCTAAAAAGCCCAATGTATTAAACTTTAAGAGGTGAAAACCAAGTTTGTCAAAATCGCGTTTTGACTCGTAAAATCGTACGATTTTACGAGTCAAAACATGTATTACGGGTTGAATCAGTGGAAAAAATAAAAAATGGGTAAAATTGGGTTAAAATTAGGTAAAATCGCAAAAATCGGATGAAATCGCGTAAAATCGCGATATTAGGACCGATTGTACGATTTCAATAGAATTGCTGCACTAAAAGTCCCCCCCCAATGTCCACCTGTCATACGCCTATTGGAATTTGCTTTTTCCATTCACGTGACTCTTCAGTCTTCAATCTTCAGTCTTCAGATTAAGTTAATTTAATAATCCCATGATTCCCATCCCATTCACGTCTGCTTCGGTATTCGCTTCGGCCTTGAACAATTAACAAATACAGATTACAGAACAATTAACTTAGCAGAAAGGTGGATGCTCTCATTTAATAAAGACAATCCTTGATTTTGCAGGCAGCAAACACGTGTCCACATTTCCTTATCTAGCTTGAAAGTTAAAGCACCAACCTCTTCACCATTACCCTTTAAGCGCTTCAGTAAGTTTATATTCTCATGTGGAAGGGAATCAATTTCATGCCTATAAGATTCCACCTCCCTCCTGAGAATCAGTTCAACTCCTGTCAACCTCATTTGCTCCATTTGCATTTTTGTCACATGCTTATCAAACTTGTCAAATATATGAATTTTTATTTAAAAACTTAAAATATATATGAAGTTTTATTTGAAACATGTTTTTTAATGTGCTTGAACTATGTATGAATTTTTATTTGAAACATGAATTTTTTTTAATGTATTTCAAAATTCCTTACGATTTTATGATTTTACGATCCGTTTTTACGATCCGATTTTGTGAACGGCTTTCCGTTTCGTTCTAAAATCGTGATTTTAACAACCTTGGTGAAAACATAAAATATTGTTCTATCTAATCATTTTGAACTTGACAAAGTTATTATCAAAGGAAGTGCCAAAATTTTCAGATAATAAATTTGATATTTTTATTGTGGCAACTGTGAATGCATGGAATCATTGAGATTTTGTATGCAAGAACTACATCTTAAGTGAATTAGATAATACACTATATGATGTGTATGGTTCAATTAAAAGTGAAAAGACATTTTAGAAAGCTCTAGATAAAAAATACAAGGATGCATTTTAGAAAGCTCTGGATAAAAAATACAAGGCTGAAAATGCTGGAATGAGAAACCTTATAGTTGGAAAATATCTAAATTTTAATATAAACAATCCAAGAATAGTTATAAACGAAGTTTAAAAGTTTCAACTTATCTTGCATGAAATTCATGTTGAAGATATGGCTTGAAATGAACCCTTCTAAATACTTGTAATTATTGTCCAAAAAATACTAGTAAATAATAACTAGACAAAATAAGCATATATTTTTAGTGTATGTGCATGTGTATTCACACAATTTATAAAATCATGATAAATATGCTATTATAATAAAAGGACAAGCATGCTTCTAGACACATATACGTAATATTGCATAAATAATAGAATCACAATCCTAACATACACCCGAATGTATAAAATTAAATAAGAAACAAGATGATACTTGTTCAAACAATTTAAAATTTATCAAGCTTTGTTGTTGTTAAGGATTAATCTTTTATTCTTAAGGCTTTATTACTCGTTACTTGGTGTAATTTACTTAGTCTTGTGATATGTTGCATGATAGGTTGGAATATGTGAATTATAATTATATACAAATGTTAATTAACCTTAAATTATTACCAAGTATGAGTAAGAGATTGACTTTTTTCTTGACAAGGATCCTGAAGAAATCGCACTTGCTCCCAAAACTTTATGGTTTTTTTAAAAAAAATCACAGGTGAGCTTTGTATAAAATCAAAATTCATAAAACCTTGTTTTCAAACAATTAAAAGAATATAATGAACTTCTAGATTTGATTCATTTTAATATAGATGATTTAAAATTTATGCAAATAGATAAGAAAAAGTATTACATTACTTTTATAGATAATTGCACAATGTATTGTTGTATGTATTTGCTTAGAAACAAATATGAGGCTCTTTGATTTTTCAAACATTACTAGAATAAAATAAAAAATCAACTCAATAAAAAGATAAAATTAATAATAAGTGATAGATATAGAGAATATAAAACACATTTCGGTGAATTTCCCCCCCTAAAATTGTATGATCCACCAAATCACTAGTTTTTATTCACCATAATAAAATCACATTACATAATGTAAAATTCAAACTTTAAAAGAAATTATGAATATCATATTGATAAGTAGGCGCTCCTTATAGCTTGTGGAGTGGGATAATTTTGACTACCAATTATATATGTAACAAGTAAAATTATTCTTTAAAAAGCTAGAAAATATGTCGAATGAATTGTAAAAAGATAAAATATCTTCCTATAAATACCTCAAAATATAGGAGCGTCTTGTAAATGTGGCATTTTCTGATCTTAATTAAGTATTGAGAATATTCATTCTAATACTATTATGAAATAAAAAAATGCTACATTCTCTGAAAATACTTTTTCATTTAAGAAAGCATAAGGAGATCATTCACTTAAAAGAAAAATTAAAGCTAATTGAAGCAGTCATCATCAATGAAAAGATGATGAACTTGACCATGTAATAAACATGTACATTTAAGGTCAAATTAAAAGCATAATCCACTCACATTTATAGTTAGAAATTTATTTTCAAACAAAAGCTTTTTATCATGAAACAATAACATAATTAAAATAAATTATAAATTAATAAGAAATTGATCTCAAGGAACCCTCAGTTGATATGTTTTTCTGAAACCCAAAACCTCTATCATACATACAAAAGAAATAAGAAAAATCTTGTTTTTTATATAGTGGAAAAATGAAGAGTAAAAATTGGGCCTAAAAAACATCAAAGCTTTTAAAAGAGAGAGGACCTAAGAAAAATAGGTTTTATGACATGTATTTATGACAGGTAATTAAGATTGACAATGAAAAAAAAATTAATTATGATAATTACCATAACTAATTTTATAGTAGTTCTAGTTCTAAAGTCATATGTAAAAAGAGGTTAAAGGAAAGGAGTTTTTGGTTGTTTTTTTTTTTTTTTGATATTTTTTACATAATTTTTGTCACTCTTCTTCACCTTGATTTTTAAACTTAGTTCTCTTAATTTTAAGCTCTATTTCCCTCTATTTTTCTTTTTATACTAGAGTTTCAATTTAATATATGATAAGAAATATTTAAGCCAAATTTTCTTGAGCCCCTATACCTTGTTTGAAAGTGCATCTAAATAAGATAACGGTCTTAGAAGGTTGATTGCATACATCCTGTTTGCAATAAGAGAGGATAAATAAAACCTCGAAGGTAAATAACTGATCCTTAACAATAATTTGTATTCAACTTAATTAGAATTTTAGTGCTTCAACAAGTAAATACTTTATATTATTTTAATTTTGGTTTAATATATTATATGATTAATATGCATGTTATGATTCTGTTTAAATCTTTTTTTACAAGTTTATTTATATTCTTAGAGTCTGTTTGAGATTATGGTAGCGGTTGCGGTTCAAAGCATTTTTCGCTTAAAAATGCATCAAAATAATATTTTTTATATTTTTTAAAAATTAGTTTTGAGGAAATGCAGTTTTAACCGTGTTTACAAATAGATTCTTAGCATGTATGCTAGTTTTTTTTTACTTGATATCATTTATTTTGAAAAATATAAATTGTATATGTTTACTAAACATCTTTGAACAAATTTAGTTTTGAATAACATGAATTGTACTGATTACTTCAAGATTATTATGGTTATAATGACAAGTGTCAACTAATTTGATTGTTTAAAATTGACTGTCAGTATCATTGCTTTTCAATTATATATAACCAAATCTAACTAAGCTGAGACGTTTAGAAAATCTAATTAGGAACAATACCATCGAGTGCGATAACTGAATATGAAAAACAAGAGAGCTGAGAAATTATTAACGCAGAAACCCAATGTGAAATATCCACTTTGCCATTTCCAAAACAAACAATGCACTATCCAATAAGGGGTAAAATAGACATTTACAAGAGATACATTTGTCATTGCCAAATTTATTAGGATTAGGACAATCTTTTAACTTTTCTTGGAATAGGACAACTAAAATATCTCCTTTTATTAACTAAAAAAGAAAAACACTTATATACTCCTTTTATTTACTTAAAAAAAATATTATCCAGCCCGCTGCAAAAAACGGGTAAAATAGCTATTGTAAATTTGTAATTATACGAGGTGTGCAATATTGCAAAATTGCCATTTACCAACCAGGAAGACGGAAGGGGCTGCTGTGAGTTTTCTTTTGAAAGGCGGCTGCCGTGCCAGTGAGGTCTAGGGTCTGAAAGTATGGGCTGCTACCCGCTGTTGCGAGGCCTAACTTTCAATAGGGAAGGCAGTACCAGACAATTTTATTTTATTTTATTTTAAAAAATACATGTGAAAATCACAACAGTTATTGCGTAAGGAACATTCCAAGTTGGGCATCTTTCACGTCTCAATAAAAAAGGACATCTACACAATAAAAACGTTTCTTTTTTTCTTTTCGGTTAAGGAAGAGGGAGACCTGTTGTTTTCTCAGTAAAAATGCTACATGTCTTCCGACAAAAAAAAACTGTTACATGTCTTGAAATTTTGACACCGTTAAGAAAACATGCGTCTGCCCTTGTAACATGTTAAATAAATAAATAATAAATCGAGTAAAAGTAAAAATAAATAAAGTTAAAGTAAAAATAAATCCAAAAACAAAATTCAGATGCCAGCTTTTGCATACAGATAGCAAAATCGAAATTGAAAAGAGAAAAAGGACGTCGATATTTTCAGACATTGAAAACACGGTTATAACCGTGTTTTTTTTAAAATTATTTTTAAAAAAAATTTTTTTTTTTTATATATTTTAAATTATTTTGATATATTAATTTTAAGAATAATTTTTTAAAAATAAAAAATATATTATTTTAATATAAAAAACATTTTAAAAATTAACCATTAATCCAAACACTCCTAGCATATCCTAAACTCTAAACTCCTATGACTTACCGCTGACTTACCGCAATCCCTCACCAGGCTCCCACGCCTCTCTATTTTTCCTAAACTCCAACGCCTCTCTCTCTCTCTCTCATTTCTATTTCCTTCGATTCTTATTTACTAATATATCCCCTGTCTCGTCCTCCTCTCTAAATTAATTAATAAAATAAACAAACACTCAAAACTCTAGCTCTTTATAAACAAAAATCCTCTTCGTTGAAATTTCATTATTGTTTCTCTCTTTCCTCTCTTCTTTTCCTGCTGACTTTTGAGTTAAAAAATGGCTGAATCGGTCGAGTTACCGAGTCGATTAGCGATCCTTCCGTTTAGAAACAAGGTGCTTTTACCTGGCGCCATTATTCGCATTCGCTGCACTTCGCCCAGCAGGCAATCCTTTTTTTGTTTTTTAATTTAACTCTCTCTCGCTCCATCTTTTACTCTTTTTTCCATAAATCTGAATTTTTTGTTATTTGGTTTTTGGTTGAGCTGTTTGATCATGAATTTACAAAGAACTGCATGATTGTTTATTTATATCTTTATAAATTGACTATTTGCGAACTGTTTCGATGAATTCCAGTGTACAATTGGTGGAGCAAGAACTGTGGCAGAGAGAAGAGAAGGGTTTGATTGGGATTTTGCCTGTTAGAGATGCTGCTGCTGCCACGGCGGAGACGGCATCTATGGGCCCTACTTTATCCCACAGTAAAACTCGTGATTCTCGTGTTTTTTTTTCCTTTTCGGCAGCGTTGATTTTTTTTTCGAATCGTATGTTTGACTAAATGGAATGGAAATATGATTGTTTAGGTGCTGGAAGTGATACCAGTGAGAAAAGCTCGAAAACTCCAGCTAGTACATCCTCGGATAATGTCAAGCTTGATGGGAAACACCAGCAAGAAGTTTTTCATTGGCATAACAGGTTAATATTTTAATTCACATTCAAGCTAATTATTTTTGCTGTTTTTAAATTTTAAATTGAAGTTCTGATGGATAATGATTGGCGGGTTCCTTTAGGGGAGTGGCTGCTCGTGCTTTGCATCTGTCTAGAGGAGTGGAGAAACCTAGTGGGAGGGTGACATACATAGTTGTTCTTGAAGGTTTGTGCAGATTCAATCTCCATGAACTTAGCACTAGAGGGGCATATTATACTGCGCGGATATCTCCGCTTGAAATGACAAAGGCTGGTAAGTTTTGAATTAAATTATTTGCTTCGTACATGCATTGATGCTGAATCATTTAGCAGTAATGCGCTCTATATAGCGTTGTTGATCAGTATGCTGAATCATTTCCACTTTTTAATATTTTATTAGAGCTGGAGCAAGTGGATCAAGATCCTGATTTTGTAGCACTGTCTCGCCACTTCAAAGCAACTGCAATGGAACTCATTTCTGTTCTTGAGCAGGTAATTTTTCTGCTGTAATTTTTAGGATTAAAAATATGAAAATGCACCACCTCTATTTGTATGTGAACCTTGTCATGGTAAGATATGCTCATTAGCGAACTAATTGTTAAATTTGTATGCCTGTCATTCAAGAATGCTGATTCTTATATTACTAAAAAAGAATTAGCTTCTTCATATTGCTTTTCATCTTATTTTGTTGATGTTCTGTAAATTGTTGTTTCATTCCTGCTCTTAGAAACAAAAAACTGGTGGGAGGACAAAAGTCCTTTTGGAGACTGTTCCTGTTCACAAATTAGCAGATATATTTGTCGCTAGCTTTGAGATAAGTTTTGAAGAGCAGCTATCTATGTTGGATTCTGTTGATCTGAAGGCAAGGCTGTCAAAAGCTAATGAGCTGGTTGACCAACATTTACAGGTAATCTGTTCATCCTCTGATAGCTAACATCTGATGCATTTACATAAAGTGAACTTGATTATTCCTCTGATCTTTATGGAGTCTTGCATTAACATTTATTTGTGGACAGTCAATACGCGTGGCAGAGAAGATCACGCAAAAGGTTGAAGGACAATTGTCAAAATCACAGAAAGAGTTTCTTCTGCGCCAGCAGGTATGCTTTTTTTCTTAGCTAGTATAATATGTAGGGTACGATGTGTAGATACTTCAGCATATTTGAAGCATCTATTATGGAAATGAGAGCCCGGTTTTCTGGTTTCAGTGATGCAATTTGAATGTTTTTAGACATAAAGCTATTTTAGATGCAAGCTATGTTTTAACCAACTGGTAGGATTTTTTTGGAGGATTCATGCTACTATCAGTGATAAACAATTTTTTCCCTCTGGAGGATGGAAGTTCAAACAATCTATAAGTCCTGTCATAAGGATTTAATTTGAACTGTTATTTTAAATTAAAGATAGAAGTTGAAGTCTAGTTGTTCTATTGTGTTAGCTGCATTGTATTTTCACCTTTTAAGTTCATTATCCAATGGAGCATTTTTAGCAGTATTTGGGGGGAGAGGGAGAGAGAGTTATGATTATATAGTTTTTACATTTATCAGATTCCCCAGAATTATTTTGCGAGTGATGGGGCCTGAAAGGTGCCTTAATTGAAGGCTATTAAATTGATATTGACTGGTGTACTTAGCCATCAGATGTGGAACTATCCATCTTAGCTTTTTTTGTAATGGATATATGGTTATAGATTATGATGCAAAGTGCTATCAGATTGATAAATGTGCAGCTGCTGACCCATTAGTAAATTGTTTACTTACAGATTATAGAACATGCTTTTCTAAATCTTTACTAGATATTATAATCATTATAAGAACATTTTTTTCTAAATCTTTGCTTGATATTACAATTATTATAATTTTTGGGCTAATCCATTTGATACATATTCTAGATGAGGGCTATAAAAGAGGAGCTTGGTGACAACGATGATGATGAGGATGATGTGGCTGCCATAGAAAGGAAGATGCAAAGTGCAGGAATGCCTTCAAATATCTGGAAGCATGCCCAAAGGGAGTTGAGGTATGTGTTTTTGGATAAGATAGAAGAGATGATCACAATCTTTTGATAGCTGAATTTAGAATGGCAATAAAAGTAGTTGATTCTTATCCAGTCAAGGATTTTACTAAAACTACATGTTGATGCAGCATTAAAATATTGTTATTTTGGAAAGTTTACATGAAGAAATACCATAACTTATGTGGATGACTCTATTCCAAATTCCCTATAGTCCTAGATAACTCTTATGAAGACTTGATGGTGTTAGAAATCGTAAATGTCAACATTTAGATCTGAGAAAACATCTGATTTACAAACATTCCATTGCATTTAGTGTAGTAAGAATTGTGCAAACCCTGACATTGGAGACGCTTGTATCCTTCCTCTCAATTTATACTTGCGTCAATATTTTTTGATGCTGATTGGACAATCCAAGTTTTTAGGGTTATCCATACATAGAGACTAGGTGGATTACTGTTGCAGACCCATTGGGCTGCTGCACTTCTAATATCTCAATGGGATGTCATAGAGCCAAAAGAGGTTCTTATCCTAATTTAAGGTGAGAATTATCTTCAATGGGTTACCTGCAATTGCTAATTTTTGTGGTTTCTGTGTTGTACCTTTGTTTCCTTTAGAAAAATTTAGACTTGATTTCAATTAAAGTCTCTTGCTCTGAAATGTTCTAATGCAAGACCCTAATTTTATATTCTCCAGCCTTGAGTTTTCTGTTCATTTCTACTATACTAACACTTTTTTCTCCATTTCAGGAGGCTTAAGAAGATGCAACCTCAGCAACCTGGTTATAATAGTTCACATGTTTACTTGGAGCTTCTTGCTGATCTGCCCTGGCAGACGGGAAGTGAACAACTTGAATTGGATCTAAAAGCTGCAAAAGAACGTCTTGATAATGACCACTATGGTCTGGTCAAGATCAAGCAACGTATTATTGAATATCTAGCTGTTCGCAAGGTTGACCTATTTTCAAGTGTTGTTTCGTTGCGTGTATTTTTAAAATTTTGATTTTCAATTAGATTTTTGTTGGATTTATTTGTTCCACTGCAGCTTAAACCAGATGCAAGAGGACCAGTTTTATGCTTTGTTGGTCCACCAGGTGTTGGAAAAACATCTCTGGCTTCGTCTATTGCTGCTGCCTTGGGCAGAAAGTTTGTCCGTATATCCCTTGGTGGCATTAAGGACGAGGCTGATATTAGAGGGCACAGGAGAACATACATTGGAAGCATGCCAGGGCGTCTCATAGATGGAATAAAGGTAGAAAGTACTGTGATGGATTATATTCTTGCAATTTTGGCCGTTTCTTGTCAATATCTTTGTTGGTACACAAGCCTCTAGAAGGTATTTCAATTAGGACAGGAATTTCTATATGGGTTAGCTGGAAGTTTTCTATTATGCTTGTGCATCAGCTTTTAATACCTCAGTATTATCCACATATGTAACTCACACAAACTAGATTCCTATTAGTCCCTATCATTATATGACTGAAATCATTCTTAAAAATTTGACTGTCTCTGTAATTCTAGAGGAGAAGCAGTGATGCTTTAATTGCAATCAAATTGTTCCATGAAACCGGTTAGTTCTCTTGAGAGATCAATAAACAACATATGGGCATCTTAAATTCTGTCACAAGTGCAGTGAAATCTAAAAGTTTATTCTTTTAGATTGGTCAGATTAGTGGGAGATTATTGTCCTTTCTGCAATGATGGACTACATGTACAGAGGAAATGAAACATAATTTCCAATTGGTCATTATTTTATGCCAATAGATTTATCTGTAGAAGGAAAAAAACCAGGATTTCTTTTACCAGTAATGCAGTTATCAGCCCAGTTTATACTCCCTGATTTATGCCAAGCATGCGATGCCAATGGGTTTTAATAGACAAATGATCTGAACTGAAGAAGGCTCACTCAGTTTTGAAGCTCATCCATGGGATTCTGCTTCAATTTATGTACATTATGTCCTTACTTCTGGAACCATGTAGATTTGCATAATTTGAGCTTTCTCCTCTCTTGCTCTTTTTGATTGGAGTTATTTTTTTGTCAGGATAATACAGCATGCTCATAACTGGGACCTTCTGTATTCATGCTTACATTTCTAGTCTAAAACTTGGGTGTAAATTAGACTGGAATTAGATCATTAAGTTCTGTACCATCCTGCAATTGTTTTGTTTGTTGTGTAAGAGTTGAATTTTGAAGCTAAGAGCCAACTTCCTCTTTGGAAAAAAAGGAAGATCACGTGACCAAGTTTGTGATATGTTTCTTTTTCTGGTCTTTTGGCTTTAGAGAGTGGGTGTTTGCAATCCTGTGATGCTGCTGGATGAGATTGACAAGACAGGTTCTGATGTGCGCGGGGATCCAGCTTCAGCTCTGCTGGAGGTTCTTGATCCTGAACAGAATAAAACATTCAATGATCAGTATCCTTTTATTTTTGCTGCAGGATGTCTTTCACCAAATCTTAGTTTTGTCTCACTGGACACATATTTGCATTGCTAATTATTAATTCCAGATACATTTGATTTAAATCTAAAGTTTTCATTACTATTGTTAAAGATCCAAATTCTATTTGTTTTTCTTTCAATAGGACCAGGATCTATTTGAAGGCAAGAAGTTCATATGGAGCAGGTTTTGAAATTTAGAGCTGATTTGATGCCATTAAATCTGAACTCTGATTAAAATAACATCTCCTTCATGATAAATATGCCAGAATGATGCTTCCTTAACTTAAGGTCTGTAGCTATCTCAATGTTCCATTTGACCTTTCAAAGGTGATTTTTGTGGCAACTGCAAATAAGATGCAGCCTATTCCTCCACCTCTTTTAGACAGGATGGAGGTCATTGAGCTGCCTGGGTACACTCCTGAAGAAAAGCTTAGAATAGCGATGCAGTATTTGATTCCAAGAGTTTTGGATCAACATGGGTTGAGCTCTGAGTTCCTTCAAATTCCAGAGGTAGAGGATTTGCTAGGGCTGTTTTTATCATTTATAAATTTCATGCTCAAGGATATCATTGCCCTTCACAATTGCAGAATTATGCTTGCTTGTGAGATGAAATTTAGTGTTTTCTTATTCTCATAGAAGTCAACCATTAAGCATTTCATATCGGAGTGAGCATCTTTTAGCTGAAGGTCATCTATGAGTAGTACTATTTTTACTTGATGAATATTTCTTGTTGAATGCAGTCAGCCAGTGATTTCATTAGTCATCAAATGCGTGGAATGGTGTGGTAATTTATTATCTATCATAGGATACCATCCCTGTATGTTCAAATCCTGGTTGTTGAGACTTCAATTTTTCAGATATTGAGTTGTGATAATATTCATGTCTGGTCAGATCATCAAGGTATCTGTATATTCCATTGAAATATTTTCAAAGGGAAGGGTAGATACAGTAATGGCATGATATTTTCTGAATCATCCAATCATCGCATTTCTTTCTTTCTAAATGCTTTTTCCAATAGTTGTGCTGTTTTTTCTGAAGTGGTTCATCCAATATTTGACTTATGGATGCTATGGTAAGTGTAATAAGAGTGAAGTGTTTGAGTGGTAGAGGGAGAGGCAGACAAAAATTGACTTAGTTTGAATTGTTAAAAAACAGATTTAGAATCATGACAACTTTCTGAAAGTTTCTCATAACCAATATTAATGGGGAAGGAGATCCATGTAATTACTCCATCTAGCTTGGGATGGAGACGAGTTGAATTCACCATGACCATCTATTAACATAATATCTTTGAAATTTTGCAGTCTCACATATGATGATCTGATTACTTCTTTCCAAACTAAGATGAATCCATGTCTTTTTGTCTTCCTGCTTTGGAACTATAAAGAAAATGAGAAACAAAAGGAAAGGACTCAGTGAGATATCGCAGATTCTGTAACAAGCTGCACATGTTGTAAGGGAATATATGTCCTGAAAGCCTTCCTAATATTGCAGGCTATGGTGGAACTTGTCATTCAGAGATACACAAGGGAGGCAGGTGTACGCAATCTGGAGAGAAACTTGGCTGCATTGGCTCGTGCTGCAGCTGTAAGAGTTGCAGAGCAAGAACAAACTGTACCATTGAGCAAAGATATGCATCGGCTTGCTTCACCATTGTTGGAGAACAGACTTTCTGAGGGAGCAGAAGTGGAAATGGAAGTTATACCAATGAACGAAAACAATCATGAGATATCAAACACATTCAGCATTGCCTCACCTTTGGTTGCGGATGAACCTATGCTGGAGAAAGTACTGGGGGTAATGATTTTTCTCATCATTGATTGATTTCCAACAGGATACTTTATGTTTGGATGCTTCTAATTTTATATGCATTAGTCAAGTTTATTTTAATAGAGTTTTGAGCTTTGTTATATTCATCTGCTTAGCAATTATATTTAGTTGGTTTACTATTGTACATAAGGGTGTTAATCTTGTGTTGCTGGAACCTGATTGTGAAAATTTTCTTTACATTGAAGCACTTGCATGGCAGGCTCACTTGGATGATCTTAATAAAATTGATGACATTTGGTTATGCATTGATGGTTCCCTTTTCCAAATGGAGAATACTGAGTAGGATTGTGGTTTGGGCATTTCAATTTTCTTTGATAGAATTGGTACGTGCCAAGCATGATAACTGCACTGCTGGCATCTTGGTTTTTGTTTTGGCATTGATGGAGGAAGTTAAATTGCTCAACCTTCTGTCTTGTTGGTTGAAGTTTGGATTATAGCATGATCTGACAGTTCCTTGACATTGCTAGGTATTCTAATGCATTATGTAGTCCGAAGCTAAAACATTTCGTACATTGACTAAATACTGTGGTTTGTCCAATTACATAATGTAGCACGTGAGATTGTAATTTTGACCATATCTGAGAATCTTTTTCTGTGATTCAGCCTCCACGGTTTGATGACAGAGAAGCAGCAGAGCGTGTTGCAGCCCCAGGTATATCAGTTGGGCTTGTCTGGACTGCCTTTGGTGGAGAGGTTCAGTTTGTGGAGGTTACATCAATGGCTGGAAAGGGTGAATTACATCTCACTGGACAACTTGGTGATGTCATTAAAGAATCAGCACAAATAGCACTGACATGGGTAATTCAAATTTTTCCTGATCTTCAGTTCGTTCCTTGTACAATTATGAAATGAATAATTATCACTATTGAGGAAGACCATGCTTTAAACTGGTTTTAAACTGCTTATGAAATGTTTATTTTCCCTATATTCAAGAGCGCAGCACCTTCCACTGTTTGAAATGTATGCTTGGATATAAAATCACAAAAAATAAGCTGTTATGCAGAAAATAATCCTTTTTTATACTCAGAAAATTTCATTCAGAGATACTTATTTGATTGAGGCTTCTATGATGTAGGTACGAGCAAGGGCAACTGATCTTAAGTTGGCAGCTGCTGACGAAACCAATCTCCTTGAGGATCGAGATGTTCATATACATTTCCCTGCTGGTGCTGTACCTAAGGATGGGCCCTCAGCTGGTGTGACATTGGTAACAGCTCTGGTTTCACTGTTTAGTCAGAAAAGAGTAAGAGCAGATACAGCTATGACTGGGGAGATGACTTTGAGGGGCCTTGTGCTTCCTGTTGGCGGTATCAAGGATAAGGTATAGCCACTTGATTAGCTAGTCTTGTTAGTTTTATCCGTTAAAAAAGAGGATCTTAACTGTGATGTGGTATGATAGAGCTGTTGGTTTCACCTCTAGCACTTCTCTTTCTTTCTTTCTTTCTTTTTCATTTTTCTTTCAAGTTTAACCATGTACCACAACAAATGACATTTTGACAATTTCTTTTTCCCATTTAGAGCTTAATAAATGGAGTTCTTCTTCCAAATTACTGGCTTTTTTTTTTGAATTATAACAAGGCCTTGGATATACTTTTCTTGACCTGTGAAACACCTTAACTTGTGTGCTTGTTAGAAATGTTAAACATTTTATAGTTGTACCTGGTCTTATGTGTTCTTGCTGCAAATGTAAACACATTCTCTGTTATTGTATTTTCATTTGCAACATATTTGTGTCGAATCAGATTGGTGACTTCCAATTTAGGCTTCAGTTTTAAGCTTGATATTCTTCCAAGTGTTGGCAAATAATGGTTTCTTCCATTAAAATTATTAGGATCATCCAAAACTTTTCTGTATTACTTGACAACTGCCTGGCTAGGCAGTTGGGAATGCTGATTGGTAGGCTCTAGCAAATTCAGTAACATTTCTTACGAGAATCAAATCTTGCTGTAAAATGGAGTTTGTGGCAAGTGATGTAGCTTTCCGAGGATGTTGCTAGTATCTCGTGCTCGTTATTTTGCATACCTAGTTTGATAGATTGTAGTTTTGCATTTATGTTTTTGTGGTCAATATGATGGTTATGGCTTACTTGATTAATAAACACACTGTATCAATTGTTAAAAAAATGGACTCTAATCATTAGTTTGGGGAAACACCATCTCTTAGCCATGGACTTTATCAATGTAGGTGCCCAGCTTCGCCCATGTGTGGTATGCATATATCAAAGGTGCTGTTTCTTAGATTGTTCTCTTTCGCAGATATTGGCGGCACACCGCTATGGCATCAAGAGAGTGATTCTGCCAGAGAAAAATATAAAGGATTTGGTTGAAGTACCCGCAGCTGTGCTTGGCAGTCTCGAGGTAATTTTATCTGTTTGAAGCATAATGCGAGTCTTTTTTTATCAGTACATGTTAAACATAGATTAACTAGTCTCCTATGGAACCACAGTGCCAATTCCACTTTTAGATTCTAATACTGATTCTAGAATCCCCTTGCCTTTTTAATTCATTTACCTCACTTTTCTGTTCATGTTAAAAGGGTTCTGGATGGCAGATACTTTCTATTTAATTCATTTCTGAATTCGTTGGTAGTGTGGACATTTTCCCCTTCAATGGACTGTTTGAGATTAGTACAGGTCAATTGCCAGAATCTCTCACATTGGGAAATCTTTTTATTTTAGATTTCTCAACCATACGAAACTTAAGCATGGTAGTCAGATGGTAAACATTTCTTGTGATGATGCTTGCCTCACCTGTGTGCATCCCACTCATTTTGACAGATTTTACTGGCCAAGCGAATGGAAGACGTGCTGGAGCAAGCGTTTGAAGGTGGCTGCCCTTGGAAACAACACTCAAAATTATGACAGAACCCCCTAGGACTATATCTAACCAATCCCTGCTGACATGGTATCTGGCTTGTCCCACGTAAATTGGCAGACAACAGATTTTGCCTTTATTCTGCCGCCGCCGCCTTGGCAATAGGAGATCAAAAGAAGTGACTTTAAGTTCTACTGGTCAGTGTTCAAACAAGGAAAGGCAAGTTCTACTGCTTGGACCTTAACATTCATAATCTTTGAAAAGTTATCCATGAATCCACACCCCCCCCCTCCTCATGTGGTGGCTGTATTTATAGCGTGGTGGCTGTATTTATAGCGGGACCCCTTCCCCTTCTCATCTTTTTGTGTGATTATAGATACTGTGTATAAGTTATTTATTTAATGGAGCTAGGCAATGCCTGCCATTCAACACTGATTGGAAGTTGTAAATTTATTCTGAATGTCGAGGCTTGTTTGACAGGTTATTTTACACGGTTTCTGACTATACCAGCAGCCGCTTCATAGTGTATGGCTAGTCTATATGTCGACGACGACTATATGCATATAATTTGAAGGCCTAGTGAGAATTGTTGGAAGCTTAACCTGGAAGTATCAGGCAAAGTACCAGGGAACTGTCTGATATTCTCTCTGCCACTTGATTGTTACATCAAAAGAATACGACAATCATCGATTTAGTCGCGATGGAGCACAGTAGCAGCAACAATACTAAAATCAAATAATAGAGTCGCACTCCTTGATTACTTGCTTTCTGATCTGTCTCTTCACATGTAATGCAAGGCAGATCCGCTGTATGATTTCACCAATGCTCAAGGTGTAAACTAAAATTGTGTTGTTTTGGAGAGCAATCTCATAAATCTTAGACTTAATACTAGGATTTGTGGTGTGTCGTAGCATACGACAGGACGGGGTGTTTGAAAGTGTTAATAATTTATTATTTAAAGTGTTTTTACTTGGAAAGATATAAAAATAATGTTTTTTATTTTATTTTTATTTTTTATATTAGTATATGAAAATATATAAAAAGTAAATTGTAATTAAGAAAAAATTATAAAAAAATAATTTTTTTAAAAAGTGTTTTTATAATGAAAAAATTAATAGGTTTTCGGAAGTTACAGTGTTATCCATTAACTATCTCAATTTTTATGAGCAACGTCAATAAATAAAAAGATTGAATATTCATAGAGCGATATCTGGTAACTAATCTAGACAGCTATATGAAATGTAATTATCCATAACACGCCAGTTTATTACACCAATCAAGTCGTGTTTTCTAAGGCATATATGTATTTCAAGGCATTACAAACCTCGTTATCTGAGATAGAATAAACTGATATACAATATTTTTTTTTATATAATATTTATTATATATGTTGTTCATGTTGGTATAGAGTACTAATATATATATGAGAGACTTGATATTTTCACGAGACTTGCTAAATAATATTATGTTTCTAAATATTTTTATATTATGTTATTTTTCTTACATGTTTTTTTCTATGCTAATTTTTTTTAAAGTCACCTTTTTATATATTAAGATAGAAATATATAATAGCCAAAATTGTCAATCTATATAACAACACACATAAAATAGAAGAAGATAAATATTTGTTGACAAGGAAAAGCGGGCAAGTAAAATTTTTGAAGATAATATTTTATTCTACCACTTCTAAAATGACAACATAAATGCCTTCGTCCTTTTAAGATAAACTCAATGTTTTTTTTTTTTGTTTTTTTTTAAATATTAAGTTTGTTGGGTATTAGACTTCATAATTTACTTTGATTTGCTATCTATGAAGTTACCTCAATCTTATAATTTGAGTTATGAGTTTTGCAAGTTAACTGTATTGATTTTGTTATTTTTTTAATTTTTTTTTATCAATTTCATTGGACTGATTGAGAATTAAATTTTATAATTATTATTTTTTTATATAGAGTTATGACAGTCTCATGATCCGGGTTGCAAGTTTTACGGTTTAGCTAGGTTATCTCAAGTTTTTCTTCTTTTTTTTTTTTAATTGGATTTTTTTTTCAATTTCATCATTCAATAGTGAGTTGATGTAAATTGAACTTTATAATTTTTTTTCCCTTAGAGTTATCTCGATCTTCTGACCCGGGTTTGGTAGGTTAACTTGAATTATTTTTTTATTTTTTTCAATTTAATCCTTCAATATTAGATTGATTAGAAATTGAGTTTTATTATTATTATTTTTTATATGGTTATTATGGTCTAATGACTTAAGTCGCAGGTTAAGCTTGTTGACTTGGTTTTTTGTTTTTTTTTTTAGTTGATTTTTTCTCAATTTCATCCTTCAATATTGAGTTGATTGAAAATTAGACTTTATAATTTGTTTCAATTTGCATTATATGAGGTTATTCCAGTCTCATGACCTCGATCACGGGTTTGATCGGTTAACTTGAGTTGTTTTTTTAATCTATTTTTTTTTAACTTCATCCTTCAATATTGAATTAATTGAGAATTGAATTTCATAACTTGTTTTGATTTGCTCTTTATGAAATTATCTGATCTCATAACCTAGATTTAGAAGATTAACTCGAGTTAACTCAACTTATTTTTTAGTTCAATTTTATTTTAAATTTTATTTTTCAAAGTCACTGAGAATTAAATTTAATATTTATTTATTTTAATTACTTTAGTTACCGAAGTCTCATAACCTGAGTAGTAAATTTAATAAGTTAACCCGATTTAATCCAGATCAATCTAACATATTCCAATTAGAACATTTTTTTAAAAATCATTTTTTTTTATAATCAAACTATATTTTTATTAGTTATTCGAGTTATTTTTTGAATTATCAAGTTGACTATGTAATATTAAACCAATCCTTGTATGGTTAATTAAAAAGCACAATAACACCTTAATATTTTTTATTACATCAAAAAAAAAAACAATCCGACCCTACCTGCAGCATGGTCAATGATCAAGCAACAAACTGTTTAGAGTTCATCTCCAACAGTGTTGGTGAGATGGGAGTTTTTTTGGGACAAAAATTATGAACCGACAAACCTCAAAAATCATTTTGAACCAAATTTTGTTCAAAAAAGAAGAAGAAGAGAAATTACCGTATAACTTATTTTGATTGAAAACTAATCCTAACATTAAAATGATTTCACTGGCTGGTCATGAGGTCTAGCATGAATCCAAATGAATCAATCAACAGCTAAAGTTCATGCTTTCGGAGGGCTACTAAAACGAAAAATACCATCAGCAATTCACCCGGTTGTTGCCATGACATTTTGAACTAGCAGATCTATTTGAATGAGTAATATAAACGTATTTACTAGGAGATTATAACCAGTTCGAAGCTGTAGCCAAGAGGTATGCCTCATCACATAACCAAGACTCTGCAATTGTGCAACATGCAGCATCTTCATCTAACATCGCTGTGGCTTCGAAAGAGATGGAAGGAAATACCACCAAAAACGATTCATCTTAAAAAAAATAATCTGAACCTAGTGTAGTAGGCTTGGAAAGAGAGAGAAGGGCTAGCATGGAACACCAAAAATGATTTATCTTACAGTAAACTATCTTTAATCTAGTGTGTGGTTTCTTCAACGAACTAAAAAACATACTGAACGAACTGATCCTATCTTGCTCGCAACATTTTTTTTCCTCCAGTAATTCCTGTGGCATTATAATTACAAAGAAGGAAAACTGCACACCTACAACCAATGTCTTACACTATTTTGAACAAATTTACACGGCAAAGCAGTCTCACCTGAGGAAACAGCCTGATGCAAAGGGTGAAAGCCTCTTCCCCTGACCCTGTCGACAAGACAGAGAAACCAGGATATATAATTCTTTCCAGATGCATCAGTTTCTTTGAATTCATGAACTAGATTCGTGAGCCCAAAAGGCATCTGGATCTGGGCAGAACAAAGAAATGTCTTGGATTTCTAGATTAGCAATGTGCCAATCTACTAAACGAGCTTGTACTGACTTGAACAGCAAAAGGATAGTTGACAACAGCCACCATTTATTGTCCTCCCTGTCAGAAAACATGACCAAAGCTTTTTCAGATACTTGATAAAACATAACACCAAAAAATAATTCCAACCAGCTTGGCTAATGATCACAGTAGTTGCTACTGTGATCATTAGTGGTGCAAGAGCCAGGCCAAAGTTCCTGGAAAATTACGGTGTTATTGAAGGCAATACAGCATAGGATGAATTAATCTCTTTGGCCTAAGTTAATAGATTAAATCACCTTTTAGACATATCCGAGACTAAGTTAATAGATCAAGTCACATGATTCTGACTAATTTTACTATATCTCACATCTGCTGTCTCCATTCAACATCTAAAACATAAGCAAAGAAAACCACCTACAGAGTCTTTTCAAATAGTTCAGAGAACAGGAACTAGAAGAATTTGAATACAATATATATGTGGTTGTCATTGGGTTTTGAGCACAACTGATGCAATTTTCTTTCTGCAAGGGCCAATCAGGGATAAACGTCAACCAATCTGATCCTTTTGTGGCCTTCTTCGAATCCAACAAATAGAGAAACTAAGATTATTAAAATTTCCAAATGCAGCAAGTACATAATTTCTATCATTTAATATGTCTATAAAACATCAAAACATGAAACTAATATCTAGGCAAGCAATGAAGAAAAAGGCTCAACAAATGAAACCAGTTAATTTACACCTTTAATCCAATACGAGCATTTAATAAGACAGGAAAACCTTCAGTAATCTACAGTAAAACTTACTAAGAGGGGTTTGCATGTTACATATATCACATATGCTATGCATGGGTGAAAGACTAATTAACAAATCAGAATCCCTTGGTGCACAAAAAACATGAATTGAACTTAGAAGTACTATTAACTATATAGTTGTCATTGAACTTCATATTGAGAAAATGAATTATTAGAGACTGGCACAAGTGTGTATTGCGCTGGCATGCAGTGTATTACTGCGCATTATTTGACAGTTGTTATTTTTCATCTTACAGTCCAATCATTTGTTTTAGGACAGATTAGATATAAAACCTCACCTTCTAATGTTCCATGTGTTTTCCTCATCAGGTGGTCGGAGAGAAGAAAATCCATAATGAAAAATACCACAAGTGAAAGCTACAGCCTGCAGAAAGCAACAAAAGGGTTATAGTTTATTAAGTCAACTAAAAGAGAGTAACTCAGGTAAGACTCATGAAGGGTGTTGAGTTTTTGTTGCCCTGAGTCTACAATTTAAGTTGTATGCATTAAGGGATGGGAGGTTTCTGCCATAACTTGTGGCCTTAAAAAACCGTATCAGTGAAGGTAAACTAGGCTAAAAAGAGAACTTGTTTGGAAAGCCAAAGCTCTTAAGAAGCTTTGTAATTGCAAATAGTGATTAGCAAGTAGTTTGGGAGAAAAGTACAGCACTTTTGGTATAACTTACAATGTTAGACAGGGAGGTTGCATTCCATAATGCATATACACGAGCATGTGAGGCTCTTCTAGGTTCTCTACTGAATAAGGCATTCAAGCCTGCAGGGAATGGAGAAAGCAAGGACAGAGGAAGAACAAGCAGAACAGCAAGGAAAGCACCAAGAGAGATCCAATAGAACTGAAGCAATGTGAGAAGTGTGACAGAAAGATCTGCCAAAAGCATGATAGTAATGAAAAGCTGAAGAGCATCCTGAAACAACAAAAAGTAAAAGAATTCGGTAAAGAAAAAAAACAAGAGAGAGGTGCTAAAACAGAAGGAAGTGAGAGGTGCTAAATGTATAGCCATCCAGTACCTGACGGCCAACAGGCCTAGTGTTATGCAATAAGAGAGAGAGTGGAGAGAGAAAGCCCCTTTTAAAATCCAGAGATTTCAAGGTAGCTTCATTCAGAAGACCTCCATTAATTCCCCCAGTCATCCTTTTGCGAGACAAAGATTGACTCAAGTATGGCCGCTCTTGCTGCAGCTGCTTAAGACTTCTGCTTGCACTTGAGGCACTGTTCCTGTAATTTGAATGATGGCCGACTCTATAAGATGATAATATTTTAGGCTACTAACATATGATGACTCAAGAAGCAAGAAAAAAAGCAATTTGGTCCATGTATCATTACTACCACATTTTTCCATGCTATTTGAACAATGAAAAGTCATTGCAACAAGATGTTTGGATCACTCCATAAAAGCACTATATTATGCAAGTTGCTTTGGATAAAAGATTTTGTCTTACAAACGCAATTTTTTCTCCATCTTTAAAGCATATTCCTATTCTCTCTCCAGTTAAAGACATTAAATAAAATGGTTCAAGAGAACTAATGAAATATGACCATTTTACAACTTACCAATCAATATTATTCTATCACCTGCTGTCTGTCTCTGCCACTTCCCAACAGGTATAAATTAGATTAGAACATGACACTAGCACATTATAGATTATAACTCTCAAAATTACCTTGTTGGTTCACCATTGCCTTTATCTACCCAGTCAGACTGGTGAATAGAATGGAGAGAATAATCACCAACCATTACTAAGACACCTAACTGGTAGTAACCAGAAGCAGTTGCTTGGAACCATCCCAGCTCCATCTTAACTCCATGGAACTCAAGCTGGGGGTTGCCATGGCTGCATATCCAATCAATGACAGGAAGTAGAGCAGAGCGTATAGATCCATGCCTCATGATCCTCAATTGGGCATTTAAACCAGCCACCAAATGATTCCAGACGGTTGCTGGGACATGCTGCAATGATGTATTTCTGCATGTCAGAAGAACATTGGAGAAGGATAACATGATACTTAAAATCTTAATTTATGTCAAAAGTCATACCTGACCAAGAAGATTGGTCAATAATGTGTCACTATGTAGATTATAAGGTGACATATAGCTCCCATCACCTCCAAATAGTATGCACATGGGAAATCTCTTTTGTATTATAGACACTATATCTAAACGCTTCTCGTCGCCACCAAGGAAAAAGTCAATGTAAGCAACCATTAAGTCTGGCGTCGCTCCAACCTGCATCAGTTGCCACTCATATAAAGACAAAATGAAAAAAATAGATACTCTTCCACTTAAAAAGAAAATGCAAATAGAAACTGTTTGAAAAGAAAATTCAGCAAAAAACTAAAATGTACAAGCACTCCTTGAACTATAGGCCATTTGATTGACATCCCTGTATTAATTTTGTTCTAATTGACACCCCTTCTGGTATATTCTGTCCAATTTGGTCGTTAAATATCACATGCAAGTCACCAAAAAGTCATAAAACTATCAAGGGTTAATTTCTTAATGATAACCTTATTATATTGTAAATAATGTTTTTATCACAAGATTAGCAAAAGTTAATTTTTTTAGTGTTTTTGACCAATTATCTATGATATTTTACTATGAAAAGTGTGCAACTCACATGCTAGTTAATGGAAAAATAGAAGGGATGTAATGGAAGGGGTGTCAATAAAAACACCCTATAGTTAGGGGTTGAAATCAAAACAAAAATAACTCAGGGAGTGTCAATCAAAACGACCTATAGTTCAGGGGATGTTGATGTTTGTGCGGATTAGCCACAACAAAAGAACCAATATTTAACATCCTAATTTGTAAAGGTGCAGGATGACTCAAATTTGTCAAGGTGTAGAATGGGCAGACCAGCCAGTGGATAGTAAGAGCATGGCACATCAACAAATTGCTTGGGCTAGGCTAAGGTTTTATAGCACACGAACCAGCATGACACAAACTGTAATGGGCTTGTGCCAGTACAGCATGGGACTAGCATGATCGACCCAAATTGGCCATGCTACAGCATAATAACATATTTATCAAAACATAATCCACTTATTTCCATGCACTTAGAGACAAATGTACAGCTTATTTGTTTAAATTTTTTTATTATCTCACAATTCAAGAGTTATTTAACCATTAGTAACCTAGATGCGCATATAATGTCAATAATATATGATGTAGTTAGGTTACTTGTATTTTTTATATTTATTTCCTTCCATTTAATTAGAAAAAATAACCAATTGATAAAATATCATAAAAAAAAATTAAAATGGGCTGACACAACAAAGCAATTGCTCATGGGTTAGGGATAGCAACATTTGTTATAAAAAAATTAGGAGAGAAGGTAGGAATAAACTCTTACTTATATTATGTTATTCTCAAATGAGAGGAAGTCTCTATGGACTTTACTTAAATCACAACTCTTTCAATACATGTATTTATACTAGTATGATAATTTTGGACACTTGATCAGATAACCACATCATTAATAGTTAAAAGGAAACTTTGAATTAAAACTTACAAATTAATTCCAAAACTCCCCTAATTTTGAAAATCCTATGAAACTTGCAAATATGTTGGGAAAGCTTGCAAATTGCAAAATAGTTTCTTCTTCTTTAACCATTTCCCTTGGCATTCATCCCTGAAGTTCTTGGATCTTTGTTTTTGTCATTCTTTATCATCATGACTGGCTAAAGGCATTTCATTGTCATCTCTTTAATCTTCTTTTCTTTAGCAACAATATTTACTTGAACATGACTCTTCTAAGCTATTCTTCTTGTCTGGTGGTCGCTGTTGCATTCTTCGACATGGCTCTTTGGCCATATCCCATTTTTTTTTAAGAGCTCTTTTCTTTTCTTCACGTGTGATTCTTATTGTACCACATCATCTCTTGCACATGGACTTATCTGCTTGCACTTAGCATCTCTTGACTTCTGATATCATTCTCTTGTTTTCTTATTTTTTTCTTTTTTGGATGTTGGTTGTTCATCCACTCACTCGAGATTTCTCTCTTCTACACATGCTATAATCCCTTAAACGTTATATTAGACTGAACTAAATACGATACCATGTTAGAAAAAATTAGGGGAGAAGCTATGGACCTAGATTACTATTCTTTCAATACATGTGTTTAAACAGTTTAAGGATAATTCTAGACACTTGATGACAACCACGCCATTAATAAATGCACCTAGAAGAACCAAAAATGACACTTTGAATTTAGACTTCAAAATTAATTCCAACACATTTATCATCTGTGAGCATTTCTGTATGAGTGTTAGAAAACAACATTTTCTCCTAAATACTTTTATTTATTTTGTTGAATACATTGTGAGCTTCAAAAGATAAGAAAAACATTATTGCATGCATGAACATTTCTTGGAGATTTCCAAGTTCCAACCACCATCAAGACAGTAATAAAGTTAAGGGGGTGCTAGAAGTTACTGTTAGCTTGAAGTATTGACAAATAGAACACCTTAAAAAAAAGTGAAGTTCTGTAAATGAAACAACTGAAAAGTTAAGAAAACAACAAGTCAAACCTTCATCCCCTTGTACAGGGCTCGAGATCGACAAGAGCGAAGACACAAGTGGTCATATTCAGACTTGACATATTCCTGAAGTCGATGAATTTTATTTCTCTGCCGCCACTGTTTCCAGGACCATGCGCAAGGATAGGCAAGCACGGAAAGTATGCTGTGGACCGACCCTTCCCACCAATCATATGCGGCAACAGAATTTATATCATCAATAAACCTGTTAAAAGCATCTTCATACCTGCATGCAGATCAAAAAATGTTTTCCCTTTATAAATAATAATTAATAAATATAGAATAGGATGGAAACAGTGGAGGCTCATACAATCTGTGCTTTCACTTCCAGGGCTTGCAAAGTGTGTCCAGGCATGTATTGGAACAGTTCACAAAGGCGCATGTCTTAGAGCAAGACAGGACATAAATGGAAAAACAAGCACAGGATAAGAAAAGCTTCACAGTTTACTATATCTTGTCAGCATGGAGAAGTGGATTGAGTCTACTGGGGACAAGAATTTTGAATGAAAAAAAAAAGGTAATCAACGACTATTATTCGAGGAATAAAAAATTAACCCCAAACATTATATTAAAAAAATATCCAATTATATCATCCTTTTGTGTCATTGAAAGTCATCCAGTTTACTTACACAATCTCAATAATTGCATTGGGGAGAGAGTATGGAAGATGCCAGGGTTCCCTAAAAGTATTGGGGCCCATAAAGTACATTCTGTAGACATGGCTCTGACTTTCTTCAGCTCTAGTTCCTCGCACCTAGGTTTAAAAGTACAATCAAATGTGAAATTGTCAAAGTGCTGTATTGTATCTTGACCCATTTATAGCTGCAGCATATATAGTCGAAGGCAGTTTGCTATCAAAGTACCTCTGATAGGGAAAGTAGATGTGGAAAGTGATGACGACTCTGGTGCTCAACTGAACTTGCATCATAACATTTACCTGATCCTACTAATTTGATTCTCGCTGTACTCAACAATAGAGCTAGAAGCACCAAAAGGAAAGACAGGATGAGGGCAAAAGGCCAAGGGCCTCCAAATGTATACACCAGCTCCTCAAGAGGAGTGTAGCAATTTGGCATCCTGTACTTGTCAGATATGCATTTATAGGGACAAGATGGCTGACTAACCCCCCCTGAAGTGGACCAGTGACTTAAATATCAGATCACATCAGTTAAAAAAGGTAGAGATAGAGAGAGTAATGTCAATCAGAAATACCTCGTACATGCATGAAATTTGCACGATTAGGAAGAAGATCAAGAGAGCAAGGAATGCAGAGACTTTCATCAGAGCCATCAACATCTTTGAAAGTACCAAGAGGGCATTCCTGTAGATAAGGTGTGTCATTTAATTATAGGAGAAGAGTCAAGCAAACACTATGTGTGGGTGGGTGGGCAGGTGTGGGTGTGGGTGTGTGTTTATCATTTAAGAAATACAAATACTATCTTGCAACAATGCAAATTACAATTGGATAGTGAAATGTAATGCCGTGACCAAGAATTCCCATCTATGTTTTCCTAAGTTGCTGATTAGACTTGGAAGTTTTTGGGAATTGAAAAATGAACTTCCAAGTACATCCGTCGCAATATGTGCTCAATACATAAAGTTCTAAAAAAAAATCTCATATATCCACAATTCACCTAGTCTATTTTTTCCACTATGTTAATATTTTTGCATATTTACTTATTTTATGTCAACCATTTTAGGTTAAAGAAATTAATTTAGCATAATAATCAAACGATCAAAGTATGGATTACAACCAAGTTTATGGACATTATTTGGCTCTTCCTTGTCCTGGGATTAGGAATTCCAAATAGCATGAAGAAAAACAACTTAAAAGATTAAAAGCTAAAGAAAACCTAGTGCTGCTAGAGACTAAATTATCAAAATCTGCTGAAAATATGCAGGAAATGCATAAATTGCTGACCTACCCTTGCCTATAAACTGCCCAGGCTACATTAACTTCAAGAATGAAGCAACCAACAACCACATGAGGGCAGTGTAGAACAATAGGTACCTTGCAAAATGTACCATAGAGGCCCTTTGGGCACTTTTTCCCAGTGACGGTGCCTTCCTCCCCAAAAAGACCACCATTTTCCCCAGCTCCTCCGCTGTGATATCATGAAGTAAACTTCTTATATGTCATATGCATCTCCAAATGATGCATTCCATTATTACAAAATAGCTTAGTTATGATTTAACTAGTCTAATACATGTGGCATGAGAAGAGAGAAAAGGAGAAAGTGAAAAGCATTTTAGAATGTCCAGCCTTGATGAAAAGTCCACATAGTGCATGCGTGCGCGAGCTCTCATATCACATAACATGCCTCCTCTCTCTGTGAAGCATACCTGTTGTTAATTGAACCACTTATACTTGCAACTGGAACATATTCATCCCCAGTGTCTATCTTATACCAATGAAAATGAACTCTTCCACCCCCACCTCCCCCACCACCAAGAGGGCTGCCATTGCCCCCGCGAACAGATAGAGATGATTTTGCTGCAAGCATAAGCTCTTGCAGGAAAAGAAGAACCGTCCCTCCAGAAGCTCCACCAAGTCCACCAATCAAAGAAGCATTACTATTTACTGACGCTTTATCAAAGCTTTGACCATCTACCATCAAAGATCCATAAAGATTGAGCCTTAACAGTGGCCACTGGATGGAGCCCATCACTGGCAAACATGAACCACAAGTTAGTAAGCATGATCTGGGATTGATGTCAAACAGTATGCTGTTAAGTGGAGAAACTCAAAGCTAGGGGTGTTAAAAAATACCGATCAACCGAGAAAATCGAAGAAAAATTAATTGAAAAAACCGAACCGAGATGAAAAACCGATTAAACCAATTTTTAAAACCATAAATTTTAACAGGTTTAAAACCGAAACCGGACCGGACCAACCAAAAAATCATAAAAACCCGCTGTCAGCCAAGGAGTATAAATAGTTAATTAACCTAACCCTACCTAACATAACCCCCCCTCCCCCTGCCCTCACAAACTCCCTTTCCCTCGCAAAAAGCCGAATTGAAACAGGCAATGGTTATATTTGGGGCTCTTGCATTTGGGTGGCTAGTTATTGAGATGGCTTTCAAACCCTTCCTTGACAAGGCTCATTCCGCCATGGACAAGTCTACTCCTGCTCGAGATCCCGATGGTGATGATGATTCTGCTGATCACAAGGAGAAAGGCTCTTCTCTTATGAGAACCCAACAGTTGCTTGATGATGATGGCTATGGTTTATGGTTTTTGAATACTAGTTGTTTGGTTAAATTTATATATAAAAAAGGGTTGCGGGTAGAAATTGGAGATCAGTACTCAGTGGTGTTAGTAATAGTCTTATGGGGGTTTAGGTGCCAGGGATTTGAATTTAACGAACCGAACCGGTTTGGTTTGAACCAAAATTCGGTTCGGTTTAGTTTGAATTTTCAAAAATTTGAGTTACTCGGTTCAGTTGGTTTTTGTGGTTCAAACTGAACCGAACCATGAACAAGCCTACTCAAAGCACACGGAAAAAAATCACAAATATTTGCAGATATGTAAACTACTGTTCAGAAATATTCAAGCATCACAAGTGAATACGTAAACACAAATAGTAACATAACGTGAAAATGAAAATTTTGTTGTTAAACTTGTGATTTATGAAAATATTACCAATCATTCCCCCTCCAATAACATTTCCATAGGAATGATTTGGACCTTGGGTTCCGCTTCCCAATTCACAAGGAAGATCAGCATTACCGTATTTATTACCGCCATTACTCACAATCCCGTTAAAACAACCTGAGCCCCCTCTTCCCCCATGCCCAGCACCACTACCAGCTCCTTTGGAATAGTTCCCTTTTCCAATACCACCATTGCAACCTGAGGAGTAGCTTTGCGGATTAGAATTAAAAACATACAACTGGATGCTGGGGATACTCTCTAAAACAAGCAGTTCAATTAGAACAATGATCGCCCATCAGCCAAAAAAAGAAATACAATAATACTATTAGACTCTCTACCTAACTCCGATGCAGTTATCAAGCCATCAGTATCAATAATGATAGTTCTTGCCCTGTGGATGTGGATAATACTCCCCTTTATAATGCCATTTACAAGGAGGTCCTCAACACGACAAATCTGCCAAATATTTAAAATTTAAAGATTCCACAAGTAAACACCAATAGAAACAGAAGAGCTGATGCATCAAAAGAAGAGTTGAAGCCATTAAATAATTCCAAATTAAAAGACTGCACAGAAAAAGGACCGACCAACACTTCGACATCAAAACAGAAATGACAAACTTGGAGCACAAACTGCTTGAAGAAGTCTAAACTGGTAAAAAAAACCAAAGTGTGCGGATTATAATGGCATCAGCTGTTCAGACATCAAAGAAAATTTTGAGTCCCTAAAACTACAAAAATTCCAAGAATGACATGCTAAAGATACTGTGGAACAACTGCCATGAACACATGCTTCAATTCATGCCGAAACAAGGAATATAAAGATGGTTAATGAAAGAATGGCAGTGCTTTAACTAATATTGTGGCAGTGCAAATCATTTCTACCCTGAAAGCATAAAAAACAGATGGTAGCCAAAGCTGCTCAATTTATCTATGATAGTAGCACAAATATGATGTTTCATGAGATTTCTAGCTGGTCTCTGTGTTGAAACATTAAAATATACTTGGATGACTCCACAAAACTGCAAGTTGCAAACTTAAGATGATGTTGCAGGAAAATGATGAGATAATATTTTAGGTTCTATGAATGGTGCTTTGGAGTAATATTTCAATATTCTCAACTTCTCTATGCTGTTCCTTTAATTCCTTAGTGCTATACATGCTTGAGCATGAACAAGATTAGCCCCACACGAAGAGTCATTTTCTATCTGCCTGGGAACACAGACAATAACTAGTATATGAAATATTCATACTTTAAATTCAACTCTTACTTGAAGTGAAAACGACAGCGTGTAATTAACATGGCAATCATCTGGGGGAGTTATCAAATCTATTGGGCATGTCTGACTCTCACAAAGGGATTTTGTAACCCTGCAACAACAACAACATAAAAAAAAGGTAATGATAAGGGAAATATTATGAAGCTTTAATTGTATTAATACAGCATATCCCAATACTTAAAATAGAAGTTCATACTCACACACTTCTGCTAGCATCATCATCCAACGGTGCTTGAAGTAAAGAACCAGGTCCAACCTGTATTTGGCATGGAGTCACTAGCAGTTATTGCCAAATGTACTCCAGAACCTTATGCCATAATGGGCATTAGCAATAACAGAATAATCACACAAATCTGAAAGAAATTACCAGTCATATCTGGAAAAACAAGTGATGTGATTATGAGATTAAAACTGTTTTCAGACATCATCAAGAAATGTCACCCAGCACCCATAATTTCTAGTGAATAAGATCCAAGGATAAAAGGAATTCACACATGGTTATAGTCTAATTCAAACAAGGATAGAGTGCAGAAGCAAATAGAATAGATGACACTTTCATGCCATTTTTTAATTCAACACTGTAATGGAATTTCAGCTTCTAACAAATTACAGAAAAAGATGAAGAAGAAAGAGTTGGTTGGAGAGGATAGTGTTTTTATGCCCTCCATTGTATCATCATAGTTTTCATTACGACTTGTTTGCATGGTAACCCAGATCCAAACCACACGCATCTTTTTATCAACCTTGAATGTTTGTCCTAACATACTTCTTGGAGTGAAATATCAGCTGCCTGAACGATTCCTTGCAACCATCCCTTACAACATTATAGAGTTTCCAAATCCATGTTATAGAGTTTACAAATCTGTGTGTCGCATGACTGCTGTATTAGGCTCATTACATGCTAAGAACAAGCCATTAATCTTTTGAAGCACTTGGAGTTTCAACAAGGTAAAAGGTTACAATAGATTTTAAATAAAACACCAACACTGTAAATAACAAAGGATGAAACATATCCATACGCTAATGGCTTACAGTTATGTTATAGAAAAGAGAAAGGGAAAGTCGCTGGCCTCGAATTGTATCACCATGACCCGTCAACTTTAGCAGTCCCTGACCATATAACCCCAAATTTGCATTTGAGCCGAGGACAGAGCCTGCCTGCAAACACAAGCGAATAGAAGCCTCAGATTTTTGGTTTAAGACAAACATGATGTATGTTTAAAGCAAGTGTTAAGCTTTTAAAATAAGGTTAAAACTATCGTACCCTTAGAACAATCAGATTCCTGACTTCAAGGACAGAAGCAGTAACAACAGTATTTCCACCTCCATCTATTTCAATTTTGGAGTTCCACATGAGTAGCATTTTGATAGCAACTCTAAATGCACCAAAAACCTTCATTTTTAGAGGAAAGTTTTAGCTCCTCAAATAGAGAATACAGGATATATCTATGCAATGTTTGAAGCAATGAAACTCAAAAAAATCTGAAAAGAGAAAAGAGTTCAAAATATGCTAAATATGGCTGCAAAAACTGGCATATAAAGGAATTTGAAAACCTTTTAAATTCGATTTCCTTTCTTTTTTTCTCCTTTTTCCATCAAGGAGATACCTTTTTCTATTACTTGCATTCACTTTTATTTATTCTTAATGAAAATATCTAGTAAATATGACTGCAATAAACCAGTAGAAATAAGCTGGCTGGACTTAAACCTTTTTTCAATTAATTAGAAAAATTACTATGTACAATGTGATGATATTTTGTTTTGATGACATAAGTTCATTGAAAAAGGTCGGGAATATGAAAGCACAGGACATCCTCCAAAGTAAAACAAAAAAGCTCCCCGGTCCCATGTTCAAACATCAATGGTATGAATGGGTTATAAGCTGAACTGGCACTCATTAAAGCCCTTGCAAAATTAAATCTCATTCTTTCTTCACTTTATTGATAATCTATCCAGTGCAAATTGCAACATGGCTTCGGTACTTGTTTTTCTCAGTGACTAGGAGGGGGTGATGCTCCTTCCTCTAAACCATCCCTCATTCCAGTCTTCACAATACATGCATCTTTCAAGAAATTGGAAGAGGGACGTGTTTGGAAGAAAGAAAAACAACCAAACCAGAAACCAGTTCCTTCTACACCTCATTTCTCTTTCTAGTAAAAATCTGAGTATTAATCTTAGTATTTTACAGGTATGTTATCTACATATGCATTATGCATGTGTATATCTGTTTGTGTAACTTAAGTTGGATTTTTCCCCATTAAAGGTTTCGTATAACATTATGAATGATTTCAAGATAGACACGTGCATATTGATTCAGGCTATACAGAAATGAAACATGAAAATTGTTCAACAAAGATACCTTTATGATAGAATCGCTCATCAAAAGTTCTTCTGCTACAAGCTCAAATTCTGAAACTGGAAATTCAGACAATCCAAAGACAATGCTGCCTCCACGATATAAACTAATCTGACCTCTAACCTATGCATTCAAGGAGTTGGAAACAATGTTAAAAAGTATTAAGGCTTCAGAATGTGTGAAATTCATCATGCAGAGAAGAAAAGTAGCATTTTATGAAAAACAGTGGTGACAAAGAAGACCGAGTTTCTTCACAGATTCCACTAGAAGACAAAGAATAACCACTTGAGTAGTAGTAGAAACAACAGCTTCCATGACTATGGCAGAATAATGGTCCAAGAATCTTACAACCACTACCAACAGGAAAATATACATTCAAGTTTGTCAGTTGAAGTTCAAGAAGAAAGTGTCTACTAGAGAGAAGTTCATCAAATTTCCTCGGTGAAGATGTCATGAACCTAGATCACTCTCTAAACAAAATTATATTACAGATTTATATAAATCACCTTCTTCATTAACTCAAGCTTCAAATATCACAAATGACACAGGCTCAAACAACCAGGTTTCTAAGGAAAACCTACTGTGCTAGTTCAGCTAACAACCTTCACAGTCTACAACAGAAATAAACATATGTTAAGTAGGTGTCATGTAAAACCAATTTATGATCTTGAATAATCATATAAAATTAATTTCATAAGTAGTAATGTCAAGGTGGATTATAACATTTGATGGCATGTAATGTCAAGGTGGAAATGCACCATCACAGATGCATCATTTCTTGGCACACGTGACAAGTCAGAAATTGGGTTGCAGACAACTAATAATGCATTCCCATTTCCGTATTATCTGTTTAAGAAGAAACATACCATGAATTACTAGGAGGAACAACCTACAAAGCACCAGCGTATCTAAGAGTAAAAGAGAAATCACATGCGTTCTTGAGGAAATATAAGTTTTGGGAGACAATGTATATGTATGAAGAGAAAATATTAGACAACCTGAACCCTGCTCCAAACCAGTGGAACCAAAACTTTTGCATAATTCTCCACAAAAACATTTGACCACAGGGTCATAGTAGGAAAATCAAGCAAAGGTGTTTCTGTTTCTGTCATCACATAGTCATTGCTCACTCTTAAACTGAGTAAATCTGCATTAAAGAAGGTACCAGCTGCTCCAGCATTCCCAGGACAGCCAGTACTCAAACCGCCTGCCACAAGAAAACATAAGAATTATCTCAAAAGAAATCATGGAAATTTTCATCTTCTTGCAAGCAGTCCATGCATGATGGTAAGTAAGAAAACATGTTAGCTGGTGCTCATGATGAAGATGGAGAAAAACATGTTTATGCCTTCCAAAAGATTAAACAAATGGAAAAAAATAAAAAGTTAATGACTGCATAAGAAACTAGAAATACTAGTTAGGAAATGAGATATCCAATATGGTGAATTCAGCTCATAGCCAACAGAAAACATGTTCTTGTAATGCGCCAACTTCATTGATTTCACATGTGCCCTATTGCACATGTATAGATCAGCTTTGCACCTCTTTATGAAATTAAAAAAAAAAATCCATCAAAGCTTTTGGGTACAAGACTGGTAAGTGAATGGATTGATCTCATCAAAAGGAACTTCCAGTGTGCACTATTAAGATTTGTTTAGCAAGTGGAGCCTCTTGCACATGAATGAAATATTACAAGTTAACTAAAGTTGCTTCTACTACTACATACAGATGTTTGATCAGAACAAACCATGCACGGTAACTTTCACATCTTCCTGTATGCTATAACAATCCAAAGAAACTCTTCCACCGCCACCTCCACCCCATCCTCTTCCACCTGCTGCACTAACAGTTCCATATCCCTTCCTGTGCAATCAAAACACGATGCAAGAAGTTGCATAAACAAATGAACCAAAAAAAACAGCAGCACAAAAATTTGAAAATCTCTATCCTAATCCTGATATGATAAGCAATGTATCAAATATAAATCTCAACGGTATACTACTTTGAAAATCTCTTTCCTAATTCTGATATGTTAAGCAATGTATCAAATATAAATCTCAACAGTATACAGCCCCCCCAAATGGCCAAAAAAAGGGAAACTCCAGTATTAAAATCTCACCATTCAGCTTACCAAACCTTTTTAAGGAATAGAAAATGTCAAATAATTTGAAAACAGTACGAGAAGCATAAAAAAAATCTATCTTTCCATTTCTTCAACCAAAAAGTATAAATATAATAGCCACAGCTAAGACAACAACATTAATTTAGTTGTACAATAGAATAAATGATGCAGAATTTGAGCTGCTTATAGAATCTTTTCATTGTATTCACTGCCTTCACCTAAGGGGACAAGAAATGGCTATCAATTGATATAAACATAGTAAAGCCAACCCAAAAAGAGAATAGTCAAAATATGATTGAAGATGCACTCTGATAAAATGTCACTGAACTAGACATCCAAATCAAAACTGTTGCAAGCTATGCAACATTGAAGGCAACATACTCCACAAAAGAATTTCTTGCTAGCTTAAGTGAGTTTTAAAAATAGGATGAACCTCTTACTCAGCATAGAGCAAGTGAAGATCCAGTCAAAAATGATGCATAGGAAATGTCAGATCTAGGATCTATCCGATCCCACTCCACCACTCTTTGTTTCAAAAATTATAGCCAACAAAGTGTATGACTGGGGAGCAAAACCATGGAGGCTCCTAAAGATTTGTGCAAAGTGACAGACAATAAAAGAGAGATGTTAAAGAAGGCAGGCCAAGCATTCAATTCCAATCAACCTTTTAAGAGTAGATAGATTATCGCAAGCTTTTCAATTTATCTATGCTGTACAAGAATAGGGTTCCCAGGTTCTGATCATAATAGACTATAAAAAGGGATACTCACGCGCTCAAAGAACGCTTCAAGAGCAGCAAGACTCGTAGAATACTTTAGACATGAATTGCTCAATTACTGAATAATTATGGAGCCTGGGATATGCCATGTCTAAAGCAGTGTAGTTACTGGTAGACCCTGCTTGTCAACTTGTAGAGAATATAAAGAAACCTATTCAAAACTTGATCTTACTTCAACAAAGATATTTAAGGACAGGAGCACCTATTGACAATGAAAAGCTAGTGACCCACACTAATGATGCCTATTTGTCCAACTAGTAGGTAATATGTCCACATACCACAGCACAAAAAAAAAAAGAAGAAAAAAAAACATGGATTAGTCTATTCAGACAGTGAATACTCACAGCTTCACAGCATGCACAAATATGCTTCCACCAGACCCACCTCCCCCATTCAGCCCCCCATCCCCACCTTCTGCAGTGACAGATCCATTCAAGTATAATATTTCCTTCACTTGAAGTTTGACACGTCCCCCACCATTCCCTCCACATTTATTCTGAGACGATGTGCCACCACCCTTACTACCATAGCTCCATGGCTCAGCCAAGGTTGACCAAGCATAAACATCACCACCCCAATTACTTGTTTTATTCCTTTTCAAACAAGAAGCACCCCGCCCACCGTGACCCCCACCGCCTCCATCATCCCCAACTGGTGTACCACTAGTTTGAGGCGGTGGTGATCCACCTAAGGCTGTTGTATTTATAGAAGAGTGACTATCCATGGTCAAGTTGGCAGCAGAAAAAACAACTGAACCAGCAATGATTGCTGCATGTTGACCAATGTTAACATTTCCAGTCATATTAACCATCACCGTGCATCCTTTTATTGGGCATACAATTGAAACATGTGGAATTATTTCTAAGTTTCCTGTTCCATAGATATAAAGATCAGAATTCAAGTACAAATTTGAGTTCACCAAGCAAGTGGTATTAAGCGATCCCACTCCTAGTTCCTCGCAGGATACAGAACTGTTTAATGGGAGAGAAAATTTTAATGTTTTAACATAGCTAGAGGTGCCACCTCTAGAGTGATTGCTTGAAACTGATCCAGAACTATGTAACCCATTTCCTGACCAAATTCCCCCACCCTCATACTGCCCTGGCGCAAAAGAAATGGTGGACGCACAAAAAAGCCCTAAAAGAATGCAACAAAAAAGTTGCCATTGCATTAGGAAAGGACACATTACCACCCACATGAACCAAGTACTTCTTGCCTGCACTTAAAACTTAGGTTCCTAAATATCAGTTGGTTCAGTGTGGTCATACACATGCGTAGTGCAGTCATTAATTCCCCAACTCTTTGGAGAAATAAGCGTTTCATAAAAATACCACACCTTCAACCTGGTTGCAATGGATATTAACCTGTCAAGTAGACCAAGAGTTTATAAGAAGATTTGAAAACAACAAAATGGAATCAGCGGTCTATCTAACTAACCTAGAGGATTTAACTTCCAAATAGCACGCTAAGGTGTGAGATTTGAGTTTTTGAATAGAACAATTCACAAATAAACTTTCCACTAAAAGAAACCAATGTAAAACAATATTTGACCACAAAAACAAGCGCAATAACTGTTATATAAAACAATATTTCTCCTCCTTTTATGTAAGAAATTTCCCAGTGTAAAAAACCAAGCATCCTTTTGACATGATGAAAATGATAAATATCGGATCTTCCATCAGTAGCACTTCAGCATCAACAACACTATTTTCATTTTTTTTTTCCACATTAATTTTCAACTGTCTAGACTGCCACAATTTGCTGCATGCTTAATCGTTTAGTTCTTGTTGGAAGGAATATTCTCATCCTTAATGTTCTCTATTTCGCACAGCAAGTCAATTTCACCCTTTAACAGCAATTCGACAAGCATAATGTGCTTTTGATGTTTTTTATACACAATTAATTCTGATGGCATTTCATAAATTCAAATACAGAATTTCCACTCAAAAGAGCACTAAAACAAGCTGATCATATGAAATTTATTCATTCAAGCAAATCAGATCGCAATTTCAAAATCCTATGCACGCATAAACAGGTTTTAATAGCAAACATTCATGCTTATAAAGTTAATACTCGCATTTCTCACTGAGCTCGAAACAGAGCAAGTAAGATTCTACTTCTAAACACTAAAACGACAGCAGCGATCTGCCATTTCAATTCTCACTTGCAAAACTAAAAATAAAACATCAACGGACCAAAATTGAGCAAAAATCTCACTTAAAATCTCAATTCAGTGAGAGTGAGCGAGGAGGTACCGTGTTTGGCGAGAGAGAAAGAAGCGGAAAATTGTAGTGAATCTAAAGGAGCGATGCTTCGCTATTTTCGTAAATGGTTAGCTTTTTTCTTGCTTTAAACTGTTGTCTGTTTCTTTTGCTTTTGATTACGACTCCAATTAGAGTTTGTTTTTATTTAAATTGATTTGATGTTTTTCTTCTTTTTTTTCAACAAGCAGAGAGAGTAGGGGGGCCTACGAGTCCAAGCTTCGTTCATGCAGAGCTGGCCTGAGCTCTCTCATCTTTATCGGCAGTTTGTAAATGTGTTTTAAACAGTGTTTTTTTGTTTTTTTTAATTATATTTTAAAATTATTTTGATGTATTGATATTAAAATTTTAAAAAAATATATTATTTTAATATATTTTTAAATAAAATATAATTATTATCGTATACTTAAAAGTTGAACCTGCTTTTACATAAATTTTTATTTTTTTTTAATATAAAGGAAGCGTTCTATTCTATCTCGGATGTACCTTTATTCTACATTAAAATAGCGAAGTTACCCTTATAAACAGCAAGAAATATCAGGTTGACAAGTCGAAATACTTTCCCATATATTTTTCTGGTCATAATAAGATGGAAGGCGTCCTTATCCAATATATTTTAAAAGTATATATATATAAAAAAAATTAATATTTTTTTATAATTTTAATGTTCTAATATTATAATTGAAAATAAATTAAAAAATTATTTTAATACATTTTTAAATAAAAATACATTTAAAAACACATTACAGTATTTAAAATTCAAAATGGTTGGTCCATTATTAAGGAAAAGATATATACTTTCAGCACTAATTAAAATTCAAAATTAGCATCATTATTTAACTCAATCTATGATTTAACTATATAATATTCACCTAAAAACACACGTAAATTAAATAAAATAATAGTGATAAAAAAAAAAAAAAAGAACTCAGTGTGCTCAATGTCATTGGGTGAAAGACATTTACTTATTTATTTCTACATAAAAAGGAAAGATATTTATTTTATTTACGTGAAACAATTTCTAATCTCACTATTTTCTTCCTAGAATGCAAGTATGGGTAGTTAGAAACTAATTTGTATGCGACGCACTGCAATATTTTTAACTAAATTTCTAATAAAAATATATATTTTATAATTGTTACCATATTTTATGTTTAATTAAAAGTTAGAAAAATCATATTCAAATTTTATTTAAAAATAATTTGAATCACATTTTCATGAACAATTTATTATTGATATTATTATTTCATACCATACAATAATTATTCAAAAAGATATTATTAAGAATCAAATATAAATCAATAATAGTATTTAACGAATATGTTAAAGCTAAAGAATAAATGAATACGATAAAAAGAACTTCGAGGGCAAAAACATCCCAAAAAAATAAAATAAAAAATGGTCCAGCTTAATACTTGATGCGCATCTCGCCAGCCAAAAGCCATTTTATATCGTGTTATTAGATGTGTCATTGTATCCTCTTCTTTAGAGTAGCTCCAACGGAGCAGCTAAATGAAAAGTCAAACATCCTTTAACTTTTATTTTTTCACTATTTGCATTCCAACGAAGGAGCTAAACAAATAGCCATTTTAGCTATTTGTTTCCTTGACATCTATTTCTACATTTAACTGTAGAAATGACCAAAATGATAGTTGTTGGCCAACGACTATTTTTTTTTCTTTAAATATAGATGAAATTTTCTATAAATACATGAAGAAAAAACTTGTAGTTTTAAATTTTTGTATTGTGCCTCACCCTTCTCTCAAATTTAAAAAAATAAGAATCAATTATTCTCCGGATAATTATTAACATCGGTTGTGTTAATTAGCTGAAATTAAAAGGTATGCTTGTTTAAAAGCTTTTTCTATTTTCTTTTTTATATCTCTTGATTTTTTAGACCTTTTGTTGTTAATTTAATATTTGTGATGAGTTTTATTTCTTTATTATTTTATGTTTTTAATATGGGTTAAGGAAGACAGTTTTTATTTATGTTGTTATCTTTGATAAAATTGAGAAGAATTAATAATGGTAGTTGATATTGATAAAAAGATAGAGTTACATATTTAAAATTTATTTTTTATTATCTGTTTTAATTTGAGGTCAATTATATTTTGTCTTCTTGAAAATACAATTAAACCAATATATCGATTCTCTTTTAGTTTCAAAAAATGGTCAAATTGTTATGTTAGAACAAGTAAAAGGCAATGCTTATTATTAATTCGCATGTATGAAAACTACAAAATTGTTAAACATTGAATGTGAGCTTCTTTTACACTATCTTATAACGTTTTAACTTGAGTTTTTTTTTTTATAAAATGACTTGTGTATTTGGGGTGATGCATTTCATTGCTAACAGTTTTTCCTCCATTAACTTTCTCTTTTATTTCTTTAAAAATCGTGCTACCTTTGTAAAATTTAAGAGTCATTACTCGATGTTTTGAGATTTTAATTTTAATTTCTATTCTTTTAATTTTTTAATTTTATTTTTAGTCATTTTATAAATTTTTTATTTGTTTTCAATTATATCATTTAATTCTAATTTTTTATATATTGTTTTTTTCAATGTAGTGCTCGTTCTTTTCATTGTTCCTTTTTTTTAGTTCTTTTATTAAATTGATTTTTCTTTTTAATTTTACCTTTCAATAAAAAAATATTTTTATTTTTCATTTTAATTTTGATCTTCATTCCTTTTTTTTTTCTTTGGATCTCTTTGTTAATTTTATTTTTCTTTTCAATTTCATCATTCCATCAAAAATCAAAATTATTTTTTTATTTTTATTTTGATCCTCGTTTTTTTAATTGTTATTTTTATTTTGGATCATTTTATATAATTGAAATTCTTTTTCTAATTTCATACTTCAACATTTAATTGGTTAAGAATTTAATTTGTTGGTTTTTCTATATGGGATGCTTTCAGTTTAATAACACTGGTTACAGGTTTAAAAAGTTAATTAGAGTTGATATTTTTTTTTACTTTTACATATTTTCTTTCTAGCTATCAACATTCAGCAATGGTTATTTTTGTGTGTGTGTGTGTGTAATAAGTTTTGAGATTTTTTTTATTTTATTTTTTATCGGATTATTTTAATCTCATGACTTAAACTATAGATTTGATTGGTTAATTTGGGTTAGCTCAGCCCTTATTGCTCAGGTTATAAGTTTGTCATGTTAACTCATGTTTAACAATGATCTTTTTCTTTAATTAAATTTTATCATTTTATATTTAGTAAGTTTGTTTTTCATAAAACTCTCAAACGAATATTTATATTTGAAGGGGGTAGAGATATTGTTAATATTTGTAATAAATAAATAAAGTAAGAAATGCTTTATTTCGAATGAAAATGAAATTAGAAGTTTAATATTATAATGATTTATACTTCAATTTATAGCATACTAATATAGCAAATATAGTTATAAAATTAAATATATATTTATTATATTAAAATGAATAATAATAAATTGACTTTTAAATGTCAAACTTTCATGTTTGAGTCCAATCAATTATAAAGATTAAAAATCAACAAATTAATTGTTTTTCTTATTTTGATTTTTTTTTAAGTTACTATGGTTATTTTTAAAAAAAGATTTGGTTCATATTTTATTATTATTTATTATTTTATTATTTAATTAAGATAAAATCAACGTATTTAACTTAATCAGGTCTATAATCTAAATCGTAAATTTTTTTTCATATTTTAAAACGTGTTTATAAAATCTAAATATTATTTTTTATGAAAAAAAAAACCAACCCTAGATATATTGCGTGTACATGGCTAGTGAAGAAATATAAGAAAGGTGAAATCAATTTTAATGCTTAAGATTTCTTTGGATTACAAAAATGCAAAGCATGTATACAAATGTCAAATAAGGGTAAACGGGTGTACTAAGAATATTTGTTAAGAACTAATTAAATTTACTAATTTAACCTCCAGTTTATTTTTTGATGATAGGATTTACTGTAAATTATAGAAGTTTGTGTATTAAATAGGGAAATACTTAAATTTACTAATTTAACCTTCAGTTCTTAAAATCATTGGATTTTTTTGAAGTCCAACAAAATTTTATCCGCAGTGTAAACTAGTATATACTAAATGATATTTTCTAATCAATTAAAAGCATTGATTTATATTAAATTTTTATTTGGAATATTTTTAAAGGCATATCTTATATATATGAATATGATGTATTTAGACAAATATTTCTTTTAAGAAATTTATATTAAGAATTAAATACAAAAAAAAAAAAAAACAATAAGGAGATCGAATATTTTTAGCTATCAAAACTAACCTTTTGAAATTAAAAAGCATATATATATATAACCAACTTGAAATATGTTTGACAATCACAAGAAAATCATTAAAATAACCCTATTACTCAATTAGAACTTATAATTGTGTATGGATTTGTTCTTTTGAGTTCTATATATGCTTGTGTTGTAATTGAAAATAAATAAATAAATAAATATATCAAGATATTATTTTTTAAGAGTCTAAGATTTTATAAGTATTAAATTAACCTAACCTAATTGTGGTAATATTGGTTTTGTATTTTGTTTTTCATCACCATATGGGAATAGAAACTAGATTTGTTTAGTGGGAAAATAAAAAGAAAAATTGCTTTGGTGGGAAGAGGAAAGAGAGTTTTTGTTAAGGTTATTTTTGTTGAATAAAAATTAACCTAAGGATATAGGTTATTTTTTTAATTAAAATTAGATTTTCTTTCATTTGAGGAGATATATTACATTTTTTATTAAACATAGATTTTATTGTCATTTATATTAAAATTCAATGAAAATAATAAATAATAATTGTGTTTAGATTATGCTTAATGAATGGTCAAAGAGCCCCCACTAACTACTGTCATCAAATATCAAGGCACATAATATTATATTAGAAGTTTTTTTTATTTACAACATTATAATATTATATACGAAAATATCAAATCTTAATGGAAACACCCTAATCGCATCCACTGATTTTTTCAACCACTTAATTTGATCGAACTCACTGGAAGTTAATTATACCCATAATTTCAACCACATAATATCCAATGATTATTAATCTATAATTGAAACAAAATAATCTATAGGTAAGAACAATCAAATGCACAAAGCCACAAACTCATAATAACATGTTGTTAGGTCTTATTGGATATGGTTTTGCGTGCTCCACCTTGTACCCATGCACTTTCCTGACTGAATTCAATTTTTTTTTAATTTGATTCCTTGCTATATAATTATGAAGTTATTATATTTATAAAAAAATAATGAAAAGTCGTACTTTAAAACAAAAACAAAAATCACTTCTCACAATAACTCATTCATTAAATCGATGAATATCAATAGTAAATCCCACATATTCAATGATTGAATTTTCTTCCGAGGTAATATCGTAAAAGAATCTTTTAATGAAATAAGTATTATTCATTTAAAAAAAATCACAACTGAGTTTTCACTTTTTGTTTTATCAGTCCAATTCTCCTTTTAAAGATATTACTAGAAAATTAAAAAAAATATCAATAAAATATTTTTTTGGCATATAATGAAAATTTAATTGACAATGAAAAATATTGATGGAATAGAAAATCCAACAAGATATTTTTAGATATTAATATTCAAGATATTTTTTGAAGGTAGTACTATGTTGCTTATGTCATTGATTTTTTTCATTGTAAATGGTGTTTTAGCAACAATATTTCATTAATAATTACATCATTATTTATTTTCTTAATAGACTTTCCCATTGCCTATTCCATTAGTAAGTTGTTGTCCATTCTATAAATTTTACCAAAAATTTCATTAAAGTACGATAGTAAAGGCAATTATGTCAACTTTATTATGGAGATTTTAATTTTTGTTTTGTTTTGTCTTTTATGATTCACAAGCCATAAGGTTTAGAAGGGAGAGAAAAAAGAAATTCATAATTGCACCTAGTTAAGCCCAATACATTATATTTTCTTGTAGGAGTTATATTATTATATTTTGCATCTCAATAAATAGTTGTTTCAAAACCCTTTTGGACAATCTCATCAAAGTCATGTGATATATAACATAGGTTTAAAACAATGTGGTCTATCCTGAATTCTCAATTCAATGTAATAGGTAAACTATAACCTTGTTCATATCTGGTTCATCACTTATATCAGCCTCCAACCACACTTAAAGATGATAAAGAGGATAGATAGAAGTGTCTTCTATAAATTTCACAATCATGTTGTAGTTATATGTCTTCTATAAAACAAAATAAAACAAAATAAAAAGTCAAATACTAAATTCAATTAAATTTTATATTGTTGATGCAAATAAACAATCTTAAACTAATGATAACTATTAAAACACTTACAATGAATAATTATGCTTTTTTTGATAGAAATCTCTCTTTTTTATGAGTTGACTTTTATAAATTCATTAGAGTTACTTCTCGTCCAAGCTATTTTTCTTATAAATTAAATAGTTTGTTTAAAGTATCACAAATAAACATATAATTAAAACTTCAAGAAAAATAATAAAATATATAACACCAAACTCTTATTAGGCGATTTTCATGGTTGATAAACGAAATCGCTCATTCCGTGTGCTTGCTCATCAAAACATGAGTTTTTTTATTTTTATTTTGCTGGATCATGAGTGCTTTATAAGACTTTCTAAAACCATAAATGTTTGATACAGTGCATAATTACTCCATGTGACATGCCTCTGTTTATAGCCTTTCCTCTTCTTTTTATCATTCAAGCTGACCTTTCTAATTTCTTATTTGTAGGCATCATACAAAAAATCATACAATCTGAAATAGAAATTAGATAATGAAATAAAAGAATACAAGCTTAGAATAATATAACATTAGTTTATTTAAAGTTACCTAGTTGCATTATGGTTTTCATATACTTTCCTAACAAGTGTCTCGTTATTGTTTTCCCACCAAGATTTTTTCTTAATTGATTTCATACATTAATTAGTTTTTAAAATTTTTAAAACTAGTAACTTGAGTTAGAGATTATTTATTTAATATTAAAGATTCCTCACCAGACATCTATAATATATATCCATTCAAGAGGGTTATAAATATGACTTCATTGAAATAATGATTCTTCGAATTACCACTTCATCAAGAGGTGATAATGAGTAACTTTAATATCGATAAACATTAAAATCAATTTAAACAAGCTATTTTCATATAATTGTAAAACTTAAAATAACTCAATACAAATAAATAACATTATGAGACAAAATAATTACCATAAATAGATCATCTTTCAATCATAAATAAATCGCCTTTTAATTATGCTATAATTTTACCTAAAATGGGCTCTATCAAATAAGAGATGCTTGTTTTGTTATCCTCAGTTATTGAACATTAGTCTATAACTTTTACATTAGATGCCTCTTCATAATCATAACCTTGATTCATGTAACCATCACCGCTAACACTACTTGATGAAACAAAGAGCTTTGATTGGACTTGGACTTGTTGTCTAAAAGAAAACAATGAACACAATTCAAAATAATCATCATTATCATTATGTCATCATAACTTTCCTACATTTTCACCATCAACATAATAATTACCACCTCATTACCACCACTACTAATCATTGTCATTACCCCACCACCACCATTAGTCATCACATCGTAACCACTTTCAATAACAATCACTATCACTACAATAACAATCACTATCACTACAACCAATAGTATTACTACCATAACTATCATTATAAATTTTATCATCATAGCTACTACCATCATCACTACTCTCTCTATCATAAACATCATAAATCTTCATACCATATTATCATCAAATAAATAATACTACCAATTAATACCCTAATTGTTATTAATTATGCATCATTTCATCGGTTCAAACTTTTTCAACCTAAATTAATACCTTTAATTAATATAAATCCAATACAGAATCAATTTTCCCCAAATTTCCAACTTAATTGACATAAAATAATTGGTTCCCGTTAAATTACTTGTGATTTTTTCAATTCTAACACACCAAAATTATAAAATCATACTCAATTTCATTAAGTGATAAATTAAATATATTTACTCCAAATCCCTAACAAACCCAAAAATACAAATCATACATTAATACAATAAAATTATCATTATAAAACAACCAAAACACTTACATATACAAACAATTATAAAAACTACAAACAAAGTTTAATAAATTAACTTTAAACATAAATGAGTGAGTTTGCTTACTTGATGGAGGGAAGCTTAACAATAAATGAAACCAGAGGTGGGAAGCTGACATTACTGAATAAAGGTTGGTCAACATCAATGAGTTAGGTAGTTGGAATTGTAAGGGGGTGATGGAATTAATGAAATGAGAGTGAGAGAGAGAGAAAGATAGAGTTGTTGTGATTTTAATGAAATAGAGAAATAAAAGGGGGGATTATTTTTAATTTTTTTTAAAATCACTAATAAAATTTCAATTGGCAATTTAACACGTTAGAAGTACTAACAAAATTGGCAACATGATTTTTATCTTATTTTTTTATTTCATCATCAAAAAATTACTATGAAAACAAAAATTGTTGTAATTTTCATCAATAAACAACAATAAAATAATTTTTGTCAGTGTTCCAGTTACTTTTTTTTTCCTTCTAATTTTCTAATAGTTTCACTCATAAAAATAATCATAAAGAAATATTTGATGCAGCATGCTATCTCTTAAGCATATAAACTAAGCAGTTAATTTTGTAAGAAAACAAATTACTATTCCAAAATTTCAATTTAACTGGGCATCTTATAAGAATTTAGCACAGATACTATTCCCAGCTCTTCTTTGAGCACCCACTTTATTTTCTTTAAAGCTCAAAAGATGCCAACGCAAGGTAGCAATTCCTTGTCGTGCGTGAAAACAAATAAAGGGGGAGAAATACTGTTACAACACTGCTTTGATGGGGAGCACTTTCTTCGTTATTTTCGCACACTTAATTTTAATTGTATTACTTTTTTATTGTTATTTTTTTTTAATTTATAAGGATTTTTAATAGAGAAATACACAATTTAATAAAAATGAGCAGCATAATTTTAAATTTAACTCTTGGATAGGGTTAAGATTTGACCTCATCATTTATTCATTCTATTAATTCTTTTTTCTATGTAGATTGAGACTCTTAATAATTTAAATAGGATTTTATTAATTAAGAATTTTTTTTTTATATTTAAAATGGCAATTTTTTCTTAGGTTACCCTGGATGTCGCGCCATCTGGAAAGCAAGAAAAAAAAGCGGGCAAGTTGAGAAATAAATTAAAAAATAAAATGAAAGGTTTGTCTCTAGAAACCGACAGTTTATCAAAGCTTTCAAAGACTGTTAACCACGGCTGTCAGAGAGATAGACATAGCCGGTCAAACACTTAAAATCCACGAACTCGGAGACGTGTGTGACTCTTTAACGGGTCGTGCATTCACCGGGTCATGGATTTGGGACTCAGCCTTGCTACTCTCTCGGTGGCTCGCGACTTCTCAGTTTGATTTGCGAGACAAGTCCGTCATCGAGCTCGGCGCGGGAGCCGGACTGCCAGGCTTGACAGCGGCACTACTTGGCGCCAGTCGAGTCGTGCTAACGGACATCGCGCCGCTGCTCCCTGGCTTAGTAAAGAACGTTGAAGCGAACGAGTTGGAACACCGAGTCGAGGTGAGGGAACTCGTTTGGGGATCGGAGGAGTCGCTGAGTCGAATAGGAGAGTTGAGGCGATTCGACGTCGTGCTGCTGAGTGATGTGTTTTTTGACCTGGAGGAGGTGGCGGCGCTTGGGCGGACGTTGAAGAAGGTGTCTGGGAACAAGACCAGGGTTTTGGCGGCGAGCGAGGTGAGGTGTTGGACAGGTGAGTGCTTGAATGAGTTGGTGAGTCAGGGTTTCAAAATTGTAGAGGTGCCGATTGAAGAGGATGGGGGTGACGGTGGAAGGGATATCTTTGCAGTGTACAACATAATCCCGCCGGATGAAGAGGATTGCCAAAAGAACATGTCGGGCTCGTAAAAAGGTTATGGTTATTATGTGTTTTTGAATCAAAACCGGTAAGTTAAAAATGCTCATGCTTATGTTTTGCAATCCAAATAAATCTAAAATATAAAGCAAATTTCACCTTCCATATGTGTGTGTGTGTGTATGATCGCAACATCATGTTTTTGCATTGTAAGCGTTCCAAGGTTATACTTACTTGAAGATGGCTTTTATTGACTTTTATGGCTTCTTGTTAGCCTCTCTAATTATCTTTTCTAATACATTTTGAATGTCTTATTTGTTGTATGCTAGTATTTAAGAAACAAATATTTACGTTTTACAGCTTATTTTATTTTTGACTGTCACAAAGCTCACATCAAATATCCATCAAAACATCCTCTCGGATGTATGAACTATGGTTGGTTGCCAATGTATTTAGGGTAGTTTGCCATTTAACACACTCCAGTGAAAATATTGGGAAAATAATTAAAAAAGTATTTGAAAAGTAATATTGTTTCAATACAATCACGATTATAAATATTGATTTTGTAATAGTGATTGTTTATTCAAGAAATCAAAAATAAAATTAATTAACATGTATGTACATAAGTCAATATAAAAATCTATAAAGATTTGATGTTCAAAATATGATATTCAAAATCTAACGGTTAAGAAATGGAAAAGGGAAATAAACTGACATGATATTAGAGAAATTAAAGAAGAAAAAAGAGGGAAAAAAAGAACGATCATAGGAAATATACCGAGGCTTTGTTGTTTACAAATCCAATTTTGTTAGAAATTTTTTGATAAAACAATTCTAATCGTATATAAAAAACTACTAAATAAAATCTTAATTAGTTAATAGTTTTGTTTTGGGTTGACTAAACCCTAAAATATCTTAATCTTAAATGAGGTAAGTTTAGAAATATTTTATCTAAAGTAATTTTTCAAAAATCTCTCATAGTTGAAATTGTTTAGGAAGTGATTTACTGAATAATATTTTCATAAGATAAGCATTAATTATTATTAATCTATACAAAATTATGACAATTCACAAATATAAGGGCATCTCTAATGGAAAAAGCAAATGAAAAGCCAATAATAATAAGTAAAAAAAAAAAACTAATTACCTTGATTTTGCAGCTCCAAAAAAATAATGAAATGAAGAGCCCAAATGGTACATATAAAATTACCATATAAACACATGATAGTTTCTTTATATATATAGAAAACTAATCAATTAAATTCATAAAAACCTTGTTTTAATACTTACAAATTAATACATCAGTTTATATGAAAATCTAGTACAAAAAGTTTGTATATCATTTTTAAAAGCTAAGCGAAGAGAAACTTTCCTCTCTTTTTTTAGCAATGGAAGTAATTTACTTTCCAATTAACCATCCTAAAAGATCTTTCAATTGAAAGAAGGGGATAAATTAAAATAAGGGTGATGCTATTTCCACTTCATAGTTTATTAATCCCACTCTTTAATAGATAAATCAAAATACTTCTTAATCACCAAATTTACTTTCTTTGCAAAAGTTTTTGGTCATGCTATAATTCTTTTTTATTAAATATTTTTTTTGCTCTTCCAAACATTATCAACCAATAATATATTATTTCAATTTTATATACTACTTTTCTATCTGAATTGATTTTGAAGTCTAATGATTCATGAATATTTTTTAAATAAAATGTGATATGTATCAAACTTAAATTTTTAATAGTTATACTAAAGATGAGAAAGGGTAGTTTAGTAGTATATTAATAAATATGGATTGAGATAAACTATTTATCTGGCTAGAATTTAGTTTTAAACTTTGTTCCTGCGGTGGTAACTTTCTTTTACAACGTCACTTGGGGTACAAAGCATGGAGACGATAATTTGTCAGAACACAAGAGTTTCCACAGCTTCCCTCTTGATGAACCTTGAAACCAGGTCCATTAGTGAAGTATTTAGCAATTTGTTTGCGACTGGATTCGCTATTTTTCTGGTTTTATCATTGCAGAAAACACCATTGTTTTCCCATTCATCAGGTGAAAACTAGCATGCCCACCAATAAAATCAAATTACAAGCAGAAACCATCGCCACTATTCATTAGATATTACTCAGTCTCCAAGGAGTACACATCCGTGACCTTGCAGAAACCCTATGGGACCAGGAATTTAAAGCAAAGCCCATTTGATGTAAAAACCAATCCCACACTTGAAACATACCAAGCTAAGTGCAAGAAATCACTGGCTGGCTGCACAGTATGAATTCCTAGGACATCATCGTCTAACCATCTAGCTGCTGATTATAAGAGTATAATTACATGTCAGAAAGAGCTGAAAGGGTCAAGCGACTTTCCCCATCGCTGTGAAAAAATCTTCAGTGGTAACTGCTTTCGTATAATTAATAGGGGTCTCCCCTGTAGGTCAAGTATTATATATACCCCTCATCGAGACGTCCACACCCTTCCAGCAAAGCATGCCATGTTCGGAACAACTTTACCTTCTCAAAACACTCTACTTTAAGCAGGCAATTGGGTTTATCCTTTTCTTTCTCAGCCTCGGATGTGCAGCCCACATCTGCTCACACACCCCATAGCAGAGCTATGGCCCACTATCTTTTATTCTTATCATCGAAGGTATTCTTTGGCTAATGACGTATACCAAAACTGACCTCAAGAGGACGACAAACTCTTCTGCGCTCTTGGCAGAGATATATTAGGGCACACGTGACGGCACGAACCAAGTTGCTGAATTCAAAGATCATAACCCATCATAGCCACACACACAAAAAAACGTCACTCTCAACCGTCGTAATGGATTTTCTGGTTTTGGGTGCCCTGACCCTGCTGAGATTGCTGCTGTGGAGCCTGTAAGTTCACCGGCTGAGTGTTGTAGTGAGCAAAGGGCTGAGAGTAAAGAGAATTCATCAAGCCCTGCATATAAATTGACCAAACTATGTTTTATATACTGGGAAGAACCGCTAACCGACTTACAAACAAAAACTGCAAAATTATGCAACAAAAAAAGGAGAGGCAAAATTAACACGGTGCTGCAAGCATTTGATAAACATGCAAACATATACATGATGCCAAATTTTACTACATGCAGTTTTGGTAGTTTTGCCTCTTGCACTTCTTTATCTCTAGAGCTTCGGGTATCAGAAAAAACCTGGGATTGAAGTTGATTCGGATTGGTTATGCCAAAGTGGCTCTGCGACGCATCATCTTGTGAGGGATCATTAAAGCCAACCTGAGTGAATAGCCCTTGTGATCCATGAGCCATGTAATCCTGCAAACAGAAGTTCATCAGGGCTCAGATAAACAGCAGTCTATCGGTGATTAAGAAAAAATACATGGTGTTTTCAAAAGGCAAACCTGAGACATGAAATCATTTCCAGAACCAAAACGAGAAAATCCAGCTTGAGAGTTCTGATTCAAGAAGTTGCCTGGAAACCCGCCTTGGGCTCCTTGTGTAACATAATCCACAGCATATCCACTTTGAGATGCCTGCAGAGCATTTTGCATTACAAAAAAATCTTAAGACAGAACTGCATTCTCTACTACCACTGCAAAAGGAAAGACCATATTTGGTTGAAGCAAGACTTCAAACACAGAAGTTAAATAACAAATTACTCTTCTCATTTTGCCTCATTTGCTGCCAAGCAATGCCTACCACTATATACTCAAGAAATTTTGCCAACCCCTGATTATCATGTATAAATTGAAAGCAAACCTAGACCAGAGTATGAAAAGCATTTGGAAATACAAAAAACTGAATATTCCACCAAAGAAAAAATCTATCCTCACACTCTTCGTCCATTTGCACCATATATGGAAAAAAGAAAAAAAAAATACTATTGGACATATAACATGATCTCTACTCTTGCAGGACTTATATACCTGAGTGGAGAAATCAGCAACATTGTAAGGAACATGCGATCCCTGGCTTTTGAAGTCATCACCCAAGAACTCCTGATTGATTGCCATCAGAAAAGAAATTAGAGGGGGGGGGAAGGAGAGGCAAACTAAGTCAATAAAACATAATTTTTAAGGATGACGTGCCGGGAAAATACCTGGGACATACCCCCCATGGAAAATCCATCACGAAATGTTTGGCTCGATCCTTGAACTGGAATCTATTTATGCAACAAACACATTCAGGACACAAGAATACTATGATAGCAATAAAATCGTATAGATGAATCAAATTGTTAAGAAAAAATTGCTTACATTATTAATGTATCCAGGCTGAGATAATGCACTACCCACAGATGGCTGGCTATTTGGATTATCCAGGGAAGAAAAATTGAAAGATCCAATGTTCCCAATGCCTTGCTGAGTGCCTTGCTGGTGAGGGAGATGACTTCCAATAGGTGCACCAGCATTGCCGCGCCCAGCACCAAAACCTCGACTTCCTGGCTGAGGGACTTGAGGAACAGCTCCAATTGGCCCATGCACAGCTCCACGAGTTGGAATAGCATATGGTTGAGAAGGTGGATCACCATGAAATGGTGGAATGGGGACCCGAGGCATTGGAAACCCAGCAGGATGAGCACCAGGCTTGTGGGTACCATTGGGTGGGGCAGGTGGCATATAAGATCCTATATTTGAGACAACACAATCTGACAAGTCAACATAAGGACAGCAGAGTAGCTAAGCAGAGGAACTTGATTGAATAATGAGTGTGCTTCAGTCCTGTTCTACTTTTGAGTATGCATATCCTTAGGGACTCGTTGAACTTAAATGCCATCGCTGTGTAAAAATTCTAGGATTTCTAACTAGACAGGTGAAATGTAGCATACCCCTGGCACGGGAGTTTCTTCTATCAGCATTTGGACTAGCTGAGGCAACAGACCCAAAATTATCATTAGGGACAATTCCAGGTCCACCACCAAAGAAAAGCCTCCTATCGTTATAAATCTGTATGAAAACATAGCCAACCACAATCAGTTCATATTTATTCCTGACAAGTACTTCATGATACAATGGAAAGACTCAAAAAACAACACAAAAATGGAAACTTGGACAAATTTATCCATAGTCAATGATGCTGCCCTTTCCTAGAAAGTTGAACCCCATACCTTTTTGGGCTTTTGAAATTGAACCATGCTCTGCTTTAAGTTATTCAAAGGTCCTTCAACCAAGCACTCATGTTCCTGGTGAAACAATTGTAGCAACCAGAAAGAGTAAAAATGTTTCAGTAATAAACCAAATTGTTATTAGCAAGCAACAAAGGATATGTGAAACTGAAATTCTTCTTTCAATCTCCGCACCATACCATCGCTAACATTAGCAAAAAGTTGTGCAAATGAGAGTTTCAAAAAAGCATAACACAACAGGTAGAGAAGACATACCTTGTAGTGAGTTAATAAGCTATTCCACAAAGGCTGCTTACTTAGAACTTTAGGGTTTCCCAAGATGACAATACCATATCGAGCACGGGTTAGAGCTACATTCAATCTCCGAGGATCATTAAGAAATCCAATGCCCTAGAGAAAGGGAAGCGGTCAAGCACGTGATCATAAGAAAACCTTTTTATCTACCACAAGAGACACCTTTGATGGTGAACAAAATAAGAATGGGCTGGAAATTAAGTCTAAAAACTACACCAGTATCTGTCCACATTTGATACAGTTGAAATGGGGGAAAGAAAAAATATCTAGTACAATAACATGACACTTCCCTACACAAAAGGGATATTTCACATATGTTATCAAGCAAGTTCTGACGACCACTCAAAGATATATGGCACCAAACCCATCAAACAAGTGCTTCCACGTGAGCATCTTGTTAGAACTAGGACCCTACCTTCTAGCATACATGTGACGGGGAAGAGGAAGAAGGCAACTTCGTGATGAGCACCACATAATGAAAAGGTTAAATGCTGAATGATAGGATCACACCCAAATTCTCCCTTCTACGACCACAATTTGAAATAGTCCTACAACTGGACAAACCCAAATTCTCTTCTAATACCACAATTTGATAGTGTCATGTGACCAGACAATGCCTTTTTTATTCATGTGATTACCAACAATGGATTTGACAATGGTCTCCATTACATGTCCACATGCATAAATGAGGATTGAAGCCATGATAAGATGATACAGCATGCACAAAAGAGTGCAATAAATAAATGAGCACACAACCCAAAAGGCTTGAAAAAATAGAAAACAACAAGATTCAAAGCTCGGGCTCTGAGTTGAACAGCTACATTCAGCTTACCCCTTAAAATTAACCACATAAGTTTTGTGATCTATAGAATTTGGGAGGGTATAGAGAACCAACCTGATGTTCGTTGCTCCTAACACAAGACAAAATAATGTAGTCCTTTTCCCTTCCTTGAAATGAATCAACACTTGCAACCTGCAAAAAAATGCTAAACCATGTAGCAATTGCAAGTAAATATTGAACAGCATCTAGACCCATAAAATAGAAGCTATGAATTACCTCAATTTCCTTGTATAGTTGCTGTCTGAGGGCACCGTTTCTTGACATATAATTCACAATATATGCTCTCTGTCCTTCGTAAGGTGTTATAACTCCAATCTGTAAAATGTTGTACAAAATCAAAATATTGTATTGCAAAAAAAAAATGCACCTATGAAAACAAGAAGAGAAGATACACATGCCTGGCTAGGGACTACACCGCTCCTCAAAAATGTAGTTACAATTTTTTCAACATTTGCAGCCTCGGTACGATTTAGATAGGATGTCCCACTGGCACTTATCTCTTCTTGTCCCATCTAAAGAACAGCTATTGTGTTACAAAACATAGCCTTGAAAAAATAAAACAGGATATAGACAAAAGGAGACCAGGGATTTGAAGTGCATTAAAAGCACTTGCTGGAAAATTCTTTTAAGTTAACAATATTAGCATATTAAAATAAATATATTGTCATAATTTCTTTCTGATACTATTCAGGTGGGAATATCACACAATTCCTATAGACTGTATCAGCCCAAAAAAATGCACTAGCTAAGTAATTATCCTTTTTGTTTAAAGTAATTGTAATATAATATAACCAATATGCAAATATCATACCTGGACATAAAAGAACATTGGACGATTTGGCACAGGCCAAGGGAAATCAATGCCTGATGACTGTCTCTCATTGACAGTCACACCATTTTGCAGAGTGCCTTCATAAAAGCTGTTGGATGGAAATTCAGAAAGAGATGGGTGCATGCGATATTGAACCTGAAGTATGAAAGAAGAAAACATAAGTACCAGCTTAGCAGCATCCTATGAAAGAAATTACATCAGCCTTGATACAAAGAAAGATGAAATTTAGTGCAAAGTAACTAAATTATAATTGATAACAAGCAGTTCGTAACAACCATTTCAATCCAAGCAGGATAAATGTGCTAACCATAAATACATGAGCAGACCACACACAGAGAGATAGCTGAAATAACATTACCTGCAATCTAATTGGTTTCACACCAAGTAAAACAAGGCGCTCAAAGAGAGACTGGGCTAACCCAGCACGAGCAGCTTTCTTGCACATAATGACAGGACCAAGCTGGCAATGGTCACCAACAAAAACGACCTAGCAGATAACTACTCATCAGAAACTGAAGCACATGATAGTAAAATGGGCATGTCAAAATATTCTTGAATACCTGCTTCGCCCCAAGTACCAAAGGAATGAGACACTCTGGTTCAGTCGCCTGAGTTGACTCATCAATAAGTACCTAAAATAAGGTAAAGAGTGTAAGCTTCCAATAGTTCAGCAACAAAAGATGAGGGCAAAAACAAACAATAAGAAGACAAAACAGAAGAAAAATAAGATGCATTTCTACCTGGCGAAACCTAAAATTTGCCAACCGAGGATCTCCAGCACCAACACAAGTGCAACAGATGACATCAGCACTTTGAGAAATTTCCCTTTCTGTTGCTCGTTTCAGAGCTTTGTATTTTTTCTCATCACTACTGGACAGTTCTCCTGTTGATATAGGAACAAACAAGAGGGGAAAGAAAGAAAGAATGAGAACAGTATTAGGATAAACTCAGAAGTCCACTGTAAAACTGTATATCAAGACTGGTACATCCAACCAGAACAAAACAAAATCTACAGCACCAGGTACAAAAGAAATTATGTTGTCAAGGAAGAGTTATTTGTACAATTTCTAGTACCTCCAGCCTCAAATCCAGAAGCCAAATATAGTTTCTCCTGCGACTAGCAAGAATACAATAAACTTCTAATGATTGAGTGACAAATCAACAAGGTCCCAAATCATATAATCCCACATGCTTTGAATGCATATGAAAGTGTAGGGTGTGCAACTCCATGCAGAAGTTGAGGTAATCAAATTCACAAATGAGCATCTCATTTGCAACTTGTAATTAACAACGAAGAATTCCATTTTAAATAATTAAGAGGAAGGTCACACCTTGTTCATCTTTCAACTGTTGCAACTTGTGAAGTTCACTTTTCTCTGAAGTGTCTAGATGTCTAACCTGTACCAGTCACTAGTAATTAGAATCTATAACAGGAAAGCTAAAATTGAGAAGTGCACACATGAAAAGAAAAGGAAAATGAAAGGCAGGACTCTACTAATTGACAAACCTGATAGTGAAGGGTGAGATGCTCAACAGGAGAACTAACAGCTTCCCTCGATTTTGCACATAGCCTAACAACCTTAGTTGAGGAAATACAATCCATGAAAAACAAAATTAAGTCAAAATACATTTACCTGTTAGTTTAAATGACCAGCATTACAAAAGATTTAATTTGAGCACCCAGATAGTATAGCATACTATCAGCAAATAAGTGTTTTATGTTACTCCATAGAAATATGAAAAAATCAGCGAATAATTCCTAGGACTAGTTTTCTTCTTCAAAATATTAATTTGATCCTTCATAAACAAAAGATCATCAGGGAACAAAAAAAGATAAGAAAAAAAAATCAAAATACCAGCAAATATTTTTAGGGACCAGTTTTCCTTTTCAAAAATTTAATTTGAGCCGTCAACAACCATCAGGGAACAAAAGAAAATTCAAGGACAATGCTAGCCATTGACTTATCCACGCTAACAGAGATGAAGAAACAGGCCCAATGGTATAAAAACCTCACTGCCTTTCTAAGATCATAAAATGTAGCCCCAAAAAGAAATATTTCCAAATGTGCAAGTCAGAGAACCACGTATCAGACAGCAAGTTGTTGAGATGAAAATGGGATTAAGAGGTTTGAAGAAGGACGAGGACAAGGCCCCTGGTCTCAATGCATCACTATAACTTTTTCTAGTCCTCCAGGGATAAGACTAAAGATGATCTCATCAGTGAAGGAAACATGGATTCTGCATTCTTGATGTTGATTCCTAAAAAATAGCTCTATCGAAGTTAGGGACTTCACACCTTTCAACCTAAGCACCAGATTGCGGATATTTTCACCTAGCAACCAGGTTTAGTCCAACAGGACATATGCAAAGTATTAAAATACTATTTCGTAATGTGCAACTATTTGGAGGGGCAGATGTTCTTGAATAGAGTGCAGATTTGCTGACTCAATTATTAAATTTTGGGAGGGCACAGAAAGCAAAATCTTTTTGAAGGTGCTATGTTGCTCTTTGTTGGATTTTACCATTAAAGGTCAATTCTTCTCACAGCAGCCATGGTGAGGATAATTTTTCTTAGCATCTCTCACTTGTTGCTGTGTTGCTCTCCGTTGGATTTTACCATTAAAGGTCACTTCTTCTCAAAGCAGCCAAGGTGGGGTAGGATAATTTTCCTTACCATTTCTCGCTTGTTGCTACTGGTATCTAGAAGAGTGTCTTTGACTAGTAGTTGCCAAGATTGGAAAGCCTTTCTAGTTTGATCTCAATATCTGTACTTTCAGAGGGCGGTTTATTCTCTTTCTTGAGAATCTTCTTTTGTCCATATTAACAAAACATTTTTATTACAAATACAACTCCAAAATTTCAAACTTAAGCTCAACAAATGTGAGCGTAAATGACACGAATAAATTTATACATGACAACAGAATGGCAGGAAAAAAATGATACAAAATTAGTAATTAGGCAGGGCTTTGTGATCTCACCTTTAAGCCGGTGGCACTTATCTTCTCAGCTAGCTGATCTACAGCTACATTACTTGGGGCACACACCAAAACCTAAAGGAGTCGAAGTAGCTTAAGACATGCATGCAGTCAAGTATCCGAATGAGCTGATAGTGAGCATTTTAATGAACTTGCCTGTCCTTGTCCCTGTTTAGCCATATGATATACAATGGCAGCAGAAGTGACAGTTTTTCCTGTTCCAGGTGGACCTTGAATCAAACTTATAGGCTTCTGGAGAACATTCTTCACAGCAAGAACCTATTAAGTGGAGAAAGATTAGGATGACTTACAGCAACACACAGTTAAATAAGGAATTCCATTAAAATGGTTAAAAAAAATCAAAAGTTAGTAGGAGTGAAGACAACAATTTGCATTCCGATATGGAAGCACAAATATTCCGAAAAATCTCAGCTATGTTAAGATCAAAACATTGCAACAAGGAATTCATCATAAGCCGCATAACTATCCCACATGAAAGCATCAGGGAAGTTATTGATTAGTGCACAACAAATCAATCCATGAAAGAACATGGACAAGCATCAGACCACTGAATATGATGCAGTTCATGGCAATGACCCTTTTTTGTTCTGGTTACAAATAAAGACATCTTCAGTGCAAGAATAATTGGTGGATCCACATAATTATCCCACATGAAAGCATCAGGGAAGTTATTGATTAGTTCACAACAAATCAATCCATGAAAGAACATGGACAGGCATCAGACCATCGAATATGATGCAGTTCATGGCAATGACCCTTTTTTGTTCTGGTCACAAATAAAGACATCTTCAGTGCAAGAATAATTGGTGGATAAAAAGTTAAGGAAAGATCCCCCCCACACATCAAGATAACAGAAATAAGAAGCAACAAAATATCAAAACCATGTCAAAATGGCACTCAAGTGCATAAATCAATATATATCCAACAATCCATGAGATGTCCCCCAAAAGTGTTAGCTTATGTTCTCTGCATTCAAGAAACTACTGACTTGTCATTACAACATCATGAAACCAGAGATTTTCAAGTGGAGGCATCATCTCAAGAATCATTAGTCTGAACAGAAAGATCCTAGTTTGAGACAAGATGCATTAACATTCAACTAGTTTAAACTTGGAAATTCGATGGGTAGTCAAGACAGCATACTTGTGATGCATTCAGCTCTGGGAGACCAGGTGCACCAAAACGGCGAGGCAATGCACTGCGAACTGTTTGATTCTCAACCTCATGGCCCAACAAGTGATGGTATATATACCTGAAGAAGGAAACTGGCATTATAAAGAAGTTCAAAAATGGCAATCCATGTTCAATACAAAAGAACTCTACACTGACAGTACCAAGACAACGGAAAAACAGGGATATATACCAGCTCAGTATTAATATACAAATACACAGTGGTAGCACATTACAAGTAAATGATAACTACCCACTAATAGTAACATTAGTTTGTATAAGATGATAAGATGTTACTAGCATGCCTAATCTTAGCCTTACTTCAAATAGAGAGAAATAAAAACAAAATGAGACAAACCAAAACATGATTCACATCCAGTTCTCATTGTCTTGTGTCACAGTAAATAAAAAAAGCGCAAACAAAATTGAATCAGCCAACCTACCCACTGACACTGGTTTCATCCACTGCAAAAGTTTTCATTGCTCCCTGCATCCGGTCAAAGCTTGTACTCTTCCAAACAAAATCAACACTAAAACCATGGTTCATATCAACAGGAACTCCCTGCATACAAAAAACAACACTAAGCATTAGTGTCAACATAACTTAAAGAAAATCAGAAGTGAGAAATCAAGCACATTAGTATCAGAACTACCTGACTAGCACGAAGCTCAAGTGCAACCTCCTCTTGTGCAGTTAGCTTGATCTGAAATAATAGAGAAGTAGCTTAATACAAACATTAGAAGCATTTAGTCATGTGTTGTCTTCCTTTGATAATGTAAATCACCTATTAATACCGGAATAAATTGAAAATAATTAAAACTTCAAGCTTGATATCAGAAGAGAGCTGAATACCACGTGCCCAACTGATTGCCATGCTGGATGAGCTGCATCTCCAGAATAGCGCAGTCGCAACTCATCACCAGGTACGAGGCGCAACTCATTGTCCTCCTATAAAATCAGCAGTTCAACTTCCTTGAAATGAGAATACAGATAGAAGCACGCAAACAACAGAAATCAAGCAGCACAAGGCAGAAAAAGAAAAGACAGTAATAAACTAAACTAAGACCCATGTTTCTAAACAAGCAGGAAACTAATACACTACACTAAGCCCAACGTTTCTAAACAACTAGGAGAAATAGAAGGGAGAAGATGTCGTAATTGGCAATAAAATTTAAAAAATGAGAGAGCAAAAGCGAAAGAGTAAGCACCTTGGGAAATACAAAATATGCAACACGCTTCTTGTTAAGGCCAATATCCCATCGAATAGTGACATTATCCTTGCTTTGAGACTCTTTCATCATCTACAGGAAAATAGCATTATAAGAAGCTGCTTAATCTTTTGAAGTGTTGGAGACGGATTTTAAGGTGAGAACAATAAAACCTAAAAGGGATTAGGAAAAGAGGAGGTGCATACTTTATCATAGTCAGCTTCAAGCTTAATAAGTGGAGCAAATACATTTTGATACTGCAAAAAAAGAAATTGTCAACTCATCTGCAGAGAGCCATAATTAAATTGTTGTATTTCATGTTACATATCGAACCTAATTTAACAACTATCATTAAATCAGGCACCTGATATGCATCTTCATACTTCAATGCTACAGGCTGAGGTTCATCATCAACACCAGGCTTCTCAAGATCTTCAAGGGTGGCATCAGGATTTGTTTTCCAAAGTTCTTCTACTTTATTTATTTGTTGAGCACTAATTTGGCGTGCCCTCAACTGCTCCTGTTCAGATGGGATCTGCAAAATACAACATATAACGATGTTCTAGAAATAATAGAACCCTTTACTGATGAATAGGAAACTACCAACCTTCACAAGCCACTGTAGAAAACACCTATCATCAATTAAGGGGCACCACTGGCTCAGGTCCCAGTTCATGTCCTTCAGTGCATTAACATTCAAGCAAGGTTCCCTACAGAGGAGGACAACAACACTTTCTGTCTTGGCTGATATAAATCCAAGAAGAAACACATTTCGACAACCACAGTTGTAGCACTCAAGTATTGTTTCTCCCAGAGGGCTGTCTTTATGGAGACAGACCTCTTTATGCTTTGCTCGAACCTAAAAGAAGTTCCAATAAAATAAAACTCAATTGAAAAGCAATGTTAAAAATTGCCTCCATACTAAATTCAACTAAGAAGCTGACAGGAAATAGAGAATGGCAAATTTAACTGTTCGGATTCAATTTTGCAGACAGTGAAAATACATAGCATGGGGGCATGGGGTGACAAATACATTCTGAAGTACAGCACTGAAATGCTTTAGGACATTTGCAAAATTAGAATCCCCAAGTGTAATGGTCATCATGATCTAGAAACCAAAACCAAAACCAATGCCACATTACTAGCTTCCTTGAGACTTCTTCTAAAATATATTCAGTTAAGTTTAAATCTCCAATCATGATTCAGGGTAATTAACATTCAGCTGCAGTTGTCAAATAAAATAACATTTTTGTGTCATACCATTGACCTTTCGCATATTTTTAAGTCTAAATACTAAGTGAGATTACCTAATTACTTGACCCCTTGTAAGGAAAAACCAAGGCAACCTGAAACTCTTCAATCCTAGCATCTTGCATTTCCATTCTTCACATATTTCCATATAATGGATTTTCTTTAACAGCTCAACCTTTATTAAAAACTAATCACTTCAATTTCAATTAAATTCAAAAAAGAGCAAAACCCAATGCGATTCAGCACTTCCCTACATGGCCAAAATCCCCCCTCCCCCATAAAAAAAAAGTCCAAATAAATTGCCCTAATTCAAAACAAAATACCGCACAAAACTAAATGGAGCCAAATTTAAAGTTTAACTCACTCTGAGAATTCATATTTTCATTCTTAGCATCCTTTATATTCAAGAATAACATTTCTACAAGCTACAGCCTAATCAGAAGTCACTCCAATTTCAATCCCAAGAATAAAAAATAGAACCACACGAAAATCAAACAAAAGAAACGCACAAACCACACTCACCAGATGATTAACAATATGCGAACCAGAGGTATTCCCTCTCGAATTACAAAACCACTTTCTACAGGACGGCACATTACACCTCACTACACACGCAGGATTCGAAACCCCACAGTACCTACACGCGTGCTCCGTAAAATCCCCTTTCCCAAAATCATACCCATCATCATCTCCCGTCTCTTCAAAATTCAACCCTCCCATACTCGCCACTAACCCCTCCACCACCCCCTGGGTCCCACTATTCGCTCCTCCACGCGCAGCAGATTTTGACGCAGCAGGAGACGCGGCAGGAGAATCAGAGTGGTGATCGGAATTGGAAGCGGCGGCACGGTGGTCGGATGAGGTAGGGTCTACGGAGGAGGATGTGGCGGCAAGCGAGTCGGAAGGAGTGGGCCAGTTCACCGGAGAGCGGAATTCGGGGTAGTCAAAATCGGATTCGCCTTGTGTGTTGAATTCAAGGAAGGTGTAGGCGTCTGTTGCTGTGTCTGGCTGCGACGCAGTTTCGTATAAGCTGTTGTCTTGGGCATCCATTGTGATTACCAGGGATTTTGATCCGATTAGGTTTTTTTTTGTTAGGGTTTGGAGAGCGAAATGCGAAATGGGGATGAATGGGAGAGGAGAGTTTTTATTCGGGTGTTTCAGGGAGGAGGAGAAAGTGAAAAGAGGCGCTACACGCGCTGGTTTAATTGGGATGAGAAGTGTGGGATCTTAGGGTAAAAGGGCACTTGAGAAGGGAGATTCGGGGAATGGATGGGCATGTGAGATGAGTGACATGGACTTTGGAGTTTGGATACGGCAATACGTTTGCCGTACTGAGCCGGAGAGCGTGGGACATTTACAGCGAAGGGGCTCATTACAGTGATGTTGTGCAAAGTTGGGCAGTTTTTTGTTTTTCTTCGAAAATTTTGATTTTTTTTATTTAAATTAATTTTTTATATTTTTAAATTATTTTAATATATTAAAATCAAAAAACAAAATTTTAACGGTAGTTTTTCTTTTCAAAATATTTTTTGTTTAACAATAAACCAAATTAATTTTTAAATTTTTTTTCTTAAATTTATTTAAAAAAAAATAGGGACAAAAACTGACAAATAATGAAATTAAAAAAAGATGAAATTAAAAAAAAAATTATAAAGTATTTTAAATAAAATAAATAATAAATAAAAGATCAAATTTGACAAATAAAAAATTAAAAAATAATAAAATTCAAAAACATTAATTTCATAAATTATTTTAGATAAAATAAATAGATATTAAAAAAATAGAAACCAAATCATTGAAATAAAAAAATTCAAATAAAAAGAAAAATAAATAACAATCAAAAGAATAAGCACCAAAGTAAATAGAAAAATTAAAATCTAAAGGATTTAATTGAAAAATAAATAAATAAAGAATTAAAAATAAAATATATTGTAATTAAAAGATTAACAATCAAATTTAATATATTTAGTAAATAACATGATATTTTTTTAATTTTTCATAACTTTTAGAAAATATATTCCACCTGAAATAAAATAAAAAACATTTTCATGAAAATTATATCAAAAATTTCTTTAATTATAAATTTTTTTTATTGATCAATAATTCTAATAATAAAAAAATAATAAAAAGTTTAAAATTTAATTTTAAAAAGACCAATTTTCAAGAAATAAATAGGCCATAATAGTCTGTTTATAGGTTATAGCCATTTTTCTATTTCATTTTCAGTTTTTTTAACCCTTTCATTTGCAATAAAAAAACTTTAAAATATATTCGTTATCCAAAAATAAAGAGAAATATTTTTGAAAAAATAAAAATTACAACTATTTTATATAAAACAAATCAAAATAATAAATTATAATAATATTTTAAAATTTTAATTTATGATAGTTTAATTATAAAATAATAATTTTTTAATTAAACCGAAAGTTAATATGAAAAAATTATACTTGTTAACTAAAAACATAGATATTTATATTAAATTTATAATAAAAATAAATTCATGACACTAACCAAGTATGAAATATATATATATATATATAAAGTAATTAATATTTTGCATTGCTAAAAATGTCTGTATATAAAATATAAAAAAATTGCATTGTTCATTTTTTTTCATATGAAAAAACAGTGAAAACTTGTAAAAAAATGTAAAAGATCGTAAAATATGTTTTTCAAACTCGGAATATTTTCAGTTTTTTGGATGAAGAAAAATTATATTTTATTAGAAATTCTAGTTGTCCTTTCTTGGCTCCAATTTTTCAAAAAATCAGAGTATTATTCTATTTCCAAGCAACCCATAAAAATTTCCTTCTCTTTTAGCCTCGTCAACATTTGCATCATTTACTGTTAACCTAAAAATATATTTTTTATTATTATTTCAAACAAATAAACAGTACTTGGTTGGCTCAAATTCCAATAGAAATGCAATACAATTTGGATATTAAATTTGGTATGGCGTATTGAATCAATATGACGTGTAGCTTAACTGATTAGATCTTAGATTTATTTTTTAAAAATCACCAGTTTGAGTTTCACAAATCTCAGAGCCATTAAAAACTTATAAGGTTGTTAACTTCAGAGTTCGTGGAATTAGACGAAATGCACTCAAGCTAGCCCGGACAGCCACGTTAATTTAAAAAAAAAACATAAAGCCTAGTCTAGACTGAGTTTTTTTAATAGTTTTAAACATTTACTTGATTAAACTTGGATGGCCAGATAGTCAACTAGTAGAACTCGAGAGAGACCTCTTAGGTCAAATCCAATTATTTTTTTCTAAACTAATATCGTTTTGAATTTGACTTGGTAATCCATAAGTTGATTTGAATACCGAGTAGCCCGAGTACACCACATCCCGGACAATATCTAACAACCATGAAACAAAGCAACAATGTTGACAACGTGTTTTTTACTAGAAACAAATGTTAAATTGTGAAAGGATTGAAATGGCATAACCCAGTCAACTTGACATGTCTAAAGAATAATAGTTTCACTAAAAAAAATTCAAGATGAAATTTTTAAAAAATTTTGAGATGAAAACATATTTGATCGACTTAGGTCAACCTAGGTTAACTTGTCAAATTCATAACTTAGATTATGAGACCGGGATAACCCTACAAAAATCAAATCGAAGCAAATTATAAAACTTAATTCATAATCAACACAATATCGAATGATAAAAACTAAAAAAAAAGATACAATTAAAAAAAACAAAAAACAAACAATTTGAGACAATTTATATTAACATGCTAAACCGATAATCTGGATCATGTAACTAAGATAACCATGTACAAAGAAAAAAAAATGAAGCCCAGTTCCCAATCAACCCAATATTGAATGATGAAATTAAAAAAAATATATCAACTTTAAAAAAAAAAACTCGAGTTAGCCTATCAATCCCATAATAAAACCACGACAACCTCATAAAAAATAAACAAAAAAATATGTTTAATTCCAAATCAACCAAATAGTGCAGGTTGAGATTAAGGAAAAAAACTTCAACTAGAAAAATAGAAAAACTCAAGTTAACCTGTCAAACTTGTGTCTTAGGTTATAAGACTAGGATAAATAAACTCAATGTTAAAATATAAAATTAGAAAGAAAAAAATACTAAACCTAAAAAAAAAAAAAGGCATTGTTAAAGTGAATTGTGCTTTGTAAGGATGTGAACATTGAATCCCCACGCGGATCATAAGATCAAGATATGCAAATCTAAAATTAAAAAAAAATAAAGAAAAAAAACACAAAGCATTGCTCAAGTGCTTTGTGAGGCGAGGAGCAATGAATTCCCCTCCTCAATTGGTTTGTGTTGATATTACTCTATTGTCACTCGCATCCGTAACTTTTTTTATTTTATCAATTATGCATAAAGTATAATAAATATAAGACAATATCACTCTCTGGTTTATTTATTGGTAATGATAGTTAAATATTATAACCATTTTATTCATCCTAGTTAGATGTTTTTATTAGAAACATCAAAATAAACCATAGTTTGCTCATGGTTATAAAAGTCAATCTAAAGTTTGAGTCATAGGTTACAAGGTTGACCTAGTTCAACCTAACATTTTGTATTTTTTTTTTTAAAGCTGGAAGCAAAGTTATTTTGGTAAAAAAACATATTTTTTCACCAACTTGGTTTATACCAAGCCTCGAGATAGCGAGTCATCATATTAACACACCAGGCTAGGCTAGGTCTTACAACTAGGAATCTAGAAAATCCATTTTTTGTCTTATTTTATCAATTATGCATCAAGTGTAATGAAAATAAGACAATATCACTCCCTAATTTATCCATTGTTAGTGATAGTTAAATATTATATCCACTTTATAAATGCTTGTTAAATGTTTTTTTTAAAAAAACCATTAAAATAAAACTTCAATCTATTATTTTCAACAACTTGCCAAAGGCTCGTGTCATGGGCTAGGATACTGGCATGGTTCAACCTAACCTTTTTACTTTTTTGCCCAAAAACAACATTATTTTGATAAAAAAAAAATAGATTTTTCCACCAACCCGGCTTGCATCAAGCAATGGGACAACAAGTCATCGTATTAACCCACTAGGTCGGGTCATTAATGGATAATTTATCTCTCAAATCATTGTGATTGTTTTTTACAGGTTAGTGAATTGTAGGGGACAAAGGAAAAATTGACCATGATTTGATGTTAAGATTATATTTTAAGGTATACCTAAGTTCAAGTTTATTTTAATACGATAAATTGAAAGCATTTTATCATTAATAGTGGATAGATTCAAGATGATGTTATATAGTATGTATCATGTTTGAAATAAAATTAAAAGTTTTGTTATTCGATTTTTACTATGTTATAGTTTGAAGCTAGATTAAGGTTTCTCCACGCTATAAAAGAATATAAAAAGGTGAAGGAAAACACTATATACCCATACAAAAAAACACTATTATTTGAAACAATTTTTTTCTTGTTTTTTTTTTTGTATTTAAAGTAGTTTCTACTCTAGTCATTGATTTGTGTTTTTTTTAATACTGTGTTTATTGAAAATTGAACCTGATAACCTTTTAGGAATAATTTGCTATGAGGTTTTCGTGGTGTCAAATAAATATCCCAAGATTAAGTTAATGCTCTGTTTAGCAAGGTAAAATCCATTATCCTATTAAAACAAAATGAAATTGTGGGGAACAAATTTGATACTAAAATAAAAAAGCAGCTTTGTTTTCTTTTTTTATGATTCATGAATTGTGGATTTTAAAAGATTGGCACCCAAAGTTCCTTATTTTTTATCATTGTTTTTAGGTTTTGACATTTTGGTCCTATGCTTTATTTATTTTATATTTTAATCCCTGAATTTTACAGGGAGAGAAAGTAACAAAAAAACAATGTAGAAGAGAGAAAGTGATTGGTTATTCATATTTCTGTAATAAAAAAACCTGATATTGATCTCAATAAGTTTTATTTAGCTGCATAAGTTCCGTTTATTTGTTTTTCACCCATCATATTGTTGAAAAAAGTAGATAAAGGCTTGGATTTTTTTTATTCAAGATCATTTTTTTTAATGTTTTTTACATATATTTTTTTTTTAGTTTAAATGTGAGTTTATTAAGGTTTATGAGTTCTTTCTTAGGTGTTTTTATATATAAACAAAATGGTGAAAATAGCTTTGATGATTCCAAAAGGTAAGGAGCTAATTTCTGACTGCATGAGGTGGTCACAATATTATCAGTAAATGACACATGGTTTATCCATTTAAAAAAAAAGAAAAAAAAATGTTGGCCATGCACGTAGGTTTGACTTTAATGCCCACGCGTCTAGCTTTCTTTTTTATGGCTTCAACAATAGACCAGGCACGCCAGCTCACCTAGACCTAGGAGCCTTGCTTTTTTTTTTTTTTGGCCTTTATGGCTTTTTATATATTTATTTCCTTAAGTTTAAACTAAAGTTCATTAAAATATATTTGGGGTGTTATTTTTTTTAATACCATTTTTTTAACTTTTGTTTATCAGGATTATAACATTGTTTTTATTATATCATTGCGCACTCTTTTGTACACCCTTCATGACCTTTTTTTTCTTAAATTTTATTTGGTGACTTTCCTATATATGTTTATTTTTATCATTGTATAATTAAATAAAAAATTGAAATCCAATCAAGTTCACAATCTTGATTAAGAGTTTAATGAGTTAACCTGAATTGACTGAATCATTCTAAATATTATATTATCTTGGTATTTTTTAAAAGTCAAACCGAGTTTTGACCAGGTTGGCTGATATGTTTTTCGATCGCTATTTTGACTATGTCACATCAAAAAATCATAATCGGTTTAATTTGAAACCTAGTCTAAGCAAGGCTAGGTCAAGGGATATTGATGTCAACATGAGTAAGCTAGGTTGCTTTAATAGCATTTCCAAAAAGCTTAGAATTCTAATCCTTAATATGATTGTGATCATGCTAAGATGTTGTCTATAAAACAAATATTATGGTATAAAATTGCCACAAAAAAAATCAAGCACATTAATAAGATAAAATTGTTTTAACTAGATAAATACCTTTTCTTATCATTACTTCAAATTACCCAAATTATTTTTGATATTTTTTCTGATTCCTCTTGACCTTTTTTTTTAAAAAAAAAAAACATAGAAGAAAAAAGTTATATTTTTACAAAGAAAAGAGATATTAATAAGAAAATGAGGAATTATACTAGAAAATTATTTTGTTTCATTGAAATTTAAATTATTACTATTCTTATAAAGAATAATAATTATTGTCATATAATTAAATATTTGTTTTTGAAAGGCTTAGTGTAACACGACGGTATATATCTTAATATTAGGGTTGTTATTGTTCATATGAACTGTGACCAAATTTTTCTTTTACGTTTCAATCATCAAACTTTTTTAATTGCAATTTCATCATACCAAGTTAGATTAACATGGTTTTTTTAATTTGAATCTTCTCACTCACACAAAATGTTTAGGGATATCTTGGTAATGAATTGAAGAAAAAAAATTGCAAAAAAATATTAATTTATAGCTAAAAATAGAAATTAAAAGAATAAATACCGAATTTAACAAACAAAACAAAGCAAACTCCATTTTGATACTGGCATAGAAAATTTCAATTTATTCCATATTATTTTCATTATATATATATTGTTCAGTCCTTGGTATTTTAGCATTTCACATTTCGGATCAAAATTTTATTTATCTTACATTTCAATCCTTACAAGATGTGAAATGAAAGAGAAAGTCAATGAAAAATGTTGATAAAAGAGAGAGTGTCGGATGATCCTGGTGTTAATAGGTTGAATTTTTTTAAAGGAGTTCAATGGATATAGTCAGAAGACCTCTTATAATGCCAACAAAAGATAGGGAGTTGTTAATGTTTTGATATTTGTTTATTTATTTTTTTTTAAAAGGGATTAAAAGTTACATTTATTTTGATAACATATTTATAAAGGTTTTTAATATGTTTTTTACTTTAAGTAAAAACAATTAAGAAAAATAGTTTTAATGGTCCTAAATCTCAAAATCTATTTTCTTGTGCCCAACAAATATTGTAGAGGACAGAAAGTTGTTTTCCATAATCAACAACCTATTGTCTGTGTTAAAAAAAGCAGAGCGGATGACATCTTGGAAAGAAAAAATTAAGATTTCAAGCCTAAAAGCATCTCCAATGCGAGATGCTATTTTAAAGAGGTAAATTGATAAAATATCATTTTAAATAGTATAAATATAGCTTTTTTTACCATGCATATTCCAATAGAAAAAAGCCATTTAAAAAGCCAATTCTATTAGAGTAGAATAAAGAAGTGTTTTATTTTTTTTTAATGATTTTGATGTTATTTTTTTTCTACATGGCTAGATTTAATTGGTTTATTCTTTTGTTGGGTCCACTTAATTAGTTTTGGCTTTTTTGAGAGATATGTAGAAATAACACTTGTGGAAGAGAAAATATATTTTAGCATTTTGTTTGGCTTTCCCCTTGTAGTATGCAAAATAAGTAAAGAAAAGCCAAAATATTAATTTTTTTATTTTTAGCTATCCATTTAGCTTCTTTATTGGAGTACGTGCCTCGATCCCAGGCCCATACGTTGTCGCCCATAAGTTGTCGAAATCTTAGTCTTTTTACCTTATCATTTTAATTTCTATATAACTTCTCTCCCAAAGCTTATCTTATTCTTGTGCTTCCGTTGCTATAATATATGATTTTGTTCTAGCACATGTCACCTGTTTTCTTTCTTATTTTCTTTTTCTGTGCAACGGCTATATTGGGTTTATCCAATTTTTAATTTTTTATTGCTATATGTTTTTGGTGCCCTGCAAAGGGGGCAATAAAGCTAGTAATTATGCAAACTAAGGCTGCGGTTGTTTACTTGTTTTTGTGTTTGCGGCACAAAAATTATAAAAAAGTATTTAATAACACATCAAATTATATTTTTTTTTATTGTAAAATCCATTAAAAAATTAAATTTAAAATATAATTTTTAAAAAACAATTTTTACATATTTTAATAATTGTTTTTCATAAAACTTTATTTATTTTTACATTTCAAAAGCGCTTTTAAAAAAATTAATTTTTTTTACTTTAAATTAATATTTTTTTTGTATTTTCAGATCATTTTAATGCGCTAATATCAAAAATAATTTTTAAAAAATAAATAAAATTATTTTAATGCATTTCCAAGTAAAAAATATTTTAAAAAAAAACCCTAACCACACAACTATAAAACATTATATACATATTTTTTACCACACATAAACCTCAAGCACATATCTAAATCTAACTAACCACATTTTTTTAAAAAAAAAAAAATTTCAAATCACAACCACAAAAACTACATAAAAAACAACCAAACTCTAAGTGAAAAAGAACAACAGCTAACAAGTAGATCACTGTCTATTCTTAGAATAAAATGAATCTTCCAAGTTTTGGGACTGGTTACAAAACCCTTAAAGTTTTGAAATTTTCAATTTATCTCAAAGTTTTAAGCATCCCCTTCAAGGAGAGGGGTAGCTTATTATTGCTGCATTATTGCGTAATATAAAAAATTAATTTGTTTTTGTTTTAAATTATTTTTTTAATATTTTAAAATTATTTTAATATATAGATATCAAAAATAAAATTTTAAAAATAATATAAATTATTTTAATACATTTCCAACAACAAAAAAAACCAACGACACCGAGGAAAATTATGCCATTGGTTTTCTGCGTTGCTTACTGTGCATCAAGCTAAACTGAAAATGGTGCTTTTACGGGAACAACACAGCATGCCTAGAATACAAGTTTTAAAACATTCATATATTTTTTTAAACATCTGGAATAGATAAACATTCGCATACTCGGATAACAAAGACAACAAATAAACAGCGCTCCAGTCCGTCCACTGCAGCTGACTTATACCTGGAATCTTGTAGACAATCACCATCTCCATAGTACTGCAAAACGGAATTTCTTTTACCATAAGCGATTGAGTAAATCCTTTTCCAAAGCAGTCTTCATCCTGAAATTTAATATAGTCTGCTCGTGAAAAATAGTGTCTTAAAATCATGCAACCAAATAGATGAATGAATAGATTCAAAGTTTAAAATTTTTACATGGGAAAAGTAGACATTCAGTAAAGATTGATTAAAATGTTTTGAGTCTCTGATTCGCTTGGCTCCCCCCTATTTTTTTTTCCAGCCCAACTTGCCAAAAATTGGATTAAAAGCTATCTTTCCACCCTTATCCTTCATGTTTTGCCGTTAAAACCCCATCTAAACAGGCTGTTATATTCCAAGAGAAGGGCTTTCAATTCCTCGGGATAAGAAACACTCATTGGAATTGTTTTGGTAGCCAAAAGTCATCTAAAAATGCAGGGCTGATAAGTGACTATAGACTTTAGTGGAATACAGGTAAAAGATTACCGAATAATAACTTTAGGAGATGCTGGAGTGGGCAGAAACTTTGATTGAAATGAAAGGGCTAAGCAAGAACACAAGGAGGTAACATGGTGATGCCCCCCTGTCTCTCCCACCAAATTAGATGCACTACACTTTTCATTGATGAGACAGCAGTATCCATAACATATCGATTTACAGCCTAATAAGAAAATTTCAACTCCCCATTTCCATCCACTTAAGCTCAACTCAACCCGCTGATTACATTTGTATGCTACCTATTAAAACTTGCCAAAGCCAAAGCACCTCAAACTTCTAAAACTATCAGTTCGATTGCTCAGAAACTCGTGCCAAGAGGAACCTAATAGTATTATGCTATCCAGCCACGAGTAAAAAGCAAGCGCTCAAGTACGTGCCCAAACCACCTTATTAACAATATATGAGATAAGAAATATGCGTTGACAGATACAATGCAGAGAAGGGACAGTGAAGCAGAAGACACAATGAGTGTTTACGCTTTTCCAAGGATATTGCCCACAGGTTCAAATCGAAAAGGTATAAACGAAAAAGGACAAGGATTAGAGTGTTTGACTTGAACTTAAAGAATGAGAGGTTACCTTTCGTAATCACTCATCATCTTCATGATGGCGTTTCCTGATCTTCTTCTCAGAACGCTTTGTATCTCTTCCCACCCGAGGATCATCAGAGCCAGAGGCATCACGATCAGACAAAGATGATGCCTTCCTGCTCTTCTGCTTGTGCCTTCGACCAGAATGCTCATGCTCATCTGAGTCAGAATCATCAGAATGCCGATGACTTCTCCTTCTCCTCTTTTCCTTCCTACTCTTCCTCTTACGGCGTTGCCGATCATCCTCTTCATCTGATGACTCGTTCTTCTTCCTCCTTTTCTCCTTCCTACTCTTCCTCCTATCCTCATCCCCGTCCTCTGAATCGCTACTTCCCCTCTTCTTACTCCTCCTTTTCTTCGACCTTCCTCTCTTCTTCCTCCCAGAATCTGAACCATCGTCATCAGAGTCCTCCTTCTTCCTAGATGACTTCCCCAGAGTACTACTCTTCTTCTTACCATACCTTGCAGCAATAATCTTCTCAATCTCCGAATCCACCTCAGAATCCGAAGTCTCACTCTCATCCTCATCATCCTCGCTCTCCTCACCCTGAACCACTCGTTTCCCATTCCCTTTTATCTTCTCCAACCCAGACAAAACCGCAGCCTGAACTGCTTCCGCATCCTTCTCTTTATCACCATCCTTGACACTCACAAAATTCCTACACTGAAAGGCAAGGTGGCCAACACGACCACATCTTTTACAAGCACCACGAGCCTCGTCAGCATTGGATGAGGTAATACGGGCAAGCGCCAGGAGACCCTGAAAGCTGGCATAAGCATTCTCACCTTCAGGCTCAGCGGTGGAGGACTTCTCCTGGGATGATTTTTTGGAGTCATCCTTGTTAGGTGCATAGGGGTCATACCCAATTGCACTCTGCCATATACCGTGAGTCTGCAGGGCTGCACTACTGTGCACCCTGTTGTTCGCCGGCATGCGAACTCTTCCTGCTGTCGCCGGCATCTTGAAATATAGAAATTGATCTGCGATAAACGAATTGAATAAATAAAAACTAATGAAAATTTTCGAAATTCCATATGAAAACCTAAAATAGGGCTTGTAATTTCAAAAAATAAACCTGTTAATTAACCTATTCCCAAAAATCGAACTAAATCTACGTATTCAAACCCTAAAATATGCAATCTATTCAATCGCGAGGAAGGAGGTGTTGATCGCTTACCAGATTAAAAGGTGGAGAGAGGCGTTGACCGCCACAGGCGAAGGGGTGTGACGCGTCGGTTGGCTATCAGAGAGAGAGAGAGAAGGGGTTGGGGGAGCCTGCAGGAATGTGAGAATGGAGAGAGAGAGGGAGAGAGAGAGAGAACAATTTTAAAAGAGGTCCTTTTCTAGTTCTGAGTCCAAAGCGGCGCGTTTCATAGTTTCTGGATAACGCTGTCTAATGAATTGTTTAAGACTATTATTGTATTGTTTTTTTATTATTATTATTTTAAAAAACAATACTATAATGCCTAAATAATATTTTCAAAATTTTAAAATATACAAAAAAAAATTAAAAATATATTTAAAAATGCTAAAGTAAGAAAGATAAAAAATCATAGAAGAAAGATATTAATTGAAACATAAATTAAAAAACTATTAAAAAAACATATCATAATCTTTTAAAAATAAAAGAAAATTAATATTAAACAATGAAATAGAAAAGAGAATAAGCTAGAAAAAAAGATGTGGATCCACTTTAATTTCTTAAATTGTAACCCAAGTCATTAGACTAGAAGAACCATAAATAAAAAAAACCACAAATAAAAAAATCACAAAACTTAATTCACGATAAAGTAAATGCTGAAGGATGAAATCAGAAAAAAAAATTACACAAAAGGATTTAAAATAAAAAATTATGATTAAAAAAATAATGGTGAAAATCAAAATAAAAATAAATGAGAGGGAAATAATTTTTTTTATTAGAGTGTAAATTGAAAAGAAAAACTACTTTAACAAAAGAAAAAAAAACAAAAGAATGAGGATTAAATTGAAAAAAAACAATACGCCATAAACTTTGATTAAATGATAAAATTAAAAACCAATAAAATTTTAACAAAAAAAGCTACTAAAAAAAATTACAATTCAAAAGAAAAAAAGATTGAATTGGAAAAAATAAGATATAACAAATTATAGTTAAATGACTAAATTGAAAAAAACAAAACTTTTAAGTGCCATGAAAAAAAACAGAAATCAAAATAATAAAAACTAAAATGGAAACACCAAAAATAAAAAGGATCAACATGTATTTTTAAGGGGAGGATAGAGAGAAAAAAAATCACTGGTGACAAACTATTTATTTATCATTGATAGGCGCTGCATTAAAAGCAAGAAGACGCAATTACGCTTCCAACAACACAACAAATACAACAATTATAGCCATCAAGAATTGCCCACACAATGGAGTGTGGTCAGCACCCACCAACAAATTTATAGATTGAAAAACTAATAAATCAATGTTAAAAGACTAAAACACCCTTATAGGATATGAAATTAATAATAAAAAAAACATTGTAAAAAGATGAAAATATTTGTGGGTCAATGACTTAATTCTTTCTTATTTAAAGGGAAAAAATATTTTTTTAATTATTTATTTTTAAATGAAAAGATAAAGATAACTTTGGTTTAAAAAAAATTAGATTTAGAAAGTAAATTAGTCATTTTAATGTTTAAAAGGTCAAAAAACACATATACTTTTGAACAATTATTTAATGATTAATAATCTATTAGAAAAGACTAAATTACTCCATTTTTTTTTTCAAATGTAAAATTATAATTTCATTATTGAAGTGAATAGTAATATGTGTGGATGTACAGTAATTTCACGCGATTTACAGTTTTTTGTTAGTGTTAATGTTTTTATCAGCACAAAGGAATCACGTACTGTGTCTCAATCGGAAGCTTAAAACCATTTACATGTATAAACAAAATAAACCGACTAAAGTAAGGTAGAGATCAAAACGAAGCACGTTTTCTCTTCCTTTGTTCTTCGCTTCCTCTTCTTAGTAACTCCTCCTCCTGACAAATAGCATTTCAACCCTCGATGCTTCCACCAGAGATATAACAAACCGAACCTGCAAAAAATGCGCAGAGGATTCCATGACTTTAGTTTAAGTTCTCTCCAAACAGTTCCTGTCAGTCATGCTACAAACCTTAATGGACTAGAGATGGTGAAACCTTAATGGACTAGAGATAATTGGCGCGGAAGTAGGTCGAACGTGTTTGAAAATATAATACTAGTTGTATTGTTTTTTTATTTTAAAACATATTCAAATAATATTTTTTTTTATTTTTTAAAATTTATTTTTAACATCAACACATCAAAATAATATAAAAATATCAAAAACATATTAATTTAATATAAAAATAATTTTTTAAAAACACTGCTAACACAAACACCACCGTTTCAACCGTCATGTACTTGTGGAGCACCGGAACTTTTGAGTTGTGACCTCCTTGCCTTGGCTTGCGGATTGTTTGGAACTATGTACTTTAGTTTTCAACGGTCACCAACCACTTTGGTGGTGATCTCTTTTCACAATGCCAAAACATCACCCATCGATGTCTATCAAAACAAAATTTCCGACTCCTTGCTTTGATTATAGGCAGCTCGATCGAGCTAGCAATTATCCTCGAACTTGCCAGCTTTTAGCGCCCTAGCCTTTCCTTACACATGGTCATTTGAGTGATTCTATCAGGATGACAAAATTATGCTGTAATGTTATATTTGCAGCAGTTTTACATGCCCCAACAGCACTACAAATACACCCATGAATGATCTAAATGACCACAAACATGTCGCCTATGGCCAGTTTAAAGTGGCAAAAGGTGATGGCGCTTTGAAACCGTACTTGTGCTAGAGGTCCTGAAGAATTGGGCCTGTTGTATGGCGGCCGAATCTTCTTTTAAAAGCTAAAACATTAGCTTGATCCTATAGTGCAAGGCCAGGTTCGTTCCTGACAACTTCAATGACGATCATAATTTTAACCTGGTCAATGAGCATACATAATTAAAATCACAATTGAGACTTTTGGGAGGGGGGAGTGCCGTTGATATCCGCCACAGACCCATCAGGCCATCAAGTTGCTGAACTCAGAGGAGGAAGAAATCATAACTACAATATGCATGTGTTGGACGGAGAATATTATTAGGTCGTTTGACATAACAAAGAAAGAAAAGTCTATTGAAAACTGTAATTCCACTGCATATCCCACAACCCATGACCCTATAACCAACCTAAGAAATACAAGAATATCCCAACCACGAATCTTTCTAGTCCTAGTTCTCAACCAATCAAGTTTTACCAAAGAGTTCCCCAGGCACAGAGGAAAAGCTTCCCAAATAGGATGGCAAATAGAAAAGGAAAAGGACAGAAATAAGCCAGTCAGTCATTTACATATTAGTGAAATATTGTTCCAACAGGGACAATCGTACCAATGGTTAAGAGTTTCAAGGTATCAACAAGCACATCCCCCTGCCTGAGGCTGTGTCTGGGATGAAGCTCCACCGGAAGACTTTAGGTTCACATCAACCATGTCCTCTTGTTTTGTTGAAGAAAGTGCCTCCATTCCTGGTAAGGCTGCAGCGATTTTTCGGAACAATGGCTGCACAAAATTTCATCGATGAAGTAAGAGACAATACCGAAAGTAAATAAATATGTAAACTAATATGTGCTGAATAAAAAGACAGCAGTCACGTCAAAGGAGCATTGGATCCAATTTTGGGGGGGGGGGGGCTGTGGAGTCCAGATGTAGCTCAAATAAGCATTAAATGCATATTATTGGGCAACGATGGACACCTTCAAGAGATGGCTAACTGAAAGATGGGAAGCCCATCCATCAGATTTCCTTCCTTCTCTTTGATATCCCAGACATGTAAGGATCCCTACCATTAGACAAGGTAGGCATCAGGACTATTGTCTGGTTGAGACTTCAGAACAGAGGGAAAAAGTTATTTAAATATGTAATTAGAATGGAAGAGCATGATCTTGTAAGAGCTTAAGCAAATCAATAAACAGTATTGGAGCATATAGGACCATTGAGTTCAGATGTAGCTCAAATAACCATTAAATGCATATTATTGGGCAATGATGGACACCTTCAAGAGATGGCTAACTGAAAGATGGGAAGCCCATCAATCAGATTTCCTTCCTTCTCTTAAATATCCCAGACATGTAAAGATCCCTTCCATTAGACAAGGCAGACATTGGGACCATGTCCGGTTGAGACTTCAGAACAGAGGGAAAAAGTTACTTAAATATGTAATTAGAATCAACAAGCATGATCTTGTAACTTAAGCAAATCCAAAGCCAGGTTTGGAGCATGGTTCTTTTATTCAAAAGAGAATGATTAATTGGCCAACAAAATAATTTCTATGCAAGCCTACTTTCTAATAGGTTCACTGAAGCAAAACAAGGCAGAGAAGAGACATAGAACCCATTGCACAACTTCGTGAGGAATTAAAAATGTCATGATCACAAAGATAATGGAAAAAAAAATACCATGCTCGTAATCTACCCCTCAATAGATTGAAAAGGAAAAGGCATGCGATGGACCTGCATCTGATTTTTCATTTGGCTCCGAACTTTCGTTCTTTTTACCCTCTTCTTGGAGAGCATTAGCCATTAACTCATAGAAGATATTAGGCAGAATGATTGTGTTCATTTTAGGCTCATGAAAAACTCAACATCACCAGGAGGTAGTATAGAGGGAGAGCATGAGCTAGAGAACAAACCTTGATATTAAAACCAGCTTTTGCGCTAGTTTCGATAAACATGACGTTAAGGTCACGAGCTTTAGCTTCTCCTTCTTCTATAGAAACTTGCCTGCCAAATCATCCACAGAGAAAAATGTTAGTGGACATGAGGCAAGAAAAATCGAAGACTTAATTGATCAAACTGCAGAAAGGGAAAACATCAAATAATTCAGATTTGTTCCGACCACAAATTTACAAGCCAAAATGAGTGGCTAAGATCAAACAGATCATGGCAGACCAGTAGAAAGTAATTTCAGAAACAGTGCTTTTACTTGTGTGTGTGAGAGATTGTGACCCAGAGTAGACAGAAAGCATCATAAACAAGCCACACTGATCATGGCAATACTTAACAGTCTAGTGCCATTAAACATTCACCTCTTCTCCACAAGGTCAGTTTTGTTCCCAACAAGGACAATGATGACATCGCTGCCCCTCTCAGTGCGAACCTCTTCAATCCATTTTGAAGTGTTCAGGAAAGATTGCCGACCTAAAACATGGACTATCAAGTTAGGAAACATCCATGAAACATCAATGCCTTATTCCTGACAAATAGTTTGGAAGTTAGTTTAATGTGTATAAGAGGGGGGGAAAAGCCAATGAGACAGAATTACAATACAAGCACATAAACGAACAAGTTTATGACTTCACAAAACCAACATGCCAATCAGGGAATTAGCGACGAGACAGGTGAATTTACTTGATCTCTTGAAGTACAAATTTACTTAAGATGGATAGATGACAAGGCAGTAAGGAAACAATCACGATTATGATATTGCTTTAAAAAACTGCATACTTGCAACATCAAATACAATGACAGCAACTGAGGAATCTCTAATGTAACTTGGAATGAGGCTTCTGAATCTTTCCTGTCCAGCTGTATCCCTGCAAGCATAGAGATTAGCAGAGAGTCAACCATCCACAAAGGAGAAATTGTCATGAGAAATAGTAAAACACACAAACATAAAAAAAATCAGGATAAATAATACATGCACGTGTTTACATAACTATATATACAAAAAAGTAGGTACGTGTGCATATGTCGAGTGGCTTATGCACAAATATTGCAATCATATTCATGAAAATAGTGACAGTAATATGGACCCTGACATCTACCAATGTGCACATCCCCATTTCTAGCACTTTTAAGAATACCTATCCTTCACAAGGCAGTGCCGTGTCAACTCTTGATTTATCTTCCTTCAATGAATTGCCATTCATTCTACTCAATACAAAGCTTATGCCATAATAAAATTTATGCATGTATTCAAATGTAAAATTGATCCTCGATGACCACAGCATTATTTTTTGTCTGTTTCACATCATATAAGTTCCATCGCCTTGGAGCGCAATATTGCATTGTCATATATGTCATGGTACTGGTATCTATATGCAAATAACCATTCATTATTAATCCTTTGCATGGTGAACTGAATATATACAACCCCGCTAGTGAATCAAGAGTTCAGTGCAGGATTCATGTCCAAGGATTATGCATATTGTTTTTCTCAGAACAAGAACAAAATTGCACTTTGTTAAGGTGATGGATCTAACCACAACTGCAAACGAATAGTTCTGTCTTCAAGATACATGGTTTTTGATAGAAAATCAATGCCAATGGTAGCCTGTTCATCAGTTCAAGATACATGTAAGTTAGATCAGCAGCACAGGCTAAATACTTTTGAATCATGAAGAAACAAACTATAGGTAACTACAACATCGGCCACCTCATCTGAATGACTTCCAAGAAAAAGAAAAACGAGGCAAGAATAAAAAAAAAAAAAGATGATGCATCAACAAGAACAAAGCATAATTACGATTTTCTAACGACGAAACACCACATTCTATATATATATATATATATAAAAGAACCCCGAAAATAATCAAATTTCCTTGACTGTAAAAAGAAAGATCTCGCAAAAAAATTATCATGTTCATTTATACGATAGTGCGATCTTTCAAAGAATAAGTAACTTCAAAACCCAAACAAAGGGTATGTGAAAACAACAATACAAATCAGCGCAAAAAAAATAAACAGATTTAGAACAAGATGAATCTTGAGTCCGAGGCAAAACAAATAATAATGATCTAGGTTTTACCTGGTAGGTGTTATCGAATTTATCATACATGAAGCGAGTGATGATGCTGGTTTTACCGACTGATTGGTCTCCCAAGAAGACCAGCTTGTACTTTGCAAGAGCTGAGACTGGAGCCATTTTTTTCTATTATTTTTTCAGAGATCCGTCAAATGGTCGATTAACCAAATCGGTGAGAAATGGAGATTTATAGGTGTCAGTATTTGCTTTTAAATTGTACAGTGTTTGTGCTTGGTGATTGAGCTGTGCAGACAGCTAAGAAATTCTTATGAAGAGAAGACTGAATATCGGTATTTGACGTCTTGTTAACGGGTCGGGTTGAAGTTTTGATTGTTTCGGTTCTTATGGGGTCTTGACAACATATTTATTAAACTCGGTAACGTTACAATGACTTGCTGATAAGATGCCTTACCCGTCTTCCGTTTTATTTCAAATCATTTTGGATATTGAAATAACTGAATCCGAGTGATTTATTTTGTAGGTTTTAATTCATGACTCAGTTAGCCGGGCTAAACCTATATAAGCCTTGACTAGATTATTATTAAGGATTTTTTTTTTAGTTTTTGTCTAAAATAATAATATTTTAGGATTGATCTAAATTGATCACATGACAACTTTATCCAGACCCAAGTTTTAACTTTTAAGAGAGGTCTGAACTGGATTTGATAATAATTAAAATAAAATTATATGAGGTAGTGAATTCATTATATACTTAGACACATTTCAATATGGGCAAGAATAAAAAACTTATGTATATATCTTTTCAAAGAAACTATCAACCTCGTGATTGGGAGCAATAATGTAATCTTAGGAATGAATTAGTTATTGTTATATTAATTAAGGACAACAATGTTTTTCATTTATTATTTACACAATATAATAACTAGAATACCCTCAAAATCAAAATAAATCTAACTTGAGTTTAAGGGTTCATTTGTCGTTTTGTTTTATTACCCTATAATCATGATTTTTTAAACTTGAAACTAAGAGTTGTTTCATTTTTTTCTCATGGTTTTTTAGTGATACTCAAGTCAAGTTAAAGATAATTTTGTATTTTATAAAATTAAAAATATTTTAAAAAAATTGTGATATGTACAATGGTTTAAGGTGGAGGAAATTGGCCATTTACAGTGGTGTTATAAAGCTCATGGCAACCCCTTTCCGATGACACATGATGGTTTGTATGGCGGTTTAGTTTTGAAAATCTTTTTTTTCTTTTCTTCTCTCTCTTTTCCATGATAAACAAGTTGCCCAGTCAAAAAACTTTTAACTTTATTTTATTAACCCTGGAATCATGATTTTTAAAACTTGGAACTAATGGCCATTTTATCTTCTTCTTTTTTTGTGATAATCTGGTTAAGTTAGAGATAATTTTGTATTTTATAATATTAGAAAATAAGGTAACCATCAACCATCAGAGATTATTATCTCAAATTCCCTAAACTAGGTCATATGGTATACCATTCTCTCCATGCAAGTTGACATGTTCAAGGGGTATCAAGACACCTATGAAACTTTAGACAAGGTTAATCAATTCATTCACTTTATACATTCCTTATTCTTTATTTTTGACATTTTCACTTATAATTGTTTTTAGTTATTTCACGCAAAATACATATTTTTTATAACTTGATTTCATGTATATCTCAATCAATGTACCTGAAATTAATTTAACATATGGTGTAAATAAAACCACATAAGAAGACATACAAAACAACAAGCCAATTCCAATAATATATCACAGTCTTAATTCATCATTTCAAGCAATTCTATAGTCCTATTAAACCATATTGCTAGGTCATATATTTTGGTCATCAAATAAATTTATACCACTAACATATTATCAAATACTAGTTTTATTATTAGATAACTAGTTGTATCATCCCTTATCAGATAATTAGTTTCGTTGTTCATCACGGGTTAATTATTTTCACTGTCCATTACCACCCATTACTAATTAACTATTTTTATAATCCATTGTCGGACACTAGTCTCATTACAAGCTAACTAGTTTCACTACAGATTGTCAGGCAATAATCTTGTTACTAGATAACTAGCATGTATTACAATTAAAATATTAACATACAATATTTTAAGAATTTACAATTACTTGACTAAATAAACCATTAAATAAAAGTATCAAACACCAAACTCATTAGAAAAGTTCCTTACCTTTTATTTCAAGAATCTGGAAGAATATAAGCAATAAAATCAAGCTTTAAATCTCCTTCCAACTACCTTTAATCCTTTAATCTAAATCCTTTTAATGTTTACAATGGTAATTTTTCATGATTGTTTTTGGGTAAAATCTCCTCTCTCTATCTCCCTATGGTGGCCGGCCAACTTGGCTTTTTGCCAAGTTTGTATTTATATGTGCCATATTTCTTTTATTCACACTTTGACTCCTATTGTTTCTTGTATTTTTATTTTATCTCATTAGACACTTTCTTTCCAATAACTTAATGATACATTATCTCTTTATTTTGTTCAATTTCACCCATCTTCTTTTAAACTTGATTTTTCTTTGATTTTAATCCATTCATAATCTAATTGAATTTTCAAAAACTTGTTGCCAAAGGAGATTTTCAATCGAGGTTTACATCAATGTTATTCTATTTTTCTTATTTATATTTCATTTTATTGTTTTACATTTAGACCAAATATTTTATATTTTACTAGCCTGGAAAATTCTAACCGGGGGTTTACACTCTCTCCCAATTTTTAATAGTTCTCTCGTCTCAAATTTTAGACATCAAGATATAAAATAAATGAATTGTAATGAAAAATGAAACCCAAAAAAAAAGGATGAAAAAGGAGAATCTTAAAATCACAGGGACAAAACTATAATTTTCTATGCCAAAGTGATAGAAGGGCTATTTTTTTTTTGGCTATGTCAATATTAATCCATGTTGTTTCAATTTTATAAAATCAATAAATAAAATCCTATTTTACAAAATTAAGGGGCTATCCGACGTCGTTGCATTTTTTACACCGCGAGTATAACATTACATGCGAACTGAAAAAAGTCATCTGCGTTAAAATCATGAAAACATAATATAAATTCATGAAAATTGAAATTGTAATTTGTAATGTAATGTAATTGTAATAATTATTCACTTTTTTTTTTTAACTGTTATGGTATTTCCTAGCCAGTTTATTAGCATGAAAATGAAGTTTCTTCCTGATGGGCTCCGCCTGAGAGTATAATTACCCCAATGGGCCCAGCATACGATGGGTCGATCAGTTATAGTTACTCTTTCACACTGATCCAACCTACTCTGAAGGACGTGTGCGAAGCCCTTAACCAAAATGGAAGCAGAAAGTTTCCACTTTTCAGGGTTTTAGCCAGGGTTTGGGTTTACTTCTCAAATTCTCTCTTCACTTTCTCCTCTGCCTTAAACACCCAGACCCAGTTCCCTAAAACCAATCGAGTGGCTTCATCTCATGATCAAGGCGTTTCCAAGCTTTACATCATAACAAGGGGTTGGTTGCTTCAATTTTCTGTAAGAACTCAAAACTCGATAGTTTTTTTAACTCTTTTTTCTCACTTTCTGATAATTTAGCTTTGAGTAGCATAGCCAGACAGCTCCTTTTGGATTCGGTTTTACTCATTTTCTCTCAGAGTTGTCGTTCACCTTTGTAGTATTAATGCTGATTATAAACCCAGAAATCACATAAAAAAGGGTGGTTCTTGATTTCACCATCTCCAAATGCATCGTCGTCTTGCAATATTCACCCACAAGATTTTCATTAATACCAATCCTATCCCAACCACAACAGCCACCGGCACTACCTTTTTGTACACTCAATCCAATCCCTTAAACCCCAGGACTAATGGGCTGGCTTTCTTTCGTTTACTATCGTTCACTCCGGTGCACAGGCGTGCACCGGACCCTGATGACCCATCCAACCTGATGAAGGAAGATGGTGTCTCAGTTTGCTCTCAAATGTGGATAGAGAATTTTCGAGAACCGGATAGAATTTTGAGCAATTTGACAGCTTATCTTCGCCGGTTTGAACTGTGGGTATTGGCTTATCAGAAAGTGTGTGCTGATGACATGGGAGCTTATATGCCCCGCAGTGCTATACAGAGGTCTGCATTGGAGGACTTGTTAGCACTTAAAAATGCGGTTCTTGATAATAGGTTTAAGTGGGGTGCCAGGTTGGATTTTTTTATAAAGTCCCCGAAGGATAAGACTGAATATCAGTCCTTGTCGAAGAGGAAGATTAAGACAATTTTGACAACTACACAACCGGCGGCATTTCAGGATAAGATAGTTCAGGAGGTGTTGTTTATGATTTTGGAGCCGATATATGAAGCACGGTTTTCTCAAAAGTCATTTGCTTTTAGACCTGGTAGAAATGCACATACGGTGTTGAAGGTGATTAGGAGGAATTTTGCAGGGTATTTGTGGTATATGCGAGGGGATTTGAGCACAGTTTTGGATGGAATGAAAGAGGGGTTAGTGATAAGTGCTTTGATGAGGGATGTGAGGGATAAGAAAGTGATTGATTTGATAAAGACAGCATTGACTACTCCTGTGATCACTAGTCGTGTGGAAGAGCCAAAAAAGAAGACGAAGAGGAAGTATCAGAAAAAGAGGGTTTTGGCAGAGGATGAGCCGAAGCCAGATCCATATTGGCTAGACACTTTTTTTGGGTTTGCACCTGAGGAGGCAGAGAAGGTTCCTTCATGGGGGCACTGTGGGATTCTCAGTCCTCTTTTGGCTAATATCTGCTTAGATGAATTGGACCGTTGGATGGAGGGTAAGATTAAGGAGTTCTATCGTCCTTCAAAGAGTGATGTCATATGGAATAGTCCAGAAGGGGAAGCAGAACAGGGGAATACATCTTGGCCAGAATTTGTGCCAACAAGTGGCCCAGACAAAACTAGGAAGATGGATTATGTTAGACATGGGGGTCACATTTTGATTGGTATGCGAGGACCTAGAGCAGATGCAGCTACATTGAGGAAGCAATTGATTGAGTTTGTTGATCAGAAATACATGCTTAAGCTTGACAATGAGAACCTCCCGATCGAGCACATAACTAAAGGTATAATGTTCCTTGATCATGTGTTGTGCCGAAGAGTTGTGTATCCAACTCTACGGTACACTGCCACTGGTGGGAAGATCATTAGTGAAAAAGGTGTGGGCACCCTTTTGTCAGTCACAGCGAGCTTGAAACAATGCATTAAGCAATTTAGGAAGTTGAACTTTCTGAAAGGGGACAGAGATCCAGACCCACAGCCTTGTTTCAGGATGTTCCATGCTACTCAAGCTCACACCAATGCACAAATGAACAAATTTTTGTCAACAATGGTTGAGTGGTATAGATATGCTGACAATCGGAAGAAAATTGTGAACTTCTGTTCTTACATTATAAGGGGTTCACTTGCAAAGCTTTATGCTGCAAAATACAAGTTGCGTTCACGTGCAAAGGTGTACAAGATTGGTTCTCGGAATTTGAGTCGTCCTTTGAAGGAGAAGAAAGGGTCTTCACCTGATTATCACAATTTACTAAGAATGGGCCTCGCGGAGTCAATTGACGGGCTTCAATATACCAGGATGTCTCATGTACCCGAGACTGATTACACCCCATTTCCAAGTAATTGGATACCTGATCATGAGAAGGCATTGCTTGAATATATAACGCTTGATGATCCAAAAACTCTTGAGGATCAACGATTTACCATGAGAGAGCATGGTCTGGTTTCACCGCAGGACTACATTTCGATGCTTGTTTGGAACTACAAGCGAAACGCTATTTCAATGGATCAGCTTTCCCTCATAAAAAGTGGTGGAAATAAGGCAGAAAGAGAGCAACGGTTGCTCTTGGGCTCTGATCGTGATAGTTATGATCAGAGAAGCAAAGAAGAGGAAGAGCATGAAGAAGAGTTTGATGTGGCAGAAATATAAGGTAATTGTTGTATTATTCTGTGCTTGTCAGGCTACATTTTCTGTAATTGGACTGTTACATTTAGGGGAAGCAAAGTGGAATGGTTTCTTCTGCAATGCGCTAAATCGCTTATGATAAGAAAATGTGAACTTCTTGTACAAATTTAAATAAACTTAGCCAATTTAAATTGCAGAATACACCATTGAGTTCGCGCTGGCAGCTATTTCATTGATGTTGGTTTTGCATTTTGCTCTGGGCCTATCTAGTTGCTTTGTTGTGGTTCATTAAGATGAGGTTGGGAGATCTTTGAATGACTAAGCAAGAGCCCATTTTGCACATATTATCTATCCCGCATTCCTTATTGCAGAGTTGTCGTGAAAATTCCTTTACAGCTGTTTTTTTCTGGTATGTGTGTGCCATTCAAGGGTTCCTTTTGAATGGTAGAGTATGCCAATGGCTTCAATCCTCCTTATCTTTCTTTGCGTTACTTCTATGCTTTTGTTTTCCACTACTTGCTTCCTTATCCACTCTCCTTTTTGCTTCTATGCCTTCACCCCTCCAAGATTTGTGTATTTTTGTCCTATTAACGGCTGACCAATTTCATGGGGGATATGTTGAAGTTTGGCCCACAATTTCTAATATCTTAGAATTGTATATTGAGTTTCACTATTTCAGTTGCTCTTCTTGTTTATCATGCACATATGGTCCTATTTTTAACCTGTGCAAATGTTGAGACCCACATAATTTGGTGACTTCATAAAAGCCCTCATTGGGTTCAAGATCCTGCAACACCATGGCCAATAGTTACATGCCTCCAAGGATGACCGTGGGTGAGAATTTATAATTTTTTTTGTTATAAATTTAGGATTCTAAATTCTGACATTAAATGTAAGTTATCTGGTTCTGATTCTGATCTTGTATTAACTCAGGGGGCTGTGGTGTTGCATTTGGGAATTTCCTAGAGTTAGGACCGCAATTACTTGGGATAGTCCTTTGATGATGCTCGGTTGAGTTTTCATCTGTCGAGTCTTCACCTGAGCACCACAATTTGTTAGAAATGGTCCTCATGGAGTAAATTGACAGGCTTCAGTATACCAGGATGTCTCTTGTGCCGAAGACTGATTGCACCTTATTTCAATGTAATTGGATACCTGATCAGGAGAAGGCATCACATTAATATATAAGATTGATGATCCAAAAAGTCTGGAGGATTAACGATGTTGCCTCTGTTGCATTTGAGAACAAGGACTGATTTCACCTCAATTAATTCTACATTGTGATGCTGGTTTGAAATTCTGATGGACCAGCTTTTCCTCTTTAAAATGCAATCCTGACGGATCAGCTTTCCCTCATTAAGTGGTGGTAATAACGAAGAAAAGAGCACCAGCTTCTGTTGGGCTGTGGTCATGATTTTAGAAAATCGAAGTAGCAGAGGAAGCAAAGAAGGGTCTCCCGTTGCAGAAATGTAAGGTAACTTCTGATTTTTCTGTGGTTACCAGGTAAGATTTTCTGCAATCGGGTCCATACTGTTTAGAGATAGCAAAGTAGAATGGCTTTTCCTCCATGGAACAAAGCTAAATCAGCTACGATTAATGAACATGAAGATTCTTATATAAATATATTTAATCAACTTCGAAGTTAGAAGAGTCCACTGACTGCATCTTGATGATGTGTTCGAGAGATCTTTGGATGATTCTATGCAAGATCTAATCCTGAACTTGTTATCCACCCCGCACTTGATGTTTCAGGCTGTCGAGCTAGGCATGCTAATGGCTTCAATCCTTGTTTGCAGTCGGTTTTTGCCCTTCTTCTATTGTTTTTTTCGTCACTGCCTGCTTCCTTGTTTACTCTCCTTTTTCTCTGTAAGCCTTCAACACCCTCACACCCCATCTTTCTCTCTCTTTCTCTCTCAATTTGTGTGCTTCTTTATTATGGTTTGACCAATTTCATTTTTGTATTTCTTGAGGCCAGTTGAGCTTAATACAAGCACGCAACAAGGGCTGTCCTAAAAGTAGAGGAGGATAAAAGAAAACATATGTTCTTATAAATACCAGTTTGTTCTTAACACCAAGATTCTAATTAATTCCAGTAAAAATAAGACATCACAAGTAAATTACACCATTTTTGTTGTTGCAAATATTAAGAATATATTAAAAGTAATTTAATTAAATTACAATGTGGGTTGTATTTGAAATTGAAAACTGAATTTTATTCCCATTCAAGTGATCAACCGACCATGACTCTCAAGAAATCACTCATATGTGACTTGTGTCGATAAGGATATCACGATGAATTGATAGAAAACAGGGGGAACGTGAGAATTTTTTTTTTTTACCAATCTAGTTTTATAGAAACTAAAAAATTCTAATTGATTTTTAGAGATTTTAGGTAAAAGATTGAATAAATAAAAGAGAAGATATTAATCATATCCTATATATTTTATTTTAAATAAGTTGTTTCTTATTTGTTTTTAATGTTAAAAAATATATACTATGCTTACATGTTAAGAGTTTGCCTAAACTAGTATATACATGCTTATTATCAAAGGTAAAACAGTCTTAAATCTAAGATAATAATTTGAAACTTTAGCTTAAAAAATAGATCTAATCCTTAATCCTCACATTTGAAATACATTGAAATGTACCCCCAAAACCAAAAAAATCCTGAACAAACATGTTATCATCTAGGAGATGACTTCGAGCAGGATAATAATTTATTGGTAAGCTGAAGAAGTGGATCGGAAATATATTGTCAGGGCACCCTTAGGTCTAGATTAAAAAAAGAAATATATTTTAAAAATAATGTCCGTCTTCAATATTTTTCAAAGGGATAAGACTTTTTAAAGAAATAATGATTCTTAAGCTTATTTTTAGATAAAAAAAAACAATGATATTAAATCCCGTACTAGAAAATTGTGGTCTCAAAAATTGGTTGTCATAATAATTTTTTTTTTTAAAAAACGTTCGGAAACAACACGCATCATTGTTGGCCGCCGCCACCTCGAAGATTCACACGAGATTATTGTATATACACCCAAAACAATCACACTAAGAAAAGCGAAAATTACTTTTTATATGAAAATAAATCTAATATTTATTTAATAAAATAAAAAGGAAATAATTGAGAATCTTTATCTTGCACAAAATTTCACAACGAACAAACATACACTTCCACTCATAAAATGTCAATATTGGGCCAAACAATTACGCATTGAATAATCTCGCTGTCACCTGTTCTCCCAACCTCATTATGAGACATTGATCCCAACGTTATCAAATCTAAAAATTAAATCTTCAGCGGTTTCGTATCCTTAGAGTTGTTAAGCAATGGTTGGATCCAATATTTCAAATATCCATGTAAAAAATAAGATAATAACTATTTTTTTTTATTTACATAAATGTTCGGGTTAGTTTGCGCGCACCACAATTAATTTTATGGCTCACTAAATATCCTGCAAACCTAGTAAACATGTAAGATACCACGAGTATGACAGGCGTAGACGCTGAGGCTTGAATCCAGATGCAAATGAAACCCTTTATCACCACTGGGCTACAAGCCTGGTGTGGTAATAACTATTTTACCTTTACTGGTCGTTGGAAGGGTCTGTTTGTTTCTGCGTTTCAAAAGCGCTTTTGAAAAAATTTAAAATTTTTTTATTTTTTTATTAACTTTAAATTAATATGTTTTTAGTGTTTTCAAATCATTTTGATGTGCTGATGTCAAAAATGATTTTTAAAAAATTAAAAAATATCATTGGCATGCATTTTGGCACGAAAAGCTATTTAAAAAGCAACCACAACCAAACTGCCAAACTAGCTCGAAGAGGATGACGTTGTGTCGGCGTGTGCGTCTCGAGAGAATGAGGTTGTCTCATGCGCCGACGCTGAACCTGCAAAAAATAAAAAAAAGAGGCTGACAACGATTTGATTTTTGGGTGGAAAAGGCTGTAATTTATGGTTTATTTTGAGGCCTACTGGTGGTTTAGTTGTTTGTGCTAGTACTGTGGCTGTTGGTTGTCTCGGGTTAACTGGCTTAGTGGTGTGGTTGAGTGGATATCAACTTAGCGGTTGTGAGTGGCTCGAGCCAGTTGTCGTTTCCTACCGTTGCCGGTTGGTGTGGTGTTTCCTTCAGGCTATGTTGGCGGCTGCTATCTTGGTGATGAGTTGGAGGGTCAGGTTGAGGACTATTGTAGTTGGTTTAGGTGCCAGTGTGGTGGCTTTTGATTCAGGTTGGCGGTGCAAGAACTGTTAGTGATTTTTTTATTTTATTTTTTGCATTGGTTTGATGTTGGAAAATGAGAATAAAAATGGGTTATTTCAACTTGCTCAGACGCATCCTGTAGCTGATGCTCCTTGTACGTGAATATTGGCTCTTCATAATCCATGAAAACGAGGTACCAAAAACATTCCTGGTGGAAGACGCCGGTGGCATAATGTATTCATTTTAGAGGGAATTCATTATCTAAAATCATGAGATCCAGATAATCATATAAATATAATAATATTAACAACTCTTTGTTTTAGAGAGAATGAATGTAATAATATTTTTTAGCTAACTAACTAAAATGATTTTTTTTAGCTATTTTAACTAAAATTAACTATTAAGCTTTATCCAAATGGGTTGATATTCCATTGTGTCTCACTCTTCACCAAATGCCATCATAAACTTATTTATACTATCTTTTCCTTTTCTTTTACGTCACTTCTGGACTTGCATAATAAACCTTGCTTCTACAATGAGAATGTTCTCATGAGCATATTCAGTTTTTATTTTTAAAAAATTAAATTATATATTTTTATTTTTTTAAAATTAATTTTTTGATATTTTTAAATTGTTTTGATTGATAACAAAAATAAAATTAAAAAAAATTATTTCAATGTATTTAAATTTTTTTTAAAAAAAACAATTATTATCACAATAATAATAACCTAAAGAAAAAAAAAAAAAAGCAAACCTATCAAGAAAGCAAATGCACTCCAAGGACATTCCACAGACAAGTTTACCGTTTACGTTATTCAAATCTCTATTTTTTCCCCTGCCCGTTAATTACTATTAAAAGGCATCCTTTTCTACGGATTCTAGGCACACCATGTGCATTTCAACTGCCTATCACATTACAATTCACTTTCATGTATCCAGCGCTTCAGTGGTTGTAAAGTCAAAAGTCAAAATAAAAATAAAAATAAAAAAACCCAGCCACCATGCTTCCTTCGCCAGTCTCCACGTCCATTGATTTTTAACCAATACCTTGACAGTTTGCTTGCTTTACGTTGCATATACACGAAATCATTTCACGGGCTATTTGTTTTATCTTAGAATACAATTAATTCGTAGGAGTTTTCTTACGGACGATGATTTATGAGGGCCTCAGTTCATCCCACGCGTGCAAGGCACATCTTACAACCACTCTGTCACGTGCCCGTGTAAGGAGCTGCGTGCTTCGAATTAGCTTAATTGCCTTGTCTTCTTCTCCCTTTGAATCCAGGAATGCTTTAACTGTTGTGTCCCAAAGCTTACGTGTCTGTACATGATTCCAGAAAGAGTGGCCAAAATCCAAAATAATATTTAATTGCTAAGAGAGGGTGGAAACGACAGCGTCCTCCTGTAAATTAAAAGGGAAGAATCGATTAGGTAGAACTAGCTATGCCGTTACATGACAAGTAGTTCATGATTAGGGACAACGTTGCTTCTGCTTTCCACTCAGATTCAAATTAAAACAAATCAAACAATAATGCTCACCGACACCCAAACCCCATGGTCATGTACGTAAATTTAAAACCATGAGATTTTTGTGTGGTACGTCGTTTGCATACATTCATTGCTGACACTGACATTTTGATATTTGAGGTATTTAATTATTTATTGATCATGCAAGAAAAAGAAGAGAGAGTTGAGGTCTCACGAAGGCCTCGTGGCATGGTGCGTGAATGCAGGCGCTCGGTATTCGCGGGTCTACGATAATAAACAATAAACGTGGCAAACTAAAATGGCTTGAATTGAATTCAGAGTCAGAGTGATGCACGGTGTCGAGAGCTCGTTTGCAGGAGCAAATACAATAAAAAATGCTACTCTCGAAGCATGGGAGGGTGAGTTTTTAAGCTAAGCTAGCAACTGATCCAGTACAGAAGCCATGGAATCTCGAAGTTAAGGTTTCGGATTTCCACTTCAAACTTCCAAGAAACGGAGAAAATGCGGATCTCCAGTTTCTCTTGCTCGTTCACAGCTCTATTCACTCTGATTGTCATGCAAGTCTCGATTGCAAGAGGACAATTAGCTCCAGGTGAAACAAGCATTCTTTTCCAGGTTCAGCAACTCCTTGAATATCCTCAGGTTCTTCAAGGATGGAATAACTGGACCAACTTTTGCTATCTCCCTCCCTCACCTTCTCTCAAAGTTGTTTGCTCAGATAGTCATGTAACTGAATTAACTGTCGTTGGAAACAAAAGCAGCTCCTCTGCATCTCCCAACAGCCCAAAACAAAATACCTTGTCTGGCAACTTCTCCATAGATGCTTTCTTCACCACCCTAACAAAGCTTTCAAATTTGAAGGTGTTATCACTTGTGTCCTTGGGATTGTGGGGTCCCTTGCCTACCAAGATCAACAGGTTTTGGTCTCTTCAAGCACTTAATGTCAGCTATAATTTCATTTATGGCCAGATTCCTCAAGATATTCTGTCGTTAAAGAATCTCACCAGTCTTGTTTTGGCTCACAATTTGCTGAACGGAACAGTCCCAGATCTCAGAAGCTTAGTTCTACTTCAAGAGCTAAATTTGGGTGGCAATCATCTTGGACCAACCTTTCCTTCGCTAGGTAACGGTCTTGTTACCATCATCCTGAAGAACAACTCCTTGAGATCTGTTATTCCTTCAGAAATCAAGAAATTCAATCAGCTTCAGCAGCTGGACATCTCTTCCAACAAACTCATCGGACCAATCCCACCTGCTCTGTTCTCTCTTCCTTCACTTCAGTATCTTGATTTAGCCCAGAATCAATTAAGCGGGGCTCTTCCAACAAATATATCTTGCAGTGTTAAGCTTCAATTTGTGGACATCTCTCACAACATTTTGATTGGAAAACTACCTTCCTGCATTGCAACCAACACTTCAACTCGGACAGTCATTAGCTCATGGAATTGCCTGTCTGGCGGTAAAAATGCAAGTTACCAGCACCCTTACTCATTCTGCAATAAAGAAGCATTGGCTGTGAAGCCCCCATCTAAAAGTAAGGAGCACAATTCTTCCACTATCAAACTTGGAATAGTACTTGGTATTGTTGGAGGTGTTCTTGGGATCGCAGGTGTTCTTGGATTACTGATTTGTGTGATCAATAGAAGATCAAAAACAACTACAGATGATGATCATGTATATAGCATATTTGATGGATCTGTTACCAGTAAAAAGTCTGTTCGCAGAGCCGTTGATTCAAGTAAGTCCGCCTAGCTACCATTTGATTTTCTCACCTCTTTGCGTTTTCATGTGGAGTTAGTTTATTGGATTTTCAAAATTACGCACGATATGAATTTCCACAGGGCGTGTGCCTCAGACGATGAGGTCGGCGGCAATAGGGCTTCCGCCTTATCGCGCCTTCACATTGGAGGAAATGGAAGATGCAACAAACAACTTTGATCCATTGAATTTTATTGGAGAAGGATCCCAGGGACAAGTAAGATTCAAAACTTTTCAATGGGCTTACATCATGTCATAGCTACTAGAGCTCATCAATAACAAAGCCCTTTGAACTAAATGCTATTCTGTACTGTAATCTACAGCTCTATAAAGGTTGGCTCATAGATGGTTCAGAAGTCATGGTGAAATGTGTGAAACTAAAGCAGAAGAGTTTGCCTCAAAGCATGATTCAGCAGATTGAGGTACTGTCAAAGCTGAGGCATCTGCATTTGGTCAGCATTCTCGGACACACCATCGTCACATATCAGGATCATTCGAGCACAGCTGGCACAGTATTTGTTGTCCTCGAACACGTCTCCAATGGATCTCTAAGAGATTACCTAGCTGGTAAAATAGCAATCATCACTTAATTTTATTTTTTTTGAATCATTGCTGTCTTTCTGAAGCCTAAAGTAAGTGAGATTCTTGATACGACAGATGAGAGAAAAAGGGAGATGCTGAGATGGCCACAAAGAATGGCGATTATCATCGGCGTTGCGAGGGGAATCCAGTTCCTGCACACTGGAGTTGCTCCTGGCATTTTTGGGAACAACGTAAAGATTGAGAATGTTTTGTTGGATGATACTCTTACTGCGAAACTCAGTGACTACAAGATTCCCCTGCCATCAAAGGTGAGGGCAGAAGGATTGAGGTTTGAGATTCTTCATATTTGAAGCACTTTGGATTCACACTTCTGAGTTTTTTTTGCTTCGTTTTTTGAACTTTGCAGGTAGGCTCGGAGAGTCCTCTCAATGGAAAAGATGCGTCCAATATCAACAGGCAAGTCTTCCACCTGTTTTCATTTTTTCACACCTTTATACTACTGAATAATCAAGGTCATCTTGCCTGAGTCCTCTTCCTACATGCAGTACTGAAAATGCAGAAAAAGAAGATGTCTATCAACTAGGCGTCATTTTACTTCAAGTCATTACGGGTAAGCTTGTCACATCCAACCGTGCATTGGACGAGTTAAGGATACAGGTAAAAATACATTTGCAATATAAATCTGACAACATTATTTTGGAGCTGCCATTATGCGGTGCTGATCATGGGGTTATTAGTGATTAAATCCTTTTTTTTTTTTTTTTTTTTCTGGGTTCAATTTACAGGTCGAAAAAGGCTTGGCAGAAGCGCCATCGAAGTTACAAGCCTTGGTCGATCCATCTACACGGGGTACTTTTGCATATGAATCCCTAAAAACTGCAGCTGAAATGGCCATTAATTGCCTAAAAAAAGAATCAAGAACTCGGCCATCAATAGAAGATGTACTTTGGAATTTGCAGTATTCCATTCAAATTCAAGAAGGATGGACTAGTACCAGTGGAAACCTTGGCGGTCCCCACTCGTCTTCTTATTAAATTTCTGGACTCGTTTCTCTGTAATTGACTGCGTTTCTCTGTAATTGATTATCATAAGAAATCATATATGGATTTTTTCCCATCATTTGTTCCTTTTGCCTCCCCTTTTTTTGGCAATTGTTTAGCATTTCCCCCCTATTAGAATATGAAAATAAACTGTCAAAATCAATTCACGATATACTGTAGATTTGAGATGTAATATTTAACTCATAGTTCGAAAGGTGGATCCAGAAATCGGCTGACTTGGAAAAAATTCAGTTGATTAAAAAATTCAGTTGACTTGGAAAAACTTCGATTAAAAACCCAAATTAAACTACTAATCCGATAAATCAAGGCTTGATCCTATTAAAACCCGACTTTTTTTTAATTAGTTAGCAGTAAATTGAAATTGGTGCCTTCCTCACAATCAACTCGCCGAGGTGTGTTGAAGAATACAACCGATGTATAGACACATGCTAGAACAAGAAATACTAACATGCTAGAACAAAGGATAAAAGCTTTGTTTAGAAATGAGGTTGAAATTATGTTTTTTTAAATAATAATTTTTTTATTAAAAGTTATTATTTTTTTATATTTTTATATGATAATTTAAAAAATATTTTTGTAAAAAAAAATAAAATTATTTTAATATATTTATAAATAAAAAATACTTTAAATCATAATTTAAAAAAACCTGAAGTATCACAAAGACCAACCAACAAATACCAGTGAAGAAATGCTTAGATTGACGTACTTTATTAATAGCAAATAAATATTACGACATGTGAAAAGTGAGATACTGCATAGCACACAACCATTATATAGGGCTATAAACAGGAGAGACAAGCCATTATATAGGCAAAGATAAAACACGAAAATTATACTTGTCCGGAGACTCCGGACAAGAATTGTTGTGAAAACACCAAAAATATATAGGGTCTCTTCTTAATTCCGGATTGATAGAGCGAAATGGGACTATCCCCAATTCGCCAATGCTTCTATTCTGAAATGGAAGATAGATAAGAAATGGGGAAGACAGTCTCCCGTCGTCTATCGACTCGGCAATTCCATGCCTTCTAATAGAAAGTCTTCCGCTTTCCCGTTCCTCTACCTTCTATACATGAGCATCGTTAACTCAAACACTTCGCTCACCCTTCACTCTTGACTCAGCACATCGCTAAGGCTCAACCCGGCAAATTCAATGTTTTCCTCTAATTTCTTTGCCTCCCACCTAAGCTGTGCAGGAAAGGTCCAAAGCCCATCCCAGAAAACAATGAAGCTTAATATATGATATATGATTTCTTTTGATATATTTTCTTTTAGATTATCATAATCTTATTATTTGAATTACAAGTTTTAACTTAGATTGACTTATGTTATTTTATTATATTTTTTTGGATTTTTTTTAATTTTATTCTTTAATAATGAGTTAATTGAAAATTATGCTTTATAATTTATTTTGATTTATTTTATATAAGATTATTTTAACCTCGTACTCTAAGTCGCGAGTTTAGTAGGGTAACCCATGTTGACTCATGTTATTTTTTTATTTGCTTTCTTTGAATTTATCTTGGCTCATCATTTGACATTGAGTTAGTTGAAAATTGAATTTTTTAAATTGTTTCAATTTATTTTTTATTGAGTTATCATAATTTTATAACTCAGGTTATAATTTAGAAAGTTAACTCAAGTTGATACGAGTTATTTTTTTTTAATTTATTTTTTTTATTTTTATTCTTCAATATTAAGCTATTAAGTATTGGATCTCATAATTTATTTTAATTAGTTTTATATAAGACTAATTTATTTCGATCCATTATATTATTTTCCAAAGATTCTTTTTAAAAAACATAACGCAGAAGGACTAATTGAATTGATTGCGCAAATTGAATTGAACCACTTGTCGACAAGGACTCTCTGAACAAGTTTGGTAAGATTTTGCTTCATGAAAGATGTGTGTGAAAATGGACTTTCGAAATTGCATTCCTATTATATAGTATGTACAGATATCTTGATGACTATTTGCCCGTGAAAGCAAAAGGAAGACGCAGAAAAGCTTTATAGGCCAACAAGTTGATTTGGAAAGTTCAAGTTGCTGCTGCAGTCCTTTTTGCTGCTAGGGTATGGATGAGCTTAATAGCTAGGATAATCATGTTTTTGGCAATACTGACACCCAAAATCTCAGATATCATTACCAAAAAGATTATTTCATCTCGTGAAATTAAATGGTGATGGGCAAATGGATGACTTGTGTTATTCACAATGCAAAAATCCAAACAACAGGTCAACAGTAGATTTTGGTTACGTCAAAGCAGCCGCACTGGTATTGAAATCAAGCCAAAAAGGCTATTTTTAGTATGGATCCACAGCCACTAGCTAGGTGGCTAGCCAATTTTGACCACTTACAAAAAGCATGGACTGTAATTCCATGATTATCCATTCCATTTTATTGAAATTAAGACCAGCGCCCCATCCTGGTTCTAAAGAAATCAGACCTAAGATAGACCAACAAGTCAACTTCGCAAGAGTTTTAATTTAGCCAATGGAGTTTTAGAGCGGTGCAAAATGTAAAGAATTGACAGACTGATATGGAAAAATCATCCTTTAAATGCTCTCTGATTCAAGACCCTTTTCTCTCTGCTAAAAGGCAGTGGAAGAAAGATAAGAACACCTTTCACTTTGGCTACATCTCTGGTTATAATTGATCTTCATGGAGGATGCTGAGGGGATTGAACTACAAATCACAGGTTAGTCAGATTATTTTTACTATAAATGCGCTGCTTCTCCATAGATGTACTGCTTATTCTCTTTTCTATATCGAATTTAGTTGTCGTATCAGTGTCCAAAGCATATGTTAATCTTCCATTCATTTTCTTATGATCTTCTACTGCAATCGAAAACTTAGAATCCAAAATATTCAGAGATTGCTTCAGTAATTAATTGGTGACCACTATGAGGTAGGTAGACCAGTGGCTTGTATTATTCAATCCAGTTTTATGTCCTACATAACCCCTTATGAAATGATCCAGCATATGATATAAATGAAGCATGACAAGTTAATTTTCAATATACGTAGTTAACATGCAATCATGCCATGAATACTCATAAATGGACTTAAGGCAAGAATAAGTGTGGGAGATCAAAATCCTCTGCAAGCAATAATCATTTTGCTCTTTGCGTTCCCAAGGAGCGTAGAGTGATGGCAAAGGGCTTGAGATCTGTACAGCAGGTCTCGAGTTCGAGTTTGGACGTGTACTTCTTGTAAGAGCCTAGAATAGCCGGGGTTTTAGTCGCTCACTTGGCCCAACAAAGTACGCTTTTCAGGGGATGAGATTTCCTCGAATCCAATAAAAAAAAAAAAAAATTGCTCTTCGCTTGTTTGTATTCAAGTGAATGGTTTTGCTATTTTCCAGCTGCAGATGATAAAGAGCCAAACTCGAGCAATGATGCCTCCTCTATTAACAACAAAATGCAGCTACCAAAACTGATTCATTACAAGTGGTGGCTCCGAGTGAGCTGCTATATACTATTTCTTCTCTCAGGCCAATCTGCCGCCACTCTTTTGGGAGGATTATACTATGACAAGGGTGGGAATAGCAAGTGGATGGCGACGTTTGTTCAATCTGCTGGCTTTCCAATTCTACTTCCCCTCCTTTTCTTCTTCACTTCTTCTATCAATTCCAACACCGCAACAAATCCCATTAGCTCTTCCTTTGCAAACAAACCAGAAGGTCCTAAACTATCCACTCTTACATTTCTATACATTGGCTTTGGGGCACTCTTAACAGGTGACAACTTGATGTACTCGTATGGACTATTATACCTTCCTGTCTCCACTTATTCTCTTCTCTGTGCAACTCAACTGGCCTTCAATGCACTCTTCTCCTTCTTCCTTAATTCACAAAAGTTTTCTCCATTTGTGTTCAATTCTCTAGTTCTCCTTACTGCTTCAGCCTCCCTTCTAGCAGTTAATGCAGACTCTGAGAACCCTGCAGGCATTCCCAGAAGAAAATACGTAATTGGATTTTTCTGTACACTTGGTGCATCAGCAACATACTCTTTGTACCTCTCCCTCGTGCAGCTTTCTTTTGAGAAGGTTATCAATAAAGAAACCTTCTCCACCGTGTTGAATATGCAAATATATCCATCTTTTGTTGCAACTTGCGGCTGTGTGGTGGGACTTTTTGCAAGCGGGGAATGGGAAAGTCTTGAAAATGAGATGAAAGAATATAAAGAAGGAAAAGTATCCTATTTGATGACTCTGATTTGGACTGCTATTACATGGCAAGTTTCCTCGGTGGGTTTGTTAGGGTTGATTTTTGAGGTATCCTCTCTTTTCTCTAATGTCATTAGTACACTGGCTTTGCCGCTTGTTCCCATTCTTGCTGTGATATTTTTCCACGATAAGATGAATGGTGTGAAGGTTATGGCAATGCTGCTGGCAATCTGGGGATTTCTTTCCTACATTTATCAACATTATCTAGATGATGCTAAATCCAAGACAAGCCTTACCAGTGAAAACGAGGTTGCTGGGGCACAATTAGAGACTGGTTGATGGTTTAAACACACAAGAGAGTTAATGAACAAGGTAAGAGCTAGGAAGTTTAAGCAAGTCCTATAAATATAGAACAACTGCAGGGAAGAAGTTTCTTTAATTTTGTATAGTCGTTTTACCAATTCATCTATTATGGATTTGTGAATAAATGAAAGAAATCAGGTTTGACCTTCACATGCAACTTTTGTTTTTTAGCTGGACAATGGAAGAACATGAAGAAGAAGCTCACCATCGACGAATAAACCATGCAGCTTCTTTTCTAGACTAACGTATTCCTGATACTTGAAAAGCTTGCTCTGGAGCCTCGAAGGACAGCAGAGACAGAGAGCGTGTCAGGCCCTGGTTCCTAGTTATGCCCCTGCACTTTCCGATAAAATCCTAGTGTAAGTAGGAATCTCGATCAAAAAGGATTTGTGTTAGAATGGTTATAACTACTTAGTCAGATTTAATGAATTTTGAATTTAAAAGAGTGTGAATCAATCAATAAACACTTGGGATGTTAAAATACTTTTGTGTTTTAGTTTTCAACATCTGTCCCGGCATTATAAGAAACATATTGCGCGCAAATTTATGCCGGTCTGGTTACAAAAGAATTTCAAGAACAAAGCCCTTTTACAGAAGCACGTTTAGACTACAATCTTGAAAGACTGGGCATGGCTATTGCGCAGAGATCGGTTCATTGTGCAGTTTCAATCAATTCATTCTGTGGACTATCGTAATTCACTTCCTGTACTCTTGAGCTAACAAGTGGCTTAGCGAGGAGCTCAAGAGGATACATGCTGAAATAATCTTCAGCTTTGTTGCTGTGTCAGAAACTAGAGCTGAGAAGCTTAAATCGGACTACATTCTTAGACCTGCTGGCAGTAAGTTGTTCATATATATATATATATATATATATATATATGTATAAGTATGTATGTATGGATGGAAAAGTTAGAAAAATACAATAATGAACTTCGTCTCTGTGTATAGAACTATGATACAGAGATAGGTGTGTCTGTTTGATATTATATTTTGAAAGTATTTTTTTTAAAAAATAATTTTTATTTTTATTTTTTTTATTTCAAATTAATATTTTTTTATTCGGACTACATTCTTAGACCTGCTGGCAGTAAGTTGTCCATATATATACATATATATGTATGTATATATATATATATGTATGTATGTATGGAAAAGTTAGAAAAATACAATAATGAACTTCGTCTCTGTGTATAGAACTATGATACAGAGATAGGTGGGTGTGTTTGATATTATATTTTGAAAGTATTTTTGAAAAAAAAAAATTATTTTTATTGTATTTTATTTCAAATTAATATTTTTTTATATTTTCATATCATTTTAATGTACTAATGCAATTTTTTTTAAAAAAATAAATAACATTATTTTGATGTGTTTCATTATTTTAAAATAAAAAATATTTTAAAAAATAACTACAATCATATTTATAATATAATTCTAAATCTTTGCTACCGGTTAGAATTCTTCTAAAATTTGTTTGTTGCAATCTAAATTCTTTGTCTATATATCCAACTCTGAAGAGTTAAGAGGATTCGACTGTATAATAATGATCTTTATAAAATAATAAATTTTGAAACTCCTAAAATCTGTGTTTTATCACTTTGGATTCCATGAGGTTATGCCTCCATATGTCCATCCAAATTAGACTCACTAAATATAGGTTTTTGATCCAAAAACAAATACTATAATTATAATTATATTATAAAAAAACTAAGAGGCTTCTTTTTCGACCATTGCATATTTTTTTTTGGTTTGTTGTCTCTCATTTTTTTATCTTACAATTTAATCCTTCAAAATTACTTTGATTTACATTTGATTTTGGTAATTAATTTTTCATGCGTGCACATCAGGATCCCAAGACGTTGAGGAAATGTTATGTCGCTAGGTGTTAAGTCATGGTTTTGCGAAACAAAATTCAATTTAATTGATTTACAAAAATTAAACATTGAGGAGTCAAATCTGAAGCTTAAAAAAATGTTTAATCCTTCTTTTTTTTTTGCCAAAATTAAGGACTGATTTGCACGATCAAGGAGCAAGTTCTTGTGCTTTTTTTTTTTACCTTAACTTGTTTTTCAATCTAATCCCATTGAGTTGATTTTATTTAAGATTTGATTTGGTAGTTTGTTTTAATTGTCTTGCTACGAGAATCGTACAATATCAAGATAAATTTTTGGTGTTCTGTTATTGCTTAATTTTACAAAATAAAATAGAATTAGTTTAATTAAAAAAAAGTGTTAAAGGATCAAAATTAAAACTAAAATAAAGAACAATGACTAGGGTACAAGGGCAAGAAAATAGGCGTGCCTACAACTCATGCACCAACAGGAGGAAGGGTTCCATGATGCTTTAGATGGAGCGTGCGACGTTCAACAACAACCAAAATAATGGCTTTTGCAACGGCACTAAAAGCGTCGTGTCATGATTTTGTACTAATGACCCCTTAGGAGTCTTTATTTGATTTTGTGCCGTGACTTGATTGATTTTGTAGTCCTCAGTTAATTTAGTTTTTAGGCTTTAAGCCTTGATTTTTATATAAAAAAATAAAAATGATTGCTTTACATAATTAGTTTTTACAAATATTACTATGAATAAACAACAATCATAAAATAATTATAAAAAATATTATCTAAATTATATTTGAAAGATTCGTTCTTTACTTACAATAAAATCAATATAAAAAATTCGGATCATCTACACTTTCATGAGATTACTATTTAGTAATGTAGAGGTATATCCTTAAATTACATAACGAATGAACTTAGTTTCAATTAACATGCCAGCTTGGTCCAGCAATACCTTTTATTGTCAATAAAAAATAGCCATAAAAAAAATGAGATATTTATGTGTGTGAAACATTTTAGCCATTTCATATTTAATAATTTGATTATTATGGACAATGATATGAATAGAAAATTTTTGTAATAGGTTCTAATTTTATACTATAAAATACAATATAGATATATTGTAGACTAAAAAGACTAGTAAAAACCCCGTAAGAGCTTTATAAATATAAATATATAGAGTTGAAAAAACATATTCTTATAAAAGAATTTAGATATACGAATATAGCATTTGTTTATATTTAACAAGGTTAAAAATAAGCTAAAAATCATTATTGGTACTTGTACTTTCTAAATTCAATCAGATTAAATCATTTGTTAATAATTTAAAGTGTTTTTCAAACTATTTTTTGTTTAAAAATATATTAAAATAATATTTTTTTTATTTTTAAAAAATAATTTTTAATACAATACATTGAAATAATAAAAAAAACATAAAAATAAATTTAAATAAAAAATTAAAAATTAAAAATTAAAAAAAACATCTACTAATACGTTTGGTCATCAAAGACTCACTATTTACTTTTCCCATTAATTGACCAAGAAACCCATTAGTTGACCTGTGAAAAGCAATACCATGTTGAAGTAGATACTGAAATTTAAAATTCAAGAAAAAATATAAAAATGAAAAAAAATATAATATAAAAAATTTCCTAGATGGTGTGTCTTTTCTAATCTAAGCTAGATTTTATAATATATATATATATATATATTTTATGAAAAGATAAATGTAAAGTAACAGCTAACAAAGTCTCTAGATGCATTTTATTAGTTATATAATAATACAATAGTTTGAATATAATAAATATATTTAAAGTAAATCAATGTAATGAAGTTTAATATTTTAGTAAAATACGTTTTTTTTTTATGGTGAATCATTCACATTTGAAATAAAAAAACCATGAATAAGGCTAAAATTGCTAAAAACTAAAGGAAGAACAGGCGGATAGTGTGTGACAAAATTATTAAATACAAAGGTGTAATATGATCACATTCGAAAACTACAGGGATCAACAGTGATTTTTAGCCATTAAAAAAAATACGATAAGCGATGACGTGGGAGTTCAAATTCGAGTCACGGGGAGGTCCACTCCAATTCAAACCAACCATAAGATTAGCTGACGTGGCGCATCAGTATAAATGACACATACTTTCTCTCCCCCTCAAATCCCAAATAATCGAAATAAAACAAGAAAAGCGAAAATAGCTCTCTTTATCTTTCTCCTCTACCTGCTCTCTGTCACGTTCACTTCGTGTTTTTTAGTTTCCCTTTTGCGCTCCATTTCAAATTCAAAAACAATCGCAACTACCTCCTTGCAGAAACATCTTGCAGTTACAGAAGAGAAACCTAAGGTTTCTTCTTCTCAAATGGCTACCATGGAGAGCTTGATTAGTCTTGTTAATAGAATACAGAGGGCCTGTACTATTCTCGGTGACTACGGCGGTGACTCTGGTGGCGCCGCTGCCGTTTCTTTGCCTACTCTCTGGGAGTCTCTTCCCTCTGTCGCCGTTGTTGGTGGCCAGGTCCTCCTCTTTCTCTGTATCTCCACTCACACTGTATTTTTGTTATATATATTTGTGTGTTTTGGAAATCTGAAGTGTACGCGGTTGGTTTTGAAAGTTTCTCTTTATTTTCCTCTTATTTTTTTACATTGTTTTTCCGTGTACCGTGCACGCATACGTATCATGCCTTTATATGTGTTGCATACGTATGATTTTTTATGTGTTTTGATATTTTTAGTGAGTGTAGTAGTTGTTTTTGAGCTGTTAAGGTCTGCTTTGTATTTCTGTTTCAAATGAGAATTTGTTTTTTGTTCTAAAGATTTTATTTATTTTTCTCTTAACTTGAATAAAATTAATTTATCGAAAATGCAAATAAATCAATTTTTTGGCCATATATTTATGTATATCCAAGTGTATATTTATACGTATATAGGTAATAAATATTACAATATGTATGCTTTGTGTATTTATTATTGTAGAGTTCTGGAAAGTCATCAGTGTTGGAGAGCATTGTGGGTAGAGATTTTCTTCCAAGAGGATCAGGTAAATTTTCAATTTATGTTTTTCTTTATTTTGTTGATTTTAGTTTAAAATCTGATTGTATGCTGAGAAATTTAAAAGAAATAATAGAAAATGTGAATGTTTTCTTAGGCATTAAAGTTTCAAGTCAATTGAGTCAAACTACTTTAGCAAATAGTTTTATATTTACTTCCTGGTTTGTTTTGTGGAACATTTTTTTGGTCCTGCAGTTTCCCCTTTGCTTTCTCCTACCTTCTTAGTTTTGGACTCTGTTTTGTTATTTACATATGTGAATTTAAACTGAAACTTAAAAAAAATGCATAAATTGAAAGTTTTGGAATTATTAGTTGATGTGACTTGAGGAAAAAAAGAAGAAAAAAGTTGGAAGATATGAATCTCATTGAAAGTTTTGGAATTGTTAGTTGATGTAACTTGAGGAAAAAAAGAAGAAAAGTTGAAGTTATGAATTTCATATGAATTTTTTTTGTTTCTCGCTTGTTTGGATTAATTACATCAATAATGTTTTGCATGAAATTTGGGTTATATATTGGTATACCTTGAAATTTGATTGTACTTTAAGATTGAAAAGAAAATGAAAAATGAATAATTTTTAAGTTTCCTTGGTTTGATTGACAAGAAAAAATATTCCTTCCACGTTTTATTTCTTATGGTTTTCGTGTGATTTTCAGGGATCGTGACAAGGCGGCCTTTGGTATTGCAACTGCACAAGACAGAACCAGGAATAACCGAGTATGCAGAGTTTCTTCACAAGCAAAGGGAGAGATTCACAGATTTTGGTATGTGATCTGTTATGCCGATTATAATGTATGATTGCGTTACTTAGTTGCATAATCTTTCAGAAAGTAGTTAAGTGTTTGTTTTCTGGTGACAATGCTGACCAGATGCGTGTCTTATCTCCCAGCCAGCTCCAGATTCCCTCTCTGTTTGCACTTTTGACATTTTGCATTGTTTTTGTGCTTCTGAATTTTGATATGATTAGATGATTTATTTGGGATGATATGTTTCAAAGATGAGGGTTCTAATGGCTTTCCGACTAAAATTTTGATAGGTTTCATAGCTGAACTTTTCTCATGGTATATTGGTTGACTACTTTCTTCCAATATTTCAAATTTGATCTCTTTCCTTATTTGGCCATATTAAGTTTTTTATCAGAAAACTGCCACTTTTACAAGATATAAGTTATTTGGCTATACAATGTTTGTGTTTCTCTACCCTTTTCTTATCTTTTGGAGTAGAAGGTACATTTACCAGTGGTTAACTGTATTTCCTCGTGTGCAGCTATGGTCCGAAAGGAAATTCAAGATGAAACTGATAAAATTACTGGGAAGTCAAAGCAGATATCTCCTGTTCCTATTCATCTGAGTATCTACTCCCCAAATGGTAAAAGAACTTGAGCTGTGCAGCAAACATCATATTACATCTATTTTCCGGAACACTATTTATGGTGACCCTTATCTTGACTGGATCATAATAGAATTACAATTTCGTTTTGCATATATCAATTTCTTGCAGAATGTTCACGGTATGTCATTTTTTTTTCCTCTCGCAGTTGTCAACTTGACTTTAATAGATTTGCCTGGTTTAACAAAAGTTGCAGTAGGTACACTTCTCTTTCCTTCTCTTGTATGATTCTGCCCTTTCTTCTGTTAAAATGCGTGTGCTATTTTTATTAGTTTCTTCATTCAACCATCAAGTGCATAACTAGAGATGTTTGTTAATGATAGAGGGTCAGCCAGAGAGCATTGTTAAGGACATCGAGAATATGGTTCGTTTATATGTTGAGAAGGTAGATCAAACTTATTTTTGAGCAATTTATTGATAAAATTTATCACTTAATGAGCATTAGATGTAATATTCATATCATACATTGCTAAAAATATGCACAATTTGTGGATTTAAGATTGTATGCACTTCTGTAGATTTATATATACACTTACACGAATGACTAGATTTACTCAATTATTGCATGTCTACCCTCTTTCTTTCTCTGAATTTGTGCAATGGTTCTCTTCATCGATTATGCTTTCTAATTTGCCTCTCTGGAGGACTCTTGTTATTTGTCTTTAGCAAAAGCAAAATTTTGGTGGCTAAGGGAGACTTGATTAGTGGCTCCACCCGCACCACACGTGTGCTCCAAACCACAGTAGAAGCTCTAGGAGTTTCATTTTATTTGTCTTTCTGTTTTCAGTGTTTTTAAACTACTGTATAAAGTCCGTTTTCCATTGATCATAATGAATGAAGTTTCCAATACTTTGTGATTGGTTTTTGTTATGAATGTATGAGGTATTGCTACATTTTTTGGTTAATATTGATCTGTTGTTTTTTCCATGTAATCTCTATTTGTTAATTGAAAGGATGTCAGTGTGTTTTGTCTCTCTTTTCATGAAATTCAGTTGTATAACTTGCTTTAGGGAATTGGTTCAGCTTTCTTTTTGGCCTAAAGCTCTATTGGTAAAAAGGATGGGTAGGTTGGAGTAATTAAGGTTGGGGTTTGGAACATTATCATGCAGAAGTTGGGGAAAGGAATTTTTTTTTATCATCCCAAATTTATGAGAATTGATAAATATATATATTTTCAAGTTCTTTATGATCTGCTTCTGCCCCCCTACGTTTTAATGCACTAATATGTGACCAATGGAATGCAGCCAAATTGCATTATTCTGGCCATAACTCCAGCCAATCAAGATATAGCAACATCTGATGCTATCAAACTTGCTAGAGAAGTTGATCCAGCAGGTTTTACTTTCTGTCCTCTTACTTTTTTTAGGACTCACCCCAGCCTTACATGGTGCATTCCCCAACTTTTTTTTTTTATTTTGTTCTTTCCTGGATGTGGAGTTTTTCTGTTTCTTTCCAGGTGAAAGGACATTCGGTGTGTTGACAAAGCTTGACTTGATGGATAAGGGAACAAATGCACAAGATGTAAACTTTCTTGCTTTTCTCTGTTCTACTGCAATTTTGTAGTACTGAAATGTTTCGCTTCAGTCTAGTTGATATGTGAAAAATGTTAATCCGTTCTATCAATCGAGTCCAAAATGGGCATAATTAGAGCATTCCATATGTTTTATGACTGCAAATAAAAATCAAACAAACCCCCTTGTACTTTTATAAGTTATGTTAGTGAGCTTGTGTTTCTTTGCATTTGATAATTTATACTTAATTACATTCCTCTCTGTGTAATTTAAGGTTCTTGAAGGAAGGGCTTACCCGCTTCAACACCCATGGGTTGGAATTGTTAACCGCTCTCAAGCTGATATTAATAAAAATGTGGATATGATTGCTGCTCGTCAAAGGGAGCGCGAGTTCTTTTCCACCAGTCCTGATTATGGACACTTGGCTGGTAGAATGGGTTCTGAATATCTTGCAAAACTTCTGTCCAAGGTTCAATTTCTGCTTTATATGCGAATCTGACAGCATTTTCTCCACTTGTTGTTATCCCAACTTCTTTATCAATTGCTAAATGTCAAGTCTATTAGGGTGAAATTCTTCTTTTCATCTTATCCCCTAGTTTTCAGAAACTAACTCTGCATGTCTAATGTAATGTTGACAGTTTTCCAACTTATGTTAGCATTTTTCCACTTCTATATTTTTTTCTCAATTCCATTTACAATTGCTGATCACTAATGAGAATTGATGTGTTTCTAGCACTTGGAATCTGTAATTAAAACTCGCATACCAGGTATCACATCTTTAATAAATAGAAGCATCGATGATCTTGAATCAGAGTTGGATCACCTTGGTAGACCTGTTGCAATTGATGCTGGGGTGAGGAGTTCATGTACTATTTGTTTATTGTTGATAGATGGACATCAGCTGGGTTGATTATTTACTAATTGTTGTTATGTGTGTGTAACAGGCTCAGCTATATACTATTCTAGAGTTATGCCGAGCATTTGATCGTGTATTCAAGGAACATTTGGATGGAGGGTACCATAACAAACTTTGTTTTTCACCATTCTTTCTGTTAATGAAACTGTTTCCAGCTGTTAGTGGAAGCAGCATCATAACACAATTTGTTGCTTCATTTTGAATCATATCAATAGCAAATACATAAGGCCAGGTCTCAGTTTTGATTGATTTTGTGTTCAAGGGAAACGTGCATAGTTGCATTGAAGGAATTCTCATTCTCTTGATTCAAGTGCACTTGTTCTTTCATGTTATATTTGAATAGATCAATCTTAGAAATGCCCATCAATTCTTCATTATGAGCTGTTTGTTTTTGATGATATTGTTTTCCTTTCTAATTATCTGAATGATTAGATTCTTAGAACTACTATAACCAATTTTTTTTTTTAATTAAACGTCAGGCGTCCTGGTGGTGATCGAATTTATGGAGTTTTTGACTACCAGCTTCCTACTGCTTTGAGGAAGCTTCCATTTGACCGTCACTTGTCTCTGCAAAATGTAAGAAAAGTGGTTTCAGAGGCAGATGGATATCAACCTCATCTAATTGCACCAGAGCAAGGTTATCGACGACTTATTGATGGTGCACTTAATTACTTCAGAGGCCCTGCTGAAGCTTCTGTAGATGCTGTAAGTAACCATGTTTCTTGTTTTAAACTTCCATCATCTGTTCTTCATTGTGAGTTTTCATATTAAGTAACTGATAATGATGGATAAGGAATTCTTATGTGTTCATGAGATGTTTGCTGGTTTGAAGGCTCAGGAAATTTCAGGGCTATGGATGATATCTGAGTGAAGTGTATTCAAAACATTATAGAAGAAAAATAAAAGGAAGTTTGGTTAACGTTCAGGAATCCTTTTCAAGTTAATTCAAATAAGTAGTGTCTTTTAAGAATAAGAGTCTCTGGATCCGTAACAACGGTTTGCATCACAAGATGCGGTCATAAAATTCTGTCTCAACTTTCATCATTCCTCAATACAAATTCCATCAGATCTTATCCAGTCATGGAATCTGCAATATGTTCTATTGATTGGTGTTATCTCGCAGGTTCACTCTATTTTGAAGGAGATTGTAAGGAGGTCAATTGGAGAAACCCAGGTTTGGAATTCAGAAACTTTATAGGTGTATGACTGGAAAAGATCTAGAAAGAATGATAATTAGTGATTTGGGAAATGAACAGGAGTTGAAGCGCTTTCCAACTCTTCAAGCTGAAATAGCTTCTGCAGCCTATGATGCACTGGAGAGGTTCCGTGAAGACAGCAAGAAGACAACTTTGAGGTTGGTGGAAATGGAATCCTCTTACCTGACTGCTGATTTCTTCAGAAAACTTCCCCTAGAGGCGGAGAAGGGTGGAGATCCAACTGTCTCTAATGTAGACCGATACGCAGAGGGGCATTTTCGTAGAATAGGATCAAACGTATCCTCTTATGTTGGTATGGTGTCTCAGACACTGAGGAATTCAATTCCAAAGGCTGTGGTTCATTGTCAAGTGAAGGAGGCCAAGCGATCTTTACTGGATCACTTCTACATCCAAGTGGGTAAAAAGGAGGTAGGGAAAAAACCTTGGCATTTCATATTCTCCAATGGGGATTTGATGTCATATAAACTTGGTTTTTTTTTTTTTTTTTTACCATTTTCCTACTGCAAGACAATTACAAGTACGTGTTTTATTGATTTTTCAGTCATTTGTTCTGTAGGGAAAGCAACTTGCAGCATTGCTAGATGAAGATCCTGCGTTGATGGAAAGGAGGCAGAAATGTGCAAGAAGGCTTGAGTTATACAAAAATGCAAGGGATGAGATTGATTCAGTCTCATGGGCTGCATGAGATGAATGGTGAAGAGAAAATCTGATATAGTTAGTGGTTGACAGGCATGATACGGCAGGTCCAGTTTTTTCAGCTGGGATGATTTTTTATATATCCTGAATTTGTCTCTGTTGCAAGTCTTTCAACCGCTTTCATTTGCGTATGTCTAGTAGATTGCTCTTATAATCCTTACTCAGGATTATTTTTTAATTGTTTAGTACGGTGGTTTTTTATTTTTCACTTCAAAATGTAGTTAAATAATATTTTTTATTTTTTAAAATTTATTTTTAATATTAATAAATCAAAATAAAATAAAAATTAATTTAAAATTTTGAAAATACGCACCAGCGCCTTCCCAAATGCTTCTTAACTTTCCTAGTTTGAAATCTAGCTTATTCCCTTTTAATCCTTATGAATTGAAAAACTTAGATGTTATCAATTTGTACATTTATAGTACAAAATACACATTTGTGACATGCCATCAAATCGTTTCCAATTAAAAATGATTTATCTTTTATTTTAATTTTTACTATTAGAACACCTAGATAATTATAATAATTCATTTTTAATTAATGGCTACTAGAGATTTATTTAGTTGTTATTTATTTAATTGTTAATTTTAGGATCTATTAAAATTAATAAGGTACATAGAAACTGATTCCAACACTAAGTAAATTAGAAAAAAAAAAAAGGTTTATTGTTTTAAGCAAATCTAGACCTGGTTTTTTTTTGTCATTTAGCATCCTCTCTTGGAGCATTAGCAACCGCAGCCCGTTTCTACTTTCTAGCCATTTCTATTCTCTAGCCATTATTGTTATTATTATGATTTCTTTTATAAGCCATCTACGGCCTTCATTCTTTCTGGGGCCAACATGTATTTTTCCGTAGGAAAACTCGCTTCCAAGAATGTGAAGAGTATCAGAATCACAGGGTTCCATCCAATATCAAATAACACTGCTCTTAGCGGGTCTTTAGTTGGCACACGCTACGTCCCTGGTAGAATCAATTTAATTGTTTTTTTTAAAACGTCTTTTATTTTTATTCAAGAATCTTAGTCTCACTTACTAAAGGCAAAAATAAGATTGCATTTGAAAAGACACTTTGAGCATTTACAGAAGAATTTAACTGTCAAGATGCTAGTATTAGACCTCATTTGACATCGCAAGCCCTTAATCAAGCCTGTGATCGTGATCCTTGCTCGAGCAGAATGTTTTACAGGTTAAGCAGTAAATAATGTTGGAAAGATGAGCAGTAATACACTATTTTGCAAATGAATTATTCAAGCTACAGCTTTTCCTGCACTCTCAAGCTCTTCCAGAGCTGCCCAGAGTTTCGGATCATTATAATCCTTGAGGAGAAAGGTAGGGTTTGCTTCCATCAGCGCATGCTCTGGGTTTCCTGTAGTCAACCCAACAACCGGCAAGCCAGCTGCCACCCCAGCTTTTATCCCTGAAACAGAATCCTGTTCAAGTGAAAACCAGAAAAGCAAAGCATCAGATTTCACGAAAGAACAATGGCTTGGAGCAATATTTGGAGGGGGCTGAGGGAAGAAGGGATACCTCAAATACAAAAGTGTGGTCTTTTGACACCTTGAGTGCTTCAAGAGCCTTCAAGTAGGGGTCTGGGTGTGGTTTTGGATGCTCACATTCACTTCCTATTATAAGAGCTTCAAAGAAATCTGTGAGTCCCAGAATCGATATGATGAGTTCAGCATTCTCTCTTGGAGCGTTGGTGACTGCAGCCCGTTTCAAGCCATGATCTTCAACCCATTTCTTCATTTTGTATAAGCCATTTACAGCCTTCAATCTTTCAGGGGCCAATCTGTTTTTCCATTGGAGAAATCTCATGGTAAGGGCTTCAGGAAAACTTATAACTATATATAAGAAACTTTGGCATTTTACCTCCGAAACACAGCTTCTTTATCAGCAAGAAATTTCATGCCTCCTTCAATGTCATCAGGGAAGAGAACCAAAGCCATATCTTCATTGTGCTCGCCAGAAAGTTTCTCAGAGAAGAACTTCTCGGTAATAGGAACCCCTCCGTTGAAATTTATCTATTACAAACCAAAATGTTGGTTAATCCCCTCCACTTCATTTTGTGTAATTTAACTCATTTGATCATTGACCAGAAACAACGACCCTATTCATTAAACAAATTACCTCTTGAAGCATTTCTCGAAAGGTGAAATAGTGAAGGGGATCAGAATCGCATAAAGTTCCATCAACATCAAATAATACAGCTTCCAGTGGAGCAAATCCAGAAAGAGAGCTTTTTCTGCACCCAGAAAACGAAGACAATTGAATCAAGATCATCAATCGCCATGGCTCGTGAGTCGTGCCCCTGATTTCTTAACCACCAACTAAGCATCAAAATTGCATCTTCAGTCCAGTTTGCTTATCATATCACGCCCAGTGACTTGGTTATTATTATTTTCAATCCGCCTTTATCCATTTCCTTCCCCAGGGCCTAATCTATTTTCCACAAAAAAAGCTGAGATGTTTGAACTTCAGGCAACGTGAAAATGAAACTCGTTTTGGATCTGGGTTTTGTTTCAATACCATTAGAAACATCATTTCCATCTTCGTGCTTACCATCCATTTAAAATTTGTATTACATTCAATAAAGAGGATCCATGAAATAATCAACCGAGAAAACAATATTTGGCTAGTTAGGTGGATTACAGAAAACAAGGGATGTGTTTTCAGCTGTCCTAACACTCAGCACCACTTGATCCGATGGATTCATCACATTTTTTATTCTCGTGTCTCAACTCTGAAGTTTTATGCTAACGCTTTTACTAATATCTGCTAAAATCTCTCCCTAAATGATACATGTATTTAAAACATAAACAAAACACCTGGTATAGAACCAGGTAATTAATTACAAAACAGGACAGAGTGGATTGAGACTGAGACACAGAATCATAGGCAGTAAAACCTTTTTGGTTTTCTAATAAACATCCATTGACGTACACAATCAACATTAAAACTTGGAAACGAAGATGAAGCACGAAAGGAGATTAAGAGAAATACCTCTCAGCCGAGTTTTCACCAGAAGAAACTGTCATTGCTTTAATTTGATGCGAGGCTGCAAATAGCACAGGGGTCTATCTATACTCTTTGAGAAGAGAGAGCTTGTTCTTCTTCACGGGGGTATTGAATGAACAAGAGGTCCAAGTGCCCAAGATAATTGAAGAGAACCAAATAGGGAATTTGGTAGTTTTTTTAAAATATATTTTATTTTAGAAATGTATTAAAATAATAATTTTTTATTTTTTAAAAATTATTTTTAATATTAACATAGGAAAATAATGTAAAAAAACTAATAAAAAAATTGTTTAAAATTAAAAAAATTAAAACTTTTTTAAAATTATTTTTATAACATAAAAACAAACAGAAAACAGGAAAAAAGGGGAGCAAAAGACGCGGGTGGGCTGGTGCACTGCCTTCTTTTTTCTTGTTCCTTGACTGAATTGTCGTGCTGTGCATCAGCAAGTGGCTCAAAGTGCTTTTCATATCTTTTTAATTTTTTTAAAGCTAATGCATTTCACGTTACTACTTTGTTGTCTATTAATAAATACTGACATGATCACGGCCCGAGGCATTTCAAATATTAACAAACATCTCCTAGTCTAATATTCTGTTTTTTCCTCTAGCTGATAATACTCTTTTAAATCCTAACACACAAATTTACCCCCCCCCACTGTAGTTTAAATAAAAAATCTCAACATAAACTCTGACTGCCAAGTTAGCTAGATTGGATTGTGCTATTATCATTCTGTGAATCGGTGAAAGGTTGGAAGGGTTCATTCTGAAGGGCCTATTTGCAAAGACGTGGCTCCGAAAGTGACGAGTTCCGAATAGTAATTATCAGAAAATGCATAATCAGATCATAATGATCGAATATAAATTTGTTTTCGGATTACACACCGAAAGTAGAATACAATTGTGGATTGTGATTCCATTTATTTTCAAGTGATTATCCCACTACCTTTGAGAAGCACTGCATACGCATGGTCTCTATGAATGTTAGGAGTGACACATCCCCTAAAACCAAATGGACGCCATTCATTATGGGCCAATGCGCTTGATGTCAGACCGCAAGCAGCTTCAGGGGGTTACCAAGGATTGTTCAGGTAAATCATAATCCTTCTAGTTACCAAGGAGATTATTCAAGCAGCAGGTTTTGCAGCAGCTGCTTGCTTATCAAGTTCTTCCAGAGCTGTCCACAACTTCGGATCTTCATAATCCTTTATAAGAAGTGTAGGCTTTGCCTCCAGCAATAAATGTTCTGGGTTTCTGGTAGTCAAACCAACAACAGGCATCCCGGCGGCCACCCCAGCTTTTATGCCTGAAACAGAATCCTAACCAGGGAAAAACAGAACAGAATGTTAGGAAAATCTCCCGAGCTTCAGAAGCTTTGAAAATAACAAATCCAGGAAGAAGGCCAACCTCGCACACAAAGGTGTGGTCCTTTGACACATTGAGTACTTCAAGAGCCTTCAAGTAGGGTTCTGGGTGTGGTTTGGCATGTTGACAATCATCCCCAATGATAACAGCTTGAAAAAAATCTGAGAGGCCCAGAAGTGAGATCATGAGTTCAGCATTTGCTCTTGGAGCATTCGTAACTGCAGCTCGTTTCAGCCCACGGTCTTCAACCCATTTCTTCAATTTGTATAGACCATTTATAGGCTTAAGTTGCTCAGATACCAACCTGTTTTAAATAGAAGAAGTTACATGGTTTGGACCAAGAGAGAATCTCAACAAAGGAACTAGCTAGTAGGTGATCTACCTTCGAAACATGGCTTCCTTATCATCCGTGAATTTTAAGCCTCGCTGGAGATCATCGGGAAAGAGGGTCAAGGCAATATCCTCATTATGCTTGCCAGCAATATTCTTAACAAAGAATTCCTCCGTAATTGGGACCCCGTCATTGAAATTTATCTGTTGGACAACGCAATGTGATTAGTTCTCCAATCTGGATTAGTAGTTTTCAAAAAGTATAGCTTAAGTGATAGGTCTATCAATTAGACAGCATGATTTAACATATTCACCTCCTCAAGGAAAGAACATCTCCTGTTACAGCTTTGCATGGTGTGATGCACATGTGTGTGGAAGAAAAATATGATCACAACACAATGAAGATCTGAGTTTTCAGTACAGAAGCATTACCTCTTGAAGCATTTCTCGGAAGGCATAGTGGTGAAGGGGATCTGAGTCACAAAGAGTCCCATCAACATCAAATAGTATCGCTTCCAAAGGAGCAAGCCTGGAGAGAGAGAATGTACTGCATCCAATTTAAAAAAAACAAGTGTGATCAAATAATGAAGAATCCCAAACGGCGAACAGTACAAATCTTTTATCACCAGCTTATCAGGCAGTTACTTTAGCATCAAGAACCAGGGTCAAAACCACTTTGCCACTAGATTGAGTCACTAATATCCTTTCTCGTCATTCATTTTCTTCCAACATTACATGATTTTGACAAGAGGAAAAAAAAAAGATACAAAAAACTTGTCCATTTAAGCTTGTTTCATCAGGCACATGTCTATGTATGAAAGATGTGGGCTCCTAATTATGATTTAAAGTGATAACAGGACAGTTAGTAACTTATTAAAAGCATTCATAGCCAACAGTTCCAGATTTGGGAGCAACCAACTACTTTGAACCTATCATATCCTAGCTAGCTCTTCCACCACCAGTTCCTATCAACAACACTCATGCTTCGATTACAAAGGAAGATCAATCCTAACAAAAACAACAACGTTTTGGGAAACTTATAAGACCTCTGTATACTCTCGATGAATTGTCCTAAGATAATTGTCAAAAGAAGAAAAAATAATATCGAGAGCAATGCATGCAATATTATCTAGCAGATCACAGGGGAAAATTATAATAACAAAGACTTGTGGGTCTCCCATTACTGAATCAATACGTATATGGTGGAAACTCTAAAATGCATTAAGAAACAAGATTATGAAAATCAAGCCCGTGGTTAGAGGGATCATAACTCCAAAAATAAAGAGAAGACCAACATCAAAAGAATGAAACAAAAGAGACGAACACACGCACATTAATGATCTTAATTTGTATACAAATCTAAGAACTTAAAAGGACCCAATAAATAGCTTGCAAATATTTAAAAAGAAAAAGAAAAAAAAACGCACGCATCATCAACAATATTTTCTGTAGAAGAAACCGTCATGTTCTGATGTTAGGGAAGCCTCGAGTGTTTTTGCTTGCTTTATCTTAAGAAAAAAATATAAAAATGGTTTGTGTTGTGAATTATGATATAGGAAGGGGGATGGTTTATTGAAATAATTTAAAGAGAGAATATAAAAGAGAATCGATTGTGGAGGTTGAAAGATTCCAGTTGCCGACTTGCGTTGCGTTGCGTTTCCGGGAAAATATTGTTGTTTTTATTATTATTATTATTATTATTATAGCTCCCCAATTTTTCTACAAATATGAATTGATCCCCCTTTTCTTACAATTTCTTTGGATAATAGACCATTAGCAATTTTTACCAAGTATCTTCTCCAATTAAGTGAGTTCCATCAACATAATGGTTTAATTTTTTAGCAGAGCCGGCTGCTTATGGCGAATGGAGAACAGAGTTTTTTTTAATTCTTAAAAAATATTATTTTATTTTTATTTTTAATGTATGTATGACAAGTAAAGTCATAGATAATCTACTTTTAGTACCTGAAATCTTTTATTAAGTGAAGGTAATTTTTATTTTATAAAGTATAACTGATAAATATATTTTATTTATTTTTCAGATCTGTTATTATTAAGTGGAGACCTGAGCCATTATTCAAATATTCATTAGCTTAAGTCAGCTTTGATTTCAGGATATGATATAGAAAATTTACGATTTAGTTTCTTAGCTTTAATTATATTTCAAGTGTATTTAGGAATACGTTGTGTTTCCTTGAATTTTAATTTTTTTATTTAAAATATTTTTAAATCTTTTTGATATGTTCATATTATAAATATTTTTTAAAAAAAAATTATTTCGATTCATTTCTAAGCGAAAAATACTTTAAATTGTTACCATTATCACAATTTCAAATACATTCTTCCTCTATTTTTAGAAATCACTAGTTAAAACATGGTTGCTGATAAACAAAACTTGTCACAAGTTTTATATATATATAAAACTAGCATTGTTTAAAGATAATCCAATCATTATGAAAAATTATTAATGATTTTAATTACTAAAATTCATATTTATAATTTAAAAAAAAACACATTATACAATGAATGTTGATGAAAGTGAATTAATATTTAAATAAATTAAGATTTTAAAAATCAAAATACTATGTAGTATTTAAATCTCGAATGTCACATTTCTGTGGCATGCCTGTGACGTATTTTAATAAAATACAATAGTTTTGTTAAGGGACTTTAAATTTTGTTAAGAGTATAAACTAATAAAAGTGTTGCCAATATTAAATACAAGGACAACTAATGAATAAATGAAACTAGAGGGGTCTTCTAGCCAAAGTGTAGCCTATAGGGACAATTAATGAATAAATTAGTGGCGTCAACCTACCCACCAGAAAGCCCCACAGTTGTCGTCTATCTAGTATCTTTATTATATCGTTTTATTTTATTGTGTTCTAAATCTCAATTAAATATATATATATATATATATATATATATTAGAAAATTTTCTTTCTTATTTAATTTAGAAACAATTTAAACATGTTTCTGATGCTAATAACTTGTTGCCATCCTTGCAATAATAATAATAAAAAAAAGGTTTTAATAAATTTGAATTATCTATCCCTTTAGATGAAAGATTCATGATGTTGGATTCGAAGTTGGATTGCTCGCAATTATTTAATTCAATTTGATATGATGAAGATAAATTAAATTATCTTATAATTAATAAGCGTATAAATACAATTAATTAAACCTTACAAGATAGGCATAATATGGAATTATATCAGATTAATTAATTACAAAAAGTTGTGCATAGTAATCTAAGGCTAAAAGCAACGGGTAAGAATATTTTCCAATTATTCCAACAACTCCACTTCAAAAGATTGCCTACCCTTCAAGTCTTCGAACCAATAAATTGACTCGATTTTCCCTTTATGAATAGTAATCTAAGGCTAAACGCAAACAACGTGCAAAAAATAAAGAAGGATGCACTGACATAAAAGACATAAGAAAATACAAAAACAAAATAGGCGAAACATAAAAAAAAAAAAAATATATATATATATATATATATATATATATATATATATATATTTCTCAGGTTTTGGTACCTCTAAACAGTCCCCCAACATGATGTTGAAGTTTTTTTTTTTGGAAAAATATATATATTTTTAGTTAATTTTATTATTTTTATTTTTATTTTTTATTCGGTGTTACCATGCTTTTCAAGTTTTTTTTATTTAAAAAGAATAATTTTTCTATTTTATTTCTCCTATTCAATATTATTTCATATCTTATTTTTTTTATTAATATTACTAAGGTTTTATAGTTTTATATATATATATAAATGATTGTAATAATTTTTTGGAATGGGAGATATCCATGCTTGAAAAAAATCGCAAAATAAAAAATGCTTGTATAGAAGAGAATGAGGATGTTTTCTATTGGGAAAAATATGTTTAGAAACTAGTGTGTTGTTTTCTTCTATGCCAATTGTTTTTATTGAAAATTTTGATAGTGAAATCCATGGTAGGACAGATCACATAAATGTGTTATGTTAAGGATTCTTGATGAGGTATAAAATTATAATGTTGAGACCTATGATAGAGCAACCCATACAGTATTAGGGTTTCATGATGGGTTGACTTATATATAAAAAGACGTCCATGTTGGGGGATAATATCTAACTAAGATCTAAACTTGAGGATGAATTTCTTATAACATGAGAAGATTGACACATAAGTTTTCTTGGAAAAATAAATATTTTTCTTTGTTATTTTTTTATTATTTTATTTGATATCACCATGCTTTTTTATTTTTTATTTTTATTTGAAGGAAATGTTTTTTACTAGTTTATTTTTTCCTATCTAATACTACTAGGGTTTTCTATTTTTTCAATATAAAAGGTTTTCATAGCATTTTGAAAAGCAAGACTATGATTAATAAAAATTAAGTATTTTAGGTGTTTTTTTATAATTATGATATTATTGATTTTTAAGAGTTGTGGCTTATAAAAAAATTCGTTATTCTTCACTCACATCTACGTCAAAACCTTATTTATACTGGGGACTTGGGATGTCATAATTAATTTCAACAAAAAAAAATAATTCTAACATTTTTATAAAATAAAAGCTAATTTATTATAGATGTTTTAAACTAACGAGAAGTTTTTTTTATGTTTTATTTTTCAAGTTTAACACCTAACATTAAAAAATAAAGCCAAAACATTTATATTAAACTGAAAAACTGATCAAATAAATTCAGTGAATTTTAACAAGTATTGTTTATGGGTTGGAACAAAAATAATTCCAAGACCAAAAAATTAATTTTTCAATCAACCAAACCCAAAACCAAGTTGGGTGCATGAGAGTGATTTAAACCCAAAGTCCACATAGTCTAGGGCCTCTCACCTCTAACAATTTTGATGTCCAACCAGTCTATTTTTTATTCCTCAGCCACATCTATATAAGCCATGAGAAAATCTTGTAATTTTTTATTGTATGGTTAAGGTTTCGGGTTTGAATACTTTTTTTAACTAAGAATTATTTAAGATTAATTACTTATTCATTCATATTTGATATTTGGTTTTAGATATGTTAATATTTCATGTTAAATTAATTATGTTGGAGAATATTTCTCACCAATTAAAGTACTTGTATTGGAGAATATTTTTCAACAAAGACTTAACTCTAAATATGAATAACTCTTATATTAATTTGATATGAAATGTGATCATTAACTATATTTTAAAATAATTTCTAAAATAATAAAACCAAACAGTCAAGATAAATTAATGCATGAGTTTTTTTTAAAAATAAATATTTTTCTTAAATGTCTTCTTTTTTAGTTTAACAATTAATTTTTAGTATGCATGAGTTTATTTTCCTATTATATAGCACTCAGGTTTTATATTTTTTTATATATAAATAGTTGTAATAACTTTTTGACAGGTAAAGTATGGATGGATAAAATTAACTATTTTGGTGTTTTTTTATTGTTACGATATTCTTGATGTTTAAGATTTAACTTGTAATAATTCTTGTTATGCCCGGCTATCAACTACGTTACAAATTGATTTATAAAGGTTTCATTTACTTGCTGTTTTGTGTGAAAGAATGTATCATGAACAATATTGGTTTAATCTCTAACACGCACATAAAATAAATAAGTATATATAAAGTTTTCAATCTCATATACCATACGTATTGAAAGTAAACTAGCACTTCTTATTCCTTTTTTTTTTTAATATTTTAGAGCATGTTTGTGATTATTTTTTAAAATATTTTTCACTTAAAAATACATTAAAATAATATTTTTTATTTTATTTTTTAAAAATTATTTTTGATATCAGTATATTAAAATGATTTGGAAATACTAAAAAAATATTAATTTAAAATAAAAAAATTAAATTTTTTTTAAAACACTTTTAAAATATAAACACAAACAAACCCCTTAACAACTAATTACTTATTAGCTATTATCACTTCTCTTATTCAATTTTGGTCTCCTCCTTTCAATTTTATATAAATAATAAAAATAAATAGATTTTTATAAAAATTAAAAATCAACTAAATGACAAGATGTTTTGTCAAGACTATAATATTCTAATAGAAAATGGAGATGAACAAATTACAAAGACCACCTAATCCTAATAAATTTAATTTTAAAGGAACAAATAAAAAAATTAAAGAACCAAGAAACAGGGGCACTGTTCCGTTGCTGCATGATATGAATTTATTTAATAATTATAATATTTTACAGATTTCCAAAACTGTAATAAAACTTTGTATAATTAATTTTCCTTTTATTTTTAGAGACACGTAATCCAATCTCTAGGCACAAATAAGTGCCCTCAGTGGCAGTCTACTTCTGGGAAGCCCCAGGTTTCGGAAAGTTGATGAGAAGTTGGTTACTTCTTGCTACTCTGGGGTCTCTGCTTTACACGAGCCAGCAGTGGGGAGGTGGTTCAAAGTAAAGAAACCAAATAATTGGTTATTTCCTGAAATCTTTTTCCGGGGTTAGATAAGGTCCATGAACTAGCACACATAAGGTCAAACTGATCATATCAAATGACATTATATGGGTTAGATATGGTTCATGAACCAGCACCCACAAGGTCAAACTGATCACATCAAATGACATTTCATGGGTTAGATATGGTTCGACTCATGTGACACAGGCATCACTGTGAAGGTTTTGCACGAGCGTTGGCAATACCAAAGTCTTACTAGATTCTGATATTTGGGTTCCATTAATCCAGTGCTTGTCTTGCCATTGCACACAGTCCAAATGACCTCCATGCACTGCAACGAGTCGAGTATATTTAGCTTGTTTGAGTTAATGATTTGTTTTACTTTTTAAAAATTATTTTTTATATTAGTATATTAAAATGATTTAAAAACAATAAAAATATATTAATTTGAAATTAATAAAAAAATAAATAAAAATTTAAATTTTTTCAAAAATATTTTTGAAAACCAAAAATAAACCGACACTAAAACAAACGGGGCACTCGGTTGAGCTTTTACGTGAAGTAGAGGCCATAGCAAACCTGTCCGGATTCTCGAGGATGAAGTCTTCCCTTAATTTATAACCTCTTGAAGGAAAATTAAGGAGGCCATGGGCGAAAGAACAGAGAGGGAAAGAGGACGGCAGTAGCATGCTACAATCATATATTCCGGGAGGAGACTGCTGTTTTAAAGATCGAACAAACAAGTTGGTATCGGTAACAATGAAAAAGTTTGAGAGCTTGAACAAGGTTTCATGGTGGCATCTGACCTACGCAGCACGTCATTACTCGTTCGAGTCATGTGATACAGGGCCTGTAATTCTCGTGTAAAATATCAGGGGCCGTCATCAAACACTATCTTGCTAGTTGCTACGTGAAAGGTTCACGCGCACTGCACAGATATTTTAAAACCTTTTGAATGAATTTTACGACGGCTTGCTGAAACTAGTGCTTCCCATGTCATGGCTGATGTGTTTCCTGCCAGACTGCGTCGGCATTCTCTAGCCTGCCAAGTAATGTCCAGCCAGCTTGGCTAAATTGCTGCGCTCCTGAAACACAAATAGTTAGAACAGGCAACGATAGTAAATGGACTCAACATGACAGAAGAAAAAAGGAAGAGATAAAAAAGAGAGAGTTATCATGAAAACCTGAATAATTATAAAAATGCCAAACAAAATGAATGAAAAAGGTGATGAAGCTTGGATCTAAGTTAACCGAAAGCAGAAGAACAAAATTAAAAAAACAAAATAAACAAATAACTTGAACGAGCATACCAACCAAATCTGCAACGAGTTAAAATTATATGATCACTCCATCAAGAAAAAACACATCCCAATTCCCAACAAACCCTAAACCAAAGGAAGTAATTCAAGAAAAAAGCAAAACAATGAGGGGACAACTTTGAAAATTAGATTAGCCAGTGTGAATTTCCAAGACGAGATAGAGAAAAGAGCTCAATATTAAGAAAAACTTGGAATGACCAAATTAAAAAAAAAAAGAAAAAAAAAGACTAGGCACCAAAAAATAAAAAACGACAAAAATATTTTCCATGTCCATGCAACTTAGCCCCTAAAGGTATAAAATTAAAAGGGCTCAATATTTGTCAATATCTCAAATTCAATCCTCAAAGATTTAATTTCTATAAACTAATAAAATTAAATTTTATTTTACCAAATCAAGCATCAATACATCATTAAAATATATTATCAACACCTCAAAATCCCTATCCATATACAGACAAAACAATCTGCAAAGCCTATACCCACTTAATTGCAATGCTAGAGGGTGAAATTAAAAAAGAAGAAGAACAAAACATAAAAAACCAAACGACAAAAAAAATAAAATATTGTAGATTACTGTTGTAATCCACATGGTTTAATAAGAAGGTCTATAGTAATTTCAACTTCAGTTTTGCAATTAAAAAATAAATAAATAAAGGACCAAAATATAGAAAACTGGAGGACAAAATAAACTACTGTGGATTACGGTTGAAATGCAGAGTGTGTAACTGTGTACTGAGGAACTGTACAGTAATTCGTCCTTCACTTTCAATCTTTCTGTAACTCTAATGTAATGTAATGTGATGTAATATCAAAATTCTTTGGAATGCTTGAAATTATGACTTTTGTAACATAACATAACATGCCAGTCATCTCAGTGGTCTTCATTCACATCTTATGATACAAGCAAGTTCAATGTTTTCAGAAGAATCTGTTATTTACTCAAAATCCAATGCACACTTTTCAGTTGAGCAACATCATCACTTTATATTTCATGAAAAATTTAAAAATAAATTTATTAAAATTTAATTTTTTATATTTTTAAATTATTTAATATGTTGATATTAAAAATAATTTTTTAAAAATAAAAAAAATAGTATTTTAATATATTTCTAAATAAAAATACATTTTAAACAACAATCATTGTTACCCTCCTCAACATCTCTTTAAAGATAATTGTGTGTTTCGTGTACACCTTCCTACCCATATAAATCAAAGCCAGAGTGATAATAACTAGTGAGAAAATTAATAGATGCCTAATCCATGGGCTCTTTGGTGGAAATGCACCCAACTGCCCTCCATTTTACAAATTTCTCCAGTCACTTTGTTTTAAGTATCCAATCCTAGTTACATCCAAACTCCCTCTCCAAGCAGCCATCATGGTCCCGCAGCTGGTCTGTGTGGATCTGCTAACATATGTTTCCACTAATGCACATCTATAACATGCTTTTAATGGAAAACAGTAAAGGATAAAAAATATTTTTTATTTGAAAATATATTAAAATAATATATTTTTATTTTTTAAATTTTATTTTTAACGTACAAAACATCCAAAAATATTTAAAAAAAATAATTTAAAACAAAAAATATATTCAAATTTTAGCAAAGCATGGCCCAACCTCGTTTCCAATCACACAAGTGGAAGCAGAATAAAACGTGATTAGAAATGCTGGCTAGAGAACTCTTGAATTTGGCAAATTAAATAGAACATTTCACACTAGAATGCAGATTAAATAAAGACTTTTTGCTAAACCAAAGACTTCAACAAAGAAAAGGAAAGGCGCTACTAAAACAACTACTTACTAAGTGTGTGAAATTATAATAGTTTTTATGATTGTGATTTAAAAAAAATTAATTTGAGAAATTGGGTGTTTAGTTAAAATTACATGGATGAATTTTTGTATGTAAAATAAATAAAATACAAGTCTAATAAAAAAATTTATTTTAGTTTCTATAAAATCAACGCTCGAAATGCATAATTGTGCTCGGAAACAACCAGAAACTCCACTCAATGAAAATATTGTTTTATCTCAATGTCAAACTTGGCAATGCCTACCAAACTAAAGAATATGGGCGGCTTGTTTCGCTATAAATACCACAAACCTTGTTCATTTCATGCATTACCCTCTCATCTCCTTTGCTTTTATTGTCTTTGCTCTTTGTATGCCTATGATGGTTCCTACTCTGCAGTTCCTTTTGTTCCTTTCAGGAACTTTGCTTTTTATGCAGACTCTAGCAGAGGCTGCAACATGTAGCGACTGTTTCATTCATTCTAGGGCAGCTTACTATCCAAATTCTTACGAAAATGGAACAGACAGTAAGAGACCTCTAATCAAATATTTAAAAACAATTAGATTAACCGTGCACTTACTACCAACTGAGCATGCATTTTTACCAGTCTCTTTTTGTGAATTGCAGCAGGCAGATGCGGATATGGTTCATTCGGAGCAACCCTGAACGGCGGGGATGTATCAGCTGTATCTGACCTCTACCGTGATGGTGTCGGCTGTGGTGCTTGCTACCAGGTACTAATTAAAAGCATCATAATCACTTGTAAGCAAAATATTAATAATAATATTTGCATGCCAACATTATTTTTTTTTCTGCTATAGCATTACATAACCTGATTCTGATATTGGTTCTCTTTATATGTCGAAATACTCACCGTAATGATTTACTGAACCAGGTAAGGTGCACTGACAGTCACTATTGCACTGACAAAGGAGTCACCATTGTTGTAACCGACCATGGATCAAGTCATAACACCGACTTCATTCTCAGCAGAAGAGCCTTTGGTCGGATGGCTCAAACAACAGATGCGGCTGCATCTTTAATGGCCCTTGGAGTAGTTGATGTTGAATATAAACGGTAAGATGTGTATGATGACTTTATGCAGAAGACCTCTTATTTTTTGATTCACAAGAGACAGGTAAAAGAAACTTATGACTACTTATGACTCAATCAAAGAGTCAAAGACTACGCTTTTAAATAGGTGAGGAAATGGAAGTGTATTGGTTTTAACCATCAGCACGGCCAACACTTCAAATAATCTCCCCAAAGATGAAGTCTTAAAATAGTAGGGTTATTAAGCATCGTTATTACAAAAAAAATGCTCCCATAGCTGGCTATTCCATCGTTTTCCTAATGAAAACTTCTGCTCTGTATTTCATGAAGGTTTCTCATGTGATGTGGACTAATTCAACTCTTTCTCCATGTAGTGTTTCATGCAACTATCCAAACAAAAACATAACCATCAAAATCGATGAGAGCAGCGACCACCCTTCTTACATGGGTTTTGTCGTTTGGTATCAACAAGGAAGGAGGGATATCACTGCTGTTCACCTGTGTGAGGTAATATGCACTGTATGTAATATTAAATGCACCTTTTAATCTTCGAAATAATTTACTATCCAATCACTTGATTTTGTATTCAGCTTCAAGAAAACTATGTGTCACCGATGATATTAAAAGGCAAATTTAAATAGTAAAATATGACGGCAAAGGGAATATTAGCTGATATAACACAGAAGAAGAAATTGAAAGTAAAGATAGTAAGAGCAGCAACTAGTCTCTAGCTCATTGTATAAAAGCAAGCAAAATTAAATCGTCCAGTTTTTACATGTTATTTGAGTCGGCGAAACTGTTACTAACAAAAGTTTTATGCGCAGACACAAAATTTTGCGTGCAAGGTCTTGGACAGAAGCTATGGAGCTGTATGGACAACTACTTCACCCCCCAGTGGACCCTTGTCACTTAGAATGTTATTCAGTGAAGAGGGTGGAGATGAGACATGGGTAGTTCCAGTCAACAACATACCTAATGACTGGAAAGCTGGGCAAACATATGATACAGGAGTACAAGTGAACTCATAAAATCATGGGAAGCAGATAAATTTATCCAAATAAGCCCCTAGCTCTTCATTTTATTTATAATTTTATCTTTTTCCCTTTGTACACGGGTATAGGGTCTAATAAGAGAAATTGATGAAAGTTTAATGTTGACTATAAAATTTCCAGGTATACTAATAAAATTTGAATTTTTTTTTCTTTACTCTCCTCCTTATCTTTAGCCACAACGTCTGCTACTAGTCAACATCACAAATTTAATTTAAATAAAGGAAAAGACTCCACTTATCCCTTTAGATGCTTACAAATCAATATACTTTGGCGCATAGCAGAGTTACTGGCGAATAAGATTTCCAACTTCTACACCATTGATCACCGTTGGAAATAGAAGGGTGCAAGAGGGGAAAAATTCCTCAAGACATTTACAAAAGTGAAGTCCAACACTTCCTTGTTCCATCTAACAATTACTCTGTAGGTACCGTGTAAAATATAAAGAGAAAATCAGTTGATGTCAGCAACCTAACCTGATTGTGCTAATTGACTCATCATCCTTCCATGATCAGAGATTAACAGCATCAAGCAGCATCTTTGACTAAAATTCTCAGAAGATGCAATCAGACCGGCATCCTTGCTACAAGGACAAGATGTCATGTTAGTATTGGAGACCTCAATTTGGTTGCGGGATAAAAACAAAGTTACAGATAAATAATAAAAGAATCATGGTTTTCCTTTCACAATACCTCTTTTACTTGAAGATTTAAAGTTATGTAGCATGCAATTAAAATCCTGTAAATACACCACCTTCAGAAAGCTCCGAAATCTAGAAATTTGCAAGAGGGATAACCTTTTAAGTGGAGAGATTACTCTCAAGCAACCCATCTCTATCTGTTAGCAAGAGTGATTAAGTTCAGCTTATCAAAAACCAAACATCTGTTCAGTTGAGTTCAAAACAAACAAAATTTCAAACTGGAGATTCTGTTAGTGAGAGAAGTGAACTACCTTACAGCCTCCATTGCTATCACTAATATTACATTGTTCTTGCAGAAAGGAATTAAGATTTGCTTGAGTAGCTCAATCTATTGCTGGTTTTGCAGGAACTTTTGTGTTCCATAATGTTTCTGCTTCAAGTTTGAAAAGGTAAAAATTGCCCTTTTTTTCCAGTTTCCTTACATGAACTGACAGGAGCATGCCATGGTAATTACACATCTCATCTTCATGAGTGGATGAATAATACATTGGAAAACCTAAAATATTAACCCCCTAGAGGACCATGCCATTGGTGATCTGCCAAATTTACAATCAAAAGGTAGCAATTCCAGTAGCGCGGGCTGGTCTTAATCTTCATAAATAAGCTTTCCCAAGGGAAATAAATAACACCAAACATGAGTTTTTGCATGTACTTTCACCAAATCTACTGTTTCTTGTTCTCTTTCCACTGTTTAGATGACCCTATTTAGGTAGGGTTTGGTATTATAGTATCAGTTATTTTTCAAAGTATTTTTTGATTGGAAATGCATCAAAAACAACAAAGAAGAGGCAACTAGAAACAAGCAGCTTCAATCAACCTAAAATTTACTCTGTAAACTCCGAATACGGTGACAAAACTCCGTGCCTTTCCCTAGAAATAGTGCAACCGCATTTGCCAAATAAAGTTTTCCCTGATGGCATAATAGAGATCGCAAGGATAAGCCACAATTGATCACTGATCTCTGGGCAAAGCTTGAGGTCTCAGGACCTGATTCAACAAGAACTCAGTTCGTGACCACCTTTAATTAAAGCTGTTGCACTTTTTACTAGTCTAACATGCTTTAGTTTTTCTAGTGTGGACAAAGATAGAAAGTACCCTCAAGCTCTTCAGATGAGAGAATATTGTTGGGAAAACTAGGAACAAATAACCGGACACCAATCTAGCCGGATCAATTCACAAGTTCCAATTCTTTTCACTCTTTGTGCAATCAAAATCAGACAATCAACAAATATAATGTAACAATCACACAAATCAACACCAGGATTTTTACGTGGAAAACCCGATGCGGGAAAAACCACGGGACCGTAGTCGACCTAAAAACTTCCACTATCAACAAATAATGGGTTTACAATTGTTCTTCCTTGGATTCATCCAAGAGCTACAACATATATATCATCAAGAACAACCTATTCTTGGAATACAATAAGATTAAAGAGAGAAATGTTTGAGAAAAGCTCACAACACTGACAACCCCGTTTTATATCAAAACAGTCAACTTCCACACCACCAATCTTCAATCCAACCGTTCAGAATGAAGAGTAACGTGTCTAGAAGCTGCTGTCAAAATCTCAACCCAATCCAACGATGAACGAGCTGAAAATCAAAGAAAAAAGACAGACTACTCTACTGCCTCTTCTTCTTTCTTTCTCACGTTTTCCTCTGTTTTTGCTCTTTTTCAATTCTATTCTACTCTCTATGCCCTCTACAGTGGCAGACCATATATTAATTCAAAGAGGCAACCAGCTGCCTCTTACTAATTAATGTGGTGGTCCCACCATCACAAGGTGCGGGACCACACAACAAATCTCCCCCTCACGCACCATGTGAGGAATTCGTCATACTGGCGATCAACATGTAAATTTCAATTTAGCAGGCTTGGTAGCCTGCTTCCCTTCTCCAAAACTCAAACTTCTCTCTAGGTAGAGGTTTGGTCATCATGTTGGTCAACGTGTCAGATATGATGACCAAACCTCTATCTAGAGAGAAGTTTGAGTTTTGCAGAAGGGAATCAAGCTTGGTAGAACCTCCTAAATTGAAGCTTACATGTTGATCGCCAGTATGACGAATTCCTCACATGGTGCATGAGGGGGAGATTTGTTGTGTGTGGTCCCGCACCATGTGATGGTGGGACCACCACATTAATTAGTAAAAGGCAGTTGGCTGCCTCTTTGAATTAATATATGGTCTGCCACTGTAAAAGGCAGAGCGAGTAGAATAGAATTGAAAGAGAGAAAAAACAGAGGCGAAAAACATGAGAAAGAAAAAAGACGAGGCAGCAGAGCAGTCTATCTTCTTTCTTTGATTTCCAGCTCGTTCACCGTTGAATCGGGCTGAGATTTTGACAGTAGCTTCTAGACACGTTACTCTTCATTCTGAACGGTTGAATCAAAGATTGGAGGTGTGGAAGATGGTCATTTTGATAGAAAACGGCGTTGTCAGTGTTGTGAGCTTTTCTCAAACATTTCTCTCTTTAATCTTATTGTAATCCAATAATAGGTTGTTCTTGATGATATATATGTTGTAGCCCTTAGTTGAATTTAAGGAAGAACAATTGTAAACCCATTATTTGTTGATAGTGGAAGTTTTTAGGTGGACTACGGTCCCGTGGTTTTTCCCGCATCGGGTTTTCCACGTAAAAATCTTTGTATTGATTTGTGTGATTGTTTGATCCTAATTTTGATTGCACAAAGAGGGAAAGGAATTGGAACTTGTGAATTGATCCGGCTAGATTGGTGTCTAGTTATTTGTTCCTAGTTTTCCCAACAAATATGAACCTCCACATGGATACTGCAAAACGACGGTAGTTCTCCTTGCATCATTTGCTGAAAATCAAATACACTGCAAATATTATATTTATCCAATTTCTTCGATCAATTAATTCAAAATATGGGTTAGTCCGTGCAAGAGTGAGCAATTAATTCAAATATGAACTCACCATTACTTCGATCAACCCCATCCCAAAGTCTTCATGGTTTTATACCATATTGATCGATTTGGTACAGCATCAAATCCTCGTTTTATCCAGTTGGGACTTGGTATGTCCTGGGGAATTATAAATCTTGATTCCGTCATCTTCTCACTATCCACTAGGTCTGCAAGAACAGGTTCGGAGCACTTTTTCTGCATCATGTCAAGAATATCCGACTACAACATATCAAGGCTCAATATTTAAGAATCAAAGTCAAACAGAAAATCATTTGAATTTTCAGAAACGGAAAAAACTAGGTACCAAACCATGCAAAATCTAAGCCAAATTTTAATCAGTCAGCTAATCACCTTGACCAAATGTTATAATGGGATCATCTCATCGTACTCTTTTCTTTAGCCTTTTGTTAAGCTCCAGATCATCCCTGCAAATACAACATGCATCAACAAATTGCTATATCACACAAAGGTTCATTTCTTTCCCCATCTTTCTTTGGATCTAAAAGAAGATTTTGACAGACACCCCAACATTTTTCCCTCATAAAAAAGAAAAATAATATTAAGTTAAAAGAAAAGCTTTAAGGAAATGATGTGATCCTTTAATGAGAGAAACAAGAAGGATACAACAGTCCACAATGCTATTAAATAAAATTAACAATCAGGGAGGTTTCATCAAGCATCTTATTCATCCAACACGCTAATCTAGTGTTAAAAAACATTCAATCCAAGATTTCAGTTTCAGAACAAATACACTGCCTATGTTGCATCGAGAAATTGTTCATTGCTAATTCTTAACAGATTGAGCAGGTAGCCTTCAAAGAAAATTTGGAAAAAAATGGATATTGAAAGTGGCTAGCTTCTCAGCTTCTTATTTACCTCCAATTTTCTCGTCACACAGTGCCAGTCTTTGTTGCCGGGATGATGGGTTTAGCAAATCAACTAGAAGGGTTTTCTTTTTCTTTTCTTTTTTTTTGAGCCAAATGGTATTTTTTACAGGAAGCTGAAATTCTATCAACACCACCAACAACAATGATGACAATGGCAGATGTGTCCAATAGTTATTCAATGACTACATTAGTTTGCAACAAGCAATATTATCACATAGACTTTTGGTAAGGGAAATGGGAGAGTGTGACATGGTGAGAAATTCGATTAATAGCGAGCAAAACAGAGCTGACAAAAAATAAGAGAGAAAAGGAGAGATTCCAGAGGTTTATTTGGTAAAATAGCGAGCATAATTTTTTTTTCTGTTGACTGATACAAACATGAAATTACGACACATTCAAAGCAAATACTAGCACCAAGGCATTGTTCGGTATACTTAGTCTTACCTAGTCCGTGCAAATAACTTTTCCTTCTCCAGGTCTAACTCCTCCAACCTAGCTCAGCTTCCCGCTTTTGAGCCAAGCCCTTTCCCCACTACTGATTAAACAATGCAGCAAAGAAGTAAAACTCATGCTTCATGTATGAAAAAAGGATAAAAAGATAACTAAAACACCAAAAGAACAAAATAAATACAGAATGGTCAAAAAATAGTTACAGGAAACAAGGAACACTCATTTTGCAGCATGATGCTTTATTGAAGAAAATTCCAAACCTATTGGAGGCTTCATAATATTAGTTCCCTAAGGACATGTCTTTGGTTTGTTTATGGCATCATAATATCATTTCCCTCAACAAACCAAATAGGCATCCAAACTCCAAACAGTACCAGGATCCAAATTAACTTCCCAACTAAGCCCACCATCTAAGCGTACCCTGTTTTCAAAACCCATGCTGCGAACCACATGTTGAATTTTTCTGGTAACTATGTGCATGCAAACACTCACACAGAGAGAGATAAAAAGCCATTAAAGAACTGTGCAAACTGCAAAACCCCAATCCTTTCATGTTGAATTTTTCTGGTAACTATGTGCATGCAAACACCCACACAGAGAGAGATAAAAAGCCATTAAAGAACTGTGCAAACTGCAAAACCCCAATCCTTGCGAAATAAACATCCATCCAAACGTATAAACAACTTTAACTAATATCAACAAGGATCTTTTATCCCAAAATATCATATAGTTCCAAGACAATACCGGTCAGATTTAAGTCAGTGAATCCACTACCACAGAAACAACTAGAGTATCAAATTATGACATATAAGACCACTCAAGAATGTGCGTTCATAAATACAAGTTAAAATAGTACCCCGGGTTTTTCTTCAACTTTTGTTTCAATTTCAAGTAATTATCCTTTGATATGCACTCTTCTGCTGTATTGATTAGTAAAACATGGTTAAAAGCATGTTCAAAGTATCATTGGTTACACTCTCAAATAGGACGGGTTTCATGAAACCAAAACATAAGCAAACACCAGCTCGTTCACTTCTCCACGTTGCTGTCAGATTGTGCATTAGCTATATTAAATCAGTATAGAATGCCACTGCCCTACACCATGATATTCATCAAGGGCCACCAAAATGTTCTAGTTTAAATTAAGCATCAATAAATGGAAGCCAAAATTGTAATAAGAAATTTATACAATTTAATGGTAAAAGGAGCAAGAATTATAAGAGAAAAGGTACCATTCCTTTTTCCAAGACAAAGAAGCATTTTCCGGCCATTAGTGGTAATTTTTGCCTGCTTCAATGTATTTGCAAGCTGAATGCTAGAAATATTACTCATATCAAAAGGTCACTTAAATATAAATACAACCCTATTGCAAAAACTCACAGGCTTGATGAACCCCAAGTTTGGCAGACATGTTGAACCCTCAGCAAATGTTACTGATAAATCTACAACTGGTGTTCCAATTATTCTCACCATGATCCATGACAGTCCCCTATAGTAATTTAGACCACAAGGCCCTTCCTAATATTTTCAACGTCACAAACACGAAAAAAAGGGTCTATTGTTTCACCATCGAATGAGGTTAAACCCAATTTCAACAAAAGCGTTTTCACTTATTTTCGGAGAGTGTAAAATATAGAGACTTAATTGGTTTTACACCAAACAATTGGAAATGGAGGAGTATTTTAACACATTTTGGAGTAAAAAAAACCAACTACCACAACCAACCACCTATGCATGATTTAAGAAATTCCTACAACACTAAGTCCACATCCTAGAAACACACAGAAAATCTTCTTTCCCATCTTAGAACATCTTTACCCCATAGTTCAGTTTATGATGAAACAAACAGCAGCTTCAGCTTTCACAATCACATGTAAGAAATCCGTATGGTTAATGTGTGCCAGAGAGCTGATACTGGTTAATAGAAGGTTTGCATTCAAAAGAACTCACAGTTGAAATGAATATGTGAACAGACATTGCGCAGATGGAAAGAACAGAACTACTTAATTAACCATGAAATAAGACAAATTCAGCACATGAAATGAGCAAAGAGATCAAGCACTTTAGGCGCTCATAGGAACTTACAACAATGATGCGTCCATCTTAGTTTTAAAAATTTCTTCCCGCTTACCACGACCAGTAATCAGACCAGTTTTTGGCTGTTCCTTTGAAGAAGCTGAACCAGATGATTCTTTCCAGTTTTTCCAGGTGTAGAAATGTCTTGAGCCATAGATGCACGTGAATTACCACTCTTAGTTGAACGCTGCCGTGGTGATTGAGAATTATCAGGTGATCCTGTCCCTCAACATCCTTCTTGCTTCTCCTTGGGGGTGAAAGATCTGACTCGGGTTTCGGTGAAGGAGAATAGTGCCGTCGCCTCTAGGAAAAGAACAACTCCTAAAAAAAAAAATCAAAGCAGCACAATTTATTAAACACACATAAAACATCAATGTTCCGGGTCTTTTGATAATGTCATTGGGCCTCAAAACTTGCAAGTATGTAAGCTACGAAGTTAGAATGGTTTCGAAGCTTATTTTCATGTATCTTTGGAAAATTTTAAACATGGAATTAAATAAAATATTAATTATGGTTGTCAGAACATGAAAATAAGGGCATCTCCCATGGAAAAGTTAAATGAAGAGCCAAAAATAAAAAATTAATATTTTAGCTTTTTTTTTTTTTGTTTTACACACTCCATAGAAAAAGCCAAACAAAATACTAAAATAGCTTTTCTCTCCCACAAGTGCTATTTCTACATATTTTTCCAAAGAGCCAAAATCAATAAGGTGGGACCACTATAAAAATAAACCAATTGAATATAGCCATGTGGAAAAGAAAATAACATCAAATTTATTAAAAAATAATAAAACACTTGTTTTTTCCACTCCAATATAAATGGCTCTTCAAATGACTTTTTTCCATTGGAATAGATATGGTAAAAAAAGCTATATTTATAATATTCAAAATGTTATTTTATCAATTTAGCTTTTTAAAATAGCATTTTGCATTGGAGATGTTCTAACATCACCAACACCAATCCAGCAGGCATTTTGCATTAAGTGAAATTGACCCCAATTCATCATAGCATTCACAACTATCTGGCAATAAAACTACCGCACTAGTATTTTTTAAAACCTTAAAAAACCCAAATTGATTTTGGTTGGTTGTACAATCCTAATTGAGAAAGGAAGTGAAAGAAATGAGGGAAGAAAAAAAAAAGATTGGAAAAAGAAATAGACATGACATTTATTTTATTATATATGAAGATAATTTGATCTTTTGATTATTTTCGAAATTTTTATTTGATGAAGAATATAAAATATGATTTCTAACACGGTGAAATCTTATAAGATTTATGTAATTATAAGAAAAAACACACATACTTCAGCAAGTTTTAAATATTGTTATTGGACAACCTTACTAAATTGTATCAAAATAGTCTCTCAACAAATAATATTCTAAAGAAAGCTAAACTAGCCCCGTTTATTTTATGAAAAATAGTATTTGAAAATTATTTTTTAAATTTTTTTGTATTTATTTATCATATGGAAAATTGATGAATAGAAAACACTTTATAGTCAACGAAAATTTTAGCCTGATTTACAAAAAAAATGTTTTTATTTTATTTTAGACGGAAAACACTTTTTAAAAGTTATGAAAAATTTAGAAATCTCATATTATTTGTTGATTATATCAAATTTGATCTTTAAACTTTTGATTGCTGTATATTTTATTTTCAATTTTTTTTTCAATTTATCCCTTAAAATTTGATTTAATTTGATTTTTCTATCAACTTTGATTTTTATTCTTATGATTGTTATTTGCTTTTCTGTTATTATTTTTTTAATTGAAATTTTTTATTTATCAAATTTGGTTCTTATTTTTTTTATTGTTACTTATTTTATTTGAATTAATTTATGAAATTGTAATTATTTTAATTTTATTTTTTTTTGTTAAATTCAATCTTAATTATTTTGATTGTTATTTATTTTATTTGAGATAATTTATTAAATTATATATATTTTTTCAATTTCATTCTTATTCAACTTTTTAATTTGTAAGATTTATTCATCGTTATTTTAATAAACTTGAAAAAAAAATATTAATAAGTTATTTTTCAGATTATTTTTTATAACATAGTCAAATAATGAAAAATATTTTTCAATTTATTTTTTATGATACTATTAAATATTAAAAAATAATTTAACTTTTAACAATATATTTTTTATAATTATTATTTTTAAAAAAATTTTACTTTGCAAGCAACCAACCGGTTTAACCTTATTTTGAATGTTATGCACAAAGATACTATCACACGTGTGCAATTTTTTCTTGGAAGAAAAATGTAAATAAAGTAGAATGTTTGGCAACAAATAGGGACCAAAGACTTTCCACTTGAAAAACCGAACTTTCATTAGTTCACGTCGGCTCGTCTCTTTAGCTCTCAAAAAGAGAAGCATGGAGTTTTTAGACGAGGACGCCAGACCTCGATTCCTCTTTCAATCTCGCCCGATCTCATCTTCAGCAACCAATACCCAAACCCAACATAAACCGCTTAACAAATTGTTCCTCTTCCTATCAATCTCTCTCTCTTCCCTTTTGTTGCTTCTCTCATTTCTCTACCTCCAAACAGAACCAATCAGATCCCTCCTCTTGTGGGTGTCCATCTCCCTCCTCGTTGGCCCTTTAGCTCCCTCTCACCTCACTGGAGGTGACATTCGTGTTGGTCAAGGCCCAATCCTTGAACCCCTTGAACAAGAACCCGAAATTGTAGAAGAAAAACAAGCTAGAAAAAAGAGATCAAAACCGATTAGATCTGAAGAGATTGTGAAGAATCCGATTCAAAATGTGGAAATAACAAATGGGTTGTCGAGTAAAGGGAAAAAGGCTGAAACTTCGACTAGTGGTGAAAAGGGTTTGGTGAGAAATGAGGGAGAGAAGGAGTGGAATGAAGAGGATTCGGAGATTCTGAAGAAACAAATGGTGAAGAATCCTGTAGGGAAGCCAAGGAGATGGGAGGTGATTGCTGAGGCATTTAATGGGAGGTATAGAGTGGAGAGTGTGATAAAGAAAGCTAAAGAATTGGGAGAGAAGAAGATGGATGATAGTGATTCCTATGCGAGATTTTTGAAGAACAGGAAGCCACTGGATACAAGAGCTGAAAGTGGGAATCAAGGATTGGAGAGTGATGAAAGTGGGCAGGAGGTTGGTGGTGGATTGGGGTGGACTACAGGAGAGGATATTGCTTTGTTAAATGCATTGAAAGTATTTTCTAAGGATGTGGCAATGAGGTGGGAGAAGATTGCAGCTGCTGTTCCGGGGAAGTCAAAGGCAGCTTGTATGAAAAGGGTTACTGAATTGAAAAAGGATTTTCGGAGCTCGAAAGCTGGTTCTGAAAGTTAGAGGGAATGTTGGATTTCTTTGTTGATTATAAGCAGATTATAAATTTGAGGCAGCATTGTGGAGGTAATGGATGATTGTTTCACGACATCTCTATACTTTCCCCCCAATACTGGAAGTTTTTGCTTTTTTGTTCAAGTTTTGTTGATTGATTTTATGGTTGCTAATTGCTTGATATGGATATAAATCTATAATAATATACATGTCATTCTATATTTGTGGAGGCCATCTTATGATAAAATTTGGTGTCCATTCTGGTTATTGCAATGTCTGGACTTGGACTGCTGGGAGTCTGTAATTACACCGTAACAATGCTGTAACCATTTACTGGCTAAGCACCACACACATGTAGTCTCCAAAAACCATATTTGATCATTTGGTTTTGATGTTGTGGTGCCGATTGGAGGATCTTAAAACTTCCTTCCAAAAAGCTGCCAGCAAAAATAGCTGGGAAATTTTGTTTGAGGTTGGGCAACCATCTGACCCCCCCCCCCCCCCCCCCTCAACTATGAAACCTTTAAATTGCTTGCAAACCAAGGGCACTAGGCTTTAATGTTAGATCATATTGCTGTACTGCTTGTCACTTGTAGTTTGGCCAAGGATTAAAAAGGTTAGTTTTCCTCCTGTTAGATGCAACTTCAGAAGATTTTCATTAGAATTATCAGTATGCAACTTCAGAATACTCTACAAACATGGATTATTGATCGTGCAACACAAAAAGTATTTTGCTTGAACAATAAGTGGGAGGTTCATACTTTAGTTGGTGGAAGGGGTTTATTCGAATGTTTATTTTTTTCAACTTCTAAGAAGCATGAAATGATTCTTGAGTGAATGGACGCATACAGTTTAGAGGAGGGGGAGAGAGATAGGATGGAGTGGATCTCTTTGGAAAAATAAGCTTTGAGGGTTGGAATGTCCTTAAGAAAGGGATCAGTGAACACCCCTACCTCGCACATGTTATTGGATCACTTACACTTTCAGCACTTGTTTTTTACTTTTTGGTCTAACAATGTAGAAGATATAACCTCTTGGAATTTCTTACTCTTTACCTGTTAGTGTCTTATTAAGAGACATTTGTCAATTAGAAGTGGGTTTGATCCTGGTATTTTTTTTATTAGAAAAAGAGCTCTAGTTACTTACTTAGAGAGCAGGGCCTTTTTAATGCAGGAGCATTCCTAAATGATGTAGGAGCTGAAATATTATTAATGGAAGGACATGAAAGGCAAGCAAATTAAAATCCACATGACTTAACGGTGGCCTGGGACATAGTTCGCACCTGTGTTTGGTCATAAGCGATGAAGGATAGCCTAACTCGTCACTCTTTTATTGAGAGCCTAACTCATCACTCTTTGATTGAGCTTAATGTTATTTTATTTTAGACTTCATTTTATTTCTAGTGAGCCTTTAGCCCTAATTGCTGGTGGTTGTGTAGGGTTGCTATTCGTATGTAATTTTTCACATTATGTACTGGTTTTGGATGAATTTTAAAAATTTACAGATTTCCTCCTCCCATTCTTTCCCCTCTCTACTCTCCTCCTTCTCTTCTTCTTCCAATCTTCTCTTTCATTCTTTCTCTTCTCTCCTTCCTTTCAAATCTCTCTTGTCCCTCGTCAGCTTTGGTATCACAGCCAGGTTAATGTCATCGGGCACATCCAATGTTATTGGATTTTATTATTGGGCTTAATGTTATTCTATTTTGGATGAATTAAAAAAAATTACAGATTTCCTCCTCCCTTTCTTTCCCCTCTATTCTCCTGCTCCTTCTCTTCTTCTTCCCAGCTTTCTTACTCTCCTCTCATTCTCTTCAAATCTCTCTTGTCCCATGTAACTTAGGCACCCAAAGTATTAAATGAGCAAACCGATGATATCTCGTAGCTACCCTAACGTATCATTTATTTTCCTCGTCAAGCTAGCACTTTAGTATAGGACCAAGTTTTCTATGTTAGCTATAGCAGGTTGGTTGAACTTCTCATGGCAATGCTTTCTTTTGTCTTTTAATTGTAAGTTTTAGCTATATATATGTTATAACCCGAGGATGGAAGAGGAGAGAATTTGTTCAAGTTAAAATTAAAGTGAGCTTGTTAAGCTTATTTGTAGTTTTGTATCTCTTTGGTGGATTCCATTGACTGGCGAGCTATCCTAAAGTCTAGTCTCATTGTGATGTGACTGTATCAGTGAGATTTATGAGTTTAATCCTTGTTCTTCCTCTCTAAAGTGGTGTTTTCTGTATCTCTAAAGGGTTGAACATTATCTTTCCTTCCATTCTTCCATCTTTCCATCCATTTCCATCATCCTATCCTGACTAGAACTTCCATTGAAACTCCAGCCACCCGCTTCCTGTATCAATTTTCTATATTTCATAAGAGCGTGTAGTTTGATGTTGTGTGATATTATATGATATTTAAAAGGGAAGACAAGTTTGGAAATTTTCTTTAATGAGGGTTCAGTTTGGCAGGGTGCATTAGTGCAAGGAATACTTCCCAGTGCAGGGATTGTGCTAGGCCACATTATCAGGTTTTAGCTGCATCATGCAGGATTACTTGGTTTTGGTGAACGATGTTGAGCCATTCAGCATGGTGTTGAATGCAACTTTATATGCCCTGTAGTATTCAGAAGAAATGCAAATTTAGTGCATTGTTAGGGCGCCCATGGCGTATTTCATTCATCATCATAAAACCAGGAGTTGCATCTTTCAATTTCATCGTTAATTTTTGTAAAGTTACAAAAGAAGGGAGAGAAATACGTAAGCCCAGAAGTCATCTCTTTCATATGTTGGAACATATTCAAATTCTACAAGCTATACAATATAAAGTGTAGAGGAAATTTTAGAATCAGATCTAGTACTAGTTGCAGCCATCCTGAGTATTTCCTATTTCTGCCTTGATTTTCACTAGAAAGATTCATCTTGATCCTCGGTCTTTTCTTAAGCTGGAATGAAACTCTTAAATATCATAATTTGTGAAGATATCATCAAATGCTGTGCAGTTCTGTGAGTTAGGGATATATTTCTAGTATATGTTTGTAAAGCCTTTTCGGACTATGTGTTGAAGAATTTGAAGATTATGGTTGGTGATAGGTTCTGTAACCAAAATGTAATTCAAGTTTATGCAGATTTGGCTAAGAGCTGCTATGTACTTTGCAGTTTGCTCTGATTTGTCTTTTGAAACAAATCATAAATGTTAAACTGGACTGGCTGAGTTCTGCATGTTTGTGAGGGTTGAGTTATGCTCTCATCCTAGAATCTGGCATGGATGCTGGTTTAAGTGAAAACTTGCAGTCAAATACTTTACCAAAATTCACTTGGATAGTTTGTCTTGTACTCCGACAATTAAATGCCACCATATCATTGAGACCTGCCATTTACCAGCCCCTCCTGTCTTACAAAATATTACTTTAGACTCGTGAGTGATAAAAGCCAGTTGAGTGCTACGCACGTGCTTGACAGTCTGCATATTTCCATCATTTTGAAATTTTTCGAGGAATTTTACTTACGAAATGTGAAAGCATGCTCGAGGATCCCTGGACATTCAGCGTGCCTGAATTTATAGGGAGCTTCAGCTTGGGATAATTTATAGGCCAATCCATGGTGCGCCCTCAGGATAAACTGTAAACAGCTGCAATGTTGGTTTCAAGATTGAAGTTCATGAAGCTGCCATGTTGTTAATTATTGTGGGAGTTTTAGGAAGCATTAAGTTTAAGGTTGTACTTGCCAAGGCCTTGTAGCCAAATGGTCCAAGACAGCCCAAGAGGTTGCGAGTTTGACCCTCTCTCCCAATCAAAAAGCACACAAAAAAAAAACACCCGCTGTCCTTCCCTGCCTTGATAAAAAAAAAAATAGAGAATAACCAGAGATATTCAGTCACGTGAAAATGCTACAATTTTTCCATTCCACAATTATAAATGTGATAAACAATATGAACTCTGTAATTAAAGTTGGTGAAATGAGAATCCTGAGAGTGACAATGTCATCATTTTGGTTAAAGAAAAGAGTTGAAGAGCAGAGACCATCTGCCTATCCGGAGTTGCCAAATCCGAGGAACTGGTCCGCAAGTTTTGCTACGGAGTTGGCAAGGCTGTCTGCTGCTTCTTGGATAGATGCCTCTGCATATACACGTATGACATCCTCTGTTCCAGATGGCCGTATGAATGATCGCCCTCGAGGGTATTTTGCTGAACAAAAATAATTGAAGTAGACATAGTTAGCCAAATGAAGGGAAAAACAGTTTGTAGCTTGAGAAATCCTCATCTGCGCGTGCAAATGCACATGCCCATCCCATCCATTGCCACACGGAGTATTTGTATACTATTTACATGCTTAACGTTAATTAACTAGAAGTTGCATTTTTTTTTTGTCAACATAGGACCATGCAGTCTGCAGTCTGCAGTCAAGGGGTTAGCGTTGGTGGTCAGTAGTTAGTGGGACAAGAGAGTCGTGTTACCACGACAGATTGAATTGGCCGCCACTACAGATATGAGGAGCTACAATGGCCTCTTCTTGTAATGGAGCATTTTTTAAGCTCAAATTCTACAGAAGAAAGATTTGAAGCTCTGACCTCTTGCAAATGCAAGGAACTCACTAATACTAAGTCAAAGGCCTATTGATAACTGGGATTTTCATGCTTCTATGTTTGTTTGTTTTTTGTCTTCTAATCAAAGTTGAGCAAAAAAAAAAGGATGGTGTAGACCAATAGTGAGACTCGGAGTATGCGAGAAAATCACAAATGCAAATCTAAAGGCATAATGTGCAGTTCCATAAAATCAGGTTTCAAAAATGCTATTACCAACTTCAACGTTGATGGCTTCTTGAATGAGAGGGGGTCTCACAACCACAGTTTCAGCATTTGCCGTAACAACAGCAGTTCTGTCCACAACTTTAACCTGTCAATAATCCAAAGCAGCACAAGACTTGATTTCTGAATTTGAAGGAGAAAAACATATGTTGTGTAATGGTTACAAATGGAAGCTAGTAATTTTCTTAGCCTATTTGACACGATGCTTCCATTAGAGTTTCAAAATTGCAGAAAGGTGCATGATGGGGGACAAGTGGTGTCACAGACTAAAACATGTGGTGAGAAACCTAAACTCAAAAAATGGGCTTCTTCATGATAAGTAATCAAGAAAGTAAACCTTAAGCTGCCTGCTTGGTAGGTCATGGTAAAGCTCACTCCAGTTGTGTATTGACCATCCCTTGTATTGTAAAATGGCTTCTACCAACAGCAAACCACTTAAAGCATCCCCAACAGCTTGGTTGAACAAGTTACTAACTGCCAATAGTCGCAAAGCAGCCTTTTGCTGTTCTGAACCTGAAGGAACCAAATGCTTCATGATATTTACTGACATTCAAGACTATCAATAGAAGATCATATCAGAATTCAGAAATAACCTTTAGATTTGGAAGAGAGCTCGTTATTTCTGGCATGTAACCAAGATAAGAAGCCCTCTGAGAACAGGATGGTGCCATGGCCATTGGCCTCAAAATAGATCCCAATATCATACTCAGCAGCTTTCTCATGCAAGTATTTCACTCCCGTAGGAGTAAACACAACTTCTAAGCCCAACTGTTTGAGATAATCTGTGGATGCTCCATTTGCATAAGCTGTTTGTACAACCCCAAGACGAGCTTCATAATTTTCATCTACATGATCATCCCCTTCCATTTTAAGAATACTTAGTTGCTCCTTGATGAACAAAGCAAACAAAGATAGTATCTTGTCCCCGTCAACAAGATCGATATTGCTGGCATTATTTGATTGCACAGAAAAATAAACAAGCCGATCAGCATCTCCATCCAAACTTGCACACCTGAAAAACTAGAAATGCCCATGCAATTAGCTTCCCCTGCTACAAGTTAGAATCAAACGAGACCTAGGATATATCAATTTCAGCAAACATAATACACATCTGATTTGACTTAGATTGATATCCCAAGAGACAAGAATAAATCTGCTGCTAATAATATAGTTACAAGCATCAGTTATACATTCAAAAGAGAAGCATAAAAAAGCATCATTCATTCTGATTTAACCATTCAAATGCCAACAAATCCATGCAGCTTAAACCCATTAACAGAAAGCCATAATATCTTGCTATGAATCTACGGTAACAAACATGGAAATCATTGCCAAATTATATTGTACTTAACTCCATATTAAACAGACTACTACGAAATGCACATGCAGGTAACTGGTGCAACTTCAGTAAAATTAAGTGGCCGTTTGGCACTGCGGCTACGGCTGCGGTTTATAATAAAAGCAGGACTTTGATGTTTGGTAATCTCAAACTGTATTTTTATTTGACATGGCCCCACGCAAAAACTGAGGTCAGACCTCAGATATTGAAAAGCAGCTCACACCTGCTTTTCACTCCGTGCTCTTCTTTTATTGACACTTTTTTTCTTGTAATTAAAAGCTTTCCTTGCCTGAGCTAACAGCTCTCTTCCTTTCCCCGTGTTAAACTTGATATTGACGAACAAACACTCCAGCACTCAAGGTTTACAATGGCCATCATGCTAAAAATTCTTCTATGGTGGCTCCACTGTTGCAACAGTGCGAGTGAATTAATTCACTCGCATTGTTACAGTTTTAGTTTTTTTTTTTTTTTTTAAAAAAAAAAAACATTGTAAGAAGTTTAGTTTTTTTTTCTTGAAAAATTAATGCAATTAATTGATTTTACTCGCATTGTTCACGTGAATATGAACAATTTTATTTTTTAAAAAAATTAGTTTAATGTGAATTAAATTTACTCGTATTGTAATCTCAATTTTATTCCTGATAATATTTTACTTAATTTTATTGCACGCTCAAAAAATTATTTTTTTCTGTAGTTCTTGTCGAATGAATTTTGTACATAATAAAATTATAATTTTTTTTTTAAAATGTATTTTACTTGAAAAACTAGTATTTAATATTATTTAATAACACTACATAAAAAGAAATTCATTTTTTTATTTTTATTTTAATTGTGTTTTATTCAAAAACTTAAAAGGAGATCGCTTAATGACGTAACAAAAAATTCAGGTTTTGTTGTTGCGCACTTAAGAAACCATGAAAAATATAGTCCTTGTTGGATAGATTTCTTATGTAATAACATTGCACATAGTTTAATGGAAGAATAAAAAATATTTGATATCAATATTATTTATTTCATGATATAATAACAGTGGTTAAATCTAAAATATTTAAATTAAAAATCATTAATATATATATATATTTTTAATTATTTTATAACCTCAATTTGAAAAGCATTTTTTTACCAAACACATTAAACTACTTTTTGCTCAACCTCAATTTCAATCACAGTTTTAACCAAACATATATTTTTTCAAATCAACCTCAACTAAAAGTACTTTTTATAAAACAACTTTTTTAAACCACAACCACAACAGCAACCTCAATACCAAACAGACCCTAACTTGTCAACTTCAATCACAGGCTTTTGCTGCAAGGTTGACTACCAAGAAAGAATAAAACTACTGCAAGATATGAGGAGATGACTGACCTAATCCCAACATCTTTCAAATAGAATCCTTGTGGAACAACTTTTTCTTTCTGCACATAATCAGCACCAACTCCTTCATTTAGTACACCTCCTTCTTTTCCAGAATTACGAACCTCAATAACCATGCTGTTCAACATCTTCTTTAACACTTCAAGTTTTTCTCCACCCACACCATTAGCCCCATCCACAACTAACTTGTCATCTGTGTTGTTCATTTTGATTTGATTTGGAGTCTGATCAACCAAGCACCTAATAAATCACATAAAACACCTAATAAATCACATAAAGAACTTAAGTGGAGACAATTTTTTGTATTTGGAATCACATAAGTTTGAAAGTAATCACTTTATTGGTAATGCGAAACACACTTTGTGTCTGAAACAAACCTGAATGAGCTTGAAAGCTGTTCAAAGTAATCAAGCTCAGTCGCTTTCATGCCCTTATTTCTAGCACGAACCATCCAATGTAATTGGGGAGTAGTTAAAATTCCCATATCAGTGGCAGTAGCTCCAACGATTGAATAGACACCCTTCATTTAAACATAAAGAACAAGCAAGAAAAAAATGATTTCTTATAGATATGAATAAAGAATAGGTCCAAGATTATACATTTTCTCTTTCATACTGGGGATTCATGGAAATTGGAGGGAGGGGATACCTGTTTAGCAGCTTCAAGGAGTGATTCACCACTAGGCCTCGTGTCTCTTCCCAACAATATCTCCGCAGACCGCACTCCATCAAACCGGATGTTCTCCTTCTTCACAAATTCATCTATTAACTATTTAACAAGAACAGAAAAACCGACACACCATAAGTCCAATATTTTCTCCAATTTAAGCAATCTAACAAAACCTATGCCTCTGCTCTGAATGCTAAACAACTAATTGGGTCTTAACCAATCAACCAAAATTGAAACTTAAGCACAGAAAATCCATGAAAGAAAGACAAAGAAAAAAGAAGAGATAGAATTATCCGATAGCGACCTGAACGAGATGTTGTGGAGTGGGGGAACTGGCAATGGCATCAGCGAATGGCTCCCATTCCTGAGTGAGCATGCCACCACTGGGGTCAGCGATTTTGACACCATTGTCATTAACTTGATTATGAGAAGCGGTGATCATTAACCCGGTCAGTGATTGGGTTTTCAAAGATCGAAGAGCTGCCAATATCCCAACCCTGAATACTGTTGATTCCAGGATTGATGCATCTGCTCTGAACCCTGCTGTACCATATGATAACTTCACTCCTGAAAAAAAAAGAGAGAGATTTGATGAAAAGATGGAGTTAACAATGGAGAAAGTGAAGATGGGTACCTTGAGGAAGTGGGTACTGAGACGAGGAGTTGAGGATTAGTGATTTTTGATTGTCGTTCATGCTGGTTCTGTTGTTCAATCTTCACACACACAGAGAGGGAGAGAAGGTTGGTGTGTGCGAGTCTGTTATTCGTTTTGTTTTCTTCGAGTCATTGCACTGCTTAGATTTCTTTCTTTAGCCCTTCTTATTTTTGTCGATTTTTAAATTATTTTCATGTTAATATTAAAAAAAAATAATTAAAAATTATTTTAATATATTTTTAAATAAAAATTACTTTAAAAAATAATTATCATCACAATATCAAATATATTATTTATGTCAAAGTACTAATCCCGTGCTCTAATGTCATCACATCAGTTTTTTTCATCTAAAATAATATTTAGTGTGACAAATGCATTTTAAAAAATAAAAAAATAAATTTATAAATTCAATTGAGTTGAATAAATTAATTTTATTTTAATTAGATAATAAAAAAATACACAAAGATATAAGATGGAAGAAAATTTTAAAAAATAAGATAACGAGAACCTGGAAAAATAATATTTTTTCAAAAAAAAAAACAATATAACTCAATTATTAACCAATTAAATATAGCAGTATGAAATGGTGTAAAAAAAAGACCTAAAAAAATCGGCCCTCATCAACTCTAGTTAATATGAAAAACTTGTAATGCTAATAATCACTAATCAGGGCCACACCAGCTCGAGTTATCTTGCAAAACCCGTGATTCAGATTATAAAATCAAAATAACACGATATAAAAAAGAATAAAAAAATCACAAAATCTATTTTTAAAAAAACATCAACTCATGTTAAATTTTTAAAAACTCATAAGCCGAATCATTAGACCCAAGGCACCCTATATGAAACAAAACGTAAAATTCAATTCTCATTCAATCAAATATTAAAAGATAAAATTGCAAAAATAGTTTCAATTATTCAAAATAATTCAAAACTAAAAATAAAAATAAAAAGAATGAGAATCAAAGTTGTAATAGAAAATAAATTTTATATTTTATTGAAAGGTGAAATTAAAAAGAATAATCAATTTGGAAAAAGAGCTAAAAAATTAAAAAAATAAGGATCAGAATTGACATACAAAATAAATTTTATATTTAATTAAAGACTAAAATGGAAAAGAAAACATAAATTTAGAAAATGACTAAAAAGAATCACAAGAATAAGGATTAAATTGATAAAAATAATATACCATTAATTTGAATGGAATAAATTGAAAACAAATAAGACTTTTACAAAAAGAACAAAAAACAAATAAAAATCAAAAGAATAATAACCAATTGGAAAACATAATATATGACAAATTAAAATTAAATGATAAAATTCAAAACAAATAAAATATTTACAAAAAGACCAAAAACAAGAATTAAAAATAAAAAGAATATGGATTGAATTTGAAATACTAACAAAAAAGATGATCAAGCTGTCATTTTAAAGAGAGAAGAGAGAAAAGAAACAAAAGAAAAAAGAAAGCCTCACAAACGATAAACTGACCACTCAACTTCAACAAGCATTGCCCAAAAATTAAAGAAGATGTGGTGACACTTACAATGATACAGTGAAATTATAGTTTTGGGTGCTAGGAAACGTCATACGCATCGTTGGAAGGGCATGGATGCCTCCCATACGCTGGCGATTGCTACGTACACACTAGCTACTTTTTATTTTTATTTGTTTTCTCTCCTTATGAAAAGATTCAATTGCCCTAAGTTGATATGATAATAAAAAAAAAATACCTTTGTAAAAAGATGAAAAAGCCTATTGAGGCCAATTTTAGATTTTGATTTCTTGCATTTTGGTTGTTTTAGTGTGCCTTTTATTCCTTTTATTTTATTTTTCATGTCTATTCAAATACCAAATTGTCCTTTGTCTGACATGATAATTATGAAAAAACCATTGTTAAAGTACCAAATTGCACTTTATTTTTTTTGCTTTTAAGAGTATTTTAATTGTTTTAAAAGATTATTTTTCCCAATTAATTTGATGTTGACTAATGGACCTTGTGAGAAGATATTAATAGCTCAGATATCTAGTTTTAAATTTTTTGGTGTGAAACACAAAATTACCATTATACTATTTTAATTAACAATGTTTCTAGTACGGGTGAATAATATTTTTCCAAGACTTTTTAGCTTTTGTTAATGTTTTGGCTCCTATAGTTTCAGAAATGTTTAGTTAGATATTGGATCATTGGCCTGTGCTACATTATGAGTCAAATCAATTTTTATAATGTAAAAAAATGTTCATGCATTACTAATATTTTTTTTCTAGCAAATGAAATTAAACAATGTGAGGGTTGATCTGATTAACTTGATGGGTACAAAGATAATTTGTATGACTAGTAAAAATATAGTTTGATTAAAAAAAAAAACTCGAAACAACATGTTTTTTTTTAAAAATTGAGACGGAAACATGTTGAATCGATTTGAATTAAATTGTCAAATATACAACCCTAATCATTATACCATAATAACCTCAACATAAAGTAAATCAAAATAAATTATGATACTTAATTTTTAATCAACCTAATGTTAAAGAATGAAATTGAAAAATAAAATAAAAAAATAATATAAAAATGACCATAGTTAATCTAGATTAACATGTTATCCCTGCAACATGAGTCATAAGATTGGGATAACACCATAAAAATAAATTATAAAAATGAATTCCTAATCAATTGAATGTTGAATGATAAAATTGAAAAACAAATTCAATTAAAAAAAGAACACAAAAAAACAACTCAAATCAACCATAGTTAATTCACTAAACTCATGGGAAAAAAAAATGGTTCTGGGATGGTGATGCAATTGTCCATGGTTGCTAAGATTGGTGATTTTTTATTTTAGTTTTTTTAGAAACATTTATAAGGGCAAAATGGATATTAAATCAATTATAGTGGTAAAATTAGAATATTTTAGAACTTTTTTATTGATTGAATTCATGAGTTTTTGACTCAGTATGTAAGGTATTATCAACTATATTAACAACAACATAGGAGGAAATTAATAAAAGGTGAAAGAGGGTTATTTTTTTAACCAAGTGATTGGGTTTGGGTGCATACGTAAAAAAAAAAATTCAACAAGAAAGATCTAAGTTGATGCTGTGAGAAGATGAGTTATTTCAAGTCTATGAAAGAATTAACGATAATACATATAAAGTGGATCTATCAGGTAAGTATTGTGTTAATGTTACTTTTAATATTTCTGATCTTTCTTTATTTGATGTCGATAATGATTCATGGAAGAATCCTTTTAAGAAGAGAGTGGATAATACAATCAAGGTGGATTTCAAAAAGACAACATTAACAAATGAAGATCAAACCTTAGTTAATTTAATTTATACACAACAAAGGCCTCATCCATAACTTCATATGCTTATTTAAATTTAGAATCATAGGATTTTCTTGGGGGAGGCTTGTGGCATTATTAAAGAAATTTAATGAAGTAGTTTTCTTGTTTGATTGGAGTATCAAGTGGTGACAACTGACAACATGTCTAATTAGCTAAGAATTCTTTTCAAGCAAAGATTTTATTTTGACTATTTATTTTTAAGTATAAATGACATAATAAAAACATTTGTTATTTTAAGTTATCAAATACATTCTTATCGCAATTTTATGAGTGTGTTCTGAGAGATTTCTCTTGCTTTAATTATCAAAGAACTTATCTTGACTTATTGAATAATTAATCAATCTTCATGGTATTTTTTATATTTCTTGTTCGCGATTCTTTATAATTATTGGATGGGGATTTGTTTAGTTATAGTTTTAGCGTCTCGATACAAGTTGTTGTTATATTAAATTCAATTCCAAATCTAATTTTAGCTTTCCTAAAAAGTGTCTCACTTGGCTATCACTTTTTACTTCTAAATCTATGATCTATCATTTTAACTTGGAATTAAAAGATGTGTTAGCAAGTTGATTATTTCATGGAAATTGTTGTTCACTGATGATTGATCATGTAATCAATAAACGAATAGAAAACTATGATATATCATTTTTAACTTGGAATTAAACACTTTCTAAAAGCTCTTGTTTAGATAAAACATATAAGAGTAATGTAAACAGGGTATCAATTCAAGCCCTCTCTTGTATTGAACCCTCTCTAATGTCATTGAGCATAATATTGGCCATTGATATGAAGTTTGCAAATACAGTAGAGTCAACGTGGAAAGTTATAGAGGGATGGATATCTCTGAAATATAGACGAAATGAAACCATTGCAGTATATTGAGTAGATTAACACATCCCCGACTTACAATTTGTGGAGGATTATTAGTTAATGGGCTGTGCATATAGCAGCTACTTCGGCTGGTTTCTCTCTTTACTTTTCTTTTTTCCTTTGTTTTTTTCCCCTTGCCATTTACTTGGGCTGCGTGGGATTCTTTTCAGCCTTCGTTGAGGTTTCCAAGTCTTTGCTGCTGAAAATTCGAAGTCTTTGTTCTGCTCTTTTCCTAAGGCCTGAGAGAGACATTCATACACAAGTAGGGTGGTGGGAAATTTCCAAGTCTTGTGCACAAGTCTTTATTCTCCATTTTCGTAGACTCAAAGACTCTTGCAAGTTGAGATGAGGTTTTCAGTTCTGGCTGGTTCTTAAAAGCGAGAAGACTTTGATGGATGACAGCTACCTTTAGCCCAGTATTCAAACTCCAAGAAATATAGGATCGTGGCCAGTAAACATTCAACAATTTCTTTTAATCGGTGATTTTGTTGGAAATACAAGCAGTATTTCGTAATGGGTTAAAAATTTTAAAACTTTCCGGCGGAATTATTAGTGATGGAAATTTTGTCGCGAATTCCGTCGGCTTTGCCATCAACAATATTTAGTTGTCGCGAACATGTCATTGGGAATTTATTTATTGTTTTGGTGTCAATATTTCATTGGAATTACTAATTACCGATGAAAATGTTAATGGATAGTAAATCTCCGGAAAAACATTTTTCTCTTTGTGATATTATTTATTGCAAATAATAATACATGACCTCGTTTATTGATTCATTCGCACCAATAACAAGAGAATGTGCTTTATTTTTCTCTTTGTGATATTATTTATTGCAAGTTGATCCCTATGACAAGAATATTTTGTTTCTTTCTTGCTGTCTTATGACTAGAATTCACAAAGAGAGGGTTTCCCATCACATGGAACCTTCACTAAATATGGCGTTCTTTGTACGACCTAACTGTGCTTGGATAAAGAAAGACCAAGAGTTGACTTAAACTATGTTAGATGCTAAAACAGGACAACATGCTGATTCTTGCTAAAATCACCAAGACAGAGGCGAGGGGAGGGAGCAAAGCTAAATTAACATGACAGATCCCATACCAGATAGGGTCAAGAGGCTATGGGATCATTGGAATATCAGATCTGCTATTCTTGCTAGCCTCTCATTGCAGGTCTTTCTCATACTGTTTGCCTCCCAGAGGAAACGCACTTCCCACAAATTAGTTATTTTCTTGATCTGGTCGGGTTACTTACTGGCGGATACAGTGGCAAACTTCGCCATAGGACACATCTCCACCAGCCAAGGAACCAGCGACCCTAAGCATAGAGACAACAATGATCTCTTGGCGTTTTGGGCTCCATTTCTTTTGGTGCACCTTGGTGGCCCAGACACCATCACTGCTTTTGCTCTTGAGGATAACGAGCTCTGGCTCAGGCACATGCTTACATTCGCCACGCAGGGCTTCGCTACCCTTTATGTCTTCTTCCTGACACTTACCAGTAATAAGGTATGGATCCCGACAGTCCTCCTTTTTTTTGCTGGTGTCATCAAATACTTCGAGCGGACATATTCTTTGTACCGTGCGAGCATGGATCAGTTTCGTGACTCTATGCTCGAAGATCCAGACCCAGGACCCAACTACGCCAAGCTCATGGAGGAATATGATTCGAAGATTGAGGCCAAAATCCCGACAGAAATAATTATAATTGAGGAGCCTGATAAGCAAATGCAGGCTACAGCTCGCGATACACAAATTAAGAAACTGAAAGATGATCTTGAGGTTGTGCAGAGAGCTTATTACTACTTCAACATTTTCAAAGGACTGATTGTTGATCTCATCTTCAGCTTCAAGGATCGGAATGAGAGCCGCAAGTTCTTCCACAGCATAGATGCAGAAGATGCTTTGAGAGTACTAGAGGTAGAGCTCAATTTCATCTACGAAGTTCTCTTTACAAAGGCTGTTGTTGTGCACTCCGTAATTGGATATGTTTTCCGCCTTTTGTCCTTCATTTTGGTTGTGGTTGCCCTTGCATTATTTCGTTTCATTGTCAAGAAGGACACATTTCACCCGCTTGATGTTAAATTTACGTACTTGTTGTTGTGTGGTTCCGTTTCGCTTGATACAATAGCCTTCGTCAGGGCCATTTTCTCTGACTGGACAGTGGCTGATCTCAATAAACTTGGGAAAGATCCCGATTCTTGTTGGAAATCTTGTGTGGCCTTTTTCTCTGCGTGGAAAGTGCCCCTTTTCAATGTCAAACGTGCCATCTTTAAACTCATTGGTTTTCGTAGCTGGTCTGAGTCTGTCAAAGGCTATAATTTGGTAAGATACTGTGTCAACAGACCTAAAAGCCGGATAGGCATTTTCATGGACAAAGCTCTTGATTTTGTGGGCCTCAAGGATTTCGTTGATGGGATATTTCGAGTGTCCAACAAGCGATTCACTTATGAACTTTGGGAAGCTATATTTGATGAGCTGCAAAAGAAGTCCGATTCTGCAGATGATCCAGAAGATGCCAAGACAATATGTTCAGCAAGGGGTCATTTGGCTCTCCAGGACAATGATTGGGACAAAAACCTCAAGGAGAAATTAATGCCTTACGTTGTCAATGTTACTTACGACGAGAGTCTTCTTCTGTGGCACATCGCAACTGAGCTCCTGTACAACAACGACGGCAATGCAGATCAGAGATCTGATGATAAAAGTTTCTGCAAGCTCCTTTTAGAATGCATGTGCAACTCCTACGATGCTACAGATCAGAAATACGATGAAAAAGAACTCAGTATGCTCCTTTCAGATTATATGATGTATCTTCTCCTTATGCAGCCAGCCATGATGGCAGCTGTGGCTGGTATTGGTAAAATAAGATTTCGAGATACCTGTGCTGAAGCTGAAAGGTTCTTCAAAAGAAGGGATCTAGGATCCAATAAAGAATGGGGAGCGTGTGACAGCATTCTTGGTGTGAATACAGAGGTTAAGCCTGTCGACGTGAAAGGAGATAGAAGCAAGTCTGTGTTGTTTGATGCATGTAGGTTGGCCAAGCTTCTACAGCGGGAGGAGAAGAGATGGGAGCTACTGAGCAAGGTGTGGGTGGAATTATTGTCATACGCTGCAGGTCACTGCAGAGCAACTGCCCATGCCCAGCAAGTAAGTAAAGGTGGAGAGCTTCTTACTTTTGTTTGGCTACTGATGGCTCATTTTGGTCTAGCGGACCAGTTCCAGATCAACAAGGGCCACGCAAGAGCAAAATTGATTGTTGGCAAGTAAATGTTGATAAATTGTTGTAGCTAATAATTTCTCGGGGCTTGTCAGATTAGATTACTGTGTTTTGTCTCTCTTTCGACACTCCTTTTTACTCTGCATTTAGCAAGATCTGAAGCTAGAAATCGTCCAGATCCATCCATTCTGACTTGAGGTAGCATGTGTTGATCCAAATCTAAAAATGAATAATCCAGTCCACCTTCACTACTGTCAGCTAATTTCTATCTAACAATGGCTTTTCAAGACTTTGCAAGGCACATGGTTATCTAACTGCGACCCTGCTTGCTTGTTCTTCAACTTGATTTTTATATCAGTTTGTGCCCTGTGCAATAAGCGTTCTGGGAAATCATAATCTCCCTTTCTGCTAAAGAACCAAGGCTGATTGTTTTAGGTATATCGAGTAATTGTTCTGGTCGAACTGTCACAGCTCGCTCTAATCAATTGTATATTGTACTTCAATAACAAATTGTTCTCTAGTTCTTGTCAGTAGAGAAGCTAACAGAGTAGCTGATTGGGTTGCCGGACAAAGTTAAATTGAAATTTATTAATGGCACACGCTACACCGCGCTCATAACTATCTATACATGAGTTTGGATGTTTTTAAAATATTTTTTATTTAAAAATATATTAAAATAATATTTTAAAAATATATATTTTTAACATCACCATATTAAAACAATTTAGAATTAGAAAAAAAAATTAAATAAAAAAAAATTCAATTAAAAAAAAACATTTTTGAAACTTAAAAACAAATAAAGTCTTCTTATATTAACGGTACAATTTAATAAATTAAGTTATTTTAATAATACAAATAAAAAATACAATGAAAACAAATAAAATGACGGACAAAATTTTTTGCTAAAACAAGGTAATCCCGGCAAAAAACTTTTAATAAAATTATAATGTTTAATCATCAAATAACTCAATATTAAAAGATGAGATGATCATATTTATTTTTAAAATTAGTGAAAAATCTAAAAGAAAGAAAATAAAAAACATAATAGAGCCCAATCTAAAATCAATTAAATTTTGAATGATGAAACTGGAAAAATATATTAGCTTAAAACACAAAAAAGCAAGCAAGACCAATTGAATCTCTTAAACTTAGGTTAATTCTCCAAACTTGCAATCCATTAAATCAACCAAAAAGTTTAATTCCCAACAAGTTTAATACTAGAAGATGAAACCAAGAAAAAATATTAAATTGAAAACTTGTTAAGATTAAAAAAAAATAGCAATTAAAATAATAAGAATTAAATTTAATAAGGAAAAAACCATAGGAGAACGAAATTGCAAAATAGATTCAATTTTAAAAAATATCTCAGACAAGATAACTAGCAATAAAAAGAATGGAGAAAAGTTCTAACACATGAAAAAGTAAAAGGAGGATGAAATTAAAAAAAATTATATCAATTTGATAAATCATTTCATAAAAACAAATAAATATTAAAAGAATATGAAAATAAAAGGAATATAAACAAAATTGAAAGAGAAAACAATTGAAGGGATGTCATGAAATTTTAAAAGGTAAGGCATAAAATTCAAGGTTAAGAGAGAAAGAGAAAAAAATAGCTACCGACCCAAAACCCAAGACCTACTATTGTTGTATAATGGAGGGATCTTTGAGATGATTAAAATGTCATCGTGAAACTTAGTGTATGGTCACCGAATAGCCTCCACATGTAGACACGTGTTAATAATTGTTTTTTATTTATTTATATTTGTTAAATTATGAAGAAGCCCTGAGTAAAATTCAGTATTACAAAAAAATAATAATAATAACAAAAGACAACACCTTCTCACACTCTCACACCAGCCTTAGTTTTTTTAAAAGGAAAAATATGTTTTTTTTTATTGTGCTAAAACCATGAAAAGACAACAAAAAACCAGTTAAATAAATTTTTTTTTACTTTTAAAGGCATTCACATCATTTTAGTGTGGAAAGAAAATTGAAAAGATAAAAAATCTCATGGACAAAAGTCATTTCACTATGAAAAAAAAGTGTAGAGACCAATTTATTTTTAATCAATTTACTAATAATCATCCCTTGAAAAACATTGCTTTACCCCATTAGGTCATAATGTTTTATAGAGAGGGGTAAAAATATAAATATATTGTTTTAATCTATAGTACTTTGTGGTTTAATGTCACGGATTCATGAGGTCTTTTAGTTTTTCTAGCAAATAACTTGTTTATTTTAGTTTTTTTGTACTTATAAATATTTAGTTACTGATTAAAGTGTTAATAAATTGCTTTTTAATATACATAGGATAGAAACAGGATTGTCAGAATAAATAATAACATATTTTTGATAATATTTCTTTAGGTATCAATCAAATTAGCATTTACTTTTGAATAAAATTCTAGCCTTTTTATGATGCTAGCAATAATTTTGTTAATTATTCTATTTGAAACTGTTATGTAGAAGAAGAAAAAAATTATGTTTGTGATCGTTAATATTCTACAAAAATAAAGTTCAAGTTATTATATTCATCACAGTTTTATTTTTTTTACTTTCATCTACTTTTTGGTCAATGAAATATGCTTCTTATATTATTTATTTTTTGTTTAAGAAAAAGGAGATATTACATGAATCATGAAAGAATATTCTCAAAAATAATATATTTTTTTCTATAATTTTATTTGTTTTCTTTCCTGTGAATGTATTTTTTTATAATTATATAATTGATTAAAAAATAAATTCCAAAAATTTTCTTGTTACACCGCAACCAACATATCATTCTTTTCTTTTCTAATTATTTGTCTAAAAAATATCAAAAACAAATATTTTTATGAAAACTTAAATTTATAGATACAATGAGCTGTTGTTTAAAAAATAATTATTCTATTAAAATAAAAGACAAAAAAATAAAATGGAAGCCCATTAATTAGATTTATATGAAAGGAAACCTTTGTTATCCTTATTTCAGTTTATCTACAAAAAAATATTTATTTATTCTAATTGATTATGATTTTATCAGATTAAGAGCCTAGGAAAGAAAAATATTTTATTGATTAGAGAAACATATGTTAACAAAAAAATAATAAATTATAATATGGTTCTTTTTTCAATAAAGTTAAAATAATTACATTCTCTTACAAAAATTAATTCTATTGCATAATTAAATAAAAAAAAATTATAAGCTTATTGTATAATGTGATCAAATATTTTAATATATATATATATATATATATATATATATTTGGCTCAATTTATAATTAAATTTATAAACTTTTTTAACATTTATTACTATATATAATTTTTATTTATTTTATTAAATCGTATATATTATTTTTTATCATATTTAAAACTTCTTTATAACTACACGCGGCGGAGTTTGAGCAGATGACTAGTAGTTTAAAAATAAAAAAGCAGAAGGTCATTTTCGTAATTATGAAGACTAAGTACAAACCCAGAAATAAAAAATTCATTTTTTCCCGAAACAGAGTAGCAAATCCCCAAACTGAAAGTTAGAAAGCCAAAACATGGGTCTCCTCTCGTGGTTCCATAGAAGCTCCAAACCCGAATCAAAATCCGCTTCTAGCTCCACGAAACCCGAAACCTCCCCGCCCTCCGAAATCCCCGGTATGAACGGCGCCGTCGAGGTACCCCGACCACCCCCCAAGAACGTCACCGTTTTCGAGTTCGGGTCTGTATCTGCTACTGCGGATAAGGTTACACTTGCCGGGTTCTGCCCCGTATCCGACGACCTCGAGCCTTGCCGCTGGGAAATCATGCCGGCGAGTGAATCCGACGCTCCTCAGTTTCGCGTTGTATTTTAACTGGGCATTTCAGACTGGACTAGTGAAAAGGGACCCTTTTCTACAGTTTTTTTTTCGAGTTTGAAACCTGTGTTTTAAGAGAATGAGTATAATCTTACCCATTAGTAATTATGTTGTTCTCTGTCCTTTGGATATCTATGATACTATTCAGTAATGGGTTTTGGTTATTTTTGGCGGTTTAGTAGAGTTTATTTATTTTTGGTTATTTGTGCTTGCTACTTTTTTTGGTTTAGCAATAAGTGAGGAACTGTTCTTTCTTTTTTGTAGCTTAGGTGAGGAAATATGCTATTTTGGATGAAGAAATGATTTATAGTAGTTATAGTCTTCGTGGCTTAACTTGTTAGCTGAATTAGGATTTCTTAATTATGGAGTCACTGCAAGATAGATGGATTATAGGTATTTTGTTTAGTTACCATCTTATTAGATGGTTAGATTCTGAAGCTTGTGGGCATACTGCTTAATGAACCCTTTTGAATTTAGAACCTTTTACAATGTAGTTGACTGATAAATATCTCCACCATGATTTGAATTTGGTGCAAGGCATTTTTGACTCGATGTGACTGCCTTCAAGTCAATTCTCACCTGGTGGTGAGGTGGTAAAGTAGGCTTAATTTGTTTAATCATCTCATCATCTGAATGGTGATTGCCCTTGGAGTTGGAATAGTAGTAGTGTGGATAAATCTTCTACTGTTAAGGCTATCCTTAACTTGAGTTGACAAGCATGTCTTGTAACTTTTCTCTCGTGACAATTAAGTGATTTATGAAGCGTGTGGTTAACTGGCTGCTATCATTTTGATGTTGGTTGGTGGTTGTTTATAGAGCTAAGCGTAAGTATTGAGATGATAAAGACCTGATTTAGTTGTTTTTTTTGGTGAGTATGCTGGAGGGTTATCAAGGGTTTCATAGAGATTTAGGCCAGGGTTTTGTTACAAAGTTAAGGTAGTATCACTCGGAATGGAGCGCTTAGCAGCTTGGTTTGATTCGATTGAATGTATTGCTAGGTCTGTTTTGAATCTGTAATGTATCTATGCATGTTTCCAAAGAGATTTGTTGGAAATAGTAGCAGAAGAAAGATGAGCAGGGCCTTGGGCAATTGCAGATAGAGAGGAAAACAATTTATACATGCCCTAGCAAATATCAATTCAGGTCGCAGCAGCTTTTCCCCCTTTCAAAGTTGAAGCCCTCTAGTTCTCTGATCTTGTTACCTTTTGCTTGCCAGCGGAAGGATAATAAAAGCAACTACATTGAGAACAACTTCAACTTTTGAATTTGAGTTATAATTTAAAAGTTATATTTCTCAAATAATTTATGATGAAAACGAGTCAAGTTAGAAGTATATTTGACAAAAAAAACTGATTCAAAGCAACTCTTTTTATGAATGAAAGTAATATAAGGTAGAGGTTAAACATTTTAACCTTTTGATTTCATTTTGTAACCATTTTTTTATAAAATTAAAAGTTATTTCTAATCACAATATCTGTTTTTTTAATAAAAATAAAAAACTTAAATCTGTTTGCACTTTGACAGAAGGTTTTATTATTGTTTACAGTGCTTCTTTGACTATGTTGTGGACAGTTCGTGAAAGAAAAGAAAATTGAAAGGTGTGTTAGCAAGTTGATTATTTCATGGAAATTGTTGTTCACTGATGATTAATTATGAAATCAATAAACGAATAGAAAACTATGATCTATTATTTTTAACTTGGAATTAACACTTTCTAAAAGCTCTTGTTTAGATAACATGCAAGACTAGTGTAAACAGGGTATCAACTCAAGCCCTCTCTTGTATTGAACCCTCTCTAATGTCATTGAGCATAATATCGGCCATTGATATGAAGTTTGCAAATACAGTAGAGTCAACGTAGAAAGTTACAGAGGGGTATCTCTGAAATATAGATGAAATGAAACCATTGCAGTATATTGAGTAGATTAACGCATCCCCGAAGTTACTCTCAACTGTCAAATATATCAGTTCACAACGGATACAGGACTAAATGATATTTGTGGTGTAGTTCTCCATTTTCGTAGACTCAAAGACTCTTGCAAGTTGAGACGAGGTTTTCAGTTCTGGTTGGTTCTTTAGCCCAGTATACACCCGCTGATTCATTCCACGGATGTTCAGGGCACCCTTGTCATATTCAATCTTCAAGAAATACAGGATTATGCCCAGTAAACATTCTCCTATGCTCACCTCTACAACCACACGGTAACATCTATCATGGCTTCACACTGCAATATTCTTAGTCATTTCCACCATCTTTTACACCACCATGGTTTCTTGCTCGAGAATTGACATCCCTTACAACAAGCACTGTACCTGGATTGCCCAGAATCAACCAACTCCTAATGATGTTCCTCAATTCACCACCATCCCTTTTGCTCCAAACCAAGATGGGTACTTCCTTGGTGGGGAAGAAATATTGAATCATCCAAGCTCATCTCAGTACTTTTATCCTCAGTAAAAAACTAATATACTGTGATAACACAGTAAAGACACTCATCATGTACAATATATATCATTCAATTTGAACAACACCATGTTTGCTGAACAGTAAGCACACATATATGAAGGCGAGGCTCGCTGTAACAAGAAAGAAAAGTGTCCTGCAAAGCACTAAAATCAACATTTTTTTACGCTTGTGAATCAAGTGGCTGCATCTCAGAGCATACTGTAATCATCATCATCGTTCAAGCCTATGTAACACATTATGGCAATGACAAATACAAAAAATGATGAAAGCTCCATTGCTAGCGCTCCCCATCCAATAACACCGGCATGCTTTAAAATAACTGGTATTGCAATGCTTCCAATTGCTGAAGCTCCAGTCAGGAACTTCGTTGCATTGACCCAACTGTTTCATGAATAATCAGGAAGCACAGTATAGCTAACTGCTTCAGCGCTCTATTTTAAACTGACAAAAAGTCAAATGTTGACCTGGAATCATTTAAACGTCAGAGCCTTACCCATTATCAGATTCTGTGAGAAGTGAGGAATGATTAGAACCCGCAAAGAACAGCAAAGGCATTGGAAGAAGCACGTACATTATCACTGCAAGAGAAAAGGAGTTGTCATCAGCATTGCTAATTTCAATCCCGTATATCTCAATGACTGATGAAGGCCATCCTCTGTTTCTCAAGCATCAAATTTAACTGCATGGAAACTATTCAGGATAAATGCAAAGGCCCCCTCTACAGGAAATGAAAAGAAGTAACAATGAATTATCCAATCAAAGCAACACAACCAAAATACTCTTACATGCTCAATGTTCACAGTCACATTAGAACTACAATATCTGTGAGCTCAAACTAATTAATGGACACCCTCTGTGATCTTTAAAAGAAAGAGATCTATCCATGGATAAGAATACCAAGCATGACTTTTCTAAGACCGGTGTATGAGCCTAAACAAGCAATTCAATTTAAAGCAAGGTAAAAATTATGCAAAAAATGCATTAAAGTGCATGCATGTTCTTGTTCATGTCCATATAATTTAAGGAGGCAAAATGTGGCAAGCTACCGGTAGAAGATAGTCAGTGATATTTGTTCTTGAGAAAGAAAATTAATGCCATGCAAGGTACAAGCAAATAGCAGACATCGCTTTCAATTACAAGAAGGCAACAGTGAAATGTAGACAGAATCATAAGAAACTCAACTTTAGTTCTGGAACAGATGTTGAGAACTAATATAAGAGCACAGAAAAAAGCATCCAGTATGACAGGTTAGTTGGAACAATATACACTTACACTAGTTGTGCCAGGTAGGGTTATGTCTACAGGAATGCAGCAGGTGATGGTTCTACTGGTCAGAATTGCTAAAGTGTCAGCACGCCAATGTCCCAATTGTGAAGAGTTGTGAGTACTTGAAAAGGGTTTCGATGCGCTAGCGTTTTGTAATAAAGATAGGCACCATAGGGACAAGTTTAGTTAGTTTGTTAACACAATTACACATTCAAAAGAAAAACCTCATGACGATAGAGTGGATGCTTAAGCAAATTCGGATTTAGAGAACTAGTCCATCCCGAATCATAACTTCAGCTGACAAAAATTCTTGCATAACCTGCACGTTACTTTCTTTTACTTACTTTATACTGAAAATTGCGATTTCATTTTTATCCTGCTTTTCCTATTTGATTAATCACACTGAAAGAGCATGCAACTGATCTCCTTTCATATGAGCAGTTGCGAATACTTTAGAACCAGGGAAAGAAACTCTAGAACATTTTCAAGGATTCTGCACATGAAATACAGTATCCATATGAGGGTGTGAGAATAAATTAAAGGATTCCTGTAACTGTGAACCTTACATTTTCAGGAACATGGTAAGTTTCTCACTTTCAACAACTAGATTATGCAGTCATGACACAACAAGTCAGATAAAATTCAAAACTTTCGATTTAGAAAATATGAACAACAACAATAATAATCATCATCTTAGGCAAAAACTCGCGGTCACTTGGTCTTACCAGATAGCATCGGCCACCAGTTATTGTACAAGGCACATGCCTGCAACACAAAACACAGGAAAGAAGAAAATTATGATTAACTTTGCCATAAAATAATAGTTAAACTAAAAAGATTGAAGGTAATTAGAAAAGAAAGAGTACAAACCAAGATTTGCAACACAATTCCTCCAGAAACCAAAATGGCCAAGAAACCAAGCTTGCCAATACGTAAACAGGCCCACATGTAACCCAGTAAGTCCGGCATCATCACCTCACCTAATCATCCATGGAAACAAACCTGTTGAAATTTCATTCATGCAAAAGTAGGAATAACCCATCAATAATTCAAGCTTCTTCAATCGTAAACTTATCACAAAATTGTATTTTAAACTGAGTTTAAAAAATTACTACAATTTATCACAAACAGAAACAAAAGTGACAGGAAAGGAGAGAAAGCAGTGAATTATGAATTATACAAAGAAAGTAGATTGAAAATTAGAAAGGGAGACTAAATTAAAATTAAGGAGAGATTTACGTACTGTTGCTGGGGGCTCTAAAATTATACTCCGACAAAGACAAACTGAGTGGTTACCAGTTACATCTTGCAAGGAATCTAAACGACACACCTTTGGCGTCCTTTTTCTTGGGGGTGTGTATGGAAAATTGGAAGTGTACGATTTTATGATATATTACAATTACATCACATCTCAATTACAATTACAAGTTAAATGCTTTTTTTTATTATTATTTTCATACTCAATTCTTTTTCAATTGCATCCTAGTTACAAATTAAACTTATAATAGAAAGTAACAATACCAAACTATAAAAACCCCGCGGGACCAAACTGAAATTCACGTGAAAAGTTCTTTTCAATCCACATATTTCCTATTTCTTTCTTTACCATACTTATAATTTTTGAAATTTTAATTTTGATTTAAATGATCATTTTATTTATTTTTGTGTCTCTATACTTGAGATAAAAAAAAAAAAGGAAGTTATAGAAAAATGAAGAGGAAGAGATAAAGTGATTGGTTGATATGAAAATATCTGATTTTAGTGTCAAGAAGTTTCATTTGATGAAAAAAATTTCATTGAAGCGTTTTTTAACATCTAACTTACTGGAAAAAATAGATCGAGGCTTGATAATTATTTTGGATTTGGATTGATTTATCATTTAAAATCAATTTAATGTTAATTTAAGATGAAAAAAAAAAGTTTAATGGGGTTTTTTTTATGCTTTTTTTACAACAAAAAAAAGGTTGAAAATTGAATTTTTTTAATTCTAAAAGTCAAAAACTTTACTTTTCAATCACTAGAGGTTATCGTTGTTGAACCAAATGATAATGTGTGATATGTTATATTTTTAATTAAAATTGGATGGACGCACGTTATCCCTCTAGTTTTTTCTTAAAGAGAATAGAATGCCAGTCTTGTAAGCCTAGCCTTGAAGATCAATATTTACTCTACTCTATTTGTTTTTGGGATAGGGTATGTCCCTTCCAAACCTAAATGCTCAAGTTGTTTTCATGAGGGCTTGTTTTTTTAAAATTAATTTTTTTATTAAAAATTGATTGAAATAAAATAACTATAGTAATTTTTAGGGTATTGTTACATTAAATATTAGTTTTGAATTTGTTTCCAAATAAGATTATATAGTTTACACCATGCCATTGTAACATATCTCACATTTCACCATAGGTAATGAGCTTTTTTTTTAATTTTGATCATCAAACTTTTTTTTTTTGAGTGATTCATTTTATGGCTAAATTAAAAATCAATTAATTCAAATTTATTAAGAAAGGGCAATATTGAAAGAAGATGGATCAAAGTAAAAAAAAAAAAAAGAGAGAGAGAGAGAGAGAAAATAAATGGAAATTTCAAAAAAATTACTCAAATTTCGCTTAGTCCTCCTTTTCAAATGATAAAATTTTAGTCCCTTTTGTTTTATAAAATACAATTTTGGTTTGAAAATTTATTTTCTTATTTTTGAGTTCATGGTTTGAGAAATGAGAGGGAATCACTAGATTTTAATGATAGAGAAAGAAAGTTTTAATCCTGGCTGTGAAAAATATCAACCTTGATGTGAAAATCGGTTGAAAATTAAACTTTTTGGGTAAAAAACACCTTGCTTGATTTTTGTGATCACCTCTTCGGTGATCAGAAACCAAAAAAACAAATAACATAATATTTGTCTTTATTTGTTTTTGAAAAATAATTGAAATTAATGACATGTTGCCTGTCCCGTTTACAAATAAAAGAGGTCGTATGAACGAGCCTAACTTGTCAGACTTGATAGAGCCTAACCTCTTTCTTTTTTATTATCTTTAATTGATACCTTTCTTTTTACATGTATTTTTTATATATTTAAATTAATTCTCCCTTTTCTAAGTTTTTAAATTGTTTATTTCATCCTTTTAAAATAAATATTTTTTTATAATTATTTTATATGTATTTAATGTTTCGAAGAGACTATTCTAATACATCTATAAAGTTTTTTCCTTTATGTTTTGTATACATAAATTGTATTTTCATGACATGTTTATAAAAATAAAAAAACATTTATTTTTTGGTGAGAAAAAATAACCTCCAAGATATAAAAAAAAAAGTGAGTTAAAGAAAAAAGTTTGAAATATTTACATACGTTTATATTTTTACTTAATAATTATCTTTTCATTTTAGCATTTTATAACATGAGCAACTTTGTCTCAATTTATCAATTTATTTTGTTAAGCATACACGTCTTCATGTTTCTCAAGATGCAATGAAAGGCACCAATAATATTGTTATATGTTTCTATTATGTTAAATATTAACTTAAAATCCTACATTTAGTGTTGTGTCAGCAAGTCTTTTTAGCATCTACTAATGCAAATGATTATTATTTTGTTTTGTTAATAGTCTATTAACTGCAGTTAGATCAATTTTTTTTAAAATATAAAAAAAATATTAAAAAAATGAAGAGTTTTTTTTCATGGTATCATTAAACCTAGTCAAGTGGATTAATATTAAAACCCTTCCTATCAACTCTTTATCTAGCTCAGTTTTCTAATTAAACTGTATTGGAGTTGATCCAACTTAAATTGATTAATTTTGTGGATCCGAATGTATTCTGGATAATTGATAAAAACATGACTTGACTTTTAAAAAAACTTTAAGGTGACAACTTTAAAAAAATATATATTAAGAAAACAACGTATTGGATCAACTCATGTCCTCTCACAACCCCTGTCATGGACTTTATTGGATTTAATAACCTTTTTTATATAAAAAAATTATTTAATTATATAATAAAAATATATGCTTAAAAAAATAAACATCAACCCTAAAATAGATATTTATTTAAAATTGTTATAACCCTATACCTATAAAAAAAAACAAAAATAAATTATGCAATCTATTTCCTAACCAATCCAGTATTGGATGATGAAATAAAAAGACAAAGGACCAAAAACCAAAAAAAGCATATCTGGTCGACGGGTAAACCCGTCAAACTTGTGAATTGAGTAACCTGGGCTAGCACACCAAACTCGTGAACCGGGTTATAGACTCTACTGAGATTATAATTTTTTTAATATTTTTTTTATTTAATTATATGATAACAAAAATAAATGATTGCAAACCGAACACCATCTCAAATACCGAGATTTTTTTTAAACTACGATAACCTTACAGAAAGCGAAATGAAACTGAATTCCCAATTAACCCAATATCTATAGATAAAATAGAAAAAATCTTAAACTTGTTAGACCTACAAACCATGTCAACCAGTCAAAACTACAAATAGGTTCATAGACTTTATAAAGTTTAATAACATAAATTTTTGTTGAAACTATTTGTTATAATTATATGAGAAAAATAGATAACAACATGTCAAGTTTAATTAAAAAAAAAAAGAACGAAAAAACATCCCACCTAACCCATAAACCAGGACGATTTGAGTTACCCTAGTAAACTTGTAAACCATTTTAACTCTATAAAAAGATAAAATAAAAATAAATAAATTATAGAAGTTAATTTTCTATCACCTCAGTATTAAAAAAATATATATGCATTGACTTTTTAATTTATATTTAATTTTTTTTAATGAAAAAAAAACACATTAAGAATACTTATATATTTATTTTGTATGTTAAAAATTATTTTTATCCCGGGCGGAGCACAGTACGCTAGTTACTTCAATGGCAACCATTTGATTGACATAAATGATAATACCTAGTTTTCAATCCTTCATTTTAGAGTAATAGCACTTTAGATCCTCAAAGGAAGAAAATTACACAACAGTCACTCACTCAAGAAAGCTACCTCTTTCTTTGAGCAACATATAGTTTTCAACAGGTCTCCCTTCCCTCTCCTCCTTTGGCTCCTGCAAAAAACAGAAGTAACAAAACCCATGTCTTTAACACCAAAAAGTCGCCCAAAACGGGATTTATCCAGTAGCTCTTCGCACCCGTCTACTATATCATCTAAAATTGAACCACCCCATAACTTGTTTCCTTCAAAGCAAGAGTTTCCCAGACTCATCGCAGCACTTGCAATTGCATCCTCTGTAGCTCTGACCTGTAAATTCGTTGCTAATTACATCGATCATTCTACAAAACCCTTCTGCGATACCAATTTAGACTCTTCAGATTCTTTATCCAGTATGTAATCCCTGTTTGTTTGTTTTCCGGGTTTTTATTATTATAACCTGCCTTTTAATGCAATATCATTAGTTGAACAAGCCAATAAATGTTGAATCTTGTGCAGTTTGAACTTGAGTTGCATCACCTCACAAAGGATTAAATTTGTGTTACTTGGTTTCTCATAGATTTCTTCTTGTCCATGTTTTGTGTAAATTGTGTCTGGTTTGTTATTTTGTTGGGTTCATTGTTTTAGAGCTTGACATTTATAATTAGAGATTTTACGAACCCTAGCCTTTTCGGACTCCAAATCGAAACCTTAAAGCATGGGATTGAGTTTGATTGTGGGTGTTCTTACTTTGTTACATACATTATATTTTGTGATCTGAAGTTATCTTTTCTCAATGTACATTTGCAATTTCCAAATTTGAATTGTTTTGTTATTTTTAGAATCAGCAAGAGCGTATGGTAGAATTTTGCTGAATAAAAGATTTTATGGGTCCTTGGAAGACAGAAATATTTTTGAACAAAAAAATATTATGGATTAATGTTGAATTGGTAAAACTCACATATCATGTGCAAGTCTAATGCAATGAAGCTCTGCCTGTTTTTGTTTTTAGCATTTTGAACATTCTTTTTCGACCTTTTGAGTTTTGACTTCCGACTTCTTTCAAATATTTAATGACCAGTGCTACGGTATATCCTAATATTGTAGTCCTTACTAATACTTCTCAACTCAATGTGATACTTATTGCTTATGTCAACAATTCCTCATAACGGATGCTCACTTTCAGATTCATGTGAACCTTGTCCAAGAAATGGAGAATGTAATCAGGGAAAGCTAGAATGTGCTCGTGGCTATAGAAAACACAGAAACACATGCATAGAAGATGGCGATGTTTATGAAAGAGCTAAGAAACTTGTCTGTTCTGAGAATCTTATTCATTCTAGTGTGATGATTTTCTGACCACGGAAGAAACACAGTCTTTCTAAAATCTTCCATTTGCATACAATGCATCTGCAGATGGAGGGGGTAGAAAATCATCTTTGTGAGTCCTATGCTGATTTCCTGTGCTATGGGACTGGGATAATTTGGGTGTGTAACTTCTGCAACACTCCACAGCTTGAAAACCATATCTTCCAGACTATTATTTATTCACGTTAGTGAATGTCGTGATTCTTCTATGGGTTTGTTAACATGATTATTACAATTCATTTTTAGGTCCAAGAGGATGACATATTGAATGATTTGGATGGACACCAGCTGTTGGAAAACTATAGCTCAGACAATCCAGTGTATGTGTATACCAAGATGAAGGCAATGGAAACCATTAGTGAAGTATTGGAGACAAGGACAAATCCTAATGGGTATGCTGTTTATTTAGTGAAGCTTTCCGACCCCTGGTTTGGAAGGCCCCAATTACTCTTGAAATTTTCTTATTGGTAGGAAGAAAGAGTTTAAGTGTCCAGACCTGTTGGTGGAACATTACAAACCATTTACCTGTCACCTTCGTCAATGGATTTCTGAGCATGCTCTTGTTATCGTGCCGGTTTGTGCATTGGTAATTCACTTTTAAAGGCATGCACTTATGCTTTAATTTAAGCATCAATGTTAAAGCATTCTCACTGTCTTGACCTACAGGTTGTGGGGTTTGCATTTTTAGTTTGGAAAATTCGACGGAGATGGTATCTATCAACCAGAGGGGAAGAACTTTACCACCAGGTATTCAATGCTGTGACTTCTAATGGTGTAAAGACCTTAGTTGCATGATTATTATATTTGATGATCGCTCCTTGCCGTAGCTTAGCTCTTGTACAGATCACCATGCATCATTTAAATGTTCTTGATTCAAGACCTGATTTCCTACTTATCAATTCTACAGTTATAATTTCAGATTTAAATTTGAACAACGTGTTTAGATAGATCAATTCTTGGAGGATAGAGAGTTGTAACCTGCCTCCTTTTCTGCATAGAAGATGAATTATTAAAGTCTGTTTAGAAACAATATTTTAATAGCTATAATCCTTAAAATGTCAATCTTTAG